>CM067328.1:29787500-30987500 GCA_034376525.1 Nicotiana benthamiana
GGACAAAAAAGGTCGTTGGAATTTTTTGCTGCAGAAGCTGTCTTGGACAACAACTGTAGAATCATGGAGCCTATTTAGGAAACTTATTTCTCAAAATACACAAGGAATATGTAAATTTACAAAGCATAAAAGTTGTAGCCCTTGCATCCTAGTTTCCAGAAATCTAAACCACTAATTATTTTGATATTTGTACATAAAGTTATGATCAATTGAATAAGGATTGGTAAAATTGTTTTGAAATTTTCTAGAATTATTTGATGCAAGAAGACTACTTTGGAAGCTTATATTTTGAAATATATATGGAATCTAAAAATGTGAAAAGCATGAAAGTTGTTGCCCTTGTATTTTATTTTTCAGAAAATTAAATTGTTCATTATTTAGACATTTGTATAGAAAATTATGATCAATTGAATAAGGGCTTATAAAGCTGTTTCTAGTAGACTTTAGTGACGGCCTTTAGTGACGAAAATATCTTTTAGTGACGGATGGGCAGAACATTTAATCCCAAATATCAGTCACTTTGCCATTTCGTTTTGGAATTTTTGGAGCTCGGTTCTTGCGCGATTTTGGGTGATTTTCACGTGAAAATATAAGGGTAAGTGTTCATTATCCTATATTGATTATATTTCATGATTCCATTCGCATTTATATCATGAATTCATGAAAGAAAAATTAGATTTTTAGCTAAATTTTCCAAAAACGAAAATTTAAGATTTGAAAGCCAATCCAATATCAAAATTTAGTATTTTTGGTATGGTTGGACTCGTGGATGAATGGGTTGTCGGATTTTGTGCGTTTCATCGAATTCCGAGACATGGACCCCATGGTCGAATTTTTAGTGCAATTTCGAATTTTTGTTGGAAAACTAGTATTTTCATATGGAGTTAATTTGTACGATTTAAATTGAGTATATTGAATTATTATGACTAGATTGGAAGCTTCGAACGAATTCGCGAGGCAAAGTCTTTCTTGCTTTATTATTTTTATGTTGTTATAGGTTATATTATAATTGTTCCACCGTAGCCTCGTCATTACATCATCGAGTTTAGGCTCGGCACTTACTCAGTACATGGGGTCAGTTGTACTGATACTACACTCTGTACTCTTTTATGCAGATCCAAGTACCGTCCAACGTTAGAGACTTTAGTAGCGGTCGCTCATCATTTGGAGACACGAGGTATATCTGTCAGCGTTCGCAGATTGCCGGAGTCTTCTCATAATTTTATAGAGACTGTTTTATTTTACTCAAAAACAGATATATTATTTCTTTCATCCCATTATTTGTAGTATTCTTAGAAGTTCGCGAATTGTGATACCAAACCCTGGGGTAGTCGTAGAGTTATATATATTTAGTTCGTGGCTCGGTTAATTATTCGTTTATTATTTTATTGATGAGATTATTCATTGGAATTTATTGGACTTAATTTATTCTGAATTATATTACTGTTTTTAAGTATATATTCAAAGGAAATAGGTAATCAAGTTCTAACGTTGTCTTGCCTACCAAGTGTGGTGTTAGGCGCCATCACGATCCCTAAGGTTGGGAATTTGGGTCGTGAAAAGTTGGTATCAGAGCACTATATTGCTTAGGTCTCACAATTCTCGAACAAACTTGGTAGAGTCTGAAGGATCGGTGCGGGGACGTCTGTACTTATTTCTCAGAGGCTATAAAGTTAGGAACAATTTCACTTTTATTCTACTCTATCGTGTGAATTTATTCTACCATTGATGATTGAACTTATCTATTCTTGTCCTCTAACAAATATTGACAACACGCAAAGAGTCTACATCCGGACAAGAGATGAAGCCCCAATGACAACTACGATTAGGGGAAGAGACAGAAGCAGAGTTCAGTCTAAAGCATGAACATCGGCACCTATTGTAAAGTCTTAAATGGATCTAGACGTGGATGTTCTACTTCAGCCGGTACCATCTATGTGTTTCTAATGTTGATGGTCTCAGGGAGAGTATTCTAGAAGAGGCCCATAGTTCGAGGTATTCCATTCATCTGGTGCCACGAAGATGTATTGTGACTTGAGGAAGCATTATTGGTGGTGGAGAATGAAGAAGTACATTGTGGAGTATGTAGTTAGATGTTTGAATTGCTAGCAGGTCAAGTATGAGCACCAGAGGTTTGGTGGCCTACTTCAGCAGATGCCTACTCCGGAGTGGAAGTGGGAGCGCATCACCATGGATTTCGTAGTTAGGTTGCCGCGAACTTTGCTGAAGGTTGATTAAGTATATTGTGGACAGGTTGACCAAGTCTGCTCAGTTTATTCCAATGGGACTACTTATACAGCGGAGAGATATGCTCAGATTTATATTCGAGAGATAGATAGGTTGCATGGTGTGCCAGTTTCCATCATATCAGACAGAGGCCCTCAGGTCACTTCCCATTTTTAGAGAGCCGTTCAAAGTGAGTTGGGGACCCATGTAGAGCTCAGCACAGCATTCCATACTCAGAATGACGGGCAGTCGGAGCGGATAGTTCAGATTTTAGAGGATATGCTTAGAGAATGTGTGATTGACTTTGGAGGGCAGTGGGATTAGTTCTTGCCTTTAGCAGAGTTTAAGCATAACAACAGGTGTCAGTCCAGTATAGAGATGGATCTGTACGAGGCTTTATATGGTCGACATTGTCGTTCTCCTATCGGGTGGTTTAAGCCTGGTATGGCTAAGTTACTTGGTATAGATTTGGTATAGGATGCCTTGGATAAGGTAAAGAGGAGAGTCTCCGCACAGCTCAGTCTAGACAGAAGAGCTACGCGGATCAGAAGGTTTGCGATGTATCATTTATGGTAGGCGAGAGGGTTCTCTTGAAAGTCTCGCCCATGAAAGGCGTTATGAGGTTCGGGAAGAAGGTCAAGTTGAGCCCAAGGTTTATTGGTCCCTTTGAGGTGTTGAGGCGAGTTGGGGAGTGTCGACGCCCCTTTTTCCCCCTTTTTAAAAAGAAAGAAATCGGGTATACGACATTATGGACAAAATAACTCTTATTCCTTTTTGACGAATCGGGTTCAAGAATTTGAAGAGTCGCCACATAATGATTATGGTGCATTAGGACACTTTAAAGAAAAGAAGAAGATTTTGAAAGAAAACCAGAGTTTGGGTAAGGGCTTGAGATTATCTCGAGAGGAAGGTGTTAGGCACCCCTCAAGATCCACTAGTGTGGTTCCCGACCATGGTTAATTGTGACTATAAAGGAGTAGAAAGCAAGTAAGGTTTACACATAATAGTTACAAGTAAGCTTGAAACTTTGAAAAAGAAAAGGTAGAATAGACAGTCTATAGAAAAGGAATTGAGGCAAAGAAATGAAAGAACTTAAGGAAAATATTACAAAGAAAAGGGGGGTCCTAGGCTTAAATACAATATGGATCATATCAATGCAATACCCAGCAATCACTCCTCAAAAGAGGGGTTGCACGAGATATTAACGCACCCGTCATCAAATCCATATTCTACCCTTCCCGCCCCGTAAAGCTTATTTAAACGTATGGATGGGTCACGAGGGATTATCGCGTGCTATTACCCATCCCGTCCTATAGGTCCTAGAGGGTATTTAGGACCAATATTCCTATAAGGTAAGAACTAGG
Organism: Nicotiana benthamiana; assembly: GCA_034376525.1. Classification (NCBI taxonomy): domain Eukaryota; kingdom Viridiplantae; phylum Streptophyta; class Magnoliopsida; order Solanales; family Solanaceae; genus Nicotiana; species Nicotiana benthamiana. Next base: position 29,791,091 of record CM067328.1, read on the forward strand.
TTGAACCTTTAGATTTAAAGGTCAAAATGCTAAGCGACATACAAAACAAATAGGATTTCACATAAAGGAATAAAATAAAGGGCATGTAAAAGGGCTCAAATATCCCTCCATAGATAAGCCTACAATTAGCACGTCTCAAACACTTTTAAGGTATAAAGAAATGGGACTTTAAAAGCTCGAATGTCGAAAGATAGGTTACAACAAGAGCAGAAAACTTAACCAGAATTTCAGAAAGCTTGGTCGAAATTATTACAATTTGAGAAAATGGCAGTAAATGTACAACAGTTTAGGAATCAGTAAGAAAACACTTTGAAACACACTTGAAAATGTATAATAAGCTATAACGGATGGAGCATTCTGCTAGGAGCAGACAAATAGAATAGTTTCGGACAGGAGAGGTAAAAACGTATAGCACAGATGCAAAACCATTCAGGAATTCAGAAGTGTAAAAAGAGAGAGAGCATAAAGTATATTAGTGTTGAAATATACTTTTAAAAAAAGTACACAAGAAATTAAGGACATAGTATTCTGATAAGTTTTGGAAAAACAGTAGTCCAATTCTGGACTGGAAAGGTAACTTAGAAGAAAAACATATAGAAGTGATTAAAATAGGACGGGAATTTAGTAGGAAAACCAAACAGACTTCAGAGAGGTGAAAATGAAAAACAAGCTCAGACAGTTAAAAAGGGCTGAATAGTCTAAAATAGGCGAAAATATGACTAATCGATTTATTAGGTCCTAAAGCTTTCCTAGGCGTTATATATATTTCCTGATTGCATATTTGATTTTCAGTTTTAAGATAGACTGTTAGCCGAACTTATGTTGTTAAACGAAATTAGTGAGGCCTTCAACAGTTGCAAATAAACCCCTCGTACATGATATCTAATGCACATAAAGACCCTAAAACATGGTGTCTAAATGCAGTTGCAGTAACTTGGTTGTTATTAACTAATTATAATTATAAAGTAAATAACAACCTGAAAGTAAAATAGCCTAAAAACATGATTTCTAGTTATGTGAGAGGCATGTCCTAGACAAGATATCTATTGCACAAATAAGAAAAGCCATATAAGCATGTTTTCTACCCGTACCGTTAAACTAAGCATGCATAGTCCTCCCCCCCCCCCATTTCACTATAAACCCCAATCATTCGTTACAAATTATTACAAACCATGGTAATTAAATTACAGTAGTGAAAAAAGTAAGAAGTTACTCTATAGGGAGCCTTCAACCAGGCCCAAGTCTCCAACATTACTTCTTTCTAGTTTCACATCCTTTACCAAGGTTTGGGTATGGCAAAGCTCCCTAAGGGCCCATTGGATCCCTTGCCCAATAACAGGCACCCAAATAGATTAACATTGAATCAGTGCAAGTGTGGAATTACCAGCCTTGTGCATCAAAGTTCAGTGGGTACTCAAGGTACCCAAAGAAATGCTTACACTAACAGGGTAGAACCTAAATTCTAGGAGTATGAGATTGTGAAAGAGTTTTAAAGAGATTGAATTGAAAAATAGTTTGAAAGAGGGTCCATAGAGAAACAGTTTTGGGAGAAAAGCAATGGAAGCAATTGAGTTCCAAAACAGTTAAAGAGGATTCACATGAAAATAGTTTTGAGAGAAAAGCAACATAAGATACAATATCAGGCAAGCACAAACAGGGGCAGAGGACATGGGGGACAAGTAGCTCACAAGTGAGAACACAGTTACATATACACAAACATCAAAGAGAAGCACTTCAGAACTTAAACAATCAAGCAGGTTTCACACAAAGGGGTCAGGGTCTTAACATCATTAGATTGACAGATTCACACATCAAGAGGAGTTGAGGGTTACTTTATAGCTAAAAGGGTCCTGAACACATGCTAATAATGTACTTGATTAGGGGATAAGGAGAAACATGCAGGAGACAAGAAAAAGCAGTAATGGGCATGCCTGATTAAGATAGGCATATTAATCAACACATAGGCATGCTAATTGCAGTAAGAATAACAAAACCATAAGTAGAAACATACCCTAAATAAGAGAAAGTGCAATACAAATGAAATATGAGACATACCAGTTGAAGGCAAGGTAATGCAGGGCAGTAGTGAGCTTTAATATGCAAAGTGGTGAGCAATAGTGTGCAAGGGAGTGAGCAGCAATATGCAGAGAGTATGCAGAGAGAGCAGTAGTAGTAATGAAGTGAGCAACAATAGCAGGGAAGTGAGCAGCAATAGAAGACTCAAGCAAGCAGCAATGTAGAGAGAGCAATAGAACAATAAAATAGCCTAAAGCTCAGCCTGGGTTTCAAACCAGCTGAGTAACCAGTAGTCACAAGAGAAGTGAGAGATATTGTGTATAAACAAGAGAGAACACTGAATATTTTTTGTGTAAGAGAGAGTTCAGAATGAATTCTGTTCGTGTGAAGTGAGAAGATAAGAGGAGTACTTATTGTTTTGAAAACCAATAGAGAATAGGGTAACAAGTACATAATTATAGAAACAGAACCAATTTGAATCAATCACATGACCTAGTTCATTTAAATTAGGGATTCCTGATTCGAATGGGAGGACAACTATATCGGATAAAAGAAATAATCAATCACACGGTTGATTACCATAGTAAAATTAGTAGGCACGTAGTATGTAACAAAGGCCAAATACATAACACTCCAAATAAGGAAAATATATGCTGACTATTTGATCAATAGTTTTAAGCACATAAATATGGTAAACATATAAATAAACTCAAAAATTAGTCAAAGAATCATGGACAAGACCAAAATCAGAGGGAATCAGTACCAAGTATAGAGAGCATTTCACAAGGAAATAATTCAAAAATCAGTGCAAGAACCCTTTAGGAAAACACATACAAATCAAGGATTCAAAGAGACACAGAATCATTCGAATAACAATTAGACATATAAACAAAATAGGCGTGAAAAATCAGAGAACATTATGCAAGACATAGAAGCAGTAAAGGGTTGGGACCCTAGTTAAAAAAAATTTAAAGCATGGAACTCAGAAACAAACAGGCTCGTAACCCAAACAAACACATAATACAGGAATACATAATACTCAAAAGATACAGAAGATATACGATTTTGAAAGGGCGCTCAAGAACCCTTGTTTTTGAAAAGAAGAACAAAACGTTGAAAATAACTTGAATAACCAGAGAAATCGAGTAGTGAGTAGTGTAAAACAAAAAGAATAAATTACAAAATCATTTTTATAAAAGACAGAGATTGAGAGACTTAGGCAAGAATTAGGGTTTTGCTAAAAAAAAATCAGTAAGGCAAGGAACCTGGCCATGAAACGCGTTGACAATGGAGTTTAAAGCACCATCAAACTTAAAACAACCGAATAGAAGGTCGTAGACAGGCCAAGCAAGGTTTTCCAGGACCGCCTTTCATGGTGGAAGTATTTGGAGCTTCAAAGCTTAGAGAGAAGCAACGAGACAAGGTTCCATGGCGACTAGAAGTCGAGAGAAGTGAGGATAGAGGTGGCCGGAGAGGCGGTGAAGACCATCGGAGAAGAAAGAGAAAACCAGAAGGTTCTAGAGAGAAGGGAGAGCAAACCTAGCATAGAGAGAGAGAGACCGGTCTCTGAAGTGAGGGGTTTGGGGCGGTAATTACGATTTATTTTAGGAAAATAAATTTGAACGTTCATCTCATTTGTCAACGAATCAAATTTAATCAAGGCTGGATCAGGTTAAATTAAATGTGTATGGGTCATCTGAAATGGGGCTAAAATTGGGTTCAATTCGGGGCTATGTTTGCAATAAATTTGGCCATGTTTAAATAGCCAATATTTCCCTTTTATTTATAAAAATAGTTAATTGTAAAATATGTTATAATTGCAATTTCATGCAATTTAGCTTTAGAAGTGCCAAATAAATATGTAAAAATAAGAAAAAATCATGTTAATTATATTTGTTGTGAGTATGAGAATGAAATATGTTATTCACCAAAAAATGATAATTTTGGGAATAATTTTGGATTTTTTACTGTTAAAATAGACAATAAATCGATTTTAAGAAATCATAAAAATTGAGGAATAATACCAAAACTTTCGGGAATGCTTATATATGCATAAATATGCTTCTGAGAATAAAATACATAGGAAAAAATTGGGTATAAATAGAGAGGTTGTCTACGAGCTTGCTTTACCCCCAATTTATCGAGAGTTCATCCAATTTTTCATGTTTCGATGCTTCGGAAGTATTATGCCAACCTATGCCATGTTTTGGACTTTAGTACTATTCAGTTAGATGAGATTTTGGGTTACGAGGAGGAGCCAGTCGCCATTATTGATAGACAAGATCACCAGTTGAGGTCAAAGAGGATTCTTGCGGTGAGGGCCCAGTGGAGGGGACAACCGGTTGAGGAGGCAACGTGGGAGTCCGAGGAGGACATACGGAGTCGATATCCCCACTTATTCAGCAGTCCAGGTACTTTTCGTTTGTTTAATAGGTGGAGAATATAAATTGGTCATTTTACATTTTAGGACTCCATTCCCTTAAATAACACTTCTCGTGCTTGCATTAGTAATTTTTAACTTGCAGGGACAGTTGGTTTAGGAGTTAGAAGAGTATTGAGTAAAAATATGTCCATTTGCTTCCTTTAAAATTTTCTTAAAAACCAAGTTTGACTTCGATCAACCTTTTGGGAAAATGGGTCCGGATTCATGATTTGACGGTCTTCGAGGGTCTGTGAGAAAATATGGGACCTTGGCGTATGTCCAAAATCAAATTCTGAATTTCCTAGTCCTAGTAATGAATTTTTATTTAAAATTGTTAAATTGAAGTTTAAGGAATTTGAGAAACTAAGCATTCGTTTTCCTCGGTATTAGGCTCGGATTTTGGTTCCGAAGCTTGGTGAAGTTCTGAAATATCAGTTAGGACTTACCTATAAAATTTGGTGTCAACCCATGTGGTTTAAGAGCATTTTGACCCGTCAGAAGAGAATTAAGAACTTGAAGTTCAATAGTTTGATTCATTTGGTTTTAGGGGGTGATTCCAAGATTTAGCGTTGTTTTGAGTGTTCTCAGGGTTCGAGTAGGTCCGCCTCATGATTTCAGACTTGCCAGTATGTTCGGGAGGTGCTCAGGGGCCTCGAGCGTCAAGCAAGCAAGGTTCAACTGAAGTAGGAATGTTGAAGAATAGCCGAAGGTTTGGTGCTTCTGTCATAACCGCATCTGCGGTACAAGCACCGCAGACGCGGTCAAACCATCACAGAAACGGCCAATGGCCAGGCCATGGGAAACCGCAGAAGCCTCCACAGACCGCAGAAATGGTCCAGTCGTTTTAGGCCAGCTCCGCATAAGCGGCTTCGAATCTACTGAAGCGGTTCCTCAGAAGCGGGATCTAGACCGCAGAGCGGTCTAGTCATATTGGGCTAGATCCGTAGAAGCGATCCCCCGACCAATAAGCGGTTTTCGCAGAAACGTTCCCCGCACCGCAGAAGCGGAAATCGCTGGGCAGTGGATTAATTTAATTCGAACTCAAAGGCCATTTATTTCATTTCTACTCCATAGTTGGGCGATTTGGGGGCTTCCAAAGAGAGGATTTCATTATATCATCGTAAGGTAAGTAATTTCCATTCATCCTTAGTTTAAACACATGTACATTAGGTATATTGAACACTAACATTAGGTAAAATCAAAGAGTTAGAGCTAGAGGGTTTTAATAAAACTAAGATTTAATAATAAAATTTGCTATGAAATGAACTATAAATCATGTATTATTGATCCTTAGACTGTAGAGAATAACTTTCTTCGAAAAATCTCAGAATCTAGGTACGTGGGCTGGGGGTTGAAATTTAGGAAACTTGTGTTAATGGTTGGGAAATTGCTTAAATAGCTGAAATTCGATTTCGTGAGGTTATATTAACTAGTTTTTACTTCGTTTAACTAGTTTGGGATTGTTCGGCTTGTACGGACTTGGGCTCATTCTTGATAATTGGAAGTGAACTTTGGAGTGAGGTGAGTTTTCTTTCTAACCTTGTAAGAGGGAATTGGCCCTATAGGTATAATGAATAAGTATTTTCTACTAAATGCGGGGGCTACGTACGTACTAGGTGACGAGAGTTCATGCATAGCTATTATGATATTAATTGCTTGGGTAGTTTAGGACCCACATCATGCCTAATTTAGAGGTATCTCTTATTTTATTTGCCAATATGATCATTTATGATATGCTAGAGACTTGAGGGAAATAAGAAGTGAACATATGAACTTGTTGAACCTTTGTAAGAGTTTCCTTTTATATAAATGAGCCTTTGTGTGCATTCTTGATATTTTCTTGATATGTGTATATCGGGCTGATCGCTTCGGTGTAAATAGATGCATCTATGGTTTGTGTCGTTCAACTCTCGACAATGCACAATTTATTTTCTGTTGGAGTGGGCCGTCGACCTCGGCATGATTGTGCATGATATATATAAGCTATATATTAGACATGACATGCTCACTTGCTAAGTATTTGAAATGTAAATGATAACTAAAATATGGTTAAGAACATGATTATTGCTTTTCATTATTGCCTGTTAATTTGGAGACTATCATGCTTAGCATAGTACATTATTATTAAATTATCTTGGCCCTAGTAAGTATCAAGTCAACCTCTCGTCTCTACTTCTTCGAGATTAGACGGAACGCTTACTGTGTACATATTGTTTATGTATTCATACTACACTTCTGTATTTAATTGTACATGATCTAAAGCAGATACATCTGGTTACCGGTCCGGTGCACGCCCTTGAGTTTGTGGTAGAGACTTTCATGGTAAGCTGCTTCCTATGTTGCTCAGCGGCCGGATGGAGTCTTTATTTACTTTTGATGTCTTTCTTTATCTCAGACACTAGTATAGAGACATTCATTTGCATATTCTACTAGATGCCCGTACTTGTGATACCAGGTCTTGGCACACACACATTGGTATACTTACTTTTGGGTTGTATCGTTATGTTATTTACATTATCTATCACTTTTGATTTTCGGATCCAAATTCGGATATTTATTTCGCTTAAATTCTGATAAAATTAACATACGAAGTTAGAAATGTTCCGCATTGGTTTGCCTGGTAATAGTGTCGGGCGCCTTCATGACCTATTGGGAAAATGGGTCATGACATTTTTTAATATCTGAATTTTAACTTTAAAGCATTGATTCAATTTAACTTCAAAGATTAGTAAAACTAACTAAAAAGCTATCATGCTCATATAAACTAAATATAGGAGTACCTTTTAATTGAGATGTATAAAGTGTAAAGCTACCCTAATACCTATCAATGTATCATTTTTCTTAATCATTTTAAGAAGCAATGGCCTATCTGTAACACCTATGTCACGACCCAAAATCCACTAAGGGTCGTGGTGGCGCCGGACACCGCTGTCAGGCAAGCCAACCAAAATACTTAATTAAACTCTAAATTTTGCATTGTCTAATATCATTCTTCTACATACATTAAATAACGAATAATAAAATTTATAGAAAATAATCGCGAAGTCTTTAACAAAACTTAACATTTAATAATCAAAAAATCCTCTCAGAACCCGGTGTCACAAGTGCATGAGCAATTTCTAAGAAATCATATAACACAACAAACGTCCGGAATACAATTTGGATAGAAATAAATAGAGAAGAACTGTAAGAGACTCTGTTGGCTGCGGGTCGACTCGAGAAATGCAGCTCACCTAAGTTTCCATATCAACCGTGCATCTACGACCAATAGGCCACTAGAAATGCATATGCTTGTGCAACAAAAATGCACAGAAGTGTAGTATGAGTATGAAAACAACGTGCGCCCAATGAGTATCCTGTCTAATCTCAAAGAAGTAGAGACGAGATAGTCAACTCCGACACTTACTAATGGTCTAATAATGATTTATCCAATATATAAAAATCGTAGATTTTTATAAACATGATTATAATTCAATCGGTTGAAGCAATAATTCTTGTTTTTATAGGAAACTATTCATTTTCATTATTTACACATATATTCTTAAGCCGGAAAGAGGCAGCAACAACTTCGATAAGTTTCAAGGCAAGCAATACAAGTATGCGTAAATCATGCCGAGGTTGACGCCCGCTCCAACAGAAATGTAAACTATGCACTGCCGAAGGTCGAAAGGCGTAAACCATAGATGTATGTATTTAATCTACCGAGGTGTTCGACCTGCTCAAAATTTTAATCACACACAGACAATCAATCAATAGTCCACACGGAGCAATTATCCAAAGAAAGTCAATCCTCTTTTAACCATTTAAGAAAAATGAAGTTTAATCCTTTTAGAAATTTATTTACATTTAATGTGATTTAAGTAATTCAAGTTGTCAATAAGTTCACAAATAATCCAAGTATAACATGATATTGGGTCCTAAACTACTCGAACAATATTATAATAATAGCTACACACGGACTCTCATCACCTCGTGTGCACATAGCCCCCACAAATAGGAGCATATAACCAATTATTTTCCTATGGGGACAATTCCCTCTTACAAGGTTATAAAGGAGACTCACCTCGCTCCGAAGATCCATAACCGGCATTTCACGCCCTTCCAAAGACTCGAATCGACGCATAATCCAAAACTAGACAATAATTGTGTAAATACATTAATATATGCTAAGGTACTCATTATAATCCAATTTATTACAATTCCTAACCCTGATCGAAAAGTTGACAAAAATGCCCTCGGACCCACGTGCCCGGAATTCAAATTGATTGAAGATAAAGTTTACACATAGACTCAAGAACTCAAATATATGATTTTCTCTAAATTCCATATCCAAAATCGTGGTCAAATTCAGAATACTAATTTTCTAGGTTTTCCCTCAAACCCCAACTTTTCTACAATTTTCCATGTCTAAATCCATATATAAACCTTGTATATACTCTAAACTAGTAGATATCACTTACCTCATACTTGGTGATGAAAATAAAACTCCAAAGTTGCTCCAAAACCGGATCCCATGGAAATAATGAAGAAAAAAGGAACCAAACTCTGATTTTAAAAGAAACATGTCTGCCTCCAGCAATTTCCGCATCAGCAAAAGATTGACGGGCATCTGTGGTCCTAGGTCTGAGGAAAAATAACCACATCTACGGTCCCGCATCCGCGGAAATTTTTTGCATCTGTGGTTATGAAAGCAACCAGCACTTCTCTTGACTCGGAAATAAGCATAACTTCCTCATACGATGTCCAAATTTGACGATTCTTTTTGCTATGGCTCCAAAATTACGATACAGATCTAATTGCTTAATAAAAACTTTATTTGAAGCTCATTTGCTTACTATGGTATCCCTTTATGTCCAAAGAAACAACGTTGAAGCATCAAATAAGAGCGCGATACAACCCGAAATACACCTGAGGCCCCCGAGACCCGACCAATCACACCAACCAGTCCCAAAACACATTACAGACTTTCTCGAGGCCTCAAATAACATCAAACAACGCTAAAATCATGAATCAACTTCCAATCCAAGCTTTATGAACTTTAGAACTTCCAACTTCTACTTTCGATGCTTCCGACTGACCTCAAATTTTCCACACAAGTCATATTCGACATTACAGAACTACTCCAACTTTCGGAATCGGATTCTGACCCCAATATCAAAATTTCCTCTTCCGGTCAAACTTGTCAAAAACCTTCAAATTTCTATCTTTAGCCAAATGGCTCCAAAATGACAAGGACCTTCGAATTCACTTCCGATCACGCTCCAACTCCAGAATCACCATACGGAGATACTCCCAAACTTGGAATCCCAAATGGACATTGATAACACTGAAATGCACTTCAAGCCAAACTTATAAAATTTCCTCCACAATGGGCGCTAAAACATTCTCGGGTCTTCCAAAACCTGATCCGAACATACGCCCTAGTCCGAAATCATCATACGAACCTGTTGGAACCTTTAAATCTCGATTCCAAGGTCGTTTACTTAAAATTCCAATCCTAGTTAATTCTTTCAACTTTAAGCTTCCGAAATAAGAATTCTCTTTCCAAATCAACTCAAAACTTCCTCAAACTTAATCCCGACCACGTGTACAAGTCATAATACCTTAAATGAATGTGTTCATGGCCTCATACTGCTGAACGATGTGCTAGAGCTCAAAACAATCGGTCGGATCGTTACAACCTAGATGCCCATATGCTTGAAAGATTGTGCATTACCTTGCAAAGATGACCTTGTTATAATATTTAAGACTTGTCCTGTCACGACCCCAACCCGATTGTGATGGCGCCCAGCACACTACTAGGTAAGCCAGACCATTTATAACAATAACCCCATTAACTTAATAGATGAAGATAAGTAACATTTAAGTCGGAAGTCTAAAATACATATAATAAAGCGGAGAATCTAAAAAATTACCAATACAGTCCAACTAACACCTGGTGTCACGAACATGAGCCTTTAAATACAGAGTAACATCCTACTACAAAGTCTGTCTAAAAATGAGAATGCGAAAATAAAAGGATAGGATAGATGGGAGAATCATCGGCTGTGAATGCCCTGCAGCTACCTCAAATACTCCCGAAAGAAGAACTCTCGATCAATTGGATCTACTCAGCCCGAAATTGCCCTGGCTCTGCAAGCAAGGTGCAATGAATAAAGTGAATACTCCAACCCAGTGAGTAATAAACATAACTACAGTTTTAAAGTAAGAAAATGCAGAAAATGAACAAAGTACTCTATATCTAGCAGTTTATATCCAAAATAGTGGAAATAGTAAACATCAAGTAATACAGTCAAGAAATAAAGCATGAAAGAATGCAACACATATCTAGTACCCGCTGCGGCGTGCAGCTCGCTCTACTTATTTAACATCGACGGCGCTCACTGGGGGTGTGTACAGACTCCGGAGGGGCTCCTATAGCCCAAGCGCAATATCAGCCATGTATTGGCACAAAACAGGCTCTCGGCCTCAATATCAATACATATAATCAATGTGGCATGAAGACTGATCTATATCAAGGAAACATCCTCACTACCGGGTGCCCGACCCATCTTAGTCAAATAAGTCCACAGCAAAACGGGCGTGACATACTATAGAGATCTCAGCCCTCATATCCTTTTTCATTTGATGTCCATGTATAAAATATAGTTATTATATTGTTTTTAACAGTTGAAAACATGACTTAGTGTATATGTGAGGCACACAAGTGAGGAATAAAACATAAGGATCCCCTAAGGATTCTATAGGTTGGCACAAGTCCCCAAACACAGCAATAAGCCCAATTCACAATGATAAAGTATGTGTCTCAATCGCTAATATAGTAAAAATCAACACTCGGGATGGACTACGTCTCAATTCCCAACAGTAAACAACCCCGCACTCATCGTGAAATGCGTGTCACACCTCAATATAGCGTTTCAATGTGAAGTTCTCGGGTTTCAAACCCTTAGAGCAGCATTTACATCCATTACTCACCTCTAGCCGACCGAAAACTAGATCGCAATGCCCTTGCCTCTCAAATCGACCTCTTCGCGCATCGAATCTGGCCAAAACCACAATGAATACATTATAATAGGCTAAGGGAATTTAACCCAATCAAAAAGACTCGAAAAATATCGAAAACCACAAAATTTGCAAAACTCGAGCCCCGGGCCACTTCTCGAAAGTCAAAATTGTTTACACCAAAATGTTCCTTATCTCGCCACGAGTCTATACACGTAAAATTTATCAAAATCAGAGTCCAAATGCTCCTCAAATTCCAATTTCTCATTCAAAAATACAAGCCCTAGTTCTTCCCTTTTTTAGTCAAATTCTATGAGCTTAGGTGTTGAAATCACAATTAGATGATGTTTCTAGGCCATAGGATTTACCTCCAATCGATTCCCAGTCAAAACCCTCTAAATTCCTCGTCAAAATCTCCTAAGGTCGCTCAACAATGGTGGAAATTAGACCTCAGTCGCGGATGAAATGTCCTTAAAACATTCTGCCGAGTCATTAATTAACCATATGCAATCGCAGCCTTGCTATTGCAATCGCATAACACAATTTCCAGATCTCCCAAAAATGCTCAATGCTATCGCACAAATGCCCCTGTGATCGTAGAGCACACCCTCCCACACCTGTGCGATCACACTCCAATCCCTGCATTCGCATAGAACAAAATGCTACCAGGGATCCCAGGTCCCATTACACTACGCGATCGCAATACCACGAACGCGAACCACTGACCAAATTTCCACACCTATGCGATCGCACAGCCTCTTACGTAATCGCATAGAGAAAATCTGAACCCCTTCCAAGACCTCCTATGCGATCGCAATGCTCCCTATGCTATCGCATAGAGCAATATCTCTGCAACACTTCACCTATTTTTCTACAACTCCCAAAGGCCAAGATTGGTCCGATTGACCACCCGAAAATACCCTGAGGCCCCCGGGACCTCAACCAAAAGTGTCAACACATCCTAAAATATCATACGAACATGTTTCAATCATAAAAACACATCCAACAACACAAGAATCATCAATTCTGAATGGATTCAAGCCTAAGTTCAACCAAAACTTCCGAAATTCACATTCGATCATAAACCCGACTTAATCACCTCCAATTCAACTGAAATTTTGCAGACACATCACAAATCACCTAACGAAGCTATTGAAACTCTCAGAATTCCATTTCGATCATCGGATCAAAATATCACCTATCAATCGGATATCGCCAAAATGCTAACTTCGTCAATTCAAGCCTAATTATACACTGAACCTCTAAAATTACTTCAGATTGCGCTCCTAAGCCTCAAATCATCCCTCGAAACTCACCAAATCATCGTATATCCATTCCGAGCCGTCTACCTCGCAAGTCAACATCCTGTTGACTTTTCCAAACCAACCCTTCCTTAAAGAGACTAATTGTCTCATTTTTTACCAAACTCTATCTGAATCACTTCAAACTCACCAAACATATATAATGAAATATATAGAAGCATAAAACGAGATAAACGAGATGGAAACACATAAGACGACGGATTGTGTCGTCACATGTCAGCTATAAGCACATGAGTACTTTAACATTTGAAGAAAGGATTCATAATGTTGAAAACTCCAATAAAAACTAAAAATGGGGTTTATGACTGTGCATGGAAAATCTAAGGTTTCACCATATTATGTAGTCCCTCCGTTTAGTTATTCACTTTTGATTTTGTATTTATCCATCGTAACGATAGTATTTCAAAAAGACTAGAGAAATAATTTGAGGAACAATCAGTTAATTATAAGAGAAAAATAAGAAGAAGAAAAATTATCTTTCTTTTGATTTTCTAAAATGGACAAACAAAAATATTTTTTTTAGTATAATGGACAAGTAAGTGAACTGAGGGAGTACTCCCTTTGTGCCATTTTAGTTGTATTCAATAAACTATGTATTCCCCGAAAAAATAATAAATGATATGCATATTTATCATGATAAATAGTCTCAAAAAGTCTTGCAAAATAATTTGAAGAATGAATAGATAATAATAAGGACAAAATAGAAGAGTTCTTTTCTCTCTTAATTTATTAAAGTGGAGAAGTAAATAAAATATATACTTTTAATATAGTGGACAAATAAATAAAGCGGAGGGAGTATATATATTCACTTCCATCTAGCTTGGTGTTTATCCAATGATTGTAACTCGTAAATGCTGTATGATCCCTTCTCGTAACTTGTACTAATTGATATGAACATTGCTTATAATTTAATGTCATATAATATTTCTTTCGGTTCAAAATAAAAAATTTAACTGTCTTCATACAGATTAAAAAAATCATTTTTTAATATTAATTAGAAATAAAATTGATCATATTAACATTTACTATCTCTTTACATGTGTACTTCAAACACATACTCCAACACTATTTACTCCAAGAGTAATATAGGAAAAAAATAATTAATTCATTTTTGAAATATAGAAAAATTACTTATTCTGGATCATAAAAAAAAGTCAAAAAATTACTTATTCTGGATCATAAAAAAAAGTCAAAAAATTACTTATTTTGATTTCGGGAGAATAGTAAATAAAGACACAAATAAATAAATAATACAATTACTCCTAGTAATAAATTCTATATACAATTCCTGAAACAAGGAAGAGAATAACGCTCTAGCTCTACATAAAAATCACACACGTTGTTTCAAATGTCAAGTACTAGTGATAGTAATTGTAAATAACATAATTGCTGCGTCTCTTTCAAAGATAAGATATGTGAACTCTTCATTAATTTAACTGTGTGAAAACTCCTCTCCTATATTCTTTTTAAAAAAAAACAACAACAATGATCTTATTAACCCTATAGAATAACACCAGATCTCTTCCTATCACATAATAAGATCTAATGCTTTTATATAGATATAGGAGTATATCGATATGGAAAGAATAAAGATAAGGCCATATTTTTAACAAAAAAAGTTGCTAGATATATTACCAAGAAAAGATTTCGGGTCGAGGTCGACATCACACTTTCAAGCAGAAGCATATTTAAAATAAGCCTAATCTTATTATACGCAAAGGCAAATATAATTAATGTGTTGTTGATGACCGATGGATTTAACTGAACTCATAATTTTGAGCATAACTAAACTCATAATTTGTTTCATACTTAGCATAAATATACATAAAAAATCACTAAAATTTTAATAAATATTATCCTTGTCCCAATATATATATATGGTATGTTAAAAGTTCGAGAGTCATATTTCTTAATTTCGATGGTAAATTCGGGGATAAAATCTTCAAGTTTTTTGAATTAAAATTTTGCATATTTTTAAATTATGAAAAAAGTTTAAGCCACGGTAAGTAACACTTCAAAATATTTAACATATGAACAATGCCATCAAAGAAAAGCTCATTTGAACATCAGAATTTAAACTATACCATCTAAATTAGGACGGAAAGCGTAAAACCTGAACCGATAATTACGTCTAGTGATGAGAACATACCCAATCAAATCAAAATTCTGAATATATATATATATATATATATATATATATATATATATAGTTCGAGCAGAAAGCGATAGTTCAAATAAAACCCACATAACTCACCCCAAATTCTTTAATAATGGCTGGCAAAGGTATTGAAGGAAAGTCCCATAACCGGAACAGCAAAAGATGTCTCCAAAATAAGGCGCTGCTGAACAGACTCCAATGCACCGCCGCCTTCTACTATATCTTTCACCAAAGAACGATAGTATTGTTTCAACTTTTTGAGGATGCACTTCAGTTTGACTCGTCGGAAAATCTTAACAAGAATGAATCCACGGCGGGGTTTCTTCTCTCCGCCTAGTCGCACCATCGGCAGCCTCTTCCTCCGGAATGATATTTTCTGCCGCCACCGGCGGAATGTGTTGGTTGGATGGCCGTGACTGACACTATTTTTGTTGAAGGTGTTAGGTTTAGGTGAAGGCATCATAGTTTCTACTGTTTTTTGGTTTAAGATATTGGATCCAGATTGAATTAACTTTGATGATTTTATTGGAGAGCTCATGATTTCACAAAAAAAACGATTCTAAGAATTTTTTTCTCTAAAAATGGAGAAGAGGGGAAAACCAAAATACTGATATAGGAGTATATATCATATGTTTCTTTTTATTTTTTTGTAGGTTGGGGGGGAGGGTGTTGGGGGAGAGTGATGGAGCATTAACTTAAGGAGATAGAGAGTTGACCATGAGCTGCAAAACAACATGGCCATTCTGGGCTTTGCTTATGCATAAATTAAGGGTCACATCTCAAGCATTTTTGCATGAGTTTAATTTCGGTAGTATTATATATATTGTTCTTATAATCATATAAAAAATGTATTAAAACAAGAAATAGTACCTGTCTTATTGTAATTTTAATTTGGTATTTAAGAAAATACTGTAAATAACTTATTTTAGTCGATTAGATATATTGAGAATATAATTATATAACTTATCAGTACATGTACAATCATTCATGTTGGGTCTCATAGCACATCATGCAAGTCTGCGTGGTAGGAGGATGTAGGTGTCTAAGATTCCACTCTAGGTAGGTTATATTGCTATTTTTCTTGGTAGAAAGATAGATCTATGCTTATTAATCTTCAAAATATAGAAGTTACTCCAATTTTATCTTTTCGAAATTGTAATTTGTAAGTTGCTTAAATTGGTATAAAGTAAATTAGTAAGGGATGCCAATATCAACTTTCTTTTATTTCCAAGAGTATCGAATATTGACGGTGCAACCGGAAATCTTAGTACTTTAGTTGATTGGCTATATAAACTTTCATTTTATTTACGAGAATTCGGTAACTTTTGGTTGTTATTTTTAAAAAGTCACCTCAATAATAGATCATAATTAAATAGAATAAAACATTAAGAAATGCATGGTCTAAATTTCTGAATTCTCGAGGAAATAATGGACCCGTTCTACGGAACAAGAAGATTAAACAATTACTTTATGCATTCGAGAAACATAATGTAACAACTACATTTTCAGTGTATGGGCAAGTGCAAGGCAACCATACATTACCATTACATGCCACTAATTGAAAAAAGATGAAGGATAAAAAAAAGATTTAAAAAAAAAGGAAAAAGGATTAAAATTGTCCCTTGCTATATGAAAAGGATCACTTATGTCATCCATTATACTTTTGGTCCACTATTATCCCTAACATTATAAAATCAGTGTAAAAATACCCCTCCTCAGCTAGAACCTTCCACCATGGCTAATATCAGCTTATATGGCCTAATATTAAGTTGAGATGAACGTCACATAACATGTCACCTCAGCGCCCAATCCTATTTTACCACTTCCTCCACCTTTTATTCCATCAACTACCTCCCCCTTCACCTACCCACAACCGCCATTATCACCTCTTTCTTTAAAACTTGGTTCTCACATTTGGTCACCTAATTCTACGAGTAAAACAGTACGTACATCCATAACTTGCTTAAGTTCAATGTTACATGCATACTGTGATTGGGCCATTACCCTCGAGTTACCAATCTTGATCATTCTCTTTGTCCTAGAATTACAGGCACTACAATTCACTCACAATTACAACTAGTTTATGCAAGAAAATGTTGAGATCAATCAATCTATCAAGTTCTAAGTTTTTTACCCATGTGGGGTTGTCCAATTTGGTGTTAAACCGTGGGAATTTAGTTAAAATTAACTTTTTGGTCTGGGTAAATGGGATTTGGGATGGGGGTTAGGTTTAGCATATAAAAAAGGGTTAAAAAGTGTATATACCTGGGGATCTTCCGTAGGATAATGTTCAGGGAAATCATCTTGAAGCTCATAGATTTCATTAGCATACAGTGTTCGAGGAGCACCAACATCAATAAAATTCAAAAGCTATTGCCATCAAATAACCGACATCTTCTAAGAAAACAAACTTAACTGAAAAAGAATCTATTTTCTTAAAATTATTATTTATAAATATTAACAAAAAGAATTTCGAATGAATTACTGTATCACAGATCATAAATAAGGATAACCAATAAATTGACTGAAAAACATAAAAGACTAACAAAAATAGAGAAAAATGAGACCTTTGATGATGGCGGTTGTGGGTGTTGGGAAAAAAAGAAATGACCATTTCCCGTAAACCCCGAGATCTTCGCCCCTTTTGTAAAGAAAAAAATTGAGAAATAAAAACAATACAAGAATTTAACGTGGAAACCCAAAATCGGGAAAAAACCACAATCGTTGTCAAAAGACAACAACCGACCACTATGTGAAAAATTCTTATAATCACATAAACCTCAGTACATTCTCCTAACAAACAGCGTTAGAAATGCATTCGGTTTGGTACATTTGAAAACATAACTTAAGCCCCCTTATATAGGCAGGCCTCCAAGCTACTCTTCAACATTTTTCCAATGTGGGATATGACCCTTCTCATTTTTAAGCAAAATCCCAACAAACTCCACCTTGATTAAAAATGATCATAGCAACAGCTATCCGCCATACTCCACATTGCTAAACACCTGTCATACTCCACCATAAAGAGTATCGCCACTTAGAATGAACCATTCTAAGAATTTCCACTTCGGCTCATGTCGAAAAACACCTTGCTGATTATTATGGTGCAACCTCCACTATTGGCTCTCCTTGGAAGTCCATCAGCTATCGACATAACTGTTTCATCACACACCTTGCATTCCTGCCAAACTAATGCTCGTGTGTAATTCCCCTATTAATCTCACATCCTTCACCATGGAAAATAGCGGCATGCCATAAGGATGTACATGTCTTTGGGTCATATAAGGTCATATGGGTCCCTATCAAAGACCATATTAACAGCATCACTTGACTTGGAGCCTGTAGCCGAACCTGCTCCACCTGCTGGACAATCCTTCTTCATGTGTCCAAGCTCTCCACACTTCCAGCAAACAACATTCCGCTTCATAGGGTTCCTCTTTTCCTTTCCTTTCCCGTAGCACATATACGCACTTTCAGAAGAAGTATCCATCCCTTCTTCTTTGAGTCTTCTTTCTTCAGAGATGAGCGTGCTGATAACTTCTGAAAGATCCACCTGCTCCTTCCCATGGAGCAATATTGGCTTCATGTGCGCAAAAGACGAAGGAATAGACCAGACGAGCCTTAAGGCTTGATCCTCCTCATCTATCTTCACCCCAATAGCTTCAAGCTCAGAGACAATCCCATTGAGAACACTCAAATGATCCGAGATTTTAGTACCCTCACCCATGCGCAATGTATGAAATTGTTCCTTCAGGTACACCCGATTTGAGACTCCCTTTGTTTGATACAGCTTTTCCAACTTTTCCCATAGCTCCTTGTCCGTCGCAATTCCATGCACATTTGCAAGGACATTCTTTGCCAAATGATAACCGTATCGCACTTGCAGCTCTCAAATCCAAATCATCCCATTCTTCATCTCTCTTGCTTGATGAATCATCGCTAGAACCTGCTTCTGGTTTTCCCTTCAGGGCCTTGTGTAGACCTGATTGAATCAATATATCCCTGACTTGAACTTGCCACAAGCCAAAATTGATTCTTCCATCAAATTTCTCAATATCAAACTTGATGCTTCCCATTGTAACCGTATCGCTGACCAATATCCGTGGATGAAAAAACACTTGCTTAGAACCTCGTCTGTAGCTCGTGAACAGCACACCAGGTAAGTTCCCAGGAAAGAGAGGTGGGTCCGGCGTGATCACTCAATTACCTAGTCTTTCCTAGCCAGAGCTTACCTAGACATGTACCTCCACACTACCAGACTTGATTCTAACCGCCAGAATTCATCACAAGTCTCGATACTCCAATTGCACCAACTTCCCCTCCTACAAGCTTCTTGAACCAGAAAATCTTTTCTGATGTGGAAGATTAGCCAAAGCTGCGACCACAGAGCATGCTAAGATTCCCCCCTCAAGATAGGCGACCTCGCTCTGATACCACTTGTCGGGAAAAACAGAAATGACCCTTTCCCGTAAACCCCGAGATCTCCGCCCCTTTTGTAAAGAAAAAAATTGAGAAATAAAAACAACAGAAGAATTTAACGTGGAAACCCAAAACCGGAAAAAAACCACGACCATTGTCAAAAGACAACAACCGACCACTATGTGAAAGATTCTTATAATCACATAAACCTCAGTACATTCTCCTAACAAACAGTCTTAGAAATGCATTCGGTTTGGTACATTTGAAAACATAACTTAAGCCCCCTTATATAGGCAAGCCTCCAAGCTACTCTTCAATATTTTTCCAATATGGAACAACGACCCTTATCATTTTTAAGCAAAATTCCAACAGTGGGTGGGTGAATGGAGAGGTAATTGAGGGAAGAAAATGTGGAGGGAGTGGTAAAATGAGGTTATCAGGCCACATAGGTTGATATTAGCCATGGTGGAAGGCCCTAACGGATGAAGGATAGTTTTGCATCAGTTTTGTAATGTTAAAGATAATAGTGGACCGAAAGTATAATGGAGGACATAAGTGATCCTTTTCACAAAGTAGAGGGCTAGTTTTGACCATTTTCCCATAAAAAAGACTTGGGGCATGAAGGCATTGGAAAAGCAAGGGTAGAGAGACGATATAATTATTCTTGACCTATATATATCGATAGCACATGGCGGTCCTCGAAATTATCTCATTGGAAAATCAGTTCAGTAGCCTGAGTTGGTTTGGTGAGTGATTTTCCACACGAGAGATCTGGGATTAATTTCCCTCTTCAACAGTCTTCTCAGTCAGAGCTTGTCATGCCGGACTTTCCTAGTGCGATTTACATCTTTTGTGTAATTTATGAGGTATTGCACAGTAAGCAGGTTATAAAATGTGCACCCAAAGAATAGTGACTACAATTTTCCCTGAGAATTTTTCAAAAAAAAGGAGTTTAGAGTTGAAGCGTATACACTAGATCTTAGTAGACATTTGAACATAAAAATTACTCCCTCCATTTCGATTTATATAAGGTAGTTTGACTAGGCACGAAGTATATTAGAAGAAAAAAACTTTTGAAACTTGTGGTCTTAAAAGCGTAAGGCGTAAAAGCTTTATGGGATCATGATATTTGTGTAGTTATAAAAACTTCTCATTAAGGATAAAATTGAAAAATGAAGAGTTTATAGTTAAATTATTTCTAATTATAGAAATGTACCAATCTTTTTGGAACGGACTAATACGGAAAGTGTGTCATCTAAATTGAAACAGAGGGAATATAATATTTGAAAAAAAATAGTATTTGGAGTTAAATTTTTTTACCTCAAAAATGAGTTACAATTAAATTTCCTCGTGATTTAAAGGATACATGGTTTAATTCAATACGAATATGTAAGAATAACATATAAATCAATTAATGACAAAATAAACGATCAAATCAATCGCAATATAATGATCAAGCTTGATCTTAGATAGAACAGTGAAACTCGTTCGCGATTGGACCCTCGGTTCAAGCTCGATCGCGAGTGGAAAAAAGAACAAGTGAATAATGCCTTGAACAATAACTAGAAAATAAAAGTATTCATTTATTGCTTTGAATTGCGTGTTAATATGTTAGACTAAAGAAAAAAATTCCTTTTATATAGCAGGAGAATTTCAGTCCTAGTACAAGCTTAAAATGGTAAAAATCTTCTTTTCCGTTAATTGGTTATCTATAATTAATACCGAACGGGATTCGAATCGTAATATTCGATTGAGGGCAAATATTACGGCCTCTTATATGTCGTGCATAACCGTTCACTGCGTCTCCCGAGGTCCATATGTTATGCTAGGTCTGGGGTAAGTCGCTTTACCGTATTCAATTTTAGATATATCATATATTCTTCCTCGATTTCGATATGATGGGTTCCTGGCCTCAATTATAATCATGTCGAGCCATGCTTCCCCATCGTTCTCCCATCGGGAAATCGGGAAAAACTTTATCCCCGATTTTACCTGTACACAAAGTTGAAAAGTGATATTTAGAATTTAAAATTATATTTCGACATGCATTTATTATTTTTTAAATAATATCATAGTTTTGTGAGTGGGAAAACAAAAATTTCTGAAAATTTTGCAAAAATTCATTTTCAAAAAAATATCAATAACTTGTAAAATTATATGGACAAATACATTTTTGAAAGAAAATTCTAAAAAAAAATATCTATGAACAAACTGGTCCTTCATCACAAGAAGATATTTAGTTTTAGAGTTTCATTTAGCTTTTCATATGATTTTAGATTCAAAGCTTTATCTTAATCGAGAGGAGGGATTTTGCTGAAGCATTAATTGGGTTAATCAAGATAATAGGAAGTCTTGTATTTTAGTGAGTTTGATTGAATCATGTCACGACCCAAAATTTTATATTCGGGACCGTGATAACACCTAATATTGTATTGCTAGGCAAGTCGACGTTACAAATTATTATACCTTTTTTATTTGTTCATTTATAATTTGAGTCTAATTAAACTAAATCAGCGGAAATTGAAGGAGAAAATACATGATTTAACTAATTACTCTTATACATTTAGCAAAACCGGGAGTAAATACTACCCAAAAATTGGTGTCGCAACTTATGAACATTCTACAGATTTCTACAAGTACTGATCTGAAAGGAAAGAATTGATGCGAAAATATTTTCTTCAATACCAGCTGTCCCTGTCTCAAAAGTAATTAAAATAGAGAAACAGAAATTAGAAAGGGACATCATGGCCTGCGGACGCTTGCAAGTCTACTTTAGGTCTCTTGTATGCAGTAACAGCAACCAACCTCTCGATCAGCCACTAGCTTCGAAATTTGCATAGAAAGTACGTATTGTAGTATCAGTACAACCGACCCCATGTACTAATAAGTGTCGAGCCTAACCCCAACGAGTTAGTGACGAGGCTAACGAGGCTACGGCGAGGCATGTCTTTTCTCTTATTTCTTTTCTAATATTATTGCCTTTCCTATTAAGCCGAGAGTTTCTGAAAACAACCTCTCTGCTCTTTTTCGGGTATGGATAAGGTCTTCATACGCTTTACTCTCCCCAGACCTCACTAGTGGGATTTTACTGGGTATGTTTGTTGTTGTTATTGTTGTTGTTGTTGTTGTTGTTGTAACAGTTGATACTAAAACAGAAAGGAAATACATAATGAAATATAACAGCAACTTGCATTAAATAAATACGGAACTCAGTTTTCTACCAATATTCAGCTATAACCAATCCATAAGGGAATATTCAACACTATAATAATGAGCCTCAACAGAACAAAATACAAATAACACTTGATGTGGCGTACATTTCGATCCCACCATATAATCAATAACAGTATAAACATTCACCCTTATTATTCCTTGTTGTGGCATGCAACCCGATCCCACCAATCCAGCCTTATTACTCCTTAATATATATATATATATATATATATATATATATATATATATATATATATATATATATATATATATATATATATACTAGTCTTCAGGTACGCGCTTTGTGCGTGTACCTATATCAACAAACACCTAATTTAAAAAATCACATGAATATTATTAGATAATGTGTTTGACTTGTACATAATTATGAAATAAAAATTAAAGAAAAATTTTTGAAAAAAATTAATGTCATCCCCATTTAGGTAGCTTAATAAATAAATAAATAAATCTTATCATGTAGAAGTTTTCAAATGTCTTATTATATGAGGACTTATATATTTCAAAATATAATAAATTAGTAACAATTCATTTAGAATACATTCATACTCCAAATCAATAAGCGCAAATTTAAAATTTTACTTAATATTATTTTTAAATATATTTTGAGTTATAAAATAAGTACTTAAGGAAAATAGTTTAAATACCTTAAGAAGATAATCGATCCTATTTTGCTAACTTGGTAAAGAACGAATGTCACCTTTTCAATGAATCGATTTGCAGGCCTTTCGCTAATAGAAATATCACCTAAGTACTTCAAAATTTCTTTGTTACTACCTTCTTGGCGAAATCACAATTCAGGGCTTTCAACATATTATTTTTCCTTTTATGCTCCCTACATTATTATTATTATTATTATTATTATTATTATTATTATAGAAGGAGAAGAATAATATCAACTGTCATGGGATAACAATTGCTAAGTAAAAATTTTATTTACCACTTGGAAAATTAAATAATAGTTATGTTTCACCAGTTGATCCATCACAACATCGTTGACACCACATATATAACAACAACAACAACAATCCAGTATAATCCCACTTAATGGGGCCTGTGGAGAGTAGTGTGTACGTAGACCTTACCCCTACCCTAGGGTAGAGAGGCTGTTTCCAAATAGACCCCCGGCATCCTTCCCTCCAAGAACTTCTCACCTTGCTCTTGGGGAGACTCGAACTCACAACCTCTCGATTAGAAGTGGGGGTTGCTAACCATCAGAGCAACCCCTATTGTCTTATATATGACACCTCATATATAAGGAGACGTTATTTCGAATAGCTAAAAAGTTCAAATTTTTTGGGTGGATTTTAATTAATTTCAACTTAAATAATAGGACTCTTACCTGGTTTAATTAGAAATATTTTAATAGTTAAAATTTAGTTGATTTTAAAGTCGTATACATTAGGAAAGTAACTAAAATTACGAATTTGACAAATGCGAAATCCTTTTTAAAGGGTAAAAAGCGAATAATATTTTACTAACGATATTCATGCTTTTAATATGCTACTATTATTCGGATATTATATAATTGACTATAAGTATTTAAAATCACATTGTTAGATATCAAGTTTTTTTAAAAAGGGCATAAGCTTTGATGTGACAAACTAAGAATTTTCAACTGTGTTATCTTAAAAACTATAGACATATGAATTCAAGGAAATTTAAACTAAAAACGGAAACTTGAATTGCAAAAAGATAAGGATTCCATAATTTACCGCAAAAGACCTAACTTTTTGAGTAGAGAAATCTCTTTATCTATACTATATTAAAAGCACTAAGGCCCTTAGCGAAATATCGTTCATCTTTTTTACTCTTTAAAAATAAATTTCTTATTGGAAAAAATTGTAACTAAATTATTTTCCTAATATTTACTTCGCTTAAGTAAATTCTTTCCTTATTTACTCCATAAATAATTTTGTTTTCATTAGATTTCTTACTTTTATAGTTATTTTTTAGTTGTTTTATATTAGTTTAGGTTTGTTTTTTATAAAGGTTGTAGAAGCCCCAAAACAGGCAAGCTGATTGGTAAGGAAAATATTTGGAGCTAGGGAATGGTGGGCTTATGACTAGGCAGTGCTGCAATCTTGCATCCAGAAGGGGAGATACAGCATCAAAACTGCCTATAGGTACTTTATCCCACAGTACACCAAAGTTCCCTGGAAAAAGTTGATAATGGTACCAGGCATTCTGCCAAAACAGCAATTCATGTTATGGATGACACTACATCGACGCTTGGCAACAGTAGACAGGCTAGCAAAATGGGGTATACAAACTGACCAGGCCTGCTCTTTATGTGACAGTGGCAACACAGAGACACATGATCACCTTTTCTTCGAATGTCCTTACTCACAAGCATTGTGGCGAGGAATACTAAGGTGGCTCAACTTCAATAGAATACTTTACAACTGGGAATATGAAATACAATGGCTAACTGCTAGAGTAAACAGTAGGAATCCAAGGAAATCCATCCTAGGAGTGGTTTTTGCCGCAACTATATATAATATATGGATGGAACGAAATGAAAGAAGATTCAGACAAACGAGCACGGAGGCTAAGTTTAGAACAAAAATGATTGCACAGCAAGTGAACATCACTGGCCGAAAGATACACAAATGGCAGCCTACTCTATAATACTTAAATAGCTATCCAATATGTAATTCTGGAATGTAGTCACAGTTTTGTAGAATAGACCTTAGTTTTTGAGCCCTCGGGTTGTATAATGGATATATAGGTTTTTTGAGAGGTGTTCTATAGTCCCAAAAAACACGCGATGTACAGTTTTTATTGGTTGAAATAAAAAAAAATTATTTTGACCAAAAAAAAGAATTACGTACAAAATATTAATGCACAACCTAATATCTAATTCTAGATAATAAACTTTCAAAAAGACAATCGTACAATTGTATTAGAAGAAAAAATATATTCTAAATGTGTTGCCATTAATTATTTTTCTTTCTTTTTGCATTCAATTCCATCAAAGGATAGTTTCTTATATTCTTAATAAATTAAGTTATTATTGTAAATTATTAACTTAATAGTAGTCATTTTTAGACTTTATATTGCCATTTATCAATTTTTTCCTAGGAGCTATAAGGCCTACCTCTTCATTTTTAAATCTCCAAAACCAAAAGAATTTAAAATTTTGTGTTATTTGGCAAATATTTGAAAGATTGTGGTAAAATTACTTTTGTGTTTTTTGTTTATTTCATTATTAGATCGAAGAAATAACAACAATTTTCATAAGGTATTTCTATAGGAGTCCTCGAAAATCAGAATAACATATCGAAGGACTTCTATGAATATATAATTTTTAAAATTGAGGTAGCTAAATGGGATCAATAGTCATTATTTTGAGGAACTTATACTTCTTTATTATACGATTTTTAAATTTATGTATTCAATAATCTCAATCAATTTCAATTATTGTAAAATTCACGTATAAAGCTTAACTAAGAAAATGAAATTATAAAATTAGAAAAACCTTTTGGCTGAACACATTGACGAATTATTGAGAACTTCTATGGAGCAGTTTCTTCTTATATTGAGATAAGTACATAAGATCAACATTTATCATTTTTAGAAAAATAAAATTTTATGTTATAGCTTAGACACAATATTTCAATATAATATCTATACTGTTATAAAACAATAAAAGAACAAGAGCAATATTGCAGAGAAAGAGAGAGAAAATTCTTATTGAATTTTGGGGTGGTTTACAATGGGGTAAGACCCCTCTATTTATAGGAGGAAAAATAACTTAGCCTCAAAGTAAAACTCTCTACAAGATAGACATTCACTCTAATTAGAATTCTATTCTTAACACTCCCCCTTGAATGACTACTCAATAAGTAATATGCCTCATTAAAAACCATAACTAAATAAAATCCAATGGAAAAAAAATTCTAGAAAAGGAAAAAGAGTACACATATTTAGTAATGCGCCTATTGGTTGCCTCGTTAAAAACCTTGCAAGGAAAACCCAGTGGGACAAAACCTTGTAAGGGAAAAAGAGTGCAACGCGCATTAACTCCCCCTGAAAAGAGCATCAATTCACATCCTTGAGCCTTCGCATTCCAATCTTGTGTACCAGCTTCTTGAAGGTTGACGTTGGTAGAGATTTTGTGAACAAATCAGCCATATTATCACTTGAACGAATCTGTTGCACATTGATATCACCATTCTTTTGAAGATCATGTGTGAAAAATAACTTTGGTGAAATATGCTTTGTTCTGTCTCCTTTTATGAATCCTCCCTTCAATTGGGCTATGCATGCTGCATTGTCTTCATACAAAATCATGGGTAGTTTGTCACATTTCAAACCACATTTGTCTTGAATATGATGTATTATAGACCTCAACCACACACACTCTCGACTTGCTTCATGAATAGCGATTATCTCAGCATGATTAGATGAAGTAGCCACAATTGATTGCTTAGTCGATCGCCAAGATATGGCAGTGCCTCCACAGATAAACACATAACCTGTTTGAGATCGAGCCTTGTGTGGGTCAGATAAATATCCAGCATCAGCATAACCAACAAGATCAGGACTGCAATTATTGCTATAAAATAAGCCCATATCGGTAGTCCCTTTTAGATACCGCAATATATATTTGATTCCCTTCCAATGTCTCCTTGTGGGAGCAGAGCTATATCTTGCTAAGACATTAACTGGAAAAGTTATGTCAGGCCTTGTAGTATTTGCAAGATACATTAGTGCGCCAATTGCACTAAGATATGGTACTTCAGGACCAAGTAGCTCTTCATTCTTTTCTTGCGGTCGGAATGGATCCTTATTCACATCAAGTGATCGAACAACCATCGGAGTACTTAAAGGATATGCTCCATCCATGTAAAACCGTTTCAATACCTTTTCTATATAGGCAGATTGATGAACAAAAATTCCGTTTGCCAAATATTCAATTTGCAAACCAAGACATAATTTTGTCTTTCCGAGATCTTTCATCTCGAGTTCCTTCTTTAAATAATCAATTGCCTTTTGGAGTTCTATGGGAGTTCCAATAAGGTTTATGTCATCGACATATACGGCAAGTACAACAAATTCCGATTTTGTTTTCTTTATAAAAACACATGGGCGAATGGCATCATTTATATAGCCTTCCTTTAATAAATACTCACTAAGACGATTATACCACATTCGTCCTGATTGCTTTAGACCATACAAAGATCTTTGCAATTTGATTGAAAACATTTCCTGGGACTTTGAATTATGAGTGTTTGGCATTTTGAATCCATCGGGATTTTTCATGTATATCTCATTATCAAGTGAGCCATAAAGATAGGCAGTAACCACATCCATTAAATGCATGTCAAGCTTTTCAAGGACAGCAAAACTAATGAGATAACGGAAAGTTATAGCATCCATTACGGGTGAATATGTCTCTTCATAATAGACACCAGGCCTTTGAGAAAATCCTTGTGCAACAAGGCGTGCCTTATATCTTTGTGCCTTGTTTTTCTCATTTCTCTTGCGTACAAAGACCCATCTATAGCCAACAGGCTTAACACCATTAGGTGTTTCAACTATAGGCCCAAAAACTTCACGTTTTGCAAGTGAATTCAATTCTGATTGGATTGCTTCTTGCCATTTTGGCCAATCAAGTCTTTGTCGACATTCTCCAACAGATTGAGGTTCAAGATCCTCACTTTCTTGCATAATGCTAGATGCAACATTATATGCAAAGACATAATCCACCACTATATCCACTCGATTAAAATTTCTCTCAATATCAATTGGATGTATTGATAGTTCCCTATTTTCTTGAGTCTCGGGCTCAATGGATTCTTCATGAATCTCAGAATTTATTAAATCGTGAATTTCCTCATGAGATTCTTTCGTAGTGTCATTTTGATCATTTGCTTTCCTTTTTCTAGGATTTCGATCTTTGGAACCTAATAGCCTGCCACGTTTTAGGCGTGCTTTCGACTTATTAGATATGACACTAGAAGATTGTCCAATAGGGACATCAATACGGATTGGAACATTCTCTGCGGGGATGTGAGATTTTGTTATCCTTTTCAAGTCCGTGAATGCGTCAGGCATTTCATTTGCTATTCTTTGCAAATGGATAATATTTTGCACCTCTTTTTCACAAATAGAGGTATGTGGATCAAGATGAGATAATGATGGATTTTTCCACAAAATTTCTCGTTTGGTTTCATCAACTTCTCCCCCTAATTTTGGGAAAAGTGTCTCATCGAATCGACAGTCTGCAAATCGTGCAGTGAACAAATCCCCTGTCAATGTTTCAAGGTAGCGAATAATGGAGGGCGATTCAAACCCAACATATATTCCTAACCTTCTTTGCGGACCCATTTTGGTGCGGTATGGCGGTGCCACAGGCACATATACTGCGCATCCAAAAATTCTTAAATGGGATATATTAGGTTCATGACCCAAAACTAATTGCAACGGGGAATATTTGTGATAATTCGTCGGTCTGAGACGAACTAGCATTGCTGAATGCAAAATGGCGTGACCCCAAACCGAAGTGGGCAGCCTCGTTTTCATGAGTAATGGTCTTGCAATCAACTGCACCCGTTTAATTAAAGATTCTGCAAGACCATTTTGAGTGTGAACATGAGCTACAGGATGTTCCACTTTTATCCCAATTGATAAGCAATAATCATTAAATGCTTGGGATGAAAACTCAGCAGCATTATCTAGTCTAATAGACTTAATTGGATTATCAGGAAATTGTGCTCGTAATCGAATTATTTGTGCCATTAATTTTGCAAACGCAAGGTTGCGTGATGACAGTAGGCACACATGAGACCATCTAGAGGATGCGTCTATTAAGACCATAAAATATCAAAAGGACCTACTAGGTGGGTGAATAGGTCCACAAATATCCCCTTGTATACGTTCCAAAAACGTAGGTGACTCAGTTCCAACCTTTGTTGGTGATGGTTTAATAATTAACTTGCCTTGATAACAAGAAGTGCAAGAAAATTCATTATTTAAAAGAATCTTTAAATTCTTTAATGGATGCCCATATGAGTTTTCTATAATCCGTCTCATCATAATTGATCCAGGATGTCCCAATCGATCATGCCAAAGTACAAAAGTATTGGAATCAGTAACCTTTTGGTTTACTGTGGAATGTGCCTCAATTGCACTAATTTTTGTCCAATACAGGCCACAAGATAAAGATGGGAACTTCTCAATAACCCTCTTTTGGCCAGAGACATTCTTTGTAATGATGAGGTATTCAAGATTATTCTCATCTATTGTCTCAATATGATATCCATTTTGACGGATATCTTTTAAACTCAACAAGTTCCTCTTGGACTTGGAAGAGAACATTGCATTCTCTATGATAAATATTGTTCCTTTAGGCAGAGTTATAGTTGCTCTTCCGGAGCCTTCAATCAATTTACTACTACCAGAAATTGTAGTAACATCTGCCTTACACATACTTAAATGAGAGAAATATTTCTTCTCTTTGAATATCGTATGTGTGGTACATGAATCAATTAAACAAATATTTTTACAATTGGACGTTGATCCAAGTTTGCTTTGTGAGATATCCATATTTGCTTCCCATGGTTTGACATACAAAAGAAATATACGAAAAATATTAGTATTTTTTATCATAGTTATTCTCCTTTTAATACTCTTGTATCCGTTGCTTAATAATTAAATAATATTTTTAAAATCTGCTGAGGTTAGTTGATTAACCAAATAGATAATCGACTAACCTGTTTCAACGTTTAAAAAAAACTAGTCGATGAACAGGCAACAGACATAAGGTTAATTGATTAACTAAAATGATAATCGATTAACTTAGGTAACAGTCATTAGGTTAGTCGATTAACTAAATCGGATAGTCGACAAACATGCCTTGCAGAAAGGGTCAGTTTAATAGAATATATTAGTTAATCGAATATATTAAAACATGATCTTTTCCCACTCAATTAGACCAAAGGCACATTTAAAACAAAGAATCTAGATAATACACTGACACCCAATTTAATTATATAAACATGTATTCCATTCTAACGTGAAAATCTTTGTGGCTGGTTCTAGAAAATGCAGATTGTCTAAACGAATCAAAAAAAAATTACTAATCATTTTAAACATCATCGGTAATAACTAATTAAAGCAAAACATTATAAGGAGTTCTATTTTAAGTTGAGTAGAAATTAGTTAAACTTATTGGCGTGGTCTCTAAGTTCTAAAGTCCCATTTTTCTACTACTGGAAAGCTACAAGAAAAGGTACATTAACACTTCACCAAAATATGTTCTTTTAACATAAATAAAGACCTCTTAACTAAGAAAATGAATCCTAGGACATGCTACTGAACCCGTAACAAAGGACTCTGAAAGATACTTTTTAAGAGAAATAAAATATACTTTCTAAGAGTTGTATAATATAAAAGGAAAAACTATGAGACATGATAGAAAAGAAGATTTTAACTTTTATCGGTTCCTGATACTAGATTCAGGATTTCTATAATAATAATATACGCCTTTTAATGATATGACCTATTATGATATAATAACAAGTTTCGACAGAGAAAAATACTTTCAAGCAAGATATCAAATGCAATAGAGAATCTAGTTATAAATAATTAAAAGAAAAGCTATTAGGTTAACATATAGGATTATTCTTAAACATTCGAAAAGGCTTTGGAACATGCTAATGAGCTTTTAAATACAAAATTATTACAGACATGATTTTTGTTATAGCATTTGATCTTAACCCTCAATGTGTCCGAGAATAGAATACTTGCCAAAGGCCTCTAAACAAGATTACTACGTTTAATAAAATAAAATATTTTAGCCTAACAACAAGGTTTGGTGATGTCAACAACCAGTCATTGATTCACATAAGCATATTAACAAACATTTATCCTTCATGTTTTGGGTAGTGCATGTCCAGGAAAATAATCTCTCAAGACACAGTTTATGATTCTGGTGAATAAAGGAAAAGGCTTGCATATAATTTCTAACAAAAAATAGTATGCATAAAACAAGTTTAAAACAGAAGGATATAAAAAAATAAAAATCAACCAAAAAAGTCATGCCAGATGTCTAACGAATAACAGAGAACTAAAGTCCCAATGTTGAACACGCCATAGATTCTAGAAACGAAATGCAGAGAAAAGCACTAACCTTGTGCAACGCAGTGAACTGGGGTTGGGCCTTATATATAATTGAAGTCCGACCTCGAACTTGTTACCCTCGGTAGTTGTTAGTCAATTGGGGAAGAACTTATGCTCCTTTGAGATAGTAGAGCTTCGTGCTGATAACGTGTTATAAAACAATAAAATAACAAGAGCAATATTGCAGAGAAAGAGAGAGAAAATTCTTATTGAATTTTGGGGGTGGTTTACAATGGGGTAAGACCCTCTATTTATAGGAGGAAAAATAACTTAGCCTCAAAGTAAAACTGATAGACATTCACTCTAATTAGAATTCTATTCTTAACATATACGACTTTTTAGAATTCTTTTATTCATTGAGATAGTGTACACGCGCAATGCGCGTACCATAAGACTAGTACTATATTAAAAGCACGAAGGCCCTTAGCGAAATGTCGTTCGTCTTTAGTTTACACTAGACAAAATAGTCATTTGATTGTTTTTGTAATATTTAAGAATTAATCATTTAATTAATTTCTTACTATTTAAGAATAATTATTGATGTCCCACGCATACAAGGAGATAAATTATTTTAATTAATTAGAAATTTCAAATATTTTAGGAAAGTTAAAGTGATAGCTACAAATATGACTAAATTAATTCTAACGAAATAAAAGGATAGGAAAAAACTTAGAAATATATGCTTTTGTTAAGTGTCCTAACTAATTTAAAAGATCATAGGACTATAAAGCTAATTCATCTTTTCGTATGTAGTATATTTCATGTAGTATGAATTTATTCTAATTGTGATGCAATTATTAGATTAATTGATTCGATAAACACACAAAGCTCCTATGCACACTATTGGTCAATATTTCACTGTTTAAAAATAGATTTCATATTAAAAAATTATCATTTAATTATTTTTTTAATGTTTCGTATATTGAAATGAATTTTCTTATACTTTTCTATTCACTGGATTTTCGTATAATATATAAAAATTGCACTCAATAACTAAAATAAATAACTAATTTTTTTAAGAATATGAAAGAAAGAAAGACAGAGAGATGGGCGGCAATAGGCCAAGAGACTAAAAACGAAGCATGATGAGTTGCGAAATTGAAGTAATAAAACTATAAAACTGGGGTAAGTTTTAAGTTAATATATCAACTTAGGTAATTAAGGACTTCTATGAGCAGAGTTTTTTTCCCATGCTGAGCTGGCTAAATATGATCATCAATCACCATTTTTAGGAAGTTATATCCTTTAACTTTTATTTTTTCAACTCAAATTTAATTTTAACATAATTATTTCTTAGCTTTTATTTTCTTCATAATTATTGAGATATAATATACGTATAACGCGCGTATTGTGAGACTAACAACCACAGAATACCCTCTAGGCCTTGTTCTTGCAGAAAGCCAGAAACCCTAACTTTGAGTAGACAAACAATTACACGACACCTTCTAAGCGTTGTTCCATCGGCAATTGTGTTGAGCAGCAGGAAGTTTCGAAGACAGTGTTTAAATTGGAAAAAAAAAAAAAAAAAAGGCATGATCTAGAGTTCAACAAATTAAACTATATATTTCACCAGAGTTAATTTAAGTCGGATTCCTTATGATGATTTTTACCTTTTCGAACTATAATATCTCGCAATTTGTAGTCTAGGTTAGTGTCCTTAGACATTTGGGGAAATCTTAAATATTTAGTAGCCAAAATTTTAGCTTATTTAGAAATTCTAAATATTAGGTAAATAGTTAAATTACATTTTTGTCATATATAAAAAAAATATATATATATATCACCTTTATTCATCATTTTGCACCGTGCAATCCAATCCGAATATACGTCAACAACCATCACATAATTAAGACAAGTGTTTCACGAGTTACCTCAAAGTCTCCTCAACACATACACCTCAATCCAATACAGTGGATATCACAATAAATATGTGTTAGAAACACGTTCTCAATGCAATATACTAAACGTGTATTCTTTTGTAGGTTTTGATGAATGACAAACGAAGCAAAAATTGATATATGACGGAATTCAAGTACAAGCGCACAATGGTTGCGAATAAGATTGAAGTTCAAGATATAGCTTTTAATTGTTATTGAGTTGTTCTAAACTGTAATCTCGATCCTATAACTTGACTCATAGTATGGCCTCTCTCATAAAACAATTTTCCAAAATCATGCATATTTAATTCTGTGTCAAAAAGATTTTAAATCATGCATATTGACATTAGACAAAATGTTTTCTAAACGTGCCTCAAAAATCTGGGCTAAAATAATCGATTATGAACTTATGATAATCGATTGTTTCTGAGCCAAGACTGCATGACAATCGATTATGAATTAATGGTAATCGATTGTGAGTAAGACAGTGAACATCAGGTTTTTCCAAATCTGCATGATAATCGATTGTGATCAAATGCCAATCGATTGTTGTTGAGGTAATGTTTTTCAATACTCAAAATAATCGATTATGAACTAATGGTGATCGATTATGTTGAGACAGTGTCTTCCAGTGATTTTAAATTTAATTAAGTAATCGATTATGTCTTTAGATAATCGATTATCACTGAGACAGTAAGTTTTATGATTTTCAGAAAATAACAAGTAATCGATTGTTGCAAAGGACAATCGATTGTTGAAGCTGACCGTTGTCAAATGATTTTCAAATACCATAAGGTAATCGATTATAGATTTCATATAATCGATGTTTTGCTTAAAATCTGGAAATGATTTTTAGAACGTTGCTGAAGTAATCGATTATAGATTTTATATAATCGATGTTTTGCTTAAAATCCGGAAATGATTTTTAGAACGTTGCCAAAGTAATCGATTATGGATTTGGTGTAATCGATTATCTGTTTTTGAATATTGCCAGTAATCGATTATAGATTATGTATAATCGATTGTGAAGCGTTAAATCTGGGATTGATTTTTAAACTGACTGGCAGATAATCGATTATGTGGTCTTAATAATCGATTATCACTGAGTAATTTCAGCAATTCTTAATTGGCAATTAGGCAACGGTAATGCCAAGTTTTTCAACTATAAATACAGCTTCACTTCAGTGTTTTAAAAACAACAACATACACAAACTGATCATTACATTGCTATAAGCTTTCATTCAATTATTCTTCATTTTCTACTCATTTCATAAAGCTTTTGAGAGCCATACTATTGCTTAAAGTTGTTGTGATCTTGAACATATTCTTTTACTCATATCTACTCAATAAGGAGTACTTTAGTTAAGTGAGTGTCTAAGTATTTGATATACTTGTAAGAGAATTGCGATTCTCTTGTTTCAAGGAACTTGCGTTTCCTTGGGTGAAGTCTTTGAGATTGCGATCTCCGAGCAACTGTTTGAGGCTTGTGTCCTCAAGTGTGTAACGGTTTGTTGAGCACCCGTAAGCTTAACAAAATAGTGAAAAATCTCGAGAGAGTCTCTCGGGGACTGGACTAACCACGTTGGTGGCCAACCAGTATACATCCTTGTGTAAGTTTATTTTTCTGCATTTATTTTACTTCCTGCAAAGTTTAAATTCCGCAAGAAAACGCTAAATTTTATTAATACGCTATTCACCCCCCTCTAGCGTAAAGCGTAGTTCCTAACAATTGGTATCAGAGCCCAACTCTCTGAAAACTTAACCGTTTGAGAGAACCATCCATGGCTTCTACTCTTGACTCTTTTGTAGGAATTGAAGAAGGACAATGCTCTACACGACCTCCTCTATTCAACGGCACAAACTACTCATACTGGAAGGAGAGGATGCAAATCTTTGTGCAATCAAATAGCTTTCATTTGTGGAAAGTATTCACCAATGGAAACCAAATTCCAACCAAGAAGGTGGAAGACGAATGGGTTCCAAAGACCGAAGAATAATATACCGCGGAGGATATTCGTAAGGTTCAAAATAATGCCAAAGCTATAAATTTATTATATTGTGCTGTTAATGCTAACGACTACAGGAAGATATCATGTTGCAAAACAGCAAAAGAAATGTGGGATAAGCTTGAAGTGACATACGAAGGAACCGACCAGGTACGAGAAGCTAAAATTGATTTCTTAACTCACTCTTATGAACTATTCCACATGAAGGAAGGAGAGAAAGTAGACGAAATGTTTGAGCGATTCTCGATGATCGTGAATGATCTACACGCCCTCAAAAAGACGTTTACGGATAGAGAACTTGTCCGGAAGATCCTCAGAAGTCTCACTCCGGCATGGCGATCAAAGGCCGATGCAATCCAAGAATCCATTGGCATCACAAATGTCACAATTGACGCATTAAGAGGTAATCTCAAAACCTATGAATCAACTATACTTAACCCGGTTGTTGATGATCAAAGAAGGCAAAGGATTGCTCTAAAGGCTAGCCAACCACAAATTGATGAGGAAGGTGACAACGAGTTTGGACTCATTATCAAAAGGTTTCAAAAATTCATGTGCAAAGAGTATGAACGCAAGAACAAAAAGCAAGGCGATCAACTAAAATGCTATGAATGCGGAGAAACCGGGCACATAAAATCAAATTGCCCTAACATCAAAAAGGAGAAGAAACCCTTCAAAAAGCAACGTGCATACATCTCTTGGGGAGGAGATTCCGGAGATGAAGCAAGCGAAGAAGAAGACGATGAAGCAGCAAATTTATGTCTCATGGCTCAAGAAGACGGCAAAGACGAGGTAAGTCAAATCTCCTCTCAAAATTTCTTTACTCTTGATGAAATGAGAAATGCTTTTGATGAACTATATGCTGAATTTATCAAAGCTTCAAAAACTGTCAAAAGTGTTAAAGAAAGCGCCTCTCTAAAAGAAAAAGATTTTCAAACACAGCTTTCATTAAAAGAAAAAGAATTAGAAAAACTGGTTTTCGAAAATGAGAAGCTAAAAGAGGAAAACAAGTTTTATGGAAAAAGAAGTGCTGATAAACCTGAAGGTTCTACTAGAAACTGTTCTTCTTGTGTGCTTCTTAAGAATGAAGTAGCTAGACTTAAAGGCACATTAGATAAGTTTAATTCTTCGCATAAAAACTTGAATGATGTGCTTGTTAATCTAAAATCAACTAAACATGGAATAGGATTCAAGAATGAAGAAAAGGTTGGTGCTAAACCACAACAACCTAGAGCTCAACCTAGGACTAATAACCAAAATGCTTATCCTAGAAGTAGAAATCCTAGAAATAACTTGCATGTTAGACCAAATAGTGAAAATGCTAGAAGACCTAGAAATGATGCATATTTTAGGCCAAACCTTGAACAATTTAGAAGACCAAGAAATGACCCTCCACCTAGAAATAGATATTCTAGAAATGATGCATATTTTAGACAAACTTGTGAACCTCCTAGAGCTCATAATAGGAGAAACATTGGTGTTCAAAGTAGAGTAAGCAACCTTCATTCATCTAGTTACTATGTACCTAGAAAAATGCATAATCCCAACGTGACTTGTCATTATTGTAGACGTATTGGTCATATTGCTCCCGCTTGCTTTACTCGTCATAGACATATAAATCAATTGCATCATTATAACATGCCTAACCCTCAAGGACCCAAGATGGCATGGGTACCTAAAGAACATTAATTTGTTTTGTAGGTGTGCTTGAAGGGATCAAGTGTACTATGGTACCTTGATAGTGGATGCTCCAAACACATGACGGGAGATGAATCCAAATTCCTTCAACTAGAGCACAAAGAAGGAGGAAGTGTCATATTTGGTGATAACAATAAAGGAAAAATCATCGGCATTGGTTCGGTCGGTAAGGACGAAAACTCCTCCATTAAACATATACTACTTGTGAAAGGTTTAAAGCATAATCTCTTGAGCATAAGCCAATTATGTAACAAGGGAAATCTTGCTCTATTTGATTTGGATGAATGTCTTGTATTTAGACGTAGTGATTTCAAGATCATACTTCGTGGTTTTAGAATTGATAATATCTATATGGTTGATCTTGCAAACTCCTCACCCGAATATGTTGATTGTTTATTAAGCAAAGAGGATAACTCTTGGCTATGGCATCGTAGAGTAGCACACATGAACATGCATCTTTTGAACAAGCTTCTTTCTCAAAACTTAGTAGTTGGTCTTCCCTGTTTAAAGTTTGAAAATGATTCTATTTGCGATTCTTGTCAAAAAGGGAAGCAAACCAAAGCATCTTTTAAATCCAAGAATATTGTTTCAACGTCTAGACCTTTGCAATTACTTCACATGGATTTATTTGGTCCCTCGCGTATTGAAAGCCTTGGTAAAAATAAATATGTTTTTGTAATTGTTGATGACTTTTCTAGATTTACTTGGACTCTATTTCTTGCAAATAAAAGTGATGCTTTTCAAAATTTCAAGTATTTCCTTAAGCGTGTTCAAAACGAAAAGGAATCGACCGTCACTTCGATTAGAAGTGATCATGGGGGAGAGTTTGATCACAATCTCTTTGCGGATTTTTGTGACGAACTCGGAATCGAACACACCTTTTCCGCTCCACGGACACCACAACAAAATGGGGTGGTGGAAAGGAAAAATAGGTGTCTCGAAGAGATGGCTAGAACCATGCTCGACGAAGCTAAGATTCCCAAATATTTTTGGGCGGACGCCGTGAGTACCGCTTGCTATGTTTTAAATAGAGTAGCAATTCGGCCGATACTCATTAAAACCCCATATGAACTTTATAAGGGTAGAAAACCCAACATTTCTCATTTACGTGTCTTTGGTTGTAAATGTTTTGTTCATAATAATGGCAAGGACCAATTGGGTAAGTTTGATGCTAAATCGGATGAAGGTATTTTCATTGGTTATTCCTCACGTAGCAAAGCATATAGGATCTTTAACAAAAGAACCCAAATTGTGGAGGAATCCCCTCATGTTGTGTTTTCCGAAGATAATACTCGCTTGGCAAGAAAGGAATCCGGTTTTGATCTTGCAGGTATCTTGGATAGCTTGAAAGATAAAATCCAAGAAGAACCTTCAAAGGAAAAAAAAATGAAATTGGGGAACAACCAACGGAAGAAGCGCCACAAGTAGAAAAAGGAATAAATACGCCTAACGAGTGGAGAACGATCAAGGATCATCCTCTAGAACAGGTAATTGGCGATGTTGGAGAAAAGGTAAGTACCCGAAACTCTCTTAAGAACACTCTAGGACACAATTCTTAAGAGTTCACGGCATTACTTGTTAACACTAGTGTAATTTATTAATTTCGCTATAAATTACTAACTTGAGCGTCGGAGACGTTTAAATCTATTTTGCAGGTACCACCCCAAAGGTAGGGGGAATTATGAAGTTTTAGCACAAAATAATCGACTATTTCAAGTCACTAATCGATTATTTTCTGTGCAGTACATCGATTATCAGTATCAATAATCGATTGTTTATGACTGATTATTAATATTATGCATCTATGTTTAATTTTTTCACTTCCTAAATTGCATAATCGATTTCCGCCTCAGTCATTCAGCAATGCTTTCTACAACAATCGATTA
Organism: Nicotiana benthamiana; assembly: GCA_034376525.1. Lineage (NCBI taxonomy): Eukaryota > Viridiplantae > Streptophyta > Magnoliopsida > Solanales > Solanaceae > Nicotiana > Nicotiana benthamiana. The sequence goes on from CM067328.1 coordinate 29,830,257, forward strand.
TTTTTTTCATACAATCGATTATTTGACAAATTCTGATATTCTCCCAGTTCACTGTATCAAACTAGTTCACTAAATAATCGATTACCCAGAACTGACAATCGATTACTTCATATTAATTTTTGTTACCGTTTGGCTCCTCAATCGATTCCTGTCAGGTCTTAAATGCTCCATAATCGATTACCAAAACTTAATAATCAATTATTTCATTCAAATTTTTTTTACCGTTTGACTCAAGAATCGATTTGTCAGATTCAAAATCTCAATCAAACAGTAAAAACAATCGATTATTTCAGTTCAATAATCGATTATCTAACGGTCAGTAACTTTAATTCTTACCGTTTTCTGACTGTCCTAAACCAAAATCTCAGCAAATGTCTCCATTCAATGCTTGATAATCCTTTCCTCTATAAATAGGAATCATAAGAGCTCACATTCACCCACTCAAGCACTATCTCTAGTATTCAAAAGCTAAATCTCTTCTATTTTCTTTGCCAAATTCCAGCAGATTTCTCTTAACATGTCTGGACGATCTTCAAAACGCTCCCGATCCAAACATGGTGCATCTGCCTCAACCGCCCCTCCTCCTTTAAATTTTCCATACCAAGACGGTTCCGTCTTGTTCTTTGAAAATGAAAATGAACTCACACGGTTCCTCTCAAAATTTGAGAAACGCACCATTCTTCCTCCTCGGTTCTCAAATAGTAAACTCCTTGAACCTTTTACCCCTGCCGCAAATATGTTAATGGAGTGCCAACTATATGACTTCTTGGTTCTCACTCATCCTCACATAAACACAACTCTCGTTCAAGCTTTTTACTCAAACCTCCGTAAAGATGAAGATGGCGAACTTGTCACCTCCATTAATGGGGTTCAAATTCTTCTCTCTGAAGAGAATCTCCACACCATTGCCCGCCTTCCAAATGAAGGTGAAGACCTTTACCGTTATATTGATAAGGCCGGGGCTCTCTTTGATGAAACCACCCTTCTCCACCAAGCCGGTATAACTTCCTATGATCCATCTATCTCTACCCGTCGTCCTACCATAACGGGAATGGATCCAAACTACCGGTTGATTCTTTACTTCATCACCCGAGTCCTCAAGCCTAGACGGTACAATCACACCACCATCTCCCAGGAGGATATCAAACTTCTGCATGCCATTGTCACCGGAGCCAAAATAAATTGGTGTCGGCTCATCAAAATTCATATGCTCGATGCCATCGGTGATGACATGCCTCTTCCTTATGCCCTCCTAATTATGAACTTCCTTGAAGCATCCGGATTTGTCACGGAAAATGGTCCTCTCACAAAGAGTACCAAAATTTGGGAAATCTCGGAGTCTTCTTTCCATCATGATGGTGACCATGCTCCAGCTCCGTCTTCAAGTCGTCCACCCCGTCGTGCTCAAGAGCCTACTCTCCAAACCATATCCGACCATCTTGCTCAACTCACTCATGAGATCCATGGATACTTTGACCATATCAATTATCCATATGCAGCTCTCGTTCCTTTTGAAGCAGCGCCGGATAACGAGGCGGACAACGACGGAAATGAATAAATTTTTCTGTGTTTTGTGTGTTTTTTTTCTGTTGTTCCCATTGATGTACCCTTTCTTTCCAATAAATAAACCGTGTTTATTTCATCTTTTTGCATCTTTCCTTATTTTTTTGCTAATGGCAAAAGGGGGAAGAAAACGGGATATCGGGTATGCACCACCTCTCTTAATTCATTAATTGCTTATAAGCTAAAATTGAGGGGGAACTCTTAAATTGAGGGGGAACAAGAACGGAATTGCATAATTGTTACTTGTCTTGAATTGTCAATATCTTTTGCCTTAATTGCATATCCCACTTAATGTTTGCCATTATCAAAAAGGGGGAAATTGTTAGAAACACGTTCTCAATGCAATATACTAAACGTGTACTCTTTTGTAGGTTTTGATGAATGACAAACGAAGCAAAAATTGATATATGACGGAATTCAAGTACAAGCGCACAATGGTTGCGAATAAGATTGAAGTTCAAGATATAGCTTTTAATTGTTATTGAGTTGTTCTAAACTGTAATCTCGATCCTATAACTTGACTCATAGTATGGCCTCTCTCATAAAACAATTTTCCAAAATCATGCATATTTAATTCTGTGTCAAAAAGATTTTAAATCATGCATATTGACATTAGACAAAATGTTTTCTAAACATGCCTCAAAAATCTGGGCTAAATAATCGATTATGAACTTATGATAATCGATTGTTTCTGAGCCAAGACTGCATGACAATCGATTATGAATTAATGGTAATCGATTGTGAGTAAGACAGTGAACATCAGGTTTTTCCAAATCTGCATGATAATCGATTGTGATCAAATGCCAATCGATTGTTGTTGAGGTAAAGTTTTTCAATACTCAAAATAATCGATTATGAACTAATGGTGATCGATTATGTTGAGACAGTGTCTTCCAGTGATTTTAAATTTAATTAAGTAATCGATTATGTCTTTAGATAATCGATTATCACTGAGACAGTAAGTTTTATGATTTTCAGAAAATAACAAGTAATCGATTGTTGCAAAGGAAAATCGATTGTTGAAGCTGACCGTTGTCAAATGATTTTCAAATACCATAAGGGAATCGATTATAGATTTCATATAATCGATGTTTTGCTTAAAATCTGGAAATGATTTTTAGAACGTTGCTGAAGTAATCGATTATAGATTTTATATAATCGATGTTTTGCTTAAAATCCGGAAATGATTTTTAGAACGTTACCAAAGTAATCGATTATGGATTTGGTGTAATCGATTATCTGTTTTTGAATATTGCCAGTAATCGATTATAGATTATGTATAATCGATTGTGAAGCGTTAAATCTGGGATTGATTTTTAAACTGACTGGCAGATAATCGATTATGTGGTCTTAATAATCGATTATCACTGAGTAATTTCAGCAATTCTTAATTGGCAATTAGGCAACGGTAATGCCAAGTTTTTCAACTATAAATACAGCTTCACTTCAGTGTTTTAACAACAACAACATACACAAACTGATCATTACATTGCTATAAGCTTTCATTCAATTATTCTTCATTTTCTACTCATTTCATAAAGCTTTTGAGAGCCATACTATTGCTTAAAGTTGTTGTGATCTTGAACATATTCTTTTACTCATATCTACTCAATAAGGAGTACTTTAGTTAAGTGAGTGTCCAAGTATTTGATATACTTGTAAGAGAATTGCGATTCTCTTGTTTCAAGGAACTTGCGTTTCCTTGGGTGAAGTCTTTGAGATTGCGATCTCCGAGCAACTGTTTGAGGCTTGTGTCCTCAAGTGTGTAACGGTTTGTTGAGCACCCGTAAGCTTAACAAAATAGTGAAAAATCTCGAGAGAGTCTCTCGGGGACTGGACTAACCACGTTGGTGGCCAACCAGTATATATCCTTGTGTAAGTTTATTTTTCTGCATTTATTTTACTTCCTGCAAAGTTTAAATTCCGCAAGAAAACGCTAAATTTTATTAATACGCTATTCACCCCCCCTCTAGCGTAAAGCGTAGTTCCTAACAATATGAAGCTTCACCTGTTAAAACTATACAGCGAGACCAACCAAAGTGTACCATGAAGCGCCAATAAACCAATATAATCCAACAAAGAAATAGATTGACACTACAAGACAATAAATACTTAAATAGAGAAATCAATAGTTAACATGAAGCAATTAGACATGGAAACATTTATGAGCAAGTAGCAATTAAGACAAGAAAAATAATATAATAGGAAACGGGGAAGGAAACATGCTAAAATGATCATTTGGTGGCGCATAAGTACTCGTCACTACACCTATACGACACACACATGGAATTTCACATAGCAAATAAGTCGGGGATCCCTAATCCCTCAAGTCAAAGCTAGACCAAACACTTACCTCAAGCCAACGGGTATCAATCACAACTTTACCTCACGATTCCATCACCAATTCACTCGTATCTAGTCATAATTAACATAATAACATCAATAAATGCTAAATAAATCAATCCCAATGAAAAATTATAGGTTTTCTAATATTTTCCCCAAAATGTCAAAATCCGATTCCGGGCTCGCTTGGTCCAAACTCGAAATTCGGACCAAAACGTGATTACCCATTAACCCTCGAGCCTGGATATACAATTGGTTTTGGAATCCGACCTCAATTTGAGGTCTAAATTCCCAAATTTTGAAATTCCTAAATACTACCCAAAAACACCCAATTTCCCCATGAAAATCCCTAGATTTTGTGATGAAATCTTGTAAAACGATGAAGCGGATTAAAATAAATAAGGTAAGAATCATTTACCTATGATTTGGGGAAGAACTTGCACTAGGAAAATTGCTCTTGGAGTTTAGGTTTTGAAAATTTGAAGAATGAATGAAAAATCATGTCCAAATCTCATTTACCCAGCTGCAGATGTAGCAATTGCGACCTCATCTTTGTAATTGCGAATCTCGAAAATGCAAAGAACCATCCAAATGCAAGGTTCCCACTCTTCCACTACCATTGCAATTGCGAAGGTAATGATCGCAAATGCGACAAAAGAATCGCATTAACTCTTCTAGCCCGGACCTTCTTCGCAATTGCGATAAGGCCCTCGCAATTGCCATGCCTGATGTGCTCGCATTTGCGAAGCCTGATCTCGCAAAAGGCCTGCAACTGATCTAAATACCTGCAACATTTTTCCCAATTCCAAAACACTCTAAAGTCTATCCAATACTCACCCGAGCCCTCGGGGCTCCAAATTAAACATGCACACAAGTCTTAAAATATCATACGAACTTGCAATCAAATTACCAAAATAACACCTCGAACTAAGAATTCAACACCAAAACACATGAATTTTTCACGATTGTTTCAAACTTCCTATTTTCTCAACCAAAGGTCCGAATCACGTCAAATCACCTCCGTTTTCACCAAATTTCACATATGAGGTTTAATTATTATAAAAGATATGTACCGGGCTTCAAAATCAAAATACGGGCCCGATACCAACAAATTCATACAACTATGTCCATAAATTATTATATTTTTAGTTAAATAATTTTCTTCAAAAATTTATTTTTCGAGCTAGGTACCTCGAAATTTGATTCCGGGAATACGACGAAGTCTCATATTTTACCACAAGACCCACCGAAATAGTCGTAACATGAGTTTGGGTGCGTTTATCCAAAATATTGACGGGAAGTCAACTAAAATCATCTTTTAAACTAAAAATCATCTTTTCTTAAGTTTTTCACATAAGGGCTTTTCATATACATGCCCGGACTGCGAACGCGAAACGAGAAGAGATAAAATGATATTTTCAAGGCCTTAGAACACAGAAACGGACATTAAAACAAAAGATGATCTTTTGGGTTATCACATTCTCCACCTCTAAAATAATTGTTCGTCCTCGAACAGACATAAAAAAGTACCCAAGTCGAAGAAAATATAGGGAAATCGGCTTCACACATCGGACTCGGACTCCCACGTAGCTTCCTCAATAGGCTGACCTTTCCATTACACATGAACCGAAGGATATCTCTTCGATCTCAACTGACAAATCTGCTGGTCAAAAATGGTTACCAGCTCTTCCTCGTAGGTCAAATCCTTGTCCAACTGGACAGTTTTGAAGTCTAACATGTTAGATGGATCATTGTGATACTTTCGAAGCATGACACATGAAATATTGGATGCACTGCTGATAAATTTGGTGGCTGCGCAAGCTCGTAAGCCACCTCACCCACTCTCCAAACGATCTCTAAAGGTCCGATGAACCTAGGGCTTAACTTGCCCTTCTTCCAAAATCTCATCACGCACTTCATGGGCGATACCAAAAGAAATACTCGCTCTCCGATCATGAATGCCACATCACGAGCCTTACGATTGACATAACTCTTCTGCCTGGACTGAGCTGTACGAAGTTTATCCTGAATATCTTAACCTTATCCAAGGCATTCTATACTAAGTCTGTACCCAGCAATCGAGCCTCCCCCAGCTCAAACCACCCTACCGGAGATCGGTACCGTCAACCACATAATGCCTTATAGTGAGCCATCTAGATGCTCGGCTAATAACTGTTGTTTTAGGAAAACTTCACTAAAGGAAAGAACTGATCCCAAGAACCTCCAAAGTCAATAACAAATGCGCGAAGCATATCCTCCAAAATTTGAATAGTACACTCGGGTTGTCCATCCGTTTGAGGATGAAATACTGTGCTCAACTCGACCCGCATACCCAACTCACGCTGTACTTCTCTCCAGAAATGCGAGGTAAATTGCGTACCTCTAAGAAATGATAAGACACAGGCATACCATGAAGACGAATGACCCACCGGATATAGATCCCTTCCAACCGCTCCGAAGAATAGGAAACTGCCACATGAATGAAATGTGCTGATTTAGTCAACCTATCCAGAATAACCCATACTGCATCGAACTTCGTGTGAGTCTGTGGGAGCCCAACGACGAAATCCATAGTGATACGCTCCTACTTCCACTCAGGAATCTCAATCTGCTGATTCAAACCATCAGGCCTCTGATGCTCGTGCTTTACCTGCTAGCAATTCAAACATCGAGCTACATATACAACAATATCCATCTTCATCCTCCTCCACTAATAATACTGTCGCAAGTCCTGATACATCTTAGCGGCGCCTGGATGAATAGAGTACCGGTAACTATAGGTCTCCTCTAGAATCAACTTACGAAGTCCATCCATATTAGGCACACAAACACGACCAGGCATCCTCAAAACCCCATCATCTCCAGCTGTAGCCTGCTTGGAACCACTCTGTCGTACTATGTCCCTAAGGACAAGCAAATGAGGGTCATCATACTGCCAACTCTGATATGCTCAAATAATAAAGATCGAGTGATTGTGCAAGATTAAACATAGATGGGCTCAGAAACATCCAACCTCACGAACTAATTGGCCAAAGCCTGAACATCCAAAGCAAGCGGTCTCTCACTAACTGGAATATATGCAAGGCTACCAATAATGGCTGACTTCCCACTCAAAGCATCGGCCACCATATTGGCCTTCTCCGAATGATACAAGATAGTAATATCATAGTTTTTAAATAGCTACAACCACCTTCTCTGCCTCAAATTGAGGTCCTTTGCTTGAAAAAATACTGCAAACTCATATGACCCGTGAACGCCTCACATCACACGCCATATAAATAATGCATCCAGATCTTCAACACTTGAACAATGGCTGCTAGCTCCAAATCATGAACTGGATAATTCTTCTCGTGAAACTTACTGCCATGAAGCATATGCAATACCCTTGCCATTCGGCATCAACATTGCACCAAGTTCAATGTGATATGCATCACAATACACTGTATATGGCCATGAACATATGGGCAACACCAACCCCGGCGACATAGTCAAATCTATATTGAGCTTCTGAAAGTTCGCCTCACCTCGTCCGTCCACCTAAACTGGGCACATTTCTGGGTCAACGGGGTCATCAGGGCTGATATAGATGGAAACCCCTCCATAAACCAACGGTAATAACCCACCAAACCCAAGAAACTCCGGATCTCTGTAGCTGATGTGGATCTAGTCCAATCCTTGACTCCCTCAATCTTCTTAGGATCCACCTGAATACCCTCTAGTGATATAACGTGACCTAAAAATGCAACTGAACTCAACCAAAACTCAACAACTACAACAACAACAATAACAACTACCCAGTATAGTCTCACACGGCTGGGTCTAGGAAGGGTAATATGTATGCAGGCCTTAACCCTACCTGAAAGGATGGAGTTACAAATGCTCTTTTGTTACATTTTGTAAACTTAGCATATAACTGGTTGTCCCTTAGAGTCTGAAGATTGATACGAAAATGTTGCTCATGATCCTCTCGGCTGCGGGAGTAACTCAAGATATCATCAATGAAAACGATCACAAAGGAATCCAGGTATGGCTTGAACAAATCCATAAACACTGGTGGGGCATTTTTCAACCCAAAGGACATTACTAGGAACTCATAATGCCCATATCGAGTCCAAAAAGCTGTCTTAGGGACATCAGATGCCCTAATACTCAACTAATAGTAGCCAGATCTCAAATCAATCTTCGATAACACTTTGGCACCTTGAAGCTGATCAAATAAATCATCAATACTCGACAATGGACACTTGTTCTTGATGGTGATTTTGTTCAACTACCGATAGTCCATGCATATCCTCATCGACCCATCCTTCATCTTTACGAATAACACTAGCACACCCTAATGCAAGACACTAAGTCTAATAAAGCCTTTATCAAGCAGATCTTGCAATTGCTCCTTCAATTCTTTTAACAATTCTTTTAACTTTGGTGGGGCCATACGATATGGCGGAATAGAAATGGTCTGACTGCCCGGAGCCAAATTAATACAAAATTCAATATCCCTGTCAGGTGACATCCGTGGCAGGTCTGCAGGAAACACCTTGGGAAGCTCCCAAACAACTGGCAGAGAATCCATAAAAAGAACCTCAACACTAGAATCACGAACATAAGCAAAATAAGCCAAACATCCCTTCTCGACCATACCGCGAGCCTTCATATATGAGATAACCCTGCTGGTAGAATGAACAGGAGTCCCCCTCCACTCTACTCGAGGAAACCCTAGCAAAGCTAATGTCATGGTCAAGACCGTGACAATCCAATATAGCATGATAAGGTGACATCCAATCCATCCCTAAAATGACATTGAAATCCATCATATCTAGAAGTAGGAGATCTACACTAGTCTCAAGAACCCCAATAACAACCACACATGAATGATTGACACGCTCTACAACAATAGTATCCTCTACCGGTGTGGACACATACACGAGAGCACCCAAAGAATCACGGCGCACAACCAAATATGAAGCAAAATAAGAAGACACATAGGAGTATGTAGACCCTGGATCAAAGAGAACTGAAGCATCTCTACTACAAACTGAAATATCACCTGTGATAACACTATCGGAGGACTCAGCCTCAGGCCTGGCTGGGAAAGCATAACATCATGACTGGGGCCTACCATTTTGAGCCATATCCATAGGACGACCTCTTGCTGGATGGCCTCCACCTCTAGCGGGCTGGACTCCACCTCTAACAGCCTAACCTCTACCTCTAGCAGGCTGACCCCTACCTTGGGCTCACTAACCCATACCTCTAGCAGGCTGGGTGGGCGATGTCGGGATCATGGCACGAGAACCCTGTTGTTGTGGCTAAACACCCACTAATCTCAGACAGGTCCTCTGGATATTCCCATACTCATCACACTCAAAACATCCATCTGAATACTGCATGTGAGGAAACTGAGACTGACCTTGACGAGCTGGCTGACCGCGATAATAACTCTGAAGAGAAGATGCTCTGATAGGAGCTGGCGGTGTACTATAAGCTGGCTGCCCTAAAGGAGATACATAAGAACCACGACCCCCTGAAGCTCCATGAAATGTCTGGAGTGTTGAATGAAACGGCATGGGGGATGGCCTCTACAAAAAGTACTTCAACCTCCAGATGAGGTCCCACTGAATCTATCAGAATGAAGCAGCCTCTTATCAGACCCCTGACTGCTCCCCGGTGATAGAACCATCTCAACTCGCTTGGCCACATTGGCTGCATCCTGGAAAGAAATCTCACACCTTGTTTCCTTAGTCATCTACAATGTGATAGGATGAGTAAGTCCCTCACCTTTTACTATCTCTCTCTCTCTCTCTCTCTCTCTCTCTCTCTCTCTTGGTGGTAAGCATAAGAAAAACATGATGGGCCAACTTAATGAATCTGGTCTCGCATGAGTGATGGTCATAGAACCCTGCTGGAGAAGCTCAAATTGCCTCCGATAGTTCTCTCTCTGAGTGATACGGAAAAACTTCTCGAGAAATAGCTGGGAGAATGGATGCCAAGTCAAAGCAGGTGAGCCAGATGGTCTAGTCAAACAGAAATCCCTCTACTATTTCTTAGATAAACCTAATAGACGAAAAGCGGCAAAGTTGACCCCATTAGTCTCCACTACCCCATGTTCCGTAGAACTTCGTGACACTTGTCCAAATAGTCTTGGGGATCATCTGAAGTTGTACCTCCATAAGTAGTACTTAAGAGCATGGTGAACCTGTCCAATATCCAAATGGCCTCAGAAGACATAGCTAGTCCATCGTCAGTCTGTACTATAGCACCCTGCGGAATTACCCCAACTGGCTGAGCTATTGGAGTCTAAAACTGAGGAGCCATATGCTCCGGAGTGTGAGTAACAGGAGTCTGTGCTCCTCCCCCAGCTCGAGAGACGGTTGGTGCTACAGGAAGTATGTCGGCCTGAGTAACACTCTCCATAAGGCTCACTAGACGGATCAAAGCACCCTAAAGTACTGGGGTAGCCATGAACCCTTCTGGAACCTGAGTTGGCCCTACTGGAATGGTCTGGGTCGGAACCTCATCATCAAACTCTACCTGAGGCTCCACCACTGGTGCTGCTGCTCAAGCATTAGGCTAAGCACGGCTTCAGCCCATGTCCCTCGTAGAAGCTACCACTAGGGGCTTGGGTTGTTGATCAGCTGTTGAAGCGGTACGTGTCTCGCCATCTGCGTAAGAATAGAGTAGAGAGTTCAATTAGTATTAAGAGATCAAATTGCACGACAGAGATGAATAGAAGTGAAATGTTTCCTAACTATGTATCCTCTTAGGGATAAACACAGACGTCTCCATAGAGATCCCTCAGACCCTACTAAGCTTGCTTGTGACTTGTGAGACTTAGAAAACCTAGTGCTCTGATACCAACTTGTCACGATCTGAATTTTCTACCTTTTGGATCGTGATGGTGCCTAATATTGTACTTACTAGGCAAGCACACGTTATATATTACTATACCTTTTTCATTTGTTCATTTATAATTAGAGTTTAATAAAACTAAGTCAGCGGAAATAGAAGGAGAAAATATATGATATAACTAATTACTCTTATACAATTAACGAAAACATGAGTAAATACCATGAAAAACTGGTGTCGCAACTCACGAATATTAAACAGATTTCTACAAATACTAGTTTGAAAAGAAAGAATACATTTGTGTTGAAAGTAATTAAAATAGAGAAATAGAAATTAGAGAGGGACGTCAGGGCCTACGGACGCCTACAGGTCTACCTTGGGTCTCCTGTATGTAATAACAACAACCAACCTTTCGATTAGCCACTAGCTTCAAAATCTGCATAGAAAGTACAGAGTATTGTATCAGTACAACCGACCCCATGTACTGGTAAGTGCCGAGCATAACTCCGACGAGGTAGTGACGTGTCTACGGCGTGGCATAACAACATATATAACCTGCAACAGTTGATACTAAAACAGAAAGGAAATACGTAATGAAATATAACAATAACTTGTATTAAATAAAAATGGAACGCAGTTTTCTACCAATACTCAGTTATAACCAATCATTAAGGGAGGTTTCAACACTATAATAATTAGCCTTAACAGAACAAAATACATAAATAACACTTGATGCGGCGCGCATCTCGATCTCACCATATAATCAATAACAATATAAATATTCACCCTTATTACTCCTTGTTACGGCATGCAACCCCATCTCATCAGTCCAGCCTTATTACTCCTCAATATATATATATATATATATATATATATATATATATATATATATATATATATATATATATATCACCCTTATCCCTCATGTTGTGGCGTGCAACCTGATCGCACCTGTCCATCATTATTACTTCTTGTTGCGGCGAGTTAACTCAAATTCTTCTCAACACATATACCTCAATACAACACAATGTAATATCACTACAATTATGAAGCTTCGCCCGTTAAAATTACACAGCGAGACCAACCAAAATATACCATTAAGCACCAATAAACCCATATAACCCAACAAGAAAATAAATTGAAACTATAAGACAATAAATACTAAAATAGAGAAATCAACAGTTAACATGAAGCAATTTGACATGCACACATTTATGACCAAGTAGCAATTAAGACAAGAAAATAATATAATAGGAAACGGGAAAGGGAACGTGCTAAAATGATAATTTGGTAGCGCATAGGTTCTCATCACTACACGTACACGCCACACACATTGAATTTCACATAGCAAATAAGTCGGGGATCCCTAATCCCTCAAGTCAAAGTTAGAATAAACACTTACCTCAAGCTAACGAGTATTTCAAAGCTCAATCATCATTGTACCTCTTGATTCCACTACCAATTCACTCATATCTAGTCATAACTAATTTAATAACATCAATAAACGCTAACGACATCGATCACAATGCAAAATTATAGGCTTTCTAACATTTTCCCCAAAAGGTCAAAACCCGACCCCCGCCCCGCTTGATCCAAACTCGAAATTAGGATGAAAAGTCATTCACCCCTGAGCTCGGATATACAATTACCTAAATTCTACCCAAAAACACGCAATTTCCCTATGAAAATCCCTAGATTTTGTGATGAAATCTTGTAAAAAGATGAAATGGATTGAAAGAAATAATTTAAGAATCATTTACCTATGATTTGTGGAAGACATTGCTCTAGGAAAATTGCCTCTTGGTATTCAGGTTTTGAAAATTTGAAGAATGAATGAAAAATCACGTCCAAGTCTCATTTACCCAGTTGTAGATGTCGCAATTGCGACCTGAGCTTCACAATTGTGAAGCTCGCAAATGCGAAGAACCATTGCAAATGCGCCCCCACACTTCTGCTTCCAGCGCAATTGCGAAGATAAAATTTGTGATCACACCCATTCCCAGACTTTCTTCGCAACTGCAAAGAGTTATTCGCATTTGCGAACTCTGCTGGCATAGGCCGTCTTTGAAATTGCGATGAGGCCCTAGCAATTGCCATATTTTAGGTGCTCGCATTTGCGAATCCTGATCTCGCAATTGCGAGATCAGAGGCCTGCAACATAATTGAATACCTGCAACATTTTTTCCCAAGTCCAAAACACTCTGAAGCCGATCCAAAACTCACTCGAACCCATGTGGCTTCAAACCAAACATGCACATAAGTCATAAAATATCATACGAACTTGCTTGTACGATCAAATCGCCAAAATAACACCTAGAACCACGAATTTAACACCAAAACACATGAAATTTTCAAGATAGTTTCAAACTTCCTATTTTCTCGATCAAAGGTCCGAATCACGTCAAATCACCTCCATTTTTCACAAAATTTCACAGATGATGTTTAATTATTATAACAGACCTATACCAGGCTCCGGAACCAAAATACAGGCCCGATATCAATAAGTTCACACATTATTCAATTTCCATAAACTATTATATTTTTAGTTAAATAATTTTCTTTAAAAATTCATTTCTCGCAGGAAACTCGGAATTCGATTTCGGGCATACACCCAAGTCCTATTTTTTATCACAGATTCTCTAGGACCGTCGGAATACGGGTCGGGGTCCCTTTACCCAAAATATTGATCGGAGACAACTAAAACAATCTTTTAAACTAAAAATCATCTTTTCTTAATTTTTTCACATGAGTGCATTCTGAATACACGTCAGGATTGCATAGTTAGAGGAGAGAGAAATAATATTTTAAAGGCCTCCGAACACAAAAACGGATTTTGAAGCAAAAGATGACCTTTTGGGTCATCACAAATCACATGTCAAGTACTTAATGCATATATAAATTTAAGAGAATTTTTCACAAAGCACCATCTTTTTATCCTAATTAGTCATTAATAGAAATCTTTTGCTATATTAAGTTCTATAGATACCTTTTAAATGTATTTAATGTATTAAAGGTTTTCTATTTAATAATACATCACAAAAGATCGGTGTCCAATCAGGAATGACAGCTAATTTTCGATATGTATTTATATGTATTCAAGCGCTATTTACGCTAAATACATAACATAGCTGCGCAAGATATGGAACGATAAAGCTTTTAAAAATGGAAGGGAATCAAATCAAATTTGATTTCCCTAATTTTACTCAACAAACATATACCCCATCAATCTGTATTCTTCTAAAGTTAAGAAACCCAGAAAGAAGCGAAAAAAACAGAGCAAGAGGCGTCTCCTTTTTCTGCGATTTTCTTCTCCTTCTTATCAATCGATACAATAATATTTCTATTCAAAAGATGGTATAGCTCTTCCATACAGATTGCATGCTTAACAGTTTTGTTGCGTCATTCTGTAAAGTGGAACGATGAGGGGAATTATATCGATTTATCCATTGAGGAAATCCTGATTAAGGAGTATGCCTCCTTTAATGATCTAGTTGCTTCAATTTCCAATCAACTGGGTATAGATTTGAGCACAAATTCCATTAAAATTCAATACAATGTTGAAGGAAATCGCACGCCAATAGAAATACACAATGATATGGGTTACAGAGTGTATGTAGAATTGAGAAAAAACAACAAAGAATTTGGGATGTATCCTTTGTGCATAACAACTATGGAAAAGGAGCTTATCTCCGAAGATGGTTTAAATCAAGGCAACATTGTGCAGATAGAAAAACCAGTTCAAAGGTACGATTCTGATTCTGATGATACACTGGCTATAGAACTTGCCAATTCAGGAGAAGCTATTGGAGTTTTCGAACTCAAGAAGGATTTGATAATTTCAAAATCTGATCAAAAGGAGGTTATGGCTGGACAAGTTTATAAGAATAAGGTTACATTGAAAGAGATGATGGAGGACTATGCTATAGCTCAAAGGTTTCAATTCCGGGTTGATCGATCTAATGCTGTTAGGTTTGATGTTTGTTTAACTTTGTTGTATTTAGTTGTATTTGAGTGTTACCTCCAGATGATGAACATGAATGACAATTTATATTTTATTAGTATTCATAATTATATGTATTCCAATGTATTTTACTGTTGGTAAAATTACATCAGCATCTTTAAATATTTTGGAACTATAACTACTATTCTGTTAAGTGCTTGGAGAGTTATTCGAATGCATATAGGTGTATTTATTGTATTTAATCACAAAAAACAATATTGGAATTCCTTTGTATATAAAATTACATATACAGAGAGTTAAAATTTGGTACCTCATTATTAGGAAGTATATTATGTAATCATTGTTAAGCTGGCTGATGTGTATAATTGTTTTTCCAGCTATGCATTAATATGTTATTAGAAGATTGTGATTAGAGGTTTAAGGCTTCAAGCATAAGAAAATCGGAATTATTCAAGGTGATAGAATTCAATGACAACCATACATGTCCTCTGAAGGATAAAGTGTACGAGCAGAGACAAGCTAGTAGTATCCTTATAAGTGGTATTATAAGGCCAAAGCTTACAAACCATAAGAGGAAATACACCCTGAGGGACATTATTGATGATGTGAAGTTAGATTTAGGTGTAGATGTTAGCTACATATTGGCGTGGAGGGCTAAAGAAAAGGCAATAAATTTTCTTAGAGGTGAACCGGCAGATTCATACAAAACATTACCAAGATACTTATATACAATGGATAAGACATATCCAGGTTCTCACATCAGAATGGAAAAGTCGTTAAAGAATGAATTCATGTACGTGTATATTTCACTGTATGCCTTTATAAGGGGTTTTGATCATTGTAGACCAATTGTTGTTGTGGACGGAAGTCATCTAAAATCCTACTACACCGGGACATTCGTTTCTGCAAGCACATTAGATGGTGCAGGTGAGTACATCAATAATAATAGAATTTGTTAATATTTAAAGCTATTGGAAAGTTTGCAGGTTTAAAAACAATTATATTCAATTGTATTTAACAGGTCATATATTGCCACTAGCATATGGTTTTATTCATTCAGAGAACGATGCTGCTTGGACGTGGTTCTTTGAGCAATTCAAGATAGCATACGGTGTAAGGGAAAACATGTGCATTGTTTCTGATAGAAATGAGAGTATCATTAAATCTGTATCGAGGGTGTATCCTGAGGTACTGCATTTTGCTTGTATATGGAATCTATGGAATAACGTATACAAGTAATTCAAAAAGAGCCATACCAAGTTGAGTGAGATATATTTCTCGATGGCAAAAGCATACACACAAACAGAATTTGATAGTCTAATGGAGAAGGTTGAGAAGGTAGGTATTAGGGTGAAAGAATACTTAGAGTTAGCTGGTTACGAAAAGTGGGCTAGGTTGTATGCACCTGTTAACAGGGGATTGACAATGATGTCAAATATCGTTGAGTCAATCAATGCAGCACTACTTTCAGCAAGGGAATTGCCAATATATGACTTCTCTGAAGAAGTTAGGAATATGTTTGGTCGTTGGAATTGTAGTAACCGTAAAGAAGCTGCTCAGACATACAAGACGCTTAGGAAAAAATACCAGGAAATGCTGGAGGTGAATGAGACCATGTGTACATGTATGACTGTAAGTTAATTTTTATGAATATTTACTTGAACTAGTAAATAATATAGATGAATACAGTTAAATACATGTGATTATTAAGACTGTATGCACGTGATAATGATTGCAATGGAATTTAGATGATCGATACTGTTTAAATTGATTGTATATACTTAAAAACATTTGCTCAACAAAGGTTGAATACAAATGCATATAATTGCAGGCTGTATAAAAATACACAGTAATACAATTGAATACAATTGCTGGAAACAGCTAAATATAACTGAAATTGGATGAAGTTGCAATTTTCGAAGTTGATAGTAACCACTTAACTCGGCTGTATATATTTGTTAATTCATGTAAATGTGTTCAAAACTAATATTTATGTTTTTAAATGTAGGTTGTACCCTCAACTGAATACTTACTACTGTTAACGATGTTGGGAAGAATTACACAGCCTGCCTGCTCGAGAGAAAATGTGTTTGTGGGAGGCTCAAAATTGATGAATTGCCATGCCCACATGCCTAGGCTGTATTGAAGAGCAAGTTTTTAATGCCCGAAGAATATTTCTCTAGCTATTACAAGTCAAGTACAATTGTAATGGCATATGATGTGCCAGTGTACCCGCTACCTGACAAAAACGACTGGAATATACCAGAGTATGTTGCAGAGGAGGTTGTACTACCACCCAAATGGAAATGACCTCTTCGTAGGCCAAATAAGAAGCTCGACAAAACTTTAAGTGAATTGTTGTTGCCGAAAAATAAACATTCATGTAGCATATGTGGACAGGGAGGACATAACAAGCAAAATTGTAGGAATGCTCCATGTAATTAATCGTTGTATTTTTATGTGTATTGGTGATTCGACAATTTGACAACACTTATTATGACATTATCAGCTATAATAATATTCGTTTTTCTAATTAATATATGGTGGAACGACTTTCGTTATCATTTGCGAATTTTATTTAGTTGAAGTATATTTACATATATAAATATATATATATATATATATATATATATATAAAGTGAGAGTATCTTTGTATAGTTGAATACAACTATATCAATTTCTTAATACAGGTGAATACATCATGTTAATTTAGTTGAATATAGGTTAATAATACTGTTGAATCCAGTTGCCTTTGGATGAATAGATTGTAATACATTTGAATACATATGTGGACAGTTGCTTCAAAACTTTCATTTTAACTGACATTGGATGAAAATAGTTAATCCAATTGTTCAATACATTTGAATACAACATGTTCAATAATGTTGACAATAGGTTATCAATACAGGTCAATTATATTGATTATAGCTGATTCCATATGAAATCAAAGAAAGATATAGCTGATACATTTGAATAATACAACAAAATACAAGTTAATACAATTGAATGGATACAGGTGACTATATCTTATGGAATGACCTGTATTGATATAGATTAATACACTTGAATATAGTTTCATACAGTTACTGAAATAAATTAATACACTTGAATACAGTATTGATATAGATTAATACACTTGAATACAGTTGCATACTGTATAGAATGACCTGTATTGAAATGACATGAATAATATAGAGTAATACAATCAACTAAAAACACTTGAAAACAGTTGCATACAATTACTGGAAGATAAAGATGAACTTACGCAATTGAATACAATTCAAAAATTGGCATTAAAAAAATCATTCAGCATACTTAAAGTTTCAGAAACTGTAAGTTAATAGCATCTACGACCAAAACCACAACAATCACTATCATTGTTCAAACTATACAAAAAAAACTATTCTAAAACTATCTGGATCTTTGCCTCCGACGTAGAGATTTGCCTTTCAATCTTTGAAGGTGATTCACTCTCACTTATTGCATCAGCATCTATCTTGAGCATGGCATAGTCCCATAACAGAGCACCATATCTTTTTCGGAGAAGAGTGGCATCAAATAGTGTTTTTTGTGTAATCTCTCCAATAGTGCTTAGAAACTCCGCGAAGGCTGCAACGTGCACTCCACAATCCCTGAAAAAATAATAGATTGAAACAGAATATAAAATAATTAATATAATTAGATTTGTATAAAACAAATAAGAATGATGATTGGATACTTACATGCTGCCCGCTTTTTGTTGAGGCAGATTTTGAACGAAGATAACCTCAAAAGGTTCGTTCTGATCCTTGTTTATGTATGTGGGATAAGCAGACCAGTCAATGCCTTGACTATCTATGTAAAAGCACTAATGGACAGATACAGAGGTAGTAGCTTAGCTAGCTAAACAATCTCAGAGGCTACGTAAGCATCATGACCGGAAGATGTGTACGAGTCGTACACTTTGATACATCTATCTTTGAAAGTCACAACAACCAACACCCAATGAAGTTTTTCCTTCAAGTTCGCTGGTATCAAGACATTATCCACGGTATGCCAAGGTACATTAGCATGCAAGTTGTAGCCCCTAATATACTCACATACAACGTCTTCTTGTTTGGCTACATTAGTATCACTATCTATGTCTTCATACATGTCATATATCTCAGCTATTCTTGTCTTGAAAATACAGTCAACAGTAGTAAACGTGAAGTCCCTATGCAGATTGTACTTGCCAATCGTTCACAAATAGTAGAATATGACATCCATATGCTATAAACAAAAGAGGTTAGTAGATTAGTGTGAGTTTATTTGCTTGAAACAAGATATAATAAATAGGAATACCTCAATACAGATTCCATTCAAATATAGCTATACACTGTAATACAAGTAAATACAACTGTATACAGCTTATGGGATACAGTTGAATTCAACTGACATTGAAGAAAGACAACTAATTCAATTCCTTAGTATAGGTGAATATAACATGTTGAATAGAGTTGAAAATATCCTTTTTAGTACAGTTTAATTCAACTGACTTTGATAGAATACACTGTAATTCAGTTGTATATAGATCTGGATAACTTTTTTGAAACAGTTAACTGCCATTGGATGAATACATGGAATTCTGTCATATTCAATACAATTGAATACGACAGTTTCAATTCACTTTGAACTATAGCTCAATACATTGGAAATAAGAGGAAAATATAGCTGTTCACAAGGTCAAACCAGTTTTTGAGAAAGACTCACAGTGTCATCCCATAACTTCCCGTCAATGGATAAAAGGTAAAACCAGTTTTTGGAATCAACTCGATCAACTCCAAAATCCAATGGAATGTGGAGTATAGACTTGTTTTTCTTGTAGTGGTCATCGAGATTACCTCTACAAGTATGATATAAAACTCATTATGTACATACCTTAAAAATGAAAACATAATACAATGAACAGAGGAAAACTCACTTCTGATCATGTCTTGCTAAAAGACCTTCACGGACCCACTTGTCATATTCTTTAATGAGTAACATAGGATGTGGCCCCGTTATTGGATCTTCCTCAAAGTGGTGTCTTTTCTCAAAGATGGGTGTCAACTTTACGGAGGAACATGCTGTAAATTTAAATTTTGTTTATTGAGTACTATAAATGATTCAATCACGATGAATGCTTAATATTACGTTTGTAAAATCACTTACCTCCTGAGTCGAAGTTAGACTGATGTGGCTTCAACCTTTTTTGCACTTGCGTGAACAACTATTCCAGTTTCTGGAATTTGACTGGGTAGAAACTTGTCGTCCAGTTCAAATTGAGAAACATATAATTCAATAGGTACCTCCTCTTAATTTGTGGTGGATGGTTTGATGGACGGTGCCTCTGGAGTAGTTTTCTATTAGTTGTACGTATCATTGTTAGGATGGTTACTTAATGTTAGAAAAAAGAATTAATACATATAAGTTGCTAGTATACATTACAAAGAGGTACAAAAAAGATATAAATGCAGAATAGATGTAAATGTTGTTGAAATGAAAGTGCAGATTAATTTTGAATACAGCAGTATATACCCAAAATACATGTAAATACAACAAAATAAAGATACTATAGAAAAAACAGAACACACTATGAATATACTATAAAAGGAGATACAAAAATACAAGAAGAAATAAAAGCATACAACATGATACATGTAACACTCAGAGTATATATAAATGGAGTTGAATTGAAACTGCATCATAATTTTAAATACAGAAGAATACACCCAAAATACATGTCAATACACCATAATAAAGCTACTGTAGAAGAAGCAGCACACACTATGAATACACTATACAAAGAGGTACAAAAATACAAGAAGAAACATATGAATATAAAAGAATACATGTAACAATCAGCTTAGATATAAATGCAGTTGAAATAAAAATGCACATTAATGCAGAATACTCCCCAAATACATTTAACTACATCAACACTAGAATGGCCAGATTAAAACATTTATCAATATAGTTAAATACATATGTTCAATAACTTAACTTGGGGTATACCTCATGATTATCTCCGACATCTGGGTCAATGCCAACACCATTTCTCATTATGGGTTCAGTTTGTTTATTTTGTTGAAACTGGTCTGAAAGCATCTTGAAATTATCATTGATGAATGTCCTTAGAGATTTGAACTCTCCAACAACCTAAACAAGACAAAATAGTTATAAAATACTAAAACACATAGCTATCAAACTTTATTGAAGATAACCGGTGGGTAAATACTCACGTATTCTTTGAATGAATTTAGCTCTTGCCTCAAAGAAGACACTTCCTCATTTTGGCCTTTGGGGCACTGATGTTCATGAACAAGTTCATGTCCAATATCAGAAACACAAACTAGAGGAACTTTGGCTTGTTCCTAGAACTTCTTACGTGGCGGTGATGAAGATAGACCAACACTTTCAACATGCTTTTTCTTTGATTGAAGATAGGGTGTAGGAGAAAAGTCATCCATATCCTGTTCCGATTTGATTGGATGCGCAGGAGTGCGAATTTTCTCAATATCGGGGCACACTTGAGGAATCTGAAGCTCTACATCTAGAGGAGTGATGTCCATGAACACAAGCTGAGAACAAAAAATAAGATATGACTTACAGATTACATATTAAAATATAATTGTATATTGTTGTATTAAGGTGTATCTAACTATGTTGTATTTAGATGTATTAAAATGTATTAATATGATGCAAACATTCATGTATATACATTTTTGCATCCAGTTTATATTACAGCAGGCTTCCGCTCTAACTAAATGCAAATATATGCAAATTATAGATGTATTTGTGTTCAATTATGTTCAGAGTAATGATAACATTTGTATATTACCGTGTTTCCGGTGTCTTTGAACATGCCGTTCATCAAGTAAGAAAATGTTGGCTGACTTCTGGTGGTTCTCCAATTGAGTATTCTGGGTACCACATCGTCGACTCGGAATGCAATTTTGGAATCAACAGAAGAACAACACTCATAAAACCACACCTGCATAGCTAGGGGCATCCCAGCTATCCTGTAATACTTCTTCACAACATCCATCTTCTTGCTAATCGAATTTATCAACAGCTCAAATGCTTTAATACCTCAATGGTATTCAGAATAGCGCCCACTCTCTACTAAGTCAAAATCTAGCCTCGGTATAGTTGCACTATTTTTCTCAGATGAAAATATAAAGGTGTGGATGAAATACAACAAAGATATCTTCAAAGCATCCTCATCATTGTCGGGGCCCCATACCTTGTCATTGAAGCATTGTCTCAAGTGTTTCTTCTTTAAAATTTTGGCACTTCCAAAATAAGTCTCAATAAGCCTGTTTGGAGGAGTTTCGTCAAACTCAAAATCATGATCTTTACCGACACATTTGAGGCCAGTAACAAGAGCAAACTCCCTTAATGTTAAATGTAATATAATACCATTACCGTATACTGCAAAAACATTGTTTGGAGTGCCATTTATCTGACGAGCCATGAAGCATCTAAAGAGTTGTTGTTGAACATCAAATCGCTCCATTTGAAGAAATGAGCCAAAGCATGTATTCCCGAATTTTTGGTACTGATCGGGAGTAAGCTTTTCTCTTAGGTGTGAGACTATATCTGTGTTGGTGTAACTACTGATATGAGGAGCTAATTTGGGCTGTTGTTTCACAAACAAATCAATTCCCTGCAATGAACATTGAAAGATACATGTTAATACCTATGAATACATTGCAAAAACACATTTTAAGTTTTGTTAGAATACATATAAGACATGATACAGTTACAAGGATAAATGCATGTCAGACAACTATAAACATATATGCTACCATATGATAAGATACTTTGTAACATACAGATATAATACAAAACATTTTGGATGAATACAGCTGAATACATTTGAAGTTAAGCGGGACAATTGAATTAAAGCAATATACATTAACAAATGCTAAATACACCAACACACATATGAATACAGCTAAATTACATTAAATAGAACTTTTAGAAACAACCAAATACACATGAATACATGTAAGAAATACAAAAAGATACTATTGTATACAACTGAATACATGTAAGAAATACCAGTTACCTTTTGATTTCTTGAATCTTTTGCAGGTTTTTTCCTCTTTGCGACAACTTGAATATTGGTTTCTTTTGAAGCTTCATCAACTTGAACTTCTTTCAACTTGTCAAATTGTATTTTACTTCTTCTTTATCTACTTTGGATGCCGATACACCTGCAAAATCTTTCTCCGCTTGAGTCAGTTGCAACGAGAAAGAGGGCCCATCAAAATTAAGAATTTTGGTGGGTATATCTCTGGGTAGTCTGTGGATTGGGGTGGAATCCGACATTGTTCAAGCAAACTCAAAGAACCCTGGTGATGAACAATACAAATGGAAGATATATCAGAAAATTGTGTAAATTCCCTAAAAAAACTTAGAGATACAAACTAATGAAAAAGCAATTTCGAATTCGTTGAATCACCAACGGGGAGAAGGTTTCCAAAATACAAATTTGAATCTTTAAATACGCTGGGACGTGAACTGAGAACACACTTCTCGGTCAAAAAATACGACGAATAACAATGGAAGTTGAAGTTAAAACCGGTTGGGAAGAAGAATGACGTGTTTTGTGATAATGGCGGAGAAGCGGATGAGGGTTTTTGAAAGTGTATGGAACGTGTGTTTGTGGGAGAAGAGGGAAAAGTGTATTGAAGAAGAGAGAGAAAACTTATGAGAGGACCTATACGCTAACTAGGTGAGAGAAAATGAAAAAGAGAGAGAAAAAAATATTGTGTAGCATATATTAAGCCTTAATTTTAGGATGGAACTAAATTTAAATTTTTTGCTATAAACTTTAAAGGGTATTTATAAAATATAATATTTTAAAAGGGTATTTATATAATATAAATAGGGTACTAACCTATTCTATAGGTGGTAAAATTTCCTAAATATAATTAGTTTCATTATCGAAATGGGTGTTTCCAGTTCAATATTATATGGTAGATGAATTTATTAGCAAGAACCATTCTAATTCATTGAAAGACTTGAATAAGGGTAAATAATTTGATTTTCTTACGTTAATCATCAAGTATAAGATTTTTAAACTTTGTTATAATTGAATTTTGTCCAATCCAGCTTGTGTCCCTTCATTTGATTTTGATTTAAGTTTATTTTGGTTTTGTTCTTTGGCTAAACCAATTGTCAGACCAGTTATAATTTCTCAAATAAATCAAGCAGCAATAATTTGTTTACTAGAGAAACCAATCTCAAAGGATAATAACTTTTAGTCTTTTCTATACTATAATTTAACCTGTACGAAAATAATCTTATAGGATTGCTTAGCGCTCATCAATACTTCATTCAATCTCAATTATCAATCTTTCAAGAAACATGATTCATGATTTATATACTTATTGATACTTCTTTTTTAAAGTCAATATTCATGATTCCAGTTATTAAAGTGTTAATTAAGTGAGATTATCAAGAAGAGATAAAAGATAGTTTAAGATAAAGATTTAATGATTGGAGTTATTACATATATTTTTTTTTAAAGATGTACAAAAATTTTAAAAGATAATATGGTGCAACATAGTATAACTAATATGTGCAGGGGGCGTGTAACAACTCAAGCCACTAGTAATATTGTCGTTTTGGACTAACAATTGCACGACTTCAAAACACATCAGTCTAAAGCTTGTTTACTTATGGATTAGTTACCTCCTATAGCAAAAGTTGATACCTTATTTATTTTAAGTAAATACCCTTTTAAAAATGAGCTACCTTTTGATTTTTTATAGCCAAATATCTATCTATGGTCACATCATATCCTTAAGCCATAAAATAAGCTTTATATTATTTTTCTCTCTCTCCTCAAATTTCTCGTATCCCCTCAAATTTCTCGTATCCCCTACCCCATATCTATTCTTCCTCTCTCTCTCTCTCTCATCTTCCTCCTTCATCTTACTACTAGAACTCTCCGGCAAAGCATCAAATCCATCCAGTTGAAGGAAGGGATACGTTTAATGTATTTGTAGACAATAAATTTGCGTCAAAAAAATAAAATCAAGACCGAAAATATCGCAACAATCGTAGTATTTTATTTCGAATATTTGAGAGTACAATATGTATGATTCCTCTGATTCTACTTTTCTAATATAAATTCAAGGGCCTTTGAGCTTGATCTTGAATTTGAATTTGATTTATCCGTCACGAACACTTTGATTGTTGCCACGAATTTTATCACGAACAAGTAACCTTGATCTTGAACGTCTTATATTTGATTTGACTTCGTTCTTGATCTTGAATACTTGAAATGTTCTTTGTTTTTGAGCTTGAACTTGATTCATTCTTTGTTCTTGAACTTGGCTGCTTGAAGCCTGAAACTTGTAGAGAAATTTGAGGCGTTTGATCCACGAGCTCTCTCTTGCTTCTTGTTATATCTTCTGGTTTTGAGTTATGAAGACCCCTATTTATAGTTGTGGAAGGGAGGAGTCGTGATAAAATTAAACTCTTTCCTACCAATCAAATTGAAGTGAGATATGACCGCATTTGATTGGCCAGAATATATCACTTGCACACGTGGCACGATTTTATTGGCCTTTCAGTGTGACTGGGCATGCCTTGTCATTTTGACACGTGAGATGATCCTATTGGCTCTTCCGTTTGACTTGACGCGCCACGTCATTTGACACGTGGCACCAAATTAGGCCTCTAGGAAGATGATATCTTGGGCTTAATGAAGTGGACTCATCACTTTAGCCCAATTAAATAGGCTAACCCAATGGATTAAGACTTATTTATTTAATCTATATATATTTGACTTATATAATTAATTTAATTATATTAGCCCATAATATATATTTTGGATTAATATATTTAAAATATAGTCCAAATAATTTATTGAATTTAAATTCAATAAATTTTATATGCCTACAAATACCCTTATTTCAAAACTTGACTGTGAAGATATGAAATTTGTACCTTGAATCAATTTGAAATTTTACCGGTAGCCAGGCCAGTCACTTGTCAAATGCAACGTACTTGCGAACAATATGTTCATCCTTCGAAACTTTCAATGGATATTCATACTTGAAGAAGGATGAAAGCATATTAATTTCAACATTGCCAAAAATTGTCTATTGATTTTCTTCTCATTGTAATGATTAGTTTTGATTCCATGTGTTGCAACTTGCAAAGTGCCCACGTAGTATTTCTCTTGTGAATACATTTGAATGGAAACTTACCTTACTTTAAGAAATTTACCGTCTCCAACTTTAACATGGCTGCACAAAGATATTTAATATAGGTTTTGGTTTAGCCTCTTTATTTCCAACGAAATTCCCACTATAAGTTAGGATTCTCCTGCCGCCTTAACAAACCAAATCCTTTTAGAACTCCAACTATAGCGATTCATCTGCTCTCACATCGAAGATCACTTCTTTCTAGCCACCTTTAAATATCTATGTAAGGATGCGTGCGCTCCAATTTAAGAGCATCAATTAGCTGCACGGCGCCATTGTAGGTTTGCCTTCGGCAATTGGAAAATAATGAAAGGTAATTTCATCCTCTTTTTTGTGTTTTTCTTGCTTTGCTGTCTTTTTTTCTTTTCTTTTTTTAGATCAAGCGAGAAAGATATATTCTTGTTCAACAAGCTTATTCACGCATGAAGAAGATGGTCTTAGAGTGTGAAAGGATGAGTATTCATCACTGCCCAATTCTTAAAGAGATTACTCTCAAAATGGCCCGATTTTTGGAGAGATTACTTTCAATGTAATTCAATTCTTGAAGAGATTACTCTCAAAATGGCCCGATTCTTGGATGGATAACTTTCAAAATGACCCGATTTTTGGACAGATTACTCTCAAAATGATTCGATTCTTGGAGAGATTACTTTCATATGGCTCGATTCTTGGAGATATTACTCTCAAAATGACCCGATTCTTGGAGATGTTACTCTCAAAATGACCCGATTATCGGAGAGGTCAACTTAAGGTGCAAAGGGATTCATATGTTCACCTTAAGATTGGAAAGTTATAGTTCCTTTTAAGCACAAACCGACAAATAAACCAACTTAAGGTGCAAAGTGACTTATATATCCACCATAAGATTGAAAAGCTATAGTTTCTTTTAAGGACAAACCCACGAAGAGGCCAACTTAAGGTGCAAAGGACCTTAAGATTGGAAGGCTATAGTTTCTTTTAAGGACAAACCCACGAAGAGGACAGCAAAGGGAATTATATGTCTACCTTAAGATTGGAAAGTTATAAAACTTCAACTAGACGACATCAACTTGAACACTTGAAAAACTTTGAAGATTTGGCGTACTTTGCAGACTTCAACACGAAGATTCAGAGGGCTTAAACAATTCAACTTTAATATCAGTAAATTTAAAGACTGAAACTTGAATACCGACGAAACTTCAACTTGGGGGCTTAAATATTTCAACTTTAAGACCGGCGACTCTGAAGACCTTAACTTGGAGACCGACGGATTTTAAGACTTCAACTTTGAGACTTTGAGGGCCTACATATTTCAACTTGAAAATCAGCGAATTTGAAGACTTCAATTTAAAGACCAGCGGACTTGAAGACTACAACTTTAAGACTTGGATGGCCTAAATATTTCAACTTGAAGATCGGCGAATTTAAAGACTTCAATTTGAAGATCGGCGAATTTGAAGACTTCAACTTGAAGACCGACGGACTTGAAGACTTCAACTTTGAGAATAGGATGGCCTAAATATTTCAACTTGAAGATCGCCAAATTTGAAGACTTCAACTTGAAGACCGTTGGAGTTGAAGATTTCAACTTGAGTACCGACGGACTTGAAGATATTAATGTATCATGGATGGTTACCCCTTTTAAATCAAATGATATCAAAGTTCCACAAGGGGATGACATTCCAGCTTGATTTTTCATTCCTCCATACTTCACTCGGACAACAATTGGGGAAATATGTATCTTTTGAACTTATGCAATTGAACTTAGAATGAAACTCTAAGCTGCCTACATACCTCGGTGAAGAGGACCAAGTCATACCGTAGTTCAGACTGGGTAGATTTGTTTTTTTACGTCCTACCTTTTGCCTAGGCCGCCTCTTATATATATATATATATATATATATATATATATATATATATATATATATATATATTACGTTTTAACTTTTGTTTAGGCCGCCTCTTTCGAGATTTTTAACTTAGCGGACTTTTTTGGGGTCGTACACAGTTTATACTCTTGCGCGATAGGAGTCTAGAAACATGCAGTTTAGGCTCCTGCGTCTAGGAGCATCATAACTTGCAACTTCATAAATAATACTTCTTCAAAAACTTGCAATTGATAGGGTCGATCCTTATACCATTTGCATCAACCAGCTCGTAAGCCCCACTTGAATAAGCTTCTTGTACGACATATAGCTCATCCCATTTCGAAGTGAATTTCCCTAAAATTTTATGGGAAGTAATTATGGGTCACCATGCGGCAAGGACTTGATCCCATACTTGAAAGAATCTTTAGCGAACTCTATTATTGAAAGCGCAAGATAATCGGGCTTGATAACATTCAAGACTCTGTTGAGCTTCCAATTTCTTTTCATCAAGAGATTCCAAGTCTACTAACCGAAGTTGAGCATTTTCTTCATTAGTGATATCACTACCCAAAATCCACTAAGGGCCATGGTGGCGCCGGACACCGCTGTCAGGCCAGCAACCTAAAATACTTAATTAAATTCTTATTTTAATCATGTCGAAAAATACTTCTTCATTATGATTAAAGCAATACTCAGTAGGTTCTTCCAATTAAATAAGAAAATAATAAATCAACTTTCAGAATTTCCGAATAAATCCAAATACTTCCCTAGAACTCGAAGTCACAAGTATATGAGCAATTTTCTAAAGGAAACAAAATAGGTACAACAACTGCTCGGAATACAATTGGACAGAAAGTAAATAAATTCTGAAAGAGACTATACTATCAGCGGAATCGCCTCGAAGAAATACAGCTCACCTAGTCTCTGCGGCGGTCATGCCGCTATGTCGCTAAGCCACAAGCCACACAATAAACATTTGCAACAAAATTTACAGCAAGTGTAGTATGAGTACAAAAAAAATGAGTACCCAATGAGTGTCCTGCCTAATTCCGAAGGGGTAGAAACGATATGTTCAACTTTGACACTCACTAACAGTCCAATGATTATTTATCCATAATAAATATATTAAACAGTGGATTTGTTTATTAAACATGATTCTAATTCAGATAGAGGAAACAAGTAGTCATATAATTCTTTCATGGAAAATTTTCTTAGATTTCTCGTTATTACTAATAAAATGATCTCGATCCATAGTGTGGCATAAAACAACTCGAATGAGTTCAAGACAACAGCACAAACATGCGCAAACCATGCCGAGCACAACGGCCCGCTCCAACAGAAATGTAAAGAGTGCACTGCTGAGGTTCGAGCGACCCGTAACATAGATGCATCTATTTTACCGAGGCGATCGGCCCGTTCTAAAATTAAACACATACCCTGCTCGCGAATCATATCTGCGACACAGGTACACATCGAAATCATGCACAAATAGCCAATAAGGAATTTATTCGGGAAAAATTATCCAATTTCAAGCAATTCCCTTTTTAATTAATTTTAAGGAAAAAGTGTAGTCCTTTTGGAAATCATTTACAAATTCTATGTGGTTCAAGCAATTCAAGTCATCAATGGGTTCACAATTTATTCAAGGAGGGCATGCGTTTGGGTCCTAGACTACCCAACAATAGCATAACAGTAGCTACACATGGACTCTCGTCACTTCATGCGTACGTAACCCCCACAAATAGGTGCACATAATCAATTTAACTCATCTATGGGGTAGATTTCCCCTTACAAGA
Source organism: Nicotiana benthamiana (assembly GCA_034376525.1). NCBI lineage: Eukaryota > Viridiplantae > Streptophyta > Magnoliopsida > Solanales > Solanaceae > Nicotiana > Nicotiana benthamiana. The sequence continues at coordinate 29,859,841 of CM067328.1, forward strand.
TTAGAAAGGAGACTCACCTCGCTCCGAAGATCCACAACCGGCATTCAACATTCTTCCAAAGACTTGCACCAATGCACAATGCTCCAAAACTAGTCAATGGTCATTCAAATTCATTAATATATGCTCATTTATACTTTACAACCCAATTTATAATAATTCCTAACCCCCAAACGATAAGTTTGACAAAAATGCCCTCGGGCTCACGTGCCCGGAATCCGAAATTTTTTGAAGATAAACTTTACCCAAGAAATTACGAACTCAAATATATGATTTTCTCTAAATTTCATATCCACAATCGTGGTCGAAATCCAAGAATATAATTTTCTAGGTTTTCCATCCAACCCGCAATTTTTATACTAATTTTCATGCTAAAATTCGTACATTATTGATGTATTTAATTCAAAATAGGTAGGGATAACATACCTTAACATTGATGACAAAAATATCTTATTGAAGCTCCCCAATATGGTCCCAAGCCATGAAAAATATGGTGAGAAATGACCCAAAATCAGGTTTTAAAACATTCTGCCCCAGCCGCTTTCCGCACCTGCGGTTGCCATATCGCTTCTTCGGTTCCGCAGATGCAGTCCCCAAATCGCATTTGCGGTCTCCTTCTTATGTTACCCTTTCCGCTTTTGCGACGCCCCTTCCGCAGATGTGGTCCCACTTCTGCGGAAGCCTCAGGTCCAAAACCGCTTATGCGGTTCCCTTCGTCGCTTATGCGGGGTCACTTCTGCGGTCCCTTTTCTGTAGAAGCAGAAATATCAGATGCCGGCAACTCAGCCTTCCGAAAATTCTATTTTCATTTTGTTAACCTCCCGGAATCCGCCCGAGGCCCTCCGAGACCCCAACTAATCATACCAACCAGTCTCAAAATACATTGCGGACTTTCTCGGGGGCTTAAATCACATCAAATAATGCCAAAACCACGAATCGACCTCCAATCCAAGCTTGATGAACTTTGAAGTTTCGAACTTCTATTTCTGATGCTGAAACTTATCAAATCACGTCCGATTGACTTCAAATTTTGCACACAAGTCATATTTGACATTACGGGCCTACTTAAACTTCCTGAATCAGATTCCGACCCCTATATCAAAAAGTCCACTTTCGATCAAACTTCTCAAAAAGCTTTCAAATTTCTAGCTTTATCCAAACGGCTTCAAAATGACCTACGGACCTCCGAATTTACTTCTGATCGCGCTCCCAAATCCAGAATCACCATACGCAGTAAATCCAGTCTCGGAATCCCAAGCGGACATCAATAACATTGAAATTCACTTTAGGCCAAAGTGATAAAACTTCTTCTAAAATTCTAACTTCCCCGATCTGAGCTAAAACACTCCCGGGTTATCCAAAAATGGCATCAGGCATACACCCAAGTCTGAAATCATCATACGAACCTGCTAGAACCTTCAGATCCAAATTCCGGGGTTGTTTACTCGAAACTCCAATCCTAGTTCATTCTTTCAACTAACAAATTCCAAAATGGGAATTTTCATTCAAATTTAAGTTCGAACTTTTTGAATTTCAATTCCGACCATACGCACAATTCAATATACCTGAAATAAATTTGCTCATGGCCTCAGACCGCTGAACAACGCGTTAAGGCTCAAAAAGACCTGTAGGGTCGTTACAAGTGATCCCTTCTTGAATAGCTAGTCGTAACGAATGTATTTGACGATCAAGTGGCAACATGGCTTCGATTCCATAAACGAGTGAATAAGGAGTCACATGTGTTGGCGTGCGGTGAGTCGTCCTATATGCCCATAGAGCTTCTTCCATACGGTCATTCCAATCTCATTTGAATTTGGAGATGACTTTCTTTAACAAGTTGCATAAAGTCTTGTTGAATGCCTTGGCTAGACCATTGGCGGCAACATTGTACATCGAAGAGTTACGTTGCTTGAAGCCAAAGAGCTCAAAAATCTTGTTCATCATCCTATTGTCGAACGGCTTGCCATTATCCGTTATTATGTAACGGGGAATCCCAAAGCGATAGATGATGTTTACTCGGATGAAACTTGCAACAGTTTCCTTTTTTTCCTCCTTAAGAGCAACAACTTCAGCCCATTTAGAGAAGTAGTCAGTTGTAGCCAAGATGTATAGGTGTCCACCAGAGGACTTTAGCAGTTGTCCAACAACATCCAATCCCCAAGCGACAAATGGCTAGGATGCAACAGTCGGGTGCAACATTTCAGGAGGTTGATGAATAAAATTCACATGGAATTGACAAGCCTTGCATCTTCGAGAGTAGTCCAAGCAATCTTTTACCATCGTAGGCCAATAATATCCCATCCTTTTTATATGGAAGTGGAATTTTGGTCCAAACTGGTGTGACCCACATACCCCAAAATGTGCCTCTTGCAAAGCTTAGAGAGCTTCTCCTTCTCCTAGGCATCGCAAGAGTACTCCTTCAAACAACTTTCTGTATAAAGTATCCTTGTAGTAAGGATGTAAGGCACACAACAACATATTTCAGTCCGTCTCCTCGGATTTTCTGGAAGCATCCCATAGCATAAGTAGTCAATAATGGGTTGGCGCCATTCTTCTTTCTCAACTTCAGAAACAACAACAACAACAACAAGATGCTTGAGTTTGTTTTCTTCACCTTCAGCCTCATTTGGAGGCGGTACTACTCATTTTTGGCTGACAGTAACATTCGTTTGATCAGGCAGGGTTAAAGATGAAGCTAGGGCATCTAAAACATCAACCTTCTTATTTTCTTTCCTTGGAACATGCTGAATAGTCACATCACCGAGCCATCCCATCAACTTTTTAGAGTAATCATGATATGGACGTAGTTCAGGCTTTTTAACCTCATAACTACGCAAAATCTTATTGACCACTAACTAGGAGTCACCAAAGACTTGCAATTACAACTGCTTCATATCAAAGACTATTTCAAGCCCAAGTATTAATGCTTGATACTCAGCAACATTGTTGGAGCAGAGTTGTGTCAAGGTGAAGGAGTAGGGCAAGACTTCACCTTGGGGAGTGACAAATACTACGCTAGCCCCAACTCCGCCACGATGCGCAGAACCATCAAAGTACATCTTCCATGGAGGTAGAACTTCAACGACCATTGGGTCCTTATCAGGTAGTTCATCAGTTAGCTCCTAGTCATCAGATATCAGATAATCTGCCAAGAGTCTGCCAATTCTTGTCTTTTTACAACCTTTTGATGGATGTACAAAATCTTAAATTGTTGAGATTGGAGGTACCATCTTGCTAGTCGATCACTAAGAACAGGTTTTGACATCACAAACTTGATGGGATTTGCGTTAGAAACAAGACGAACACCATGAGCTTGAAAGTACTACTTCAACTTTTGAATTGAGAAGACTAGTGCCAATCACAACTTATCAACTGGCGAATAATTTAACTAGTTTGGTGTCATCATCCTGCTCAAGTAGTAAAGAGAGTTTTCTTTCTCGTCACTATTTTCTTGGGCCAGCAGTGCTCCAACAGACCTTTCTTGTGCCGCAATATATATTATCAATGGCTTTCCGGGTAAAGGAGCTTCTAAAACTAGAGGCTTCATCAAGTATGATTTAATGCTCTCAAAGGCATTACTGCATGCTTGGTCCCATCTGAAAGGAACACCTTTATTCATAAGGCGACTGAATGGTTGACATCTCCCAGCTAAGTACGAGATGAGCCTCCTAAGGTATGCTAGCTTTCCTTGCAGACTTTTCAATTCATGGATATCTCGAGGTTCATGCATTTTTAAAATGGCATCCATTGTGGCTTGATCGATTTCGATCCCTCGATGTCAAACAATGAAGTCGAGGAACTTTCCAGAAGTAACTCCAAAGGCACATTTCAATGGATTCATCCTAAGTTGGTACCTCTGGAGCAATTCAAATTTCATCCTAAAGTCTTTCATGTGGTAGCCTCTCTTGATTTCACTACCAAGTCGTCAACATAACATTCGACATTCTTGTGGAGAAGATCATCGAAAATATGTTGCATAGACCTTTGATAAGTAGCACCAGCATTCTTCAAGCCAAAAGGCAATACCTTGTAGCAATAAATACCCTTGCGGGTGTGGAATGCAGTAAGCTCTTCATCTTTTGGTGCCATGCAAATTTGGTTATAACTCGACCTACAATCCATGAAAGACTTTGTCTCGTAACCAGTAGTAGCATTGATCATCAGCTCTGGAATAGGAAGTGAGAATTCATCTTTGGGACACGCATTATTGATGTCCCTAAAGTCAACGCATACTCGAATCTGGCCATTCTTCTTCCTTACAGGGACAATACTTGAAATCCATGTTGGGTATTTAACTTCCTGAAAAATCCAGCTTCAATGATTTTGTTAACTTTAACTTCAATCAGTGGAACCAAGTCCGGCCTAAAGCGCGTTTGAGCTTGTTTAACAGGGCGATCGCCATTTTTGACTGCAAGGTGATGGACTGCTACTTCGGGTCCAAGCCAAAAATCTCTTTGTAACTCCAAGCGAAGACATCCATGTACAATTTAAGTAACTCAATATAAGTGCTCTTTTCATCAGCTTCTAGTAAAGCACTTAGGTTGGTGGGTCTTGGTTCTTCATCGATGCCAAGGTTAACTTCTTTTAAGGCATCAACTGTCGTCTTCACTCCTTCTTCAAGTTCAGGTGGAGAATCTTTCGCGTCTTCATCTTCTTGAGGGTCTCCATCATTGAAGGATATGTGATAACACGGCGAAACATCCTCCAATTCCACATTATCTTCCATTGAAGATGGAATGCCATTCTCGGCTTGTACAGTAACATAATGCGAAGAACCTACACTTTCTTCGTCATCATCATAATCCTTAGTATAGACCACAGTATATGGCTTTACCTTCAGTACTTCTTTACATGAAACCACAAGTTTTGTTTGTCGCCTCATTCTATAAGGAACCAAACTTTGCAATTCCTTAGAGATCTCTTGGATTTTGGGTGAGTGGGTGTTCTTATGCTTTGAAAATTTCTCCGGAACTTGTTCCCCTTCTTTAGTGGACCCAATCTTTCAAACACGGAGGTCTTCGCATGTGATTTTCCAAGTCAATAAAAGAAAGAAGGCTATTTAGAAGCGGCTGATTCATCTTCTACAGTGATATAATTGTTGCTCGCCCTTCTTATTGAGATGCACACTGGCGACAGTTGCTTGTATCCCAAACCTTCACGTGGTTGCCTAGTTGCAGCTTCTTATGGGAGCTCCCTAACTTTGACGGCTCATTAGGATTGTATCCAACTTTGTAAATAGCTTGTAAGTGTTAGGGTCAAAACCTTCATCTGTTCGTTTTGTATGGAGTGCCACATTCTGCAAACGATTTTGGGCTACCAACCCTGCAAGCGGCATTGAGGATGACTTTACTGCCTCAATTCGTTTGACCGGGAGAGTTAAATATTAGCATACTAGCTTGGCGATTATATGGTTCACCTTCAAATTTCTTCATTTTGGGGACATATCGGAGCGCTGTACTTACTTTCTTGCCATACGAGGTAATATTCCCTCCATAAGATTTATTCACGTTGGGTGGTACATCCTTACTAATAGCTTTGCCTTCACCAGTAGACGCCTATTATCTTTTAGTTTAGGGCTCCTTATTCTTGTTTTTCATACCATCATCAGCTTTCAAATCCTTCATAATGTTGTTCTTCAATTAGAACTTTGCATCGGCGAAGTGTGACTCAGCCTCGGAGAATGGCTCATCATCAGCAACTATTGTCTTCTCGACTTCTCCCTTGTAGTATTTAAAACATTGATGGTAGTTATATGAAACAACTTTATTCTCATGTATCCAAGGCCTCCCAAGCAAAAAGATTGTATGAAATCTTCGCGTCGATCACATGCAGCCATGCACTTGATTGTATATCTTCAGTAGTGATTCCTAGCATGATCTCACCTATGGCTCTTTCCCCCCTTGGTTGAATCCTTGGATCATCACACGACTTTTTGAGAGTTCATTCATTGGAATACCAAGTTCTTTCACAGTTTGGATTGGCAAAATATTCACTAAGGATCCTCCATCAACAAAAATCCAATTTACCCTTTCATCACGCATATAGCCAACCACATACAATTGGGTGGTTATGAGGAGTGTCGCCTAGCAAAAGATCGTTATTTGTGAACGTGACATTTTCATCAAAAGCATTAACTTCTTGAGGAGTGGACTCGATAGGCTTTTCTGAAGATGGTGCCAATGGCAGGTCATCATTATTTTCTTCCCCTTTGTCAGTGTGGAAACAAAAGGCATCAATGCCCTAATGGGAAATCTTCGTGCGGAACCAGCTTGGTAAAAATTCCTCCAAGGTTACTGGATTTCGTGGCTTATGAGGGTGGTGCATCTCCGCTTTTGCTTTCTTCAAATGCCTAACTGGATTCTTTTTCATTGGTCTTTTTACCATCATCTTCCTTGTTGGTTGTTCTACTGATTATTTTCGTGGGCTCCTTTGTGGCGCCTACAACTAGTCACCAACGTCCAACCTTCATCATCATCAGGTCGATCGTCTTCAAATTTGTTGTTCTCCAGTAATTATTCATCTTTACTTTATTTGATACCGTATAATTCATCCGGGCTAAATGAGCCAAAGGTGATAGAGACTTGGTTTGCACTTGCTTCCTCATCATCCAGTACGATCTTCTTTTCACGAGCCAAGTCCATGACTTTGTCCTTGAAGACAAAGCACTTCTCCAGAGGGTGGCTTAAAAGTCGGTGATATTTGCAGTAGTTTAGGTCATTTGTTTTCCCAACTTCAATTGGTTGCTTAATCTACGCAAGCTCAATAAGATTTAACTCGAGGAGTTCTTCGAAAATGGTTGCACATCAGAATCCAGGAATGAGTACTCTTTCTCCTGCATCTCTTTTAGAGTCAACTTTCCACCTGGCTTGTCTTGAAAAGAAGTGGATTTCATACTCTGCTTCTTTCTCACTTTCGTTGTGAACTTCATAGGTGATGTATTGACATTCATAGCTTCTTTTCTTTCAGACTTGCGTACAAACTTGCCCCACTTCCTGACTTCTTGCTTGTCATTCGCTTTGCGAGGTTCATAAATGGGCAACCTTTCATTTCCAGCGGAGGCCATGCTCAATTCTATGTCATGGGCACGAGTTGCAAGTTCTTCAAATTTTCTAGGCTTGATACCTTGCAAGATGTAGCGCGAACCCCCAATGCATGCCTTAGATGCACATCTCTATGCTCGAAGCTTCACTAAGCCTGTCTTTGCAGTTGATGCTTGAATTCCTCCACCGATTGATAAAGCCAACAACTGGTTCCCCTTTCGTTGACGAGTATTTGTAAGTTCTATCATACTTACAGTACATCTCGTACTATTAAAATGATTGAGGAACTCTTGCTATAGTTGATCCCAACTATCGATAGATCCAGCCTCGAGGTCCGTGTACCAGTCAAAAGCATTTCCTTTTAGCGAGCGGACAAATTGCTTGATGAGGTAATCTCCATAAGTCCCAGCATTGTTGCACGTCTCCACGAAGTGTGCAAAATGTTGCTTTAGGTTACCTTTACCATCAAACTGTTGAAATTTCGGAGGTTGATAGTCAACATGAATCTTCAACATATCGACCCTTGCAGTGTACTGCTTTGCATATGTAAGGGAAGATTTGGCAACAACTTCATATTTGTTCTTAATGGTTCCTTCGATGAACTCCTTCAATTGATCGATTGGAATCATCCCTTAAGATGAGACAGGGATTGCCTTAGTGGATGTTGCTTGTCTTGGAGGAGAGTCACTCTCTACAACTTCTGGGAGCTTGCCTGGTGAATGGGTGGATTCTTCTTCCATCAAGATTCCCATCCTGTCTGTTAGCTTATCAATTCTAGCCTTTTGATTTTACATGCATTTGGTCAAGCCAGCGATTGCTTCTGTCAAGTTTGCCAACTGTTCCTCTACGGATGAAGTATTTGTCACCAAAGCTTGCATGATTGTCGTGGACGATGGAGAGCAGCATGGATTTTCACACAGATTGATCCTTGACCGGCTCGTGCTATGTGGTGTAAGTGGGAAGGATCCATCACTTGAAGCATCATCATCTTCCTTCATAGCAGATTGCTTGGATCCAGAGAGGTCAAGCAAAGCAAGAATTTTCTTGATCTTTTCAGCAACATCGCTTCTTCCTTTAGATGCCTTTGTGGAAGATTTTTCTCCTTTTGACGATGAAGATTCAAAAATAGGGGTTGACGCAGACGGCACTTGGGGTGCTTGTTGTCCTAAAGAGCTTGCTTTGCTCCTCGTAACTGGTCTGAATCTTCCAAAGGTAACATTGAGAATGCTGTTTACATCAGCATAGAACCTAGAGTTAGCAGCCTTTGTGGAAGTTGAACCAGAGTTGATTTTCTTTGAATCCATTTCAATGTTCTTGGTATTTGGTGAACGAAAAGTTGAGATAAGAGGTAGAGACTATCCCACTAAGCATGCCAGAAATTTGTAGACAATAAATTTGCTTCAAGAAAATAAAACCAAGACCGAAAATATCACAACAATTGTAGTATTTTATTTCAACTATTTGAGTGTAAAATCTCTATGATTCCTCTGATTCTACTTCTATAATATAAATTCAAGGGCCTTTGAGCTTGATGTTGAATTTGAATTTGATTTATCCGTCGCGAACACTTTGATTGTTCCCGCGAATTTTATCACGAATAAGTAGCCTTGATCTTGAACGCCTTGTATTTTATTTGACTTCATTCTTGATCTTGAATACTTGAATTGTTCTTTGTTCTTGAGCTTGAACTTAATTCGTTCTTGAACTTGAACTTCGTTGCTTGAAGCCTGAAACTTGTAGAGAAATTTGAGGCGTTTGATCCACGAGCTCTCTCTTGATTCTTGTTATATCTTCTGGTGTCTTTTATGAGTTATGAATACCCTATTTATAGTTGTGGAAGGAAGGAGTCATGATAAAAACAAACTCCTTCCAACCAATCAAATTGAAGTATTACATGGCCACATTTGATTGGCCAGAATATGTCATTTGCACACATGGCACGATTTTATTGGCCTTTCAATGTGACTGGGCATGCCTTGTTATTTTGACATGTGGCATGATCCTATTGGCTCTTTCGTTTAACTTGGCGCGCCACGTCATTTGACATGTGGCACCAAAATGGGCCTCTAGGAAGATGATATCTTGGGCTTAATTAGCCCAATGGATTAGGACTTATTTGTTTAATCCATATATATTGGACTTATATAATTAATTCAATTATGTTGGCCCATAATATGTATTTTGGATTAATATATTTAAAATATAGCCCAAATTATTTATTAAATTTAAATTCAATAAATATTATATGTCATACAAAAATAAATTGCAATCATAAAATGAATATGAAGAAACATAGTTTTATTGATAAAATGGTGCGGGTACAATCCTATTTCTCCCTTCATTCTTTTCTCCTGATAATCTCCGTGATTCAAGGGCTAAAGCAGCGTATTTCTTAAATGTAAGGATAATGTAGACCTCCTGTATGTATTTGATCTCCGGCTTCTTGAGATCTTTTATTGTCAAGAAGTATTCGGCCATATTTTGATCTCTTTGTGAGTATCCCGTGAGTTTATGGGATTTTTGAGATACCTCCTCAAGGGAATATGTATCCCTTTATATAGGTGTGAGTTAGGGTTGAGGGTAGAGTAATCTCCAAGAAGACCTAATAGACTCCTAGACTCCTAGGATTTCTAAAGTCGTATAATATCTTTAATGCCATCAAAATTTCAGTGTCTACAAATGCCCCCTACTTCAAGGTTTGTCGGGGTGTAGGCTTGTTGAAACTTGAAGATGAGACTTGAAGTACCCGGCCATCAAAATAGATAATCTTGAAACTTGAAGTTTTTGATTTGTAAGAGGAAGAGATGAAGGGCAGAACTGCTCCCACAGGGCGTGCCAATTTGTTTACAGCATATTATATGTGATATAAAAATAAATTGCAATCATAAAATAAATATGAAGAAACATAGTTTTATTGATAAAATGGTGTCGATACAATCATGTTTCTCCCTTGATTCTTTTATCCTAATAATCTCCGTGATTCGAGGGCTGAAGCAGCGTATTTCTCGAATGTAAGGATGATGCATACCTCATAGATGTATTTGATCTCCGGCCTCTTGAATTATTTCATTGTCAAGAAGTATCCAGCCATATTTTGGTCTCTTTGTTAGTACCCCGTAAGTTTATGTAATTTCTGAGACACCTCCTCAAGGGAATATGTATCCCTTTATATAGGTGTGAGTTAGGGTTTAGGGTAGAGTAACCTCCAAGAAATCCTAATAGACTCCTAAGATTTCTAGAGTCCTATAGTATCTTTAATTTTGGATTTGGTTTGATCCCGTAAAAATTTAAGTATCTACAGTATTCTCCTTCTATTCTCCATCCAGTTGAAGGAAGGGATACGTTCAAATAACCTTGCATTGTGGCCCGGGCCTGAACCGGACCGGGCCTGCGGTCCTGGCGGGTCTACCGGGCTTGGTGGGCCGTTCCAAGCGGTCCTGGGCCAGGTGTTACATGTAGGCTCGTGACGGGCCGGTACGAGACCAATAGACCGTGAGCCCGAGACACCCAGGCCCGAGATCGTCAGCCGGGCCTGGGCCGGGCCTGGCGGGCCTAAACGGGCCCAACGGCATTTTTAGAAAAAATATTTTTTTTAAAAAATATCATTAACGACCATATTTAAATATAGCCATTTGGGCTGAAAATATGGCCATTTGGAAGTTTATAAAATGGTCATTTGGCCCCTAAACTTTAATTTAACCCCAAACTTTATATAATTATACTTTTTCCCATTTCTCAACTATAAATATCCCCTCATTCTTTTATTTTTATTCACCAATTCATCAATATCTCTCAATCTCTCTCAATCGTTCTAGTACAATTGTTTAATTTATTATTGAAAATTTGTGAAAAATTGTGAAGTTGTTGAATTGAAGTTTTCAAGTGTTCAACGATTTTTAATTTTCAAGAAGTTGTTCGGCAATCCGGTAAACTCGTTCCAACTCTTACGTTTTAATAATATATTTTTGTGTGGTTTAGTTTGCATAATTATAACTAATATGGCATTTTCTTTGAAAAAAATATTTGGTAAAGGAAATGGTAAAACCGGTGAAAGTAGTGGCCATAATACTACCCTTCCCCCGGCTCCCTGACCGACAAAAGATAAGCAAGTTGAAAGTAGTTTCCAACTTAGACGTCCTCCTCCTCCCGTAATGCTTGATAGTGATCACCCTTGTTTTCAATATACCGATAGTGAATTTCTACATGATGTTGCAGTAGGTGATATATTAGATGATGAAATTATGAATGCTTTTTATCCTAATGAACCTATCTTAGAGGAAAATGAGGATGATGATGATGATGATGAAACCCAAGCACCAGATTTAGGTGATACACCTACTAGTCATGTTCATAACTCAAGTAATGCACCGGCCGACCCACCTGTAGAAACTGGTAATGATTGTGATTATCTAACTGTTACAAGTCATTGGATAATGAGGACTGGACAATGCAAAAACTTATAATTGCGTATAGAATAATTAATTCACGTCACACAGGTAAGTTTATAGCTAACACCGTTTCAGATATTTGTAGATATTTTTGCTTTAGCGATAAAATAATGGCAATTTCTATGGATAATGCTTCTAGTAACACTAGTGCTATAGGCATGCTTACAAAAACACTAAATCCTGCATTTACTAATATTTTCCATGTTAGATGTATTTATCATATTTATCATTTAATTGTCGGTGATGGTATGTGAATTTTAAACATAGAAATTGAAAAGGTTCGAATGGCTCTTAATTGTCTTTTTTATTCAAACAGTAGAACTAGACTTAGAGAGTATTTGAAAAAATGTGATGAATATGGCCATAGAGAAAGAAAGGTTTTCAAACCTTTCCCGACTAGATGGAATTGTATGTACGAAAGTTTAGTAGTTGCATATGAATATAGAAACCCAATTAATGCAACGTTTAATTCTCGGGTAGGTGGTGAGGATGATGATGAAATGCTTACTACCCAAGATTGGACGAATGTTAATTTTTTTTAAAATTTTTTAGGACATTTTCAAGTTGCTACAAATGCATTTTCTGGGCAATATTATCCTACTATTTCAAACTGTTTAGTTTATATTGCCGCACTAGCTGATTTGTTTGTTGAATTTGGCGAGGGTGGGGATATTTATGAACTTGGTATAAATGAAATGAAACAAAAATTTAAAAAATATTTTTTCCCAACCCCTCCTATTTTTGGTGTTGCTACAATTTTAAGTCCTACAATGAAATTGGGAGGTCCTCATTTTTGGTATTAAAATATTTATAAGGCTTTAGATCTTTCAAACAAGGAAGTTGCTACACTTGCTGATGCAAAAACATCAATTAAATTAATGCTCAAACAGTTTATAATGCTTATCAACTTGCCTTAGAGCATACTAGGCCAAATATTCCAACCCCTACTTCGTCTAGCTCACAATCTTCTAAAAGAGCTACGGGCTTAACAACTCTTAAATCTTGGATAGAATTTCGGGGTTCTCAAGGTGATAATTACGATGAAACTTCACATCTAAATTAGCTTCAAGTTTACTTGTCTCACGGACTTGAAAAGGAGAATCCAGACCGCTCTTTTGATGTTTTGGAATGGTGGAAGTCAAGGGAAAAACATTTTCGGGTTCTTGCAAGGATGACTCAGGATATTTTATCAATTCAAGCTTCAACTGTTGCATAGGAGAGCGCTTTCAGTCAAGCAAGACTGCAAATAGGTGATCGTAGAGCGGCGATGAGGGATAACTTGGAAAATCGGTACTTTTTAGAGATTGGATCCACGCGGAAAGAAGAAACTTTGGAATTGCAGAATCACAACCGCCCATAGATGAAGCTTATGAAGAAATGATAGCGAAACTTGCGGAGGATTCGGCTTCGCCTGGAAGTGGTGATGAGCAAGCTTCTTTTCCACCACTACCAACACAACCTCCTCCCAACCTTGACGGATTTATGAGATTTGTTAGAGATACAATGTAGATTATGATGTAACATGTACTTTGGCACTTCTTCTTTTAGTTTTTTTCTTTTAATGGCGGTATTAGTACTTTGTTGTGCTCATTTCATTGGGGGAAGGAAGATTAAGAAAGATATGTCATTTTGGGTAATAAAAATTATAAGACATACCCTTGAATATCTTTTTTCTCAATATTTCTTTGTCTTTACTTTGAATTATATATTGTATGTTATATATATATATATATATATATATATATATATATATATATATATATATATATATATATAACATACAATATATACTACAAGAAAATATATACGAGAATATATATACATAACATACAACCTAAACTACAAGAAAATATATAAGTAATAACATATATACATAAGATACAATATATATACTACAACAGTATATATATATAAGTTAATATATATACATAAGATACATATATATAACATACAATATATACTACAAGAAACTATATACGAGAATATATATATATATAACATACAACCTAAACTATATATAAGTAATAACATATATATATAAGATACAATATATATAAGAGAATATATATACATTATACATAAGAGATACAATATATATACTACAACAAATTATATAATTATATAAGTTAATATATATACATAAGATACAATATATATACTACAAGAAAATATATAAGAGAATATATATACATAACATACAAGAAAATATATAAGGGATTCATATAAGGGAATATATATATACATAACATACAATATATACTAATTACTACAATACAATATACAATGAAATATATATTATATATACTATACTAATAACTAGTATACTATATAAATATATTCTATACTATACTAATAACTACTATACAAGATATTGCCTTAAGAAAAAAAGCCCGCCAGGCCCACCAAGCCCGGCCCGCTAAGCCTAGGACCACATGAGCATAGGCCCGTCACGGGCGGGTCTCACCCATTAAGCCCACGAAGATCGGGACCGCCAGAGCCCAAGACCACGAAGCCCGAGAATGCGAAGCCCGGCCCGCGAGGCCTGGCCCGCGAGGCCCATTTAGGCCCTGGCCCCGGACAAAATACACCCTTACGTTCAAATCCGTTCCCTGCCCCATATATATTCTCCCTCTCTCTCTCTCTCTCTCTCTCTCTCTCTCTCTCTCTCTCTCTCTCTATCATCTTCTACATTTATCTTACTACTAGAACTCTCCGGCAAAGCATTAGAATTAGAGTTTTCTGGCGAAGACTTTTGGGTTGCCGAGAAATCATGTGATATAGAAATGTTCTCCGATGTAACAACGGAAACCGGAGGCAAAGGTGACTGCGAGATGACATTAGGGTTGTTCTTGAACAAAGACTACGGAGTTTGGAGCTGAGCAACTTGAATTTTCTGCTAATATATTTCAATGTATCTCACTATATTTTCATGTATTTTATTATATTCATTGTCTTTTTTCATTGTATTTCAATGTATCTTGTTGTATTCCATGTATTTCATTATATTCACTGTCTCGTTTTATTCCACGAATGTATTCATATATTTTTTAATTAATATAATTTATATAATCAGATGTATATATGTATTCAAATTGCTCTGTTTTTGTTATACTTAGCAGTTGGGAAAAATATTCAGCATATTTTCCTGAAGATTGCCATTTTTGGAGGTATTTTTCGGTTGAGAATCTTTTTTAAACTGGAAATACAAATTTTGTGTGTTATAATTGATTTTGTTGAGTTATATTAGGAGTCTATTATGTTAATTGATACACGTTCCATTTAAAAACAGCTGAATAGACCATGAGTTGCACTATTTATATTACTGTATTCACAAATACATATCATAAATACAATCGAATACAATAATTCACTGTTTCACGATGTGAATACAATCGAATAAAAATATCTGTCTAGCTGTAATCCTCTGTTTCACGCCTAGAAATGCTACTGTGTTCATAAATACACAAGCTTAAATACATCGAATACACTCTAAAAAGCCTAAAAATATAGCTATAAAAAATAATATAGTAAATGAATTTACAACTAGCTAATAACCATTAAAATATATTAGTGGTTTCTCAAAGTTTCTTCTTACTTATTTTGTCCATGTGTATTCGTCTTACGCTGGACCTTTTCAGTTGACTAGGCTAGTGAGCTAGCCCATTAGGCAAGTATGGATTGTAAGGGTATTAAACAGGCCGGGTCAGCCCGGTTCTGGATCGGCCCAGACCGGTTAAAATCGGGACCGGCCCCGACCGGTTAAAGGGGACAGGGTTGGGCTGGGTTAGGGGACGCACGGGTTGCTCCGTCTAAGTTTGAAATATCGGTTACCCGGACCGGTCCAACCTGTTAAGTAAACAGTGAACGTAAACCGATTAACCTGCCCGCTCGGTCCGATATAACGGTAAAGGGCTAGAACTGACCGTTGGCGACGGTCCATTTCATAAAATGGTTGTCGCCAAACGGGTAAATTGTACAATTTAGCCCAATTTTGGGTTTTGTTTTTCAAAATTAACCCCCTTTCAAAAACTATAAATATCCCCCACCCCCTTCCCCCCTCTTTCTCATTTTTTCACTCATCTCTCAATTCTCAATCTCAGTTCTAATATTCTCTCATTCTTTAATCTTCATTCTTCACCTATTAAAGTGTAATAAACTATTTGGCTATCTTTTTTTTGGAATTTAATTTATCGTAGTATTTATTTTTTGAAGTTTGAACAATTAAACTTCAAAATTGGAACAATTGACATTTTTTGGTGGTAACATTGGAGTTGCAAAATCATCAAGTGCTCAATTTATTGCTGAATTCGGTGCACTCCCTCCAACTCTTTCTCTTATTTACTATTTTGTTTGCATATTTATTTGTTTTGTTGCTAGTAGTTAAATTTTTACAATATGTTTAATGTTACAAAAAGAGTTTGTGACAAGGTTACTAATCGGAAAAATAAAAAAAGAGGTAGTACTTTAGGTTCAGCTTCTGGTAGTAATTTAAATACCTCTCCAAATATTCCTGAAACATTACCTGATAATAATATAGATTATAAACAATTGCAGGAAGATTTTGGTATAGATGATAATAAATTAGAAATGGAAGATGAGATACCACTTACACCTAGTAGTGTTGGAGCTGCTTGCAGGAGTGGTGGTCGTGGTGCTAATAGTAGACCACCTGTGGCCCCGACTAGTAATCATAGAAAAAGAAGCAAGGCTTGGAATATTTTTGAGGAAATAGAAGGTACTGATAGAGTTAAATGCAAACTTTGTAATGATACTTTTAAACATAAGACTCGAGAACAATTAGGGGGTTTGAGACACTTAGCACACATATGAGAATTGAGCATCCTATAGAATGGGGATCTGATGGAGATGAAAATCAATCAACTCTAAACCCTACTACTAGCGGTCTTGGAAATATGATAAATAAAGGATCGTGAGGAATTAGCCAAAATGATTGATTTGGGTTGTCTGCTTTTTTTTTTACTTCTTCATCATATCTTATTATCGCTTGTAGATATGATGAAGATCATAGTCATACTGCTACATTTATAAGTAGTACTATTTGTGAAGTTGTTGAATTTTATAATCTCAAGCAAAAAGTATTGTGTATGTCTTTTGATAATGCTTCTAACAATAATGCCAAAATTTCAATATAAAAACTACATTTACAACCACCTCTTGATGAAATTTTTAATGTTAGGTGTGCATGTCATGTTTATAATTTAATTGTTAAAAGTGGCATTGATTTATTTTCAACTGAGATTACTCATATTAGAAGAGCAGCTGGTATTATTCAAGGAAATAATAGACATATCTAGAACAAAGGAATTTAAGAATAATTGTGTCCAGTATAACCTTAAACCCAAATTCATGCCAAACGAAATTGTTACTAGACGGAATTATACATATATATTTTTAAAATATTGGTACAAATATAGATTTCCAATAACTGAAGTTGCTAATGCGTATTGTACTGATCCAAACCGTATGTTAATAACTACTATTTAGGAGGTCATTAATGATGTTGTTACATTTTTATATAAATTTATAAATATACTGTTGAGTTTTCTGGAGCATATTACCCTACCCTTACGGTCCGATTTTTAGCCGGAAGAACCTGAACCCCTTAAATCCGGTAAGCTCCAATCCATAACCGGCTCGGACCATAACCCGTGTGGATCCAAAAAATCCCAACCCAGCCCGGCCCACCCGTTTAACACCCTTATGGTTCGTTTGGTTGGAATATGATTTATACCTGTATAAGTTATATCGGTATAAGTTATATTGGGATAAATTATGCTGGAATTAATTATACTAAGATTGTTGTTTATTCATTATTTGGTATGTTGTATTAAGAATGACAATTGCACTAATTTCTAAGAAGAATGTATAAGTTATACCGATTCCAATTATCTCACCTTCTATAAGGTATAAGTTATCTCTATGTTAAAATTAACATCGAAATAACTTATACCTAATTTTCTAAAAATAAAATATTAAAATAGTATTAAATTTTTATACCCATCTTATACTTGTTATACCTAATACCAAACGACCCATTAATGGATTGTCAATACGAGTCCAACTATTTTCGCCCTTCGGTCAAAGTGAACTTGTTCCGTATCTGTACGAGTGTTTATGTTACCGCCAGCCCCAACAAAGCAAACACTGCTATAACATTCCTCCCCCAATTGAAGAGGAGAGCTCCAATTCTCTGGTATTCACCCGTAACTACAAGTGAATTATTCCAATCTTGCTACTTTCTGAGCTAAAGATTTCATTTTGCTATGAAAATTTCAGATCTTGATTGCTTCTGCTATACCCTGAATTATCTTCAATGACGCATAAACTCATTGCTTTCTTCACAAAAATCTTGCTTCCAGTCTTCATAGTGTCCACTCTTTCTCTTCCTAACAGGTGAGCACTGAGCAGAGTTTGGATTTAACTTTAGCTGTTAGCGTTATTTGATTGCTTCTGTTTTTTTTTTTTATACTTGGGTAAGTAACTCTTCTTTCATAATTTGCCTAAATAAACGCAATATTTAGTACTGAAATGAACTGAGCTTGAATAGATTGAGGATTCGTATAGTCGGCCCAAGTCAACCCCAACAAGTTCGGGAATTCTGGTGAGGATAGCGTGTACACAAAACTTACCCCTACCTTGTGAGGGTAGAGAGATTATTTTGGATAGTCCCTCGGCTCATAAAAGACATTGATATATAAGTAACTTCAAAGATTCTGACTTTCTCTGAGGAGCTAGTTCCTAGATAATCCTTTATAAGAGAGCATGATTTTATCTAGTTAATTACATGCGGACCGGACATTTTTTTTGTGGGCCACACGTGAGAATTTTTTTGATTATGGGTGACGGTGAGACTCGTGCCCTGACCTTTGCTTACTCTAATATCATGTTGAAGCCTGTGATCATCTTTTTGTGTTAATTCTTGCAATTATTTGCCTTCTTTCGTATTGTTCTTTCTCCCATCATTGTGTATTCTGTAACTATTTTTTGTTGCTCTCACATTGGTTTTTAGATTTCCCGTAACTTAAAAATTAATCATGCAATTATGCCTCAATTCGTAGTTAGTTGGGTCTGCATATTAATTCTTTATTTCCATTCCACTATCTTCAGCCGGAGTCGGCTATATGAATCTTAAAATGATTAAACAGAAAAGAGTAGGTAGAATGAAGGCCCTTCTTAGGGGTTCGGCTTGTTGACCATGGTTCTCCTTAGTTTCTTATATTACTCACGTTCTGTGCTTCTCTTTCTTCTATGCTCGAATGCTGCAGATGCTCTGCACACGCTTCTACAGAAACAGAAAGGACATTGGCTATAATAAAGCCAGATGGAGTTTCTGGAAACTATACAAATTCCATAAAGGAAACAATTCTTGATCATGGATTCAAAATCACTGAGGAATTGTTCATTCAGCTTGATGAGGATCGCATGAAAAGCTTTTATGCTGAGTACTCTTCAAGGAGCTTCTTTCCAAGCCTTGTTGAATACATGGCCAGGTAGACTTTCCCCTTCTGGAGACGGTATTTGATTCTGAATTTGCTAGTAAGCCTCGTTCTGTTTCTTAGCTAACGTTTTAATTGGTAATGCTGCTGTGTTAATTTCTTCATCACCTTTTTATGTTCCAATCTATTTACCGGTTCTTTGAGGAAAAATAAACTATGAGTTTATGATATAGGCTGTAGACTGGTTTAATTTGGTCTCAAGTGATTGTTGTCACGACCCAAAATCTAGCTATGTCGTGATAGCGCCTAACGTGATACTAGGCCAGCCACTTATTTCCAAATTCTCCATTTTCAAATGAAAACTTAAATAAATCATAGTTTTAAAAAAGAAGTTCAATAAGATAAAAGTAGGGTTAAAAATCCAACGGAAGAAACACAATCCCGGGTGTCACCAAGTCATGAGCCAAAACTAATACAACTGTTCCAAAATAACATGCAGCACAGTCTGAGGATATCCAAAACATATAAACTAAAGGAAGATAAGCGAAGGAGAAGGCGGAACTGCGGTCACCAAGCAGCTACCTCGCAATCTCCAAGTGAAAATCCGCACAATATAATCAGCAACCGTTACCGTGCCCCGAGATAACTGGATCTGCACATAGGGGTGCAGGGGGTAACGTGAGTACACCAACTCAGTAACAAGTCCAAACTATGGACTGACGGTAGTGACGAACCAAACCTCAACAGATTGCAACAGTTAATTGTACATACATGCTGACATGCTTACAGTTCAAGTAAAGTTCAACAGTATTTTGATGCAACTGACACTACGAAGTTCAAAACTCAGGGATTTTACATATACGACTGCACAACTAGCATGATCAATGTGCTATGAACCTCCACTTACAAGTACTCAACCCCTCGGTACCGAAGTCATCACTAACCGCAGGGAAGGTCCATCCCGGAATGATCAATGTGCCATCCGGCCCAGGGAAGGTCCATCCCGGAATATACATCACTAACCGCAGTCATCCAGTACCGAGGACATAGGCCAGTCCAGCCTCACGGGGAAGATCCATCTCCCGGTATAATACTTCGGACAAGATCCATGTCCATGAAAGATCCATCCCTAAATATCATCATCTGCGCTCATTGGGAGTGTAAAGACTCCGGAGGGGCTTCTCTCATTAGCCCAAGAGCTATAACAAAGACAACGAAGGCTTGTTCAATATCTCGCTGCAATGTGCAGCCCAATTTCATACTGTCAATCAATATCAGGATCTCGGCCTCACTCAATCAATTCTCTCCAGTCTCACATACACGGGCTAACAATGTCATGATACGAGCCCGAACAATGATATGATATGTCAAATAACAATAATCGAGACTGAGGCATGATATAATATGCATGAATAGGACTGAGTATAGATTATAGATGAAACTAATGACATGACAGCAAGAAACGACCTCTTGGGTCTCAATAGTGTTGGCGTGAAGCCTTAAGATGATAGTTAACATGATTTGCAGCTAATTAGTTTAAGCACATAATTTACAACACATATATCAACACAAAGGAATCATTAAGCCGTGCATTGGAATAATCCAGGGCGCATTTATCATGGTGCACGCCCACACGCCCGTTACTTGGCATTGTGTCACCTCAATAGT
This sequence comes from Nicotiana benthamiana, assembly GCA_034376525.1. NCBI lineage: Eukaryota > Viridiplantae > Streptophyta > Magnoliopsida > Solanales > Solanaceae > Nicotiana > Nicotiana benthamiana. The sequence goes on from CM067328.1 coordinate 29,880,451, forward strand.
AATCATAGAACACATAGTTCGGGGTTTCGAACCCTCAGAACCAAGTTTGAAAGTTTTACTTACCTTAAGCCAAGCCAAACTCTAGCCCACGACGCCTTTTCCTCTCGATTTGGCCTCCGAATGCCCCGAATCTAACCAAAATCAGTATATAACCATCAAAATATAACAAAGCCCACTCGAAATTAATCAAATTACAACACAAATCCCGAAATTGGCCAAACTCGACCCCCGGGCCCACGTCTCGGAATCCAGCAAAATTTACATCAAGGGAATCCTTATTCCTCCACGAGTTCATTCATATCAAAAGCACCAAAATTCACCCATAAATGACCCCTCAAATCCCTAATGTTGGGTCTCCAATTTTTTTCCAAGCCCCCCTCCCCCCGCAATTTGCTACTGATTTTTCCATGGATTTCAAGCTTACAACCTTAAAAATCATCATAAAAACGAGTTTAGGGACCAAGGACCTTACCTCTAAGAAACCCTCTTGAACTCTCCCTTTAATTAACTCTCCAAAGCTCTCCCGAATGAGATATGGTGAAAACCCACTCAAAATCGTGAAGGGTGAAATTTATATGTTCTGACCCAGCAAAACTGCATCTGCGGTCCAATTCCCGCACCTGCAGGACCACTTCTGTGCAAAATCAACTGCTTCTGCGGTTTCTATTTTAAGTCCTTCATCCGCACTTGCGACCCAAGCTCCGCATCTGCGGGCTCGCAGGTGCGACAACCTTTCGCATCTGCGGCTTCTCCCTTCTTCGCCTGTGGCCGCATCTGCGGCTGGATATCGCTTCTGCGGTCGTTGCACTTGCGGCTCCCTAACCGCAGGTGCGGTTATGACAGTAGAATCAACAGCTGAAGTTGCTCCAACAATTTTTCAAACTCCCCGTCAACCATCCGAAATCACCCGAGGCCCCCGGGACCTTATTCAAAAGTACAAACAAGTGATATACCACCTTCCAAACTTATACCAATCTTCAAAACACCTCAAACAACATCGAATCAACCAAATAACATTAGATTCAAGTCTAAGGTTCCAAAATCTTCCGAATTCGGATTTTGATAAAAAAATCCATCAAACCACCTCATAACCTGAAATTTTGCACACTCGTCACTAATAGCACAACGGACCTACTCCAATTTTTGGAATTCCATTCCGACCCCTACATCAAAATCTCACCTACCAACCGGAAAATTTCAATTTCGCCAATTCAAGCCTATAAATCCACTGCGGACCTCCAAAACACATTCCGATCACGCTCCTAAGTCCCAAATCACCTCCCGAAGCCATCAGAACTATCGAAATCCGCATCCGAGCCCTCTTTCACATAAGTCAATATCCAGTTGACTTTTCTCACCTAAGCTTCCTCACAAGAGACTAAGTGTCTCATTCCTTTCCGAAACCTCTCCGATCTCGAACCAACCAACCCGATATCACATAACACAGATAAACTAAGCAATAAGAAGTAGAAATGGGAAAAATGGAGTGGTTACTCATGAAACGACCGGCCTGGTCGTTACAGTTGTTGAGAACATCCATACTGTTGCACTAAGAATTCACAACAAATTTCGTTGCCTCTTGAAAATGGACGATATCTGATGTTGGTTGTTGCATGATCCCTGAAGACATGCAGCTTGAACTGATTGTTGCATCTGCCTCTAGAAGGGAGCTATTATATGTTGCTTCTGACAGTATAATAGAAAGTAGAATACATAGACCATGGATACAACTTAGACTTGAGGTTCATAAGCGATCGGGATGATTTGAAAGTGGCATAGGTCGACCAGATTTTCTCTATTATTGCATGGTTTTGAAAATTTGGGACATGAAGCAGATACCCTTGGCTGAGACAGAAAAATGGGAGCTTTAGTGTTTTCTACTCGCTACTACTGATGATACAGGACGACTTCCATGGTAGGCCATTTGCAGGTCAAAAGCACGTAAAAGACGGCTAATTTGGTTGGGAAACGATAAGTAATGCAACAAGCAACCTGGATAATTTACAAAAATGGGGAGAACTCTGAGTGACAGGGATGAAGAAATAGGTGAATCACCTCCTTTTGCATTGTGAGGTGGAGTATGTTTATGTGCCGTTTGGAGTGGGATGGGTTTTGCAAAGAACCAATTTTGGAATGCATATCATCGTTGATGGGGTCCTAAGGCTACATGGAAGTCTTAAGTTATTTTGGTGTAATCACATGGTTGATGCACAATTGATTGAAACAAAGGCTTGTAAAAGATATATTTTTACCGGTAAAGTTTTATAAATGATACATAAAGCTTTGGAATCTTTTGAGTTCGTTAGAGATATAATTTTGTAAAAAATGATAAAGAAAACTCTTTTATCAAAGAAGTAAATAACATAGAAAGCTATGCGAATCTTCTTTGAGTGCTTTAAAGATGTAGTTTTATATCATCGATATAGCAGCAGCTGTTGGGTTTATGTATTTAATTAGTAAATTAAATACTTAAAAGAGGGTGAATGAGAAATGGAGATAAATGAAATTTTGAGTGAAATTTCAAGTTTCCCTCTCTTGGCATATGGACATTGTCCCATATTGGAGGAGGAAAAGAATTTTTTATGGATTTATAAACAATTGCTCTTCTTCTAGCTCTTAAAGAGTTGAGAAGAAAGCAAGCCTCGCGCCGTCGTCGTCGTCGTCGCTTGCTCGGTTCGGCTTCGACTTGGGATTTGGATTTGGATTTGGTCAAATCATTGATTGGTTAACTTTTTGGACCAAATTTATTTGTTAATAGTAAAATATTAACAAAAATGTGTTATTTAATATTTGTTAAACAGAATATTAATATTAAATCCAATCCGTTTTTCTGTTTTTGTAACAGAAAATTAACTACCCATCAATTTTCCCTCTTTATTTTCCATCTTTATTGTTGAGTAAATGGCCGTTTATGTAATGACATTTATGCTGTGGCAATTTTGCAGAAACAGTCATTCTGAAGAGTTTCACCTCTTCAGATTCCAGCCCAAATTTTGGCTTATAAATACAACACTATTCTGCTCGAAATTTCACTACGAATTTTTGAGTTTTCTCTCCTTCTTCTGCATACTTTTAGCATACAAACAAAGCAAAAAGTAAGTGTGATTTGCTACTGATCTTTGTGTTAGCTGAAACACTGGCGTTTGGAGTACCACTACATCAGTGTGTAATTCGTTCTATCCTGGGAGGAAATAATCCATAACCTTGGGTGCTAGAAGGGGATTAAATTCCTTAAGGAGACACTGTGAATTCAGTGGGTTCGAATTGTTTATGATCATTTTGTTTTATGTCATTTCTGTTTATCATAATTTCTGTTTTTATTAATTTATATTTCCAGAATTGTTTTACAAATACAATTTACTAACACCAGCTTGGTAACCTTTTCATTCATTCAAATAAACCCTTCTTTTGTTGAGAAAAAGGGTCTTTTTTCATATATCCACTTGATAATCCTTTCATTTTAGTGACAGAAGTAGAGAAATTAATGAAGATCTGTCTTTGCGACGTTGAATTTAGAATAGTTTTGTGGACTGATTTCTCATGAGAATTTTTGCAGACTGCCCCTCCTCCCTTCTCATCCATTTGCTACTTTTTTCCTTGATTGACCAATTTATCGTCAGTGGTCCATTGTTGATAATGGTCTTGGAGAAAGGGAATGCCATAACTGACTGGCGTGCGTTAATTGGGCCAACGGACCCACTCAAAGCAAAGGTTACTCATCCTCACAGGTACCTTCCTGTTATTATTACATAGGTCATACAATTAAAAAATTAGAAAATGCAGGAGTTTGTCTTCCTTACAAAATAAAGGGTACTACCTCAGTTTAACTCACTAGAAAATGCATTTCTCAATTTGCTTTTGAAAATTGAAATGTTGTAAAGTATGTGTAACTCTCGATTTTCCTTAGTCTGAGGTTGCATTTCTGTGAAGAAGCTGTCTGCTTCATGTATTACATTATTGCATTTACTGATATTCTTGCATATTCTGCGACTCTTCTCCTCCCACATATATTAAAGATTTATGTGAAACAGCTAGCTTCGTCTTACATTCTACGTTATGAGCTTTTGCAGTTTTGTTTTCTATCTCTACAATTGAAGATGTTGAAGTTGTTGGTAATGCCTACGACTTTATTGGCCCCATACGCAGTTAAAGGAGTTCACGGTCTGAGTTACTTGTAACGGCACCTACTTGGTGTTGTTTTCATTAATGAAATACCTATACATATCAAAACAAAAGAAAAAAGTTGGTCGGTGATACATTTTACATTGACAATGTCAGACTTTTGTTAATTCTTGGTAAGATATATGTTTCTTTAACCTGTGTCTTCATAACTTTCAGTGTCAGAGCCATATGTGGGCTGGATTTACAGAAGAATTGTGTTCATGGTTCTGACTCACCTCAGTCTGCTGCTTGGGAAATATCCTTTTTCTTTGAAAAGACATCATCAGGTCACTGCTAAGCCCATTTTACGCATGTTTCTAATTATGATCATGCACTTTGTTCTCTTTCCAAATGAAAAAGAAAAAGAGTGATGATACTCATTCCTTTTGGCTGTGACATGTGTGATGATATTCGTTTTCCTGGATGTGACATATTGGTCAGCAGTCGTTACTTTTTAAATCTTGCATGAAGTTCTTGAATAGTTATTTTTATACCAACTGCTATTTACTCCTCCTCTTTTTGGTAGTAGTCTCCTCTAAGATTTATTGCTTCTTTCCGTAAACTTCTAAACACTTCTTTAAAACCTTTAAAATTATTTCGAATGTATGCTCAACACCCTATGAACTAGATTAAATTTCCAGGATTTGGAGACGGATTATAGGGATCTATGTCTGGCACTTATTTCTGCGTTTTCTTTTTGGTGTTAGTGTTTGGTTTTTGGGGGTGGGGGTGGGGGGTGGGGTCAATGGATCATAAGCACGGGCGGACCCTCTGGAGCCAAAGGGTATCATATGAACCCGCTTCGTCACAAAATAACACTCTCTCTATATATATATCTTATCTTTCTCCGACGATATTCTATTATAAGACATATTTTGAATCCACATAGTTCAAGTGTCCACCCAACGGTGAAGTGGGTTCAAATTTTTAGAAGGTTCTTGAATTTGAGACCAGTCGGCAACATAATGCGCACTTGCTATTCTTTTCCTATTTAGATACGACTACACAAATCCTTTTTTTCTCTATTTTTAGACTAGGAAAGCAACCCCTACTTCCAACCGAGGGGTTGTGAGTTCGAGTCTCCCCAAGAGCAAGGTGGGAAGTTCTTGGATGGAAGGATGCCGGGGGTCTATTTGGAAACAGTCTCTCTACCCAAGGGTAGGGGTAAGGTCTGCGTACATACTACCCTCCCCAGACCCCACTAAGTGAGATTATACTGGGTTGTTGTTGTTGTTGTTGTTTTAGACTAGGAAAGCTTTTTTATATATATGCAGTTAGAGAAAGAGAACTACACCGTTTTACTTCTTTTCCCTACTTAGTTTGTGTTGTATTTTTATTACTAATTTAGAATTATTAGTTCTTTTCACAATTTGTGACTTTTAGTAAATAAATTGACTGCCTTCTAATTAATTAGTTTATGTTGAGCCATTAAAGTTCTATTCCATTTGCTTTTTTTTTTCTCAAATTCCCATCAATTTGTTCTTAGTGACTTAAATTGCTTTTTGCCAATTAATCTAAGTTTTAATTTAGTTACAAGGAAGGTATCATGATGTTAAACGTTAGCAGTTCAAAATAAAAAAGTATCATGATGTTAGTTAAATTCGAGTTTAGTTTAATTCTTGTTTGTGATGCTTTAAGTTTAAATATATTTATTAAATTATTGTTCTAATTTGAATTTTAAATTTGATAATAAAATTTTAAAATTTGATGAAGAGATCTTACTCTCCAGTATCTTCCAAGTTACCACAATCAAGTTCATCCTCTCAAATATTTCCTCTCTAGAACAAATTTTGAACCAATTAAAATAACAACCTCATTCCTCTAAAAAAACCCAAGGCAAAGAGTAGATTTGAATTCTTTAAAGACTGATCCAAAAGAAAAAATATTCATTAGAGACTATTATCCAAGTGAGCTTGACAAGATTAGAAGAGCATACCTTTGGAAAAGTCCTTACCAATTCCGAAACCATAAATTTTCTCAAAGAAAATAGTTTTAATAATATATTTTAATTTTTAATCTTAATAACAATTTATTTTGTTGAGTTCTTGTATATTTCTTGCTCACGTGTTGAAAATCTTGGGTCCGCCACTGGTTTGACATTTATGTTTAATTTTGATCAACTTCAACAGAATGTGGACTAATTCACAAATTATGTAAGATTAAAAATGTTTTGAGCAGGATAAGAAAAGAGGAAATATATCTGGTTTGGTGTCACAAGTATCTGCTGTGTATCCTCCACTTAAACTCAATGAACTAATGTCGTAGCACTGATCACCTCCATATATCTGTCTTCCATTGTAAGATTCTCTGGCTGATTTCTCTTCACAAAATTCATTTCCTACTGCAGGAAATGTATCTAAGCATGATGAGTTATAAGGTAATGAATTCTTCTATGCCAATGAAATTCCTCTATGAACAAGTTTGACGGATGGAGCCTATGTTATATGGGTAGAGTTGTCCGTTTTTCCGACATGGAACATAGATGTATATGTGGAAAACACTAAAATGTCAACAAATATTGAATTATAAACTCATAATCGTTAATGTTTAAATTCTGGATCTGCCTCAGCTGTCAACTAGCCATTTCTTGTCTGTACCTCCTTGCAGCAATTGGCAGCTTAATCTTACAGCACAATGTGGAGTTAACTATTGAATGTAGTGCGAATTCCCTCGTCTAGTGATATATGTAACCATCTATTCTTGTAGTTTCGTGTTCCTAGTTCTTTGTTATTACACGATATGCCATGTGCTTCCGTTGACTTGTTACCTTGTTGTTATTGTTGTTGTTTGTCTATTGCGCCCTTTTCACTGTTCTTGTTACCTTGATTCTTTTTACTGGCCTTTATGATAGTTTTTAATTGCGGTTTCAGCATACACAGAAACAGACGTTACTCCATGATTGGATTGACCAACAACCCAAAATAAATGAGCTATATATAGTGTGAACAAATTGTTCAATTTTGGTAATCTGATTGTATTTCTCCTTAAAGTCGCTTTAATTTATTCTAGTTTGACTGCCAACAATATATAATTGAACCCTAAACCCTATATTGATAGGAGTACTATATTGGAGGTGTCTCCCAGCGATGAACCTTTTTATAGATGGATGGTGGGAGCAACAAACAACTCATATTTAACTCCCTTGAACCGTAGGCGGCGCGAATCCGGATATAGTCGGACTTTAATGCGGGTATCGAGAAACAAAAAAAAAATACCAGAGTGCGTAGAAAAAAGTCAAATGATTCTTTTATTGATGAGAAAAGAATAAGGTTCAATCAATCCATGTCTAATATTTTGAAGGAGTAAAAGATGTGAACGATATTTCGTTAAAGGTTTTCGTGCTTTTAATATAGTATTGATAGATATATAAGTTGAATATGGCATGTTGTAATTACTGACAATGATCAATTGTGCGTTTCATAAAATGATAACTAGCCAAAGATTTTCTCAAAATAATACTGTGTAAATTTTGTATATTTAGCCAAAAATTTTCTCAAAGTATTACAAATCGATTCACACAATTTTGTATATTGTGCAGATTTATTGAGTGGTACACTATTCATATTTGGGGGGCCAGAAGATATTGCCTAACCTGAAGAACTTCTCAAGAAAATTAAGCTAGCGTTTAGATAGAGATTTAGTTGAATTTGATAAAATAATTTTTGAAGTGGTTTTGAAAAATAATTTTTGGAAGTTGAAATTATGTTTGGACATGCATTTTATTTGAAAAAAGTTTGAAGTTTTGTGAGTGGGAGAATAAGTTTTACCAAAAATCTATTCTAAACTAGATTTTGGAAACTTGAAAAATAATTTCAGAAATTTTTTAAAAATAAACCATTAATCTATGAACAAACAATATTTTCAAAAAAAGATTAAAAAACGTTGCCCAAATGTATAACCAAACGGGGCTAAAGAAAGAAGCCAGAGATTGGGACCGGCCTTGAGCCCAGCCTAGCTAGCTCAATGAAAAGCGACATTTGGACAGAAGTAAAAGTGACGTTTGGACAGAAGTAATTAAGTAAACAAAGTTTTGAAATAAAACGCATTAATACAACGTTTTAATATTGTATTATAATGTGTTTGTATTATAATGTGTTCTACATTACAAAATAATTTATTAATTAAAACTCAGTATTATATTGCATTTTCTTTAATGATTAACTTTCCGTTAAACTAAAACGCAGTATAATACAACGTTTTAGTTAGAAATGTAACTTTGTTTTTAACTATATAAAGGTATTTTGAGTCCAAAATACCATTATTTAGGTTTCGGACTCTCCGAAACAACCTTTCTACCTTCATAAGGTACGGATAAGATCTGCGTACACCTCCGTAGATCTTGTTAATAAACTGTATTTATAAAATAATTCTAGAGAAGATAAAATAACATATAAACATAAATGTAAACGAAACAGAATTTAATCCGAGCCCACTGAATTCACAACGTTTCCTTAAGGAATTTAATACCCTCCTAGTACCCAAGGTTGTGGATTATTTTCTCCCAGGATAGAATGAACTACATACTAGAATAACAGTACTTCAAATCCTAGTGTTTCAGTTACAAAGATCGGTAGCAGATCATATTTATTGTTGATTTCTTTTTTAGTTAAAACAATGTAGAAGAAAGGAGGAGAACTCAAAAATTCGTATGGAAAATCTGAGAGAATGGACTGCAATTTATAGCCCAAACCTGTTGAGTTCAAATGAAGAATTGTAACTCTTCAGAGGTCAGTTATGTAAAACAACCATAACATAAGTGATCATTTATGCAAATTAAAACAGACAGAGGGAAACGTTTTCCGTTACAAAAAACGGACGGGCACAGTCAATGAAATGGATAATTTGGATTATTATTTTTTCGTTACAAACACGGATAATATTACGTTAATATTTACTATTAACAAAAAAATTTGATCCAAAAAATTAATCAATCGATCATTTGACTGAATCTGAAGCTGAAGCCGAGCGAGCGAGCGAGAGATGACGACGACGCAAGGCTTGTCTTCTTCTTAACCTTTTAAGAGCTACAAGAAGAGCACTTGTATATATACCGTCAAAAACCTTTTACTCTTCCAATTTAGGACAATGTCTCATTGTCAAGGAGGGATTTAAAATTTTCATTTTCCCTCCTTTTTCCATTCACCCTCTTTTAAGCATCTTTTAGCTTAAAACCTCAACAATCCCCCACATGAATGGGAAATGGCTATATCATGAAAATATGCATGAAAAATTATGTGATTCGCAAGCAAGGATTAATGGCATTTGGATAAGTAGGTTTCCTTTTGAACTTTTCGTAGTGAACTTATGTCGGATATACTCGGTCAATCGGTAGATTTGATATTTTTGAACCGTTGAACTTTGCTGTATACCTAGACAACCATAAGTCATATAATCAACCCTTAACCATCTTTGGTTCTCATTGTTGTGTTCGCTTAAGCCATGAACACTGCTTGGTTTCATTAGTGCGTACTGAACTGGCCTTACAAAATTCTCCTTGAAGTGGCTAACACTTCACACAGGTGATTCCTAAACGTGTTATCCTGTAGATACACTCTTTGATATACCCTGTACCAAATTTAGAAATTATTAAAAAAACATTAATTCTTTACGTAGTCAATCGTGATAATTCCTCTAAAAAGTAGTTGCCCAATGGTTTTATGTCTTCATCTTATATGACGAGATTTTCCGTTATACATAATGCTCCCAGTCCTTCCAATTGCCTCTTGACTATTGCAGTGTATGTATATTGGTGCCAACTGTTTAGGCCAAAAGAAAATGTCCTCCAACAAATTCCTGAGTCATTCAACTTCTTCACCGGCTTTATCTAAGGCTATGAATTCAGCCTCCATTGTAGAGAGGTCAATATAAGTTTGTTTGGACGACTTTCAAGATACCGCTCCTCCACCAATAATGAATACATATCCACTTGTGGACTTAGAATAAGTTAACTAGTGATCCAATTTGCATCGCAGTATCCCTCAATCACCGCAGGATATTTAATATAGTGCAAAGCAAAGTCGTGGGCATGTTCCAAATATCCCAAAACTTGTTTCATTGTCATCCAATGAGATTGACCTGGATTGCTAGTGTATCGACTCAATTTACTTATAGCACAAGCTATATCTGGTCGTGTACAATTCATGATATACATTAAGCATCCCAACACATGAGCATAATCCAATTGTGATATGCTTTGGCCTTTGTTCTTTGTAATGCAAGATACACGGCAATTGGAGTCTTTGCAACTTTAAACCCTAAGTGCTTGAATTTTTCAAGTACTATCTTAATATAATGAGATTGTGACAATTCCAGACCTTGAGAAATTTTATGGATCTTAATCCCTAAAATTAAATCAGCAATTCCAAGTCCTTCATATCAAACTTGCTAGTTAGCACACACTTAGTCGCGTTTATATTGGCAATGTTATTACTCATTATCATCATATCATCCACATATAAGCAAACAATGACTATGTGATTCAGAAAACTTTTAATGTACATACATTTATCACATTCATTTATCTTAAAACCATTTGACAATATTGTTTGGTCAAATTTCGCATGCCATTGTTTGGGTGCTTTTTTAGTCCGTAAAGGGGATTACCAAGTGTACATACCTTCTTTTCTTTACCTGGTACCACAAACCTTTTAGGTTGTTCAATGTAGATTTTTTTCCCTCCAAATCTCCATTTAAAAAGGTTGTCTTAACGTCCATTTAATGAATTTCAAGACCATAAACTGCAGCCAATGCTACTAACATTCGTATCGACGTAATTCTTGTAAATGGAGAGTATGTATCAAAGTAGTCAAGACCTTCTCGTTGTCCGTACCCTTTCACTACAAGCTTTCCTTAAGTTTATAAATAGTGCCACCATCTTTCATTTTCCTCTTAAAAATACATTTAGAACCCAAAGGTTTATTTTTAGAAGGAAGATCAACTAATTGTTGAAACACGTTCTCAAGGCACTAAACTAAACGTGTGTTCATATTTGCAGGTTTTGATAAATGACAAACGATGCGCAATTGACATATGACGAGGTCCAAGCACAAGCGCGCAAATGTCATGTAACGAAGCTCAAGCACAAGACAAACAAAGATCAAGACTAAGCAAAGTTATACATGAGTCGTTCTTTAATTGTGATCTTGATCCGACAACTTAACTCAAGACTTGGCTTCTCTCGTAAAATCATTTTTATCAAATCATGCATATTTAATTTAGAGCAAAATGATTTTAAATCATGCATATGTATTTTAGCAAAATGATTTTTAAACATGCCTCTAAAATCTGGACTAAGATAATCGATTATGTACTTATGATAATCGATTATGTGAAGTCAGCTGCATGACAATCGATTGTGAACCTTATGACAATCGATTGTGTTAAGGCAATGTGCATCAGATTTTTCAAATCTGTATGACAATCGATTGTGAACTTATGACAATCGATTGTGTTGAGGCAGTGTCCAAACATATTTTTCAAAGCTGCAAAATAATCGATTGTGAACCTATGACAATCGATTGTGTTGAGGCATTGTCTATTAGATTCTTCAAAGACTGATAAATAATCGATTGTTCTCATAGCATAATCGATTGTGTAACTGACCGTTGCCAAAATATTTTCAAACACCGTCAGGTAATCGATTATAGATTTCTAATAATCGATTGTTTTAAGTAAAATTTGAAAAAGATTTTTTTGAACGTTGCCAAGTAATCGATTGTATAATTCTGACAATCGATTGTTTTTAAGTAAAATCTGAAAAAGATTTTTTGAACATTGCCAAGTAATCGATTGTATAATTCTGACAATCGATTGTTTTAAGTAAAATCTGGAAATGATTTTTTGAACGTTGCCAGTAATCGATTATATGTCTTAGATAATCGATTGTTATGCGTAAAATCTGGGAATGATTTTTGGAACGATTGGCAAACAATCGATTGTATCATTTTGACAATCGATTGTCATAGCACAAAATCAGCAATTCTTAATTGGCAATTAGGCAACGGTAATGCATGGTTTTGACACTATAAATACATCTTCAAATCAGTCTTACAAACACAACAACTGACAATATTATTGCTAAAGCTTGCATACTCTCTTATTCATCATTTTCTATTCATTACATAAGTTTTTGAGAGCCAAATTGTTGACGAAAGTTGTTGCGTTCTTGAGCGTATTTATTTTAATCATATCTACTCTTAAGGAGAGTCTTGTTTTGAGTGCAAAGTGTTTTTATACACTTGAAGGGAAAGTTGTTCCCTTGTATTGTAAGAAGGAACTTGTGATTCCTTTGGTTGAAGTCTTGTAGTGTTGTATCTTCGAGCAAAGGTTGTTGAGGCTTGTGTCCTCAGTTTGTAAAGGTTTGTTGAGCACCCGTAAGCTTAACAGTGTTAGTGGGAATCTCGAGAGAGTCTCTCGGGGACTGGACTAGCCACGGGTTGTGGTGAACCAGGATACATCGGTGCGTTCGTTCCTATTTATTTACTTATCGCACTTATTTAATTCCTGCAATTTTTAAATTCTACAAGTTTACGCTATTTTTTATTATAACGCTATTCACCCCCCCTCTAGCGTTAAGTGTATTTTCTAACAATTGGTATCAGAGCCCAACTCTCTGAAGACTTAACCGTTTGAGAGAAACAATCCATGGATTCTACTCGTGACTCTTTTGCAGGAATAGGTGAAGGACAATGCTCCACCAGACCACCACTATTCGACGGCACAAACTATACATACTGGAAGGAGAGGATGAGAATATTTATTCAATCGAATAATTTTCATCTGTGGAAGGTTATAACGAAGGGAGAACAAATTCCAACCAAAAAGGTTGAAAACGAATGGGTTCCAAAATCCGAAGAGGAATACGATGCGGATGATATCCGAAAAGTGAAAAACAACGCTAAAGCAATTAACTTATTATATTGTGCTATAAATGCTGATGATTATAGGAAAATATCATGTTGCACAACGGCGAAGCAAATGTTGGACAAGCTGGAAATCACGTACGAAGGTACGGATCAGGTAAGAGAGGCTAAGGTTGATTTTCTAACCCATGCATATGAACTGTTTCACATGAAGGAAGGCGAAAAGGTCGATGAGATGTTTGAAAGATTTTCAAAAATCGTAAATGACTTACATGCTCTTAAGAAGACCTTCACGGATAAGGAACTTGTCCGAAAGATTCTCCGAAGTCTCACTCCGGAATGGCGCTCCAAGGCCGACGCGATTCAAGAGTCTATTGGCACTTCAAATGTCACCATCGACGGATTAAGAGGTAACCTTAAGACTTATGAATCTACTATACTTAACCCTCTTGTTAATGATCAAAGGAAACAAAGAATCACCCTCAAGGCAAGCACAAGCCAACCTCAAAATGATGAGGACGGAGACAACGAGTTCGGACTCGTTATCAAGAAATTTCAAAAGTTCATGCGAAAAGAGTATGAACGAAAATGCAAAAAGCAAGGAGATCAAATAAAGTGCTATGAGTGCGGAGAAACTGGGCACATTAAATCAAATTGCCCAAATATCAAAAAGGAGAGGAAACCCTTCAAGAAACAACGAGCATACATATCTTGGGGAGGCGACTCCGGAGACGAGTCGAGTGAAGAAGAAGAAGACGAAGCCGCAAATCTTTGTCTTATGGCACAAGAAGACAACCAAGAAGAGGTATGTCAAATTTCTTCCAAAAATTTCTTTTCTCTTGAGGAAATGCAAAATGCTTTTGATGAGTTGTATGGTGAATTTATTAAAGCTTCCAAAACTGTTAAAAGCATAAAGGAAAATGCTTCTTTAAAAGAAAAAGATTTTGAAAAACAACTCTCTTTGAAAGAAAAAGATTTGGAAAAACTGATTTTAGAAAATGAGAAGTTGAAAGAAGAAAACAAATTTTTCGGCAAGAGAAGCGCCGACAAACCCGAGAGCTCTAGTAAAAGTTGTACTTCTTGCATGCATCTAAAAAATGAGGTAGAAAGACTTAAGGGCAACCTAGATAAGTTTAATTCTTCTCATAAAAATTTGAATGAAGTGCTTGTTAATTTGAAGTCGACCAAGCATGGCATAGGTTTTAAAAATGAGCCTAAAGAAAAGGTTGAAGCCAACCCCCAACAACCTAAGGCTCAACCTAGGATTAATAAAACAAACGCTCATCCTAGATATAACAAACCCACAAATGGCTTTCAACAATCGCAACCTAGAAATAATCATTCTAGAAATAACGCATATTCTAGGCCAAACACTAGAAGGAACTTTGAACCTTTTAGAACACCTAGAAATGGCTTTCAACCTAGAAATAACTATTCTAGAAATGCTGCATATCCTAGAACAAATAGTAGGAGAAATGATTTTCATGAATTGGTCAATAGTCATATTGTCAAGAATAGAGTAAATGAATTTCGTCCGTCCAATTACTATCAACCTAGACGAATGCATAATCCTAATGTTGTGTGTCATTATTGCAATCGAATTGGACATGTTTCTCCTGCTTGTTTCACTAGACATAGACACTTAAATGTATGTCAAGCACAACAACATGTTACACCTAACTCTCAAGGACCCAAAACAGCTTGGGTACCAAAGACTCATTAATTTGTCTTGTAGGTATGTTTGAAGGGATCAAGTGTACTTTGGTACCTTGATAATGGATGCTCCAAACACATGACGGGAGACGAATCCAAGTTCCTTCAACTAGAACATAAGGAAGGAGGAAGCGTTATTTTTGGTGATAACAACAAAGGAAAAATTATCGGCATCGGAACGGTCGGTAAGGATGAACTCTCTTCCATTAAGCATATATTGTTAGTTAAAGGTTTAAAACATAATCTCTTGAGCATAAGTCAATTATGTGACAAGGGAAATCTTATTTTATTTGATTCGGATGAATGCTTAGTTTTTCGCCGTAGCGATTTTAAAATTATCCTTCGTGGTTTTAGAATGGATAACATCTATATGGTTGATCGCGCAAATTCTTCATCTGAATATGTGAATTGTCTTATGAGCAAAGAGGATGATACATGGTTATGGCATCGTAGAGTAGCTCACATCAACATGCATCTTTTAAACAAATTGGTTTCACAAAATTTAGTTATTGGTCTTCCAAATTTGAAATTTGAAAAAGACTCTATTTGTGATTCTTGTCAAAAACGGAAGCAAACAAAAGCATTTAAATCGAAAAATATTGTTTCAACTACTAGACCTTTGCAACTACTTCACTTGGACTTATTTGGACCATCTCGCACTGAAAGTCTTGGTAGAAATCGTTATGCTTTTGTTATTGTTGATGATTATTCTAGATTTACTTGGACTCTATTTCTTGCTCATAAAAGTGAAGCTTTTCATAATTTTAAATATTTTCTTAAACGTGTTCAAAATGAAAAGGACACAACCGTCACTTCAATAAGAAGTGATCATGGGGGAGAGTTTGATCACAATCTCTTTGCGGACTTTTGTGACGAACTCGGTATCGAGAACACCTTCTCTGCTCCACGTACACCACAACAAAATGGGGTTGTGGAAAGGAAAAATAGGTGTCTCGAAGAGATGGCTAGAACCATGCTCGATGAGGCTAAGATTCCCAAACATTTTTGGGCGGATGCCGTGAGTACCGCATGCTACGTTCTAAATAGAGTAGTCATAAGGCCAATACTCATGAAAACCCCCTATGAACTCTATAAGGGAAGGAAACCAAATATCTCCCATTTTAGAGTATTCGGTTGCAAATGCTTTATTCATAACAATGGAAAAGATCAATTGGGAAAATTTGATGCCAAATCCGATGAAGGAATTTTTATTGGTTATTCTTCACGTAGCAAAGCATATAGAGTATTCAATAATAGAACCGAAACTGTGGAGGAATCCCCTCATATTGTGTTTTCCGAAAATAATGCTCGCTTGGCGAGAAAGGATTCTGGTTTTGATCTTGCAGGTATTTTAAACTCACTAAGTCCTGAAGACAAAGTACAAGAGGAAACTCCGAAGGAAACTCAAGATGAAATCTTGGATCAATTATCGGAGGAAGCGCCACAATTGGAAAAAGAAACGAAAATGCCTAACTCGTGGAAGACAATCAAAGACCATCCTCTCGAACAAGTAATTGGAGACATTGAACAACAGGTAAGTACCCGAAACTCTCTTAAGAACACCTTAGGACATACTGCTTTTGTTTCTCAAATTGAACCCACAACCATCTCAGAAGCAATTGGGGATGAATTTTGGACGTTGGCAATGCAAGAGGAGCTTAACCAATTCAAACGGAATGACTTTTGGGACTTGGTGCCAAGACCCAAAAATCATACCATAATTGGTACGAAATGGGTTTTTCGAAACAAATTAGATGAAAATGATGTAATCACTAGAAACAAAGCTAGGCTTGTAGCAAAAGGCTATAATCAAGAAGAGGGTATTGACTATGAAGAAACATATGCCCCCGTAGCAAGGTTAGAAGCTATTCGTTTATTGCTTGCTTTTGCCTCTTCTATGAATTTCAATTTATATCAAATGGATGTAAAAAGTGCTTTTTTAAATGGTTTTATCAAGAAGAAGTTTATGTTGCTCAACCCCCGGGTTTTGAGGATTTTAAATTTCCCGATCATGTTTTCAAACTCAAGAAAGCCCTTTATGGCCTTAAACAAGCTCTCCGAGCTTGGTATGAAAGATTGAGAAAATTTCTTTTGGAAAATAATTTTATTAGGGGGAAAGTTGACACCACTCTTTTTATTAAGCATAGAAACAATGATATTCTATTAGTTCAGATCTATGTGGATGATATTATCTTTGGTGCTACTAACAATGCTTTGTGCAAGAAATTTTCTGATTTGATGACAAGCGAATTTGAGATGTCTATGATGGGTGAGCTAACATTCTTTTTGGGGCTGCAAGTAAAGCAAATGAAAGAAGGAACTTTCATTTGTCAAGCTAAATATTGCAAAGAATTGCTGAAACGATTTGAAATGACCAACGCAAAAGCAATGGCCACTCCCATGAGCACATCCAATCATCTAGACAAAGATGAGAAAGGTAAGGAAGTCGACACCAAAAAGTATCGAGGTATGATTGGATCTCTCCTTTATCTTACTGCTAGTAGACCGGACATCATGTTTAGCGTGTGTTTATGCGCTCGTTATCAATCATGTCCGAAGGAGTCTCACCTTGCGGTGAAACGGATATTGAAGTATCTTGTTGGTACTGTAAATGTGGGTCTATGGTACCCCAAAGGTTCTTCATGCCAACTTGTTGGCTATTCCGATTCCGATTTTGCTGGATGCAAATTGGACAGCAAGGGCACTAGTGGCACTTGCCATTTGCTCGGTAGCTCTCTCTTTTCTTGGTTTAGCAAGAAACAAGTAAGTGTTGCGTTGTCCTCAACCGAGGCTGAATACGTAGCCGCGGGGAGTTGTTGCGCTCAAATCCTTTGGATGAAACAACAACTCTTGGACTATGGCCTAAGTCTTGATCATATCCCTCTTAGATGTGATAATACTAGTGCCATATGCTTGACGAAGAACCCCGTTCTTCATTCAAGAACAAAACACATTGAAATTAGGCATCATTTTATAAGAGATCACGTTCTCAAAGGGGATGTCGAAATTGAATTTGTTGAAACCAAAGATCAATTGGCCGACATCTTTACAAAACCCTTAGAGAAAGAGTCCTTCTTCCGAATTCGTAGTGAACTCGGGATTCTTGACTCCACGTTGATCTAAGTCATGCATTGCATTTTCCCTTTCACATGATTTCTAACTTGAGCGTCGGAGACGTCTAACGAATTTTTGCAGGTATCGCCCTAAAGGCATGGGGAATTATAAAGATTGATGCAGAATAATCGATTTCTCCTAAGGATAATCGATTTCTCTTTAGTATATAATCGATTATCTAGTATCAATAATCGATTATGTTGATATTATTTGCTTTATTATGTCTTTTACTTTTTCCATTTTTGCTAATATCAAAAGGGGGAAGAATAAGGGGCTATGCACTTAACATTTATTGGTATAAATTGAGGGGGAATTCATATGTTGAGGGGGAACTAAATGCATATCTTTACTTGTCTTGGATCGTCATTATGAATCTCTAATATGCATATCCCGCTTAAGGTTTGCCATTATCAAAAAGGGGGAAATTATTGAAACACGTTCTCAAGGCACTAAACTAAACGTGTGTTCATATTTGCAGGTTTTGATAAATGACAAACGATGCGCAATTGACATATGACGAGGTCCAAGCACAAGCGCGCAAATGTCATGTAACGAAGCTCAAGCACAAGACAAACAAAGATCAAGACTAAGCAAAGTTATACATGAGTCGTTCTTTAATTGTGATCTTGATCCGACAACTTAACTCAAGACTTGGCTTCTCTCGTAAAATCATTTTTATCAAATCATGCATATTTAATTTAGAGCAAAATGATTTTAAATCATGCATATGTATTTTAGCAAAATAATTTTTAAACATGCCTCTAAAATCTGGACTAAGATAATCGATTATGTACTTATGATAATCGATTATGTTAAGTCGGCTGCATGACAATCGATTGTGAACCATATGACAATCGATTGTGTTAAGGCAGTGTGCATCAGATTTTTCAAATCTGCATGACAATCGATTGTGAACATATGACAATCGATTGTGTTGAGGCAGGATCCAAACATATTTTTCAAAGCTGCAAAATAATTGATTGTGAACCTATGACAATTGATTGTGTTGAGGCAGTGTCTATTAGATTCTTCAAAGACTAATAAATAATCGATTGTTCTCATAGCATAATCGATTGTGTAACTGACCGTTGCCAAAATATTTTCAAACACCGTCAGGTAATCGATTATAGATTTCTAATAATCGATTGTTTTAAGTAAAATCTGAAAAAGATTTTTTGAACGTTGCCAAGTAATCGATTGTATAATTCTGACAATCGATTGTTTTTAAGTAAAATCTGAAAAAGATTTTTTGAACGTTGCCAAGTAATCGATTGTATAATTCTGACAATCGATTGTTTTAAGTAAAATCTGGAAATGATTTTTTGAACGTTGCCAGTAATCGATTATATGTCTTAGATAATCGGTTGTTATGCGTAAAATCTGGGAATGATCTTTGGAACGATTGGCAAACAATCGATTGTATCATTTTGACAATCGATTGTCATAGCACAAAATCAGCAATTCTTAATTGGCAATTAGGCAACGGTAATGCATGGTTTTGACACTACAAATACATCTTCAAATCAGTCTTACAAACACAACAACTGACAATATTATTGCTAAAGCTTGCATACTCTCTTATTCATCATTTTCTATTCATTACATAAGTTTTTGAGAGCCAAATTGTTGACGAAAGTTGTTGCGTTCTTGAGCGTATTTATTTTAATCATATCTACTCTTAAGGAGAGTCTTGTTTTGAGTGCAAAGTGTTTTTATACACTTGAAGGGAAAGTTGTTCCCTTGTATTGTAAGAAGGAACTTGTGATTCCTTTGGTTGAAGTCTTGTAGTGTTGTATCTTCGAGCAAAGGTTGTTGAGGCTTGTGTCCTCAGTTTGTAAAGGTTTTTTGAGCACCCGTAAGCTTAACAGTGTTAGTGGGAATCTCGAGAGAGTCTCTCGGGGACTGGACTAACCACGGGTTGTGGTGAACCAGGATACATCGGTGCGTTCGTTCCTATTTATTTACTTATCGCACTTATTTAATTCCTGCAATTTTTAAATTCCGCAAGTTTACGCTATTTTTTATTATAACGCTATTCACCCCCCTCTAGCGTTAAGTGTATTTTCTAACACTAATTCCCAGATATGGTTGTTCAATATAGATTCTATTTCACTATTGACTATCTCTTTTCAAAATAATGGTTTCGAAGAAGATATAGCTTCTTTAAATGTTCAAGGCTCATTTTACAATAAGAAAGTCACAAAATCTAGTCCAAATGAAGTAGACGTTCTTTGACGTTTACTACGTCATGGATCCTCCTGATTAAATGTACTTTCTTTTGTTTCTTCCGAGGTCGTTATATCCCTCACCAATCGACTCACATTCCTTTTTATACGAATATATATATATATATATATATATATATATATATATATATATATATATATATATATATATATATATATATATATATATATATATGTATATACATTCAAAGAACTCAAGATTATCTGATTCAATAACCATATTATTATGAATGTTGAAATTTTTTGATTTATGAACTACAAATAAATATGCTTTACTATTGGTCGCATATCTTATGACAACACAATCAATAGTTTTTGGTCCTATTTTTACCCTTTTGGGTTTAGGAACTAGCACTTTGCCAAACACTCCCACACTTTAAAATAATTCAAGTTGAGCTTCCTTCCTTTCCCTTTTTTCATATGGAATGGATTATATTTTGTTATGTGGTACTCGATTTAGTATCCGGTTAGCCATAAGAACGACTTCCCCCTACAAGTTTTGTGACAAACCAGAACTTATCAATAATGCATTTGTCATTTCCTTTAATGAACGATTCTTTCTTTCCGCAATCCCATTGGATTGGGGCATGTAAGGGGCCATTGTTTGATGAATAATTCCATATTCTAAATATATTTCTTCAAAAGGAGATTCATATTCACCACCCCTATTACATCTTTTCATTTTGATTTTCTTGTTAAATTGCGTTTTAACTTCATTTTTGTATTGGCTGAATGTGTCTATTGCTTCTTCTTTACTATTAAGTAAGTAAATAAAGCAATATTGAGTACTGTCGTCAATATAGTTATGAAATACTTCTTTCCACCACGAGATGGTGTTGAATTCATGTCGCAAATATCTGTGTAAATTATGTCTAAAGGATTTGAATTCAATTCAACTTACTTATAAGGATGTTTAGCATACTTAGATTCCACACATATTTGATATTTTGATTTGTCGCATTTAACTTAGGCAATACATCCAAGTTAATTACTTTCCGCAAGGTTTTATAATTGACATTACCCAAACGTATATGCCATAAATTATTTGACTCAAGTAAGTAAGAAAAAGCTGAATTTTTCTTATTATTCTCAACAACCATTACATTCAGCTTGAAAAGGCCCTCGGTGAGGTAACATTTTCCTACAAACCTCTTATTCTTGCTTATTACAACCTTATCAGATACAAAGACACGTTCAAACCTGTTCTTAACAAGAAGTCCAGCAGAGACTAAATTCTTTCTAATCTCGGAACTTGAAGTACGTTGTTTAGAGTCAGCACCTTGCCAGAATTCATTTTTAGAAATATCTTCCCACATCTTCAATTTCGGCAGTTGTAGAATTTCCCATTGAAAACGTCTCTTAAGGTCCAACAGGAGCATATATAGCAAATGCTTCTCTAATGGCACAAACATGGCGAGTGGCTCCAGAATCAATCCACCACTCTTTAGGATTTCCCACCAGGTTGCATTCAGAAAGTATAGCACACAAGTCATCAACATCTTCGTGCTTTTCAACCATGTTTGCTTGACCCTTCTTCTTGTCTTTCTTCGGATCACGACAATATGTAGATTTGTATCCATCTTTCCCGCGATTTTAGCAATTTTTGTTGAACCGCTTCTTGCTTGGGTTGCTTTTCGGTCTAGAAGCCTGCTTCCTCTTTCTCTTATTTTGAGGAGTATCCTCAATAATGTTTGCTCCCATTATTGTTGAGTTTCCACGTCCTCTCTTTTCAGCAGCTTTGTTGTCCTCTTCGATTCTTAACTGAACAATGAGATCTTCAAGAGACATTTCCTTGCGTTTGTGTTTCAAGTAGTTGTTGAAGTCCTTCCACAAAGGAAGCAACTTCTCAATCATCGCTGCAACTTAAAATGCTTCATTGATTACAAGACATTCAATGAAAATTCTGTTAGTAAACATATAACAAAATTAATTCTTTCAACATCAGTATTAATTATAACTTCAACAAGGATATCGTGTATACAAATTTGCTATCTACCATCTTGTAGTCCAAAAATTTAGCAGCAACGAATTTCTTCAATTCGACATCTTCAATTTTGTATTTCCTTTCAAGCACAATCCATAATTTTTTTGACGTCTCTACATTACTGTAGACGTTATACAGATCGTCCTCCAATCCTCTAAGAATGTAATTATTGCATAGAAAATCAGAATGCTTCCATGCGTCAATCACGAGAAAGCGTTCATTCTTTGGAGTTTCGTCGGGCATAATAGGAACATCTTCCTTAATGAACTTCTGTGGACATAGAGTCATCAAGTAGAAGAATATCTTTTGCTGCCACTGCTTGAAATCATTCCCGAAATATTTTTCGGGTTTTTCTGCCGGTGCCAATACCTGTGTTGTTCGGCTTGTCGATGCATTGGTAGTCACCGTAGGAACAGTTTGGTTCCCTTTGTCATTCGTCATTTCTGCAAAAGAATGATACACACAAATATTAAAATCACGTAGATTTTATCTCCAATGGAGTAGAAAACCATAAGGTTTTAGTCTTCAGAAATAGTGAGTATAACACAAATACAAAAAATAATTAAATTCATTAAGCTTGTTACTAAACTGTATTTGTAAAATAATTCTGGAGAAGATAAAATAACATATAAACAGAGATGTAAACAAAACAGAATTTAATCTGAGCCCTGAATTTACACTGTTTCCTCAAGGAATTTAATCACATCCTAGTACCCAAAGTTGTGGATTATTTTCTTGCAGGATAGAACGAATTATATACTGATATAGCAGTACTTCAAACCCCCGTGTTTCAGATCGGTAGCAGATCAAAAATCGTATGGAAAATCTTAGAGAATAAAGTGCATTTTATAGCCCCAACCTGTTGAGGTCAATATGGATAATATTACGTTAATATTTACTAGCCAGAGCCGAAGCCGAGCCAAGCGACGACGATGACGATGGCGCGATGCTTGCCTTCTTCTTAACTCTTTAAGAACTACAAGAAGAACAATTGTATATATACCCATCAAAAACCTGTTCCTCTTTCAATATGGGACAATGTCCCATTATCAAAGAAGAAAACATAAAATTTTTATTTTTCTTCAATTTCCCGTTCGCCCTCTTTTAAGCCTATTTTAGCATAAAACCTCAACATACCTCATGTACGGGATTTCAGTAGGTTAATTTGTTGTTGTTGTAGTGATATATGTAACCATGGACGTGCAACATTTGAGAACAGTGGCAGATTGTCTTAGTGGATCAGTATCAATATATCATATGGATCAGTATCAATATATCATATGAAAGAACAGATTTTCACACTTGATGACTGCTTTCTTTTGGGTCTATTGATAATACTAATGTATGGTTTCTTGTAGTTTTCGTGAGCCGAGGGTTTTCTGGAAACAGTCTTTTTATCTCTTGGGGTAGGGGTAAGATCTGCGTATATATTACACTCTTCATACTTCACTTGTGAAATTATACTGGAACGTTGTTATTGTATGACTGCCTTCATTATTAGCTTGTTAAATCAATCATTTTGTTTAAGAAGCCGGATATCTTCCAATTTACACATTTTAGATCATGTGTTACACAGACGTACTAAGGTTTGAGCCGTCGAGGCGTTGCTATATTAAGACTATTTGCTTTCTCAATGTTTGATAAAATATCTTTGTTTAAAAATCACTCGTGAACATAACCAACAACCCAGTATAATCTCACTTAGTGGAGTCTGGGGAGGGTAGTGTGTACGCAGATCTTACCCCTATTCTTGGGTAGAAAGGCTGTTTCCAAATAGACCCCCGGCATTCTTCCCTCCAAGAACTTCTCACCTTGCTCTAGGGGAGACTCGAACTCACAACCTCTCGATTGGAAGCGGGGGTTGCTTACCATCACTCGTGAACATAAAATTCCTATAAATTTGGTAACTGAATATTATATCCGCAAACTTTTATAGAATATATTAATTTCCCTGGTATTGGAAGAGACGAAATGATGGAGGTTAGTGATAGAGGTAGTTGACAGTAGTGGTTATATTGAATTAAAGGTGGTTGTGAATGTGGCTGGTGGTGAAATGTGGCTGGCGGTGGTGGTTGCGTAGTGATATTGGCTAGCAGTGGAGAGTGGTTGTTGATTTTGATTTTTATTGTGTGATGAAGGTTGGTGGTGATGGTTGTCCAGTGAAAATGGATAAGTAGTGGTAAAAGATCACATTCTCAAGGACATCTCAATAATTTTAGGACTTTGTAGAATAACTAAATGAAGGACACCAATTAAAATCAAATAAGTAATTATAAAAAAATATATATATACTTAATGAGTTAGAGATTTGAATGATTCTATGCAAACATCCATAAGTGAAAATAAATGCGCCTAAGGCAATTACTATTTAGTTAAAAAGTTAAAATAGTATGCGTTAGTAAGTTTTTAAATTAATAATTAAAAAATAGTCAGCATCTGTAAAATAATTGAAAAAATCTAATACAGAGATAAAATCTAATAAAAAATGCTCTTAGCTGAAATACATTATGCTAGATTATAAATCTCAAGTACATTATGCTAGAATTCAAACTTTAAAGACACCTTATATGAGTTTAACTTGTAAAAGTTCAAATTCTAGCACAAGTTCACATACATGATATTTTGAACTCTAATATATTATGCTTGTTATAAATACACTTCTATTTAAGGTGAATGTCTTTAATTAGAGAGATTCTAGAGTTCTATTCTTGGTAGATAAATCATCCTCCTCCCTATAAATAGAGGTGCCCTCTACCATTGTAAATCACTCCTAACATTCTCTAAGTATCAATAAGAAGAACTCTCTCTACTCTTCTCTCTATTTGCTCTTGTTCTTGAGTTATTGTTCTTGTCTTTTATATTATTTCATAACACGTTATCAGCACGAGACTCTACCGTCTCAAGAACCATTCTCGAGAAATCTAAGGTATTTCCCTCTTCCTAATTTAATTTTTGATTATGTCTGACATTACGAAAAGAAAGTTCGTTGCCCTTGAAATTTCGGGCAAGAACTATATGACATGGGTGTTGGATGCTGAAATCCACTTAGATGCTATGGGTCTCGGAGACACCATCAAAGATAGAGAAAAAGCATCCACCCAAGAATGTGCGAAGGCCTTGATTTTCTTGCGCCATCACCTTGATGAAGGTTTGAAAATTGAATATCTCACCGTCAAGGATCCACTCATCTTGTGGAACGGCTTAAAGGAGAGATATGACAACCTGAAGTTGGTCACTCTGCCACAAGCACGATATGATTGGGCTCATCTGAGGCTCCAGGACTTTAAGTCCGTTTCTGAATATAATTCTGCTATGTTCAGAATTACTTCTAAATTGAAGCTATGCGGGGATAATATCTCCGATTATGATATGCTTGAGAAAACGTTTACAACGTTTCATGCCTCCAATATAGTACTGCAACAACAGTACAGAGAGAAAGGCTTTACAAAGTACTCTGAACTGATTTCTCTTCTACTAGTGGCTGAGCGAAATAATGACCTGCTCATGAGAAATCATGAAAATCGACCCACTGGGTCTACACCACTGCCTGAAGCAGATAAGGTGCACTCTCATTATGCCAAACATGAAAAGGACCATGGTCATGGTCGTAAACGGGGTCATAGCCAGGGACGTAGACAAGGAAGAAATTCCAATGAAGTCCGTCACCCCCCGAAGAGAGATAACCGCCGAAAGCAGAAATGGGGTCATGAAGATCCTAAGGCAAATGGTTCAGAAACGATATGTTATTGTTGCGGTGGGAAAGGGCACTGGTCAAAGACTTGCCGTATACCAAGACACTTGGTTGACCTTTATCAAGCATCTCGAAAGAGAAAAGGCCCTGAAACAAATTTTGTCTATGACGACAATGAGGACATCACCCACCTGGATGTGGCAGACTTCTTTGAGCAACCCGAGGGGAAAATAGACCACCTAATCGGCGATGGGTCCGTGATGAAAGAAGATGGAGTTATTTGATTTTGTTCTACTTATTTGTATTAGTTAGTGAATAAACTAATAGTCATTAGTATTAGCTCGTATTAGTTAGTTCATGATGCAATGTTAGTAGTAGTTCTTTAGAATATCTTCAATATGCTCAAATATCAATAAAAATTTTATTTTCCAGTAGGGGTAATCGACTAGCCTGAAAAACTAGTCGATTATCTACTATTTTCGCATTAAAGCTGAAAAATAATTGATCAACAATCGATTGTCTTTGTCTAACAATCGATTGTCGTTGAGACTGTAATCTGGAATTTTTCAAAAATCATCCACAATAGATTGTCTTTGTCTAACAATCGATTGTCGCTAAGACAGTAATTTGGAATTTTTCAAAATAGCCAACAATCGATTGTCCATGCATAACAATCGATTGTCTTGAAACAGTGTTCTGGAATTTTTCAAAATAGCCAACAATCGATTGTCTATGCATAACAATCGATTGTCTTAAAACAGTGCTCTGGAATTTTTCAAAATAGCCAACAATCAATTGTCTATGCATAACAATCGATTGTCTCAAGACAGTGATCTGAAGTTTTTCAAAATAGCAAATAATCGATTGTGTGTGTTTAACAATCGATTGTCAATGTTCAACAATCGATTGTTTGTGTGTAACAATCGATTATTTGAAGAAAACGTTTAAACTGAAATTTTCAAACTGCAAAGTAATGGATAACATATCTGATTTTGTTAGTCAACTGTTAGCAGCAGATTTTGAAAATATTATGTGACACAAAAGAATTGAACTTGTTTATTCTTATATTCTTGCATCTCTTTTGTATGTCAAACTATGGGATAGCAAATATGGATATCTCACAAAGCGAACTTGGATCAACATCCAACTGTAAAAGTATTTGCCTAGTTGATTCATGTACTACACATACAATACTCAAAGAAAGGAAGTATTTCTCTCAACTAAATATGTGTAAGGCAAACGTTACTACAATATCTGGAAGTAGTAAATTGATTGAAGGCTCCGGAAGAGCAACTGTAACTCTGCCCAAAGGCACGACGTTAATCATAGAGAATGCAATGTTCTCCTCCAAGTCTAAGAGAAACTTGTTGAGTTTTAAAGATGTACGCCGGAATGGCTATCATATTGAGACAATGGATGAAGATAATCTTGAATATCTCGTCATCACAAAGAATGTCTCCGGCCAAAAGAGGGTTATTGAGAAATTCCCGTCTTTATCTTGTGGCCTGTATTGGACAAGAATTAGTGCAATTGAGGCACATTCAACAGTAAACCAAAGGGTTACTGATTCCAATACCTTTGTACTTTGGCATGATCGATTGGGACACCCAGGATCGGTCATGATGAGACGGATTATAGAAAGCTCATATGGTCATCCGTTAAAGAATTCCAAAATTCTTTCGAATAATGAATATCCTTGCACTTCGTGTTATCAAGGCAAGTTGATTATCAGGCCATCACCAACAAAGGTTGGGACTGAGTCACCCACGTTTCTGGAACGTATACAAGGGGACATTTGTGGACCTATTCACCCACCTAGTGGGTCGTTTAGGTATTTCATGGTCTTGATAGACGCATCCTGTAGATGGTCTCATGTGTGCCTGCTGTCATCACGCAACCTTGCGTTTGCGAAATTAATGGCACAAATAATTCGACTACGAGCACAATTTCCAGATAATCCAATCAAGTCCATTAGACTGGATAATGCTGCTGAGTTTACATCCCAAGCATTTAATGATTATTGCTTATCAATCGGGATAAAAGTTGAACATTCTGTAGCTCATGTTCACACTCAAAACGGTCTTGCAGAATCGTTAATTAAACGCCTGCAGTTGATTGCAAGGCCATTACTTATGAGAACGAGGCTGCCCACTTCGGTATGGGGTCACGCCATCTTACATGCAGCAATGCTAATTCGTCTCAGACCGACGAATTACCACAAGTATTCCCCGTTGCAATTGGTTTTGGGTCATGAACCCAATATATCCCATTTAAGGATTTTTGGATGCGCAGTATATGTGCCTATTGCACCGCCATCCCGCACCAAAATGGGTCCGCAAAGAAGGTTAGGAATATATGTTGGGTTTGAATCGCCCTCCATCATTCGCTACCTCGAAACATTGACAAGTGACTTGTTTACTGCACGATTTGCAGACTGTCGATTTAATGAGACACTTTTCCCAAAATTAGGGGGAGAAGTTGGTGAAACCAAACGGGAAATTTTGTGGAAAAATGCATCATTATCTCATCTTGATCCACATACCTCTATTTGTGAAAGAGAGGTACAAAAGATTATCCATTTGCAAAGAATAGCAAATCAAATGCCTGACGCATTTACGGACTTGAAAAGGATAACGAAATCCCACATTCCCGCGGAAAATGTTCCAATCCGTATTGATGTCCCTGTTGGACAATCATCTAGTGTCATATCCAATGAGTCAAATGCACGCCTGAAGCGTGTCAGACCATTAGGTTCCAAAGATCGAAATCCTAGAAAGAGGAAAAAGAACGATCAAAATGACACCACAAAAGAATCTCATGATTTAACAAATTCTGAGGTTCATGAAGAATCCATTGAGCCCGAGACTCTGGAAAATACGGAACTATCCCTAAATCCAATTAATATTGAGGCAAATATTAATCGAGTGGATATTATGGTGGATAATGCCTTTGCTTATAATGTAGCATCTAGCATTATGCAAGAATGTGAGGATCTCGAACCTCAATCTGTTGAAGAATGTCGAAAAAGACAGGATTGGCCAAAGTGGCAAGAAGCAATTCAATCAGAATTGAATTCGCTGGCAAAACGTGAAGTTTTTGGCCCTATAGTTAAAACACCTAATGGTGTTAAGCCTGTCGGCTATATATGGGTCTTTGTACGCAAAAGAAATGAGAAAAACGAGGTACAAAGATATAAGGCACGCCTTGTTGCACAAGGTTTTCTCAAAGGCCTGGTGTCGATTATGACGAGACATATTCGCCTGTAATGGATGCGATAACCTTTTGTTATCTCATAAGTTTTGCTGTCCATGAAAAGCTTGACATGCACTTAATGGATGTGGTTACTGCCTATCTTTATGGCTCACTTGATAATGAGATATACATGAAAATTCCCGATGGACTCAAGGTGCCAAACGCGCACAACTCAAAATCGCGGGATATGTTCTCAATTAAATTGCAAAGATCCTTGTATGGTCTAAAGCAATCTGGACGAATGTGGTATAATCGTCTTAGTGAGTACTTGTTAAAAGAAGGCTATATAAATGACGCCATTTGCCCGTGTGTTTTTATAAAGAAAACAACATCGGAATTTGTTGTACTTGCCGTATATGTTGATGACATAAACCTTATTGGAACCCCTAAAGAACTCCAAAAGGCAATTGATTATCTAAAGGATGAATTCGAGATGAAAGATCTCGGAAAGACTAAACTATGTCTTGGTTTGCAAATCGAATATTTGGCAAACGGAATTTTTGTTCATCAATCTACCTATACAGAAAAGGTACTGAAACGGTTTTACATGGATGAAGCACATCCTTTAAGTACACCGATGGTTGTTTGATCACTTGATGTGAACAAAGATCCATTCCGACCACAAGAAAGGAATGAAGAGCTACTTGGTCCCGAAGTACCATATCTTAGCGCAATTGGCGCACTAATGTATCTTGCAAATACTACAAGGCCTGACATATCCTTTTCAGTTAATGTCTTAGCAAGATTTAGCTCGGCTCCTACGAGGAGACATTGGAATGGGATCAAACACATATTGCGGTACCTAAAGGGAACTACCGATATGGGCTTATTTTATGGCAAGAATTGCAGCCCGGATCTTGTTGGTTATGCTGATGCTGGATATTTGTCCGACCCACACAAGGCTCGATCTCAAACGGGTTATGTGTTTACCTGTGGAGAAACCGCCATATCTTGGCGATCGACTAAGCAATCAATTGTGGATACTTCATCTAATCATGCCGAGATAATTGCTATTCATGAAGCAAGTCGGGAGTGTGTGTGGTTAAGGTCGATAATACATCATATCCAAGACAAATGTGGTTTGAAGAGTGATAAACTACCCACAACTTTGTATGAAGACAATGCAGCATGTATAGCTCAATTGAAGGGAGGATTCATAAAAGGAGATAGAACGAAGCATATTTCACCAAAGTTATTCTTCACACATGATCTTCAAAAGAATGGTGATATCAATGTTCAACAGATTCGTTCAAGCGACAATATGGCTGATTTGTTCACAAAATCTCTACCAAAGTCAACCTTCAAGAAGCTAGTTCACAAGATCGGGATGCGAAGACTTAAGGACATAAATTGATGTTCTTATCAGGGGGAGTTAAGGCGCGTTGCACTCTTTTTCCCTTACAAGGTTTTGTCCCACCGGGTTTTCCTTGCAAGGTTTTTAACGAGGCAACCAATAGGCGCATATTCAAACATGTGCACTCTTTTTCCTTACTTTAATTTTTCCCATTGGGTTTTGTTTTAAGGTTTTAACGAGACACATCATTGAATAGACATTCAAGGGGGAATGTTATAAATACACTTCTATTTAAGGTGAATGTCTTTAATTAGAGAGATTCTAGAGTTCTATTCTTGGTAGATAAATCATCCTCCTCCCTATAAATAGAGGTGCCCTCTACCATTGTAAATCACTCCTAACATTCTCTAAGTATCAATAAGAAGAACTCTCTCTACTCTTCTCTCTATTTGCTCTTGTTCTTGAGTTATTGTTCTTGTCTTTTATATTATTTCATAACAATGCTGGAATTCTATATATAAAAGTTCGAACTCTAACATATCATGCTGGAATTTTTTCGGATGTTAACTTAGGGTATCTTTGTTCAACTTTTACTATCGCATAAAAAAAGTAATAAAATTTTAATTAATTTTACAATATAGACTATTTAATAATGTTAATTTTGAATTTCTTCCCACTATTTATTTATTAGTAATAGATATTTCATCCGGTCCACTTAAATTAAATTTTTGATTGCTTTCACACATATTAAAGAATTTATATTTCAGTAATAATCAACATTATTAACCTTAATTCCTTCTTGAGATCTGAAAAAATCAAATGTTGTTGACCACAAAAAATGACAAAAGATCAATTACAATGGATCGGAGGGAGTATATGCAAAGACATGTAAAAATAGCATAGGCTAGCCAGTTTTCGGACTGATCATTGAAAAATAGCCAGCGTTTATAAAGTAATTAAAAAATAGCCATTATTTTACTACAATATAGAAAATTTCAGCATAATATACGGGAGATTGGTGCAACTAAATATGAACTTCCAGCATATAATTGAAGTAAGGTAAAGAACATTCCACACATCTAGCAAATTCTCTCGATATTAGTTAGTAAGATATGATTTTACAAGTCACTAGAATTCTAGTTGTTTACTCACATGGCCTATCTAATCTTTACTTAAACTTTTAAATTAACCTTTCTTGGTAGGAGTGAATAATTAATTTTCTCACTAATCTCTTTTTCTTTAGTCTTACGTCAATCTCGAGGTGAAAAAAGCTTCCAAGCAACTTTTATGACGGTGATTCTTATAATTTTTATTGATTATTTTCATATAAATTAAGAAATTTAACTTTTAATATTAATTAGTAATAAAATTAACCATATTAATTTTTACTATTTCTTCATATAAATACTTCTAACGGCTAATATATACGCAAATATTATTTATTTCAAGGATAATGTAGAAAAAAATAATTAATTTATTCTTAAAATTTGAAAAAATTAAATATTTTGACGATAAAAAACTAAAAAATTACTTATTATAAACCGGATGGAATACTATTTTCCTTCTTGGTTTAGTCCTAATTGAGTTGTTGCAATTAATTATTTAAGCATTTTGCGGTCTAAAAATCTTTCAGTGACGAACTTGATGACGTCAAATAGTTCTTATTATATATATGTTTGATTACTTACTTCAATACCCCATTGGTTAACTTGTAAAGATTCCTAACTTGGCAACACATGTGTCTATATGTTGTGGTATTTCTCACATTGAATTCCCTTAAACAGTTTTTATTTTATTTTGACTTCCCTAAGTGAAACTCATGGCTCATCACTAGTAACGTTGAACTCTCTAACATAAAGAATATAAAGAGTGGTTTGGCAGAGTGCATAACAATGATACTGAATAAAGTGTATTAGTAATAATAAAATTAGTAACGTTGAAATTATTTCTTATAAATTATTTGGCTTAGTATATTAAAATAATACGTATAGCACAATTTTTTTTTAAAAATTATTACAAATATACCTTCCATATTTTTAAAAAAGCTTTTGAAAGGACAGTTTCGTCGTTATATATGCTTATCCGTGTACTAAAATTAATGGTATTATTAATATTATGATTTGCTACGTATAAATATAGTACTGAATATGATATAAATCTATTATTAATTATACATAGGTCGAAAAATATTACTAGTAAATAAGAGATTAAAGCTAATATATATGTTATTTGTCCTAATCCTACTAAACGACCCTTTAAGTGTATTATGAGGCAAGATAGATCGAAGATGGCATATGATCACATGCTAATAGAAACTTCATGAACTAAACGTACGTATGGTATAAAAGAGAGGGTTAATCATCACCACTAATCATTTCAAATATTATACTCTTGTCAATGGATGAAAGACAAGTCAACTAAACCTCGACTTCATACACGTGTCGATCTGACATAATCAATGAGCTTTATATTTGTTGCGACTTGTGCGGTTCTATCTCCACGTTCTATCTGTGGTCCTTTTCTTTCTTTTTTAATTTTATTTTTTGAACGGTAGTCCGAAAAATAAATCACTTCAATTTTATTTGTATAAATTCTTTTCTTATTGAACCCTTTAAAAATAAAATTCTTATTAGCTAAAATTACAATTTTCTTATTAAATTTATATGTAGGATCTCCTAATGTTTAATACTTTATAATTAGTTAATCTTTCGTCTTATATAAATTTTCTTATTTCAACACATTAAAAATAAAAGTTTATTCGATAAAATTATAAATAAACTTTAATATTTAAAATTTGAGATGATTTAAATTTTCAAGACAATATTTATTTGCTTATTTATTTATACTATTATAAAAGTACAAACTCGAATATAAAATATCAACAAAATGTGAGTGAAGTCGATCCGAAAAAAGAACAAAGAATGAAAGTAAAGAGCATGTAATTTTTTTAAAATTTTAGTCTCTTTTATTATAAAAGTAGATTAATCTCATTTTCTGCATAAAATATCTATCTTAGAATCTTGATAAATTTTCTTTATTTTTTAAAAAAGTGGAAAAAACTAATTGATTTGTTGCACGATTGGAATTAGCATAAAGTTTTTATACTCCATTTTATATCAACTGATAGCTATTAGTTCTTTTAAAAAATGGATGGTCCAAAATTTAAAATTAATATTATTTCCTTATATTCATTACTTGCCTTTTTTGTTTTTTAAATTCATTATCTTTTTATGTAATAACATTATGAATATAACATTTATTTAGAGATGTTAGGTGAAATATAAAAACATACCATATTTATTTTTTATGTAATACATTATTTATAATTACAAAAGTTATTTAACTAATCCAACTAAATTCATCATCTTTTGCATGTCCAAAAGATATTAAATTTAACTATTCAATCAATGTGAATTATATATATATATATATATATATATATATATATATATTAAGTTCAATTTCAATTTTTCAACATCTTTGTATATGTTTAATAATGATTAACGTGATGTACTGTCATGACTCTTATCCCAGATCGTGATGGCGCCCAACACAAAGCTAGGAAAGTCCGATCAATTCATCACCTTAGTCCCTTATGTAGATTTCATTACCAATTACCAGGATTTAATGTCATATTAACATGATTATAACTCTAAAACAGTAGTTAAAACAGTGCGGAAAAATAAAAAACTACCAATACAAATCCCATCGATTTGGTGTCACGAGTCATGAGCCTCTAATACAAGTCTGAGTAGCAACCTATACATAGAGATGTCTAGAATACGGAAAGTAAAGAGGATAAGGAAAGAAATCAGGTCCTGCGGAAGCCATGTAGCTACCTCGATGATTCCGGTGATAATCTGGATAGCAGCTTAAACTCAACTATGCCTCTAGCTGGCGGGGCGGGTGCACAAGAAACTGGTCCAGAAGATGAGGACTGGCCCCTCTGCTGGGATGAGCTAATAGCACGGCGAGGACACTCCCTCCGTATATGTTCGAACTCTCCACACTTATTGCAAATCCCGGGTGCTGAGGACTGGGACTGAAGGGAACACCTCACGCCAGAGTGTCTAGCTAATGGACTCGACCTGGAAGAACTCTGAATAGATGGAGCAAGAGACGAACTCTATGCTGGAAGAGCGTTGAGAGATGGCTGACTCTGCTGAGAACCCTGATGACCTCGACCAGAAGATCCACCTCTGTACTCAGGTCGAATTGACTGAGCGTGCCTGAAAGAATGACCCCGACCATGATGGAACTGGCCCCTCGAAGGAGCTCCGCTTAAACTGCCAGAACCTCGAGGCTTCTTGGCCTCCCTCTCCTTTCTCTCCTGACGGCGAGCCGTCTCAATATCACGAGCAATATCAACTGCATCCTCAAAGGAAATACCCAGAACTCTCTCTCTCTCTCTCTTTCTCTCTCTCTCTCTCTCTCTCTCTCTCTCTCTCTCTCTCTCTCTCTCGTCATCAGAATACAAAGGTTATAATTAAGACCATCCACAGACCTCTTAATCCTCTCCAATCAGTCAGAACTATCCTGGAGGCATAACGAGCCAACTCAGAAAATCTCGCCTCATACTAAGACACAAGCATATCTCCTTGGCGAAGCCACTCAAACTATCTATGCAGCTTCTCTCTCTGAGACTGTGGTATTCACTTCTCCAAGAAGAGAGTGAAGAACTCCTGCCAAGTCAATGGTGCTGCACCTGCTGGCCTACACCGCTCATACGCCTCCCACCAAGTGAAGGCCGCTCCAGAAACTGAAATCTAGTAAAAGTCACACCGCTAGACTCAAGAATCCCTGTCGTCCGAAGCATACACTGACACTTGTCAAGAAAACCATGCGCATCCTCACCCTGTGCACCACTGAAAGAAGGAGGTTGAAGCCTACAGAACCTCTTGAGACAATGCCGCTCATCATCTGGCTTAACTGGTTCCCTGTGCTCCTGAACTGGTACCACTGGCTGAGCTGGAGGTGCCTCTGGAATCTATAATCCCTGCACTACATGCTCAAGTGTAGGAGCAGCGGGGGTCTGATTGACTCCCTCGGCCTGTGAAATAGCTGCTGCTTTTGTGGTGGCTGAAACTAGCTAAGCTAGGCCCGTATAAACTATCAATATTTGGGCCAATGTCTCCTAGTGACTCGGCATCACAATGGGCAGAGTGGGTGCTTTCATTGGTGCTGCTAGAGCCTGGTTCTGAGTTGGGGCAACTAAAGGATCCCAAGGTGCTTCCCTTGCTGCTCTCCTCTACCACGACTATGACCACGACCGCATCCACGGCCTTTGGTAGCCTCAGTAGGTGGTACTGGTGGTCGTCCAGCACGTCCGGTAGCTCGAGTTCTCACGACCTGTGAGAGAACAGAAAATAGAAAAATTTAGTATTCGGATCAACAAGTTCGCACGACAAGAATTTTAAGAATGTGGAATTTTTGATACAGGTTATGCATCCACCCGGGGATAAGTACAGATGTCTATGTACTGATCCGTGAGACTATACTAAACCGACTCAAGACTCATGAGACCTAGTAACTTTGGCTCTGATACCAACTTGTCACGACCCTAATCCCCGGTCGTAATAGAACCAATACAATGCTAGACAAGCCCGACCAATTCATCACTCTCAATCCCTTATGTAGATTTCATTGCCAATTACCAGGATTTAATGTCATATTAACATGATTATAACTCTGAAACAGTAGATAAAGCAGTGCGGAAAAACCATAAAATACCTGTACAAATCCTACCGATCTGGTGTCATGATTCACGAGCCTTTAATACAAGTTTGAGTAGCAAGCTATACATAAAGATGTTTAGAATGCGGAAAGTAAAGAGGATAAGGGGAGAAATCAGGTCATACGGACGCCATGTAGCTACCTCGATGATTCCGATGATAATCTAGATAGCAGCACAAACTCAACTATGCCTCTAGCTGGTGGGGCGGGTGCTGAAGAAATTGGGCCAGAAGATGAGGACTGGCCCCTCTGCTGGGATGAGCTAATCGCACAGCGAGGACACTCCCTCCGCATATGTCCGAACTCTCCACACTCATAGCAAATTCTGGGTGCTGGGAACTGGGACTGAAGGGAACACCTCTCGCCAGAGTGGCTAGCTAATGCACTTGACCTGGAAGAACCCTGAATAGATGGAGCACGAGACGAACTCTGTGCTGGAAGAGCGTTGAGAGATGGCTAAATCTGCTGAGAACCCTGATGACCTCAACCAGAAGATCCACCTCTGTACTCAGGTCGAGTTGACTGAGCTGGCCTGAAAGAACGCCCGACCCTTCTCAAACTGGCCCCTCGAAGGAGCTCCCCTGAAACTGCTAGAACCTCGAGGCTTCTTGGCCTCCCCCTCCTCTCTCTCCTAAAGGTGAGTCGTCTTAATATCACAAGCAATATAAAGTGCATCCTCAAAGGAAATACCCAGAACCCGCTCCCAAGTCATCAAAATATGAAGGAGATAATTAAGACCATCCACAAACCTCTTAATCCTCTCCTGATTTGTAGGAACTATCCAAGAGGTATAACGAGCCAACTCAGAAAATCTCGCCTCATAATGAGACACAACCATATCTCCCTGGCAAAGCCACTAAAACTGTCTACGCAGCTCCTCCATCTGAGACTGCGGTATCCACTTGTCCAAGAAGAGAGTGGAGATCTCCTGCCAAGTCAAAGGTGTTGCACCTGCCGGCCTACACCGCTCATACGCCTCCCACTAAGTGAAGGCCGCTCCAGAAATTGAAATGTAGTAGAAGCCACACCGCTGGACTCAAGAATCCCCACAATCCGAAGCATACACTGACACTTGTCAAGAAAACCATGCGCATCCTCACCCTGTGCACCACTGAAAGAAGGAGGTTGAAGCCTACAGAACCTCTTGAGACAACGCCGCTCATCGTCTGGCTTAACTGGTTCCCTGTGCTCCTGAAATGGTACCACTGGCTGAGCTGGAGGTGCCTCTGGAATCTATAATCCCTGCACTACCTGCTCAAGTGTAGGAGCAGCGGGGGTCTGCTTGACTCCCTCGGCCTGTGAAATAGCTGCTGCTATTGTGGTGGCTGAAACTAGCTAAGCTAGGCCCGTATAAACTATCAATATTTGGGCCAATGTCTCCTAGCTACTCGGTATCACAATGGGCAGAGTCGGTGCCTTCATTGGTGCTGCTAGAGCCTGGTTCTGAGCTGGGGCAACTAAAGGATCCACATGTGCTTCCCTTGCTGCTCTGCCGCTACCACGACTATGACCACGACCACGGCCTTTGGTAGCCTCAGTAGGTGGTACTGGTGGTCGTCCAGCACGTCCGGTAGCTCGAGTTCTCACTATCTGTGAGAGAACAGAATAAAGAAAAATTTAGTATTCGGATCAACAAGTTCGCACGACAAGAATTTTAAGAATGTGGAATTTTTGTAACAGGTTCTGCATCCTCCCGGGGATAAGTACAGACGTTTCTGTACCGATCCGTGAAACTATACTAAACCGACTCAAGACTCATGAGACCTAGTAACTTTGGCTCTGATACCAACTTGTCACGACCCCAATCCCCGGTCGTAATGGAACCCAACACAATGCTAGACAAGCCCGCCCAATTCATCACTCTCAATCCCTTATGTAGATTTCATTTCCAATTATCAGGATTTAATGTCGTATTAACATGATTATAACTCTGAAACAGTAGATAAAACAGTGCGGAAAAACAATAAAATACCTGTACAAATCCTACCGATCTGGTGTCGTGATTCACAAGCCTTTAGTACAAGTTTGAGTAGCAAGCTATACATAGAGATGTCTAGAATGCGGAAAGTATAGAGGATAAGGGGAGAAATCAGGTCCTATGGACGCCATGTAGCTACCTCGATGATAATCTGGATAGCAGCACAAACTCAACTATGCCTCTAGCTGGCGGGGCGGGTGCTGAAGAAACTGGGCCAGAAGATGAGGACTGGCCCCTCTGCTGGGATGAGCTAATCGCACAGCGAGGACACTCCCTCCGCATATGTCCGAACTCTCCACACTCATAGCAAATTCTGGGTGCTGGGAGCTGGGATTGAAGGGAACACCTCTTGCCAGAGTGGCTAGCTAATGCACTTGACCTGGAAGAACCCTGAATAGATGGAGCACGAGACGAACTCTGTGCTGGAAGAGCGTTGAGAGATGGCTAACTCTGCTGAGAACCCTGATGACCTCAACCAGAAGATCCACCTCTGTACTCAGGTCGAGCTGACTGAGCGGGCTTGAAAGAACGCCCGACCCTTCTCAAACTGGCCCATCGAAGGAGCTCCCCTGAAACTGCTAGAACCTCGAGGCTTCTTGGCCTCCCTCTCCTCTCTCTCCTATAGGTGAGTCGTCTTAATATCACAGGCAATATAAAGTGCATCCTCAAAGGAAATACCCAGAACCCGCTCTCAAGTCATCAAAATATGAAGAAGATAATTAAGACCATCCACAAACCTCTTAATCCTCTCCTGATTTGTAGGAACTATCCATGAGGCATATTGAGCCAAATCAGAGAATCTCGCCTCATAATGAGACACAACCATATCTCCCTGGCAAAGCCACTAAAACTG
Source organism: Nicotiana benthamiana (assembly GCA_034376525.1). Taxonomy (NCBI): domain Eukaryota; kingdom Viridiplantae; phylum Streptophyta; class Magnoliopsida; order Solanales; family Solanaceae; genus Nicotiana; species Nicotiana benthamiana. Next base: position 29,919,331 of record CM067328.1, read on the forward strand.
TCTCCGTAGTTCCTCCCTCTGAGACTGCGGTATCCACTTCTCCAAGAAGAGAGTGGAGATCTCCTGCCAAGTCAAAGGTGCTGCACCTGCCAGCCTACACCGCTCATACGCCTCCCACCAAGTGAAGGCCACTCCAGAAATTGAAATGTAGTAGAAGCCATACCGCTGGACTCAAGAATCCCCACAATCCGAAGCATATGCTGACACTTGTAAAGAAAATCCTGGGCATCCTCGCCCTATGCACCACTGAAAGAAGGAGGCTGAAGCCTACTGAACCTCTCGAGATGATGCTGCTCATCGTTTGGCATAACTGGAACCCTGTGCTCCTGAACTGGTACCACTGGCTGAGCTGGAGGTGCCTCTGGAGTCAGTAATCCCTGCACTACCTGCTCAGGTGTGCGATCAGGGGGGCTATGATTGCCTCCCCGACTTGTGAAATAGCTGCTACTGCTGTGATGGCTGAAGCCACCTAAGCTAGGCCCGTACAAACTGTCAATATCTGGGCCAATATCTCCCGAAGACCTGGTATCACAATGGGCACAGTCGATGCCTGCATTGGTGCTGCTGGAGCCTGGTCCTAAGCTGGGGCAACTAAAGGATCCATAGGTGCTTCCCCTGCTGCTTTGCCTCTACCACGACCATGACCACGACCGCATCCACTTCCTTTTGTAGTCTTAGTATGTGGTACTGGTGGTCATCCGACACGTCTGGTAGCTCGGGTTTTCACCATCTATGAGAGAATGGAATAAAGAGAAATTTAGTATTCTGAACGACAAGTTCGCACAAAAAGAATTTCAAGAATGTGGAATTTTCCTAACCGGTTTTGTAGCGTTCCGAGGATAAGTACAGACGTCTTCGTACAGATCCGTGAGACTCTATTAAACCGGATAAAGACTCGTGAGACCTAGTAATTTTGGCGCTGATACCAACTTGTCACGACCCCAATCCCTGGTCGTGATGGCGCCCAACACAATGCTAGTCAAGCGCGACGATTCATCACTCTCAATCCCTTGTGTATCATTACCAATTATCAGGATTGAATGTCGGATTAACATGACTATAACTCTGAAACAGTAGTTACAATAGTGCGGAAAACCATAAAATACAAATACAAATCCTACAAATCTGGTGTCACAAGTCATGAGCCTCTAATACAATTCTGAGTAGCAACCTATACATAGAGATGTCTAGAATGCGGAAAGTAAAGAAGAAAGGAGAGAAATCGGGTCCTGCGGACGCCATGCACCTACCTCGATTACTCGGGTGATAATCTTGATAGCAGCAAAAACTCAACTATGCCTCCGGGTTACCTCTATCTGCACACATGGTGCAGGGAGTAAAATGATTACTCCGAATCGGTGAGTAATAGCAATAAATAATGACTGACGGAAGAAAACTTGTAAAAACACTACGCAGTTCTATATTAAAACGTTAAGAACATTTACACAACAACTGAATAAGGAAAGTCAGTCAAAACCCTTTAAGCCAGAATTCATCTCATTTACTTCTCACGATGATCGAATTCATAACTATATTGCTGCGGCGTGCAGCCTGATCCACACACACACACACACACATATATATAGATATATACACACGCACACACTGTTGTGGCGTGCAGACAAATCCGATAATAATAGTCGACTCCGCTTACTTGGGGTGTGCAGACTTCGGAGGGGCTCCTTCAGCCCAAACACTATACTACTGCGGCGTGTAGTCCGATCCATATAATATACTACTGCGACGTGCAGTCTGATCCATATAAATATATATACTGCTGCGGCGTGCAGCCCGATCCATAGCATATCAAATGCCCTCACAATTGGCCTCCTAGGCACACTAAGATAAGACGAGTTTCCCAACCCACACGTTATTCAAATTAGCAGTTACCAATTTCTAAAGCCAGTTCATATTACATTTAACAGTGAAGATCGTGACTGAGGGTATGTTTTTGACAAGTAAAATGAGGTTAATCAGTACAAATGCCCCTAAGGGTTCTACAAGTCGGCACAATGGCCCAAACATGGAGACTAGCCTAGACTACAGTGATATTAATTAAGTCTTAGTTAAAATACAGTAGATTCATTAATCGGGAGGGACCAAGTCCGAATCCCCACCAATATCAGACCACACACTCATCATGTAATGCATGTCTCATCTCAACATAGCACTAAGTTGTGCAAATCCGGGGTTTTAAATCCTCACGATATCATTTATAACCATTACTCACCTCAAGAAGGACAAAATCCCAGCTCGCTACTCCTTTGCTTCGCAAATCAACATCCTCGAGGGATGAATGTGATCAAATACATAAGAAATACATTACAATAGGCTAAGGGAATACAACCTAATAAAAAAGACTCGAAAAATATCGAAAATCACGAAGTTGGCAAAAATCGAGCCTCGGGTCCACTTCTAAAAAAATTAGAAAATTCACATCACCGGATTCCTTATCTCACCACGAGACTATACATATCAAATTTACCAAAGTCCAAGCTCAAATGCTCCATCAAACCCCAAATTTACATGAAAAAAGTCAAGCCTAATTCTTCCTTGTTTAATCAAATTTCCATGAATTTATGTGTTGAATCCACAATTAAATGATGTTTCTAGGCCATAGGACTCATCTCCAATCGATTCCCAGTCTAATCCCTCTTTAATCCTCGTCAAAATCTCTCAAGGTTACTTAAAAATGATGGAAATGGGACTTGGGTCGCGGATGAAATGTTCAATAAAAACCCTTCTACCCAGGCCTTTTTCCTCTATGCGAAAGCGAGGGTCCTCTCGCATTCGCGATGAACAAAACTCACTTCTGCCAAAAATATCCTTCGCAAACGCGGTTGCATCCACACGAACGTGGAGGTCTGGAACCTTTAACTTACAAGAACACAGTCATCACCACGCGAACACGAATGACACCTGCCCTGGAACCCAACTTTCTTGTACGCGAACGTGTGCTCCCCCCTCATGATCACAATGCATGACCAACTTACCTTACGCGATCGCGAGGCCTCAGACGCGAACTCGAAGACCAAAAATCCTTGCCCTAAAATTCCTTCTACGCGTTCACGAGTCACCAATGCGAACGCGAAGCACAATTCTTCTGCAACCAAATAACTATAAACATACAATCTTTTAAGGCCAAAATGGTCCGATTGACCACCTGCAACCACCACGAGGCCCCCAGGGCCGCAACCAAAAGCACCAACACCTCCTAAGACATCATATGAACTTGTTCCAATCATCAAAATATATCCAACAACACTAAAATCATCAATTCTTATCGTATTCAAGCCTAAGTTCTTCTTAAACTTCCAATATACGTATTTGATAAAAAACCCGACCTAAATACTTCCGAATCATCTGAAATTTTGCACACACATCCCAAATAACCTAGCAAAGCTACTGCAACTCTCGAATGTTATTCCGACCCTCAGATAAAAATCTCACCTACCAACCGGAAATCACCAAAACACTAACTTTGCCAATTCAAGCCTATTTCTACACCGGTCCTCTAAAACCACTTCCGATCATGGTCCTTATTTAAAAATCATCTCCAAATCACCGGAAATCACATACGAGGTCTCTAACTCATATCCAAAACAAGCCTTCCATAGAGAGACTTAGTGTCTCATTTCTTACCAAAACCAATCAGATTTAACTCCAATACCTTGAATACCGATAATGAAACACGGAGAAGCATAAAATGAGGGAAACGGGGTGGTAACTCACGTGATGACAGGCCGGGTCGTCACATTCTCCCCAACTAAAATAAAGGCTCGTCCTGAAGAGGGTCAAGAGACACACTTGGAACTTCAAACATGTGAGGATATATGCTCCGCATCTCCTGCTCGGTCTCCCAAAGTAGCCTCCTCTAGGGGCTGACCTCTCCACTGCACCTTCACCGAAGCTATATCCTTTTATCTCAATCTCCGAACCTGACAAACCAAAATAGCCACTGTCTCAACATCGTAGGTTAAATGATCGTCTAACTGGACCGTCCTGAAGTCCAAAACATGAGATGGGTCCCCAGCATACTTCCGGAGCATGGAAACATGGAATACCAGATGAACGCTTGACAAGCTGGGTGGAAAAGCAAGCTCATAAGCCACCTCCCCAATCTTCCTAAGTACCTCAAAAGGCCCAATAAACCGTGGACTCAGCTTCCCTTTCTTCCCAAACCGCATAACACCCTTCATGGGTGAAACCTTCAGCAAAACCTTCTCACCCACTATATATGACACATCCTGAACCTTCCGGTCCGCATTACTCTTCTGACATGACTGTGCTCAAGCCTCTCCTGAATCAGTTTCACCTTCACTAAGGCATCCTGAACCATCTCTGTCCCCAATAAACTAGCCTCCCTAGGCTCAAACCATCCAACAGGAGATCTGCACTGCCTCCCATACAACGCCTCATACAGAGCTATCTGAATGCTCGATTGATAATTGTTATTGGAGGCAAACTCAGCAATCAGCAAAAAATCATCACAAGAACCCCCAAAATCAATAACACAGGCACACAACATGTACTCCAATATCTGAATAGTGTGCTTAACCTGCCCGTTCGTCTGAGGATGGAATGGTGTCCTCAACTCTACCTGCGTACCCAACTCTCGGTGAAATGTCCTACAAAATTGAGAAGTGAGCTGAGTACCCCTATATGAGATAATAGACACCGGAACCCATGCAATCGGACAATCTTCCGAATAAAAATCCCTGCCAGCCGCTCTTAATAATAGGTAGTACATACTGGAATGAAGTGCGCGGACTTGGTCAGCCGGTCCACAATCACCCAAATCGAATCAAACTTCTTCAAAGTTAGAGGAAGACCACTCGCAAAATCCATAGTAGCTCTCTCCCACTTCCATTCGGGAATAATCATCCGCTGAAATACATCACCTAGTCTTTGATGCTCGTATTTTACCTGCTGACAGTTGAGACACCGAGCCACATACCCTACTTTATCCTTTTTCATCCTTTTCCACTAGTAGTGTTGCCTCAAATCCTGATACATCTTCGCGGCACCTGGATGAATGGAATACCGCAAACTGTGGGCCTCCTCCAATATCAAATCCCGAATTTCATCCACATTGGCATGCAAATCCGGCCCCGCATCCTCAACACGCCATTACCATCAATGATCGGATCCCTGATATCATCATGTTGAACCCTGTCTCTGATGCAGTCACACAAGAAAGATCGGGAAACCACACAAGCCAACACTCGACTAGGCTCTGAAATATCTAATCTCACCATCCGATTGGCCAAAGCCTGAACATCAACTGCAAAGAGCCTCTCCCCAACTGAAATGTTCGCGAAACTCTCCATGCTAACTACCTTCTAGCTCAATGCATCGGCCACCACATTAGCCTTCCCCGGGTGATACAAAATGGTAATATCATAATCCTTAAGAAACTCTAGCCACCTTAACCGCCTCAAATTAAGATCCTTCTCCTTGAATAAATGCTGAAGACTGCGATGATCGGTGAATACCTCACAAGATACGCCGTATAAATAGTGCCTCCAAATCTTCAAAGCATGAACTATAGCAGCCAACTGTAAGTCATGAACATGATAGTTCTTCTCGTGGGGCTTCAACTGACGAGAAACATATACAATCACTCTATCCTCCTGCATCAACACACAACCAATCCCAACTCTTAACGTATCACAGTAGATGGTATAAGGACCTGAAGCTAATGGTAACACCAATACTGGAGCTGTGGTCAAAGATGTCTTGAGCTTCTGAAAGCTCTCCTCGTAATTGCCCGACCATACAAATGGGGCAACCTTCTGAGTCAGCTTGGTCAAGGGCGAGACAATAGATGAAAACCCCTGAACGAACCGGAAATAATAACCCGCCAAACCGAGAAAACTACGAATATCTGTGGCTGAGGTCAATCTAGGCCAACTTTATACCGCCCCTATCTTCTTCGGGTCTACTTGAGCACCCTCGCTAGACACCACGTGTCCCAAGAAAGCCACTGATCCAATCCAAAACTCACACTTGGAGAACTTTTCATACAACTTCTCCTCCCTCAATCTCTGCAATACTACTCATAAATGTTGTGCGTGCTCCTCTTGGCTACGCGAATACACCAGAATATCATAAAATAACAATAATAAATGAATCCAGATATGGCCGAAATACACTGTTCATCAAATGCATAAATGTTGCGGGGGCATTAGTCAGCTCGAAGGACAAGACAAGAAACTCATAGTGCCTATATCTAGTCCTGAAAGCAGTCTTCATAATATCTGATTCCCTGATTTTCAACTGGTGATAACCCGAACGGAGATCAATCTTGGAGAACACCCTTGCTCCCTGAAGCTGGTCTAATAAATCATCAATACAAGGATGAGGATACTTGTTCTTCACTGTTACTTTGTTCAACTGCCTGTAATCAATGCACATCCTCATTGTTCGATCTTTCTTCTTCACTTATAGGACAGGTGCACCCCACTGTGGCACACTAGGCCGAATGAACCCCTTATATAGGAGTTCTTGAAGCTACTCCTTAAACTGTTTCAGCTCAACTAGTGCCATACGATACGGTAGAATGGAAATGGGCTTAGTGCGTGGCACCAAATCAATACCAAAATTAATGTCCCTGTCCAATGGCATGACCGGTAGGTCTGCAGGAAAACATTGGCAAACTCCCTCCCAATTGGAACAGAATCAATACTAGGAGTCTCGACTCCGAAATCCCATACAAAGGCTAAATATGACGGGCAACCCTTCCCAACCATACGCTGGGCCTTCAGGAAAGAAATCACTCTATTAGGGGCATAATCAGTCACACCACACCACTCGATCCTCGGAACATCCGACAGCGCCAAAGTGACTGTCTTAGCATGGCAGTCTAGAATAGCATTACACGGAGATAGCCAATCCATGCCTAGAATAACATCACATTGCACCATGCTCAATACCAATAAATCAACTCGGGTCTCCAGACCCCTAATAGTCACCAAACATGACTGATATACATGATCTACAACAATAGTATCAACCACCAGGGTGGATACATAAACAGGTAAGGCAAGACACCCTTGGGTCGCACCCAAATTATGAGAAAAATATGAAGACACATAGGAATAGGTTGAACTAGGATCAAATAAGACTGAGGCATCCCTATGGTAGACTGAAATAATACCTGTGAAAACAGCATCCGAGGCAATAGCATCTGTCCTGCCTTGAAGAGCATAAAAGTGAACCTGACCACCGCCCGATCGGCCTCCCCGTCTTGGGTGACCCATAGGTTACATGTCCCCCACCCCTAGCTAGCGGGGCGGGTGCTGAAGAAACTAGGCTATAAGATTAGGACTGACCCCTCTGATGAGATGAGCTAACATCACGGCGAGGACACTCCCTCCGCATATGTCTGAACTCTCCACACTCATAGTAACTCCCGATGTTGGGAACTGGGAGTGAAAGGAACTCCTCGCACCATAGTGGCTAGTTGATGCACTCGGCTTGGAAGAATTGTGAGCAGATGGAGCACAAGACAAACTCTGTGCTAGAAGAGCGCTGAGAGATGGCTTACTATGCTGAGAACCCTGATGGCCTCAACCAAAAGATCCACCTCTATACTCAAGTCGAGCTGACTAAGTGGGCCTGAAAAACGAACCCGACCCTACTGGAATTGGCCCCTCAAAGGAGCGCCACTTAAACTGCCAGAACCTAGAGGCCTCTTGGCCTCCCTCTCCTCTCTCTCCTGACGGCGTGCCGTCTCAATATCATGAGCAATATCAACTGCATCCTCAAAGTAAATATCCAGAACTCTCTCTCGAGTCATTAGAATACGAAGGTGATAATTAAGACCATCCACAAACCTCTTAATCCTCTCCCAATCAGTAGGAACTATCTATGAGGCATAATGAGCCAACTTAGAAAATCTTGCCTCATAGTGAGAGACAACCATATCTCCCTGGAAAAGCCACTAAAACTGTCTACGCAGCTCCTCCCTCTGAGACTGCGGTATCCACTTCTCCAAGAAGAGAGTGGAGAACTTTCCAAGTCAAAGGTGCTGCACCTGCCGGCCCGCGCCACTCATACGCCTCCCGCCAAGTGAAGGCAGCTCCAGAAAACTGAAATGTAGTAAAAGCCACACCGATGGACACATGAATCCCTGCTGTCCCAAGCATACGCTGACACTTGTGGAGAAAACCCTAGGCATCCTCGCCCTGTGCACCACTGAAAGAAGGAGGTCGAAGCCTACTAAACCTCTCGAGACGACAATGCTCATCCTCTGTCATATCTGGAACCTAGTGCTCCTAAATTGGTATCACTGGTTGAGCAAGAGGTGCCTCTAGAGTCTGTAATCCCTACACTACCAGCTCAGGTGTGCGAGCAATGAGGGTCTGATTGCCTCCCCCGGTCTATGAAGTAGCTGCTGCTGCTGTGGTGGCTAAAACCACCTGAGTCAAGCCCGTACAAACTGTCAATATCTGGGCCAATGTCTCCTGGAGACACGATATCACAATGGGCACAACCGGTGCCTGCACCGATGCTGCTAGAGCCTGGTCCTGAGATGGGGGAACTAAAGGATCTGCAGGTGCTGCCCCTACTGCTTTGCCTCTACCATGACCGCATCCAAAACCTCTAGTAGCCTCAGTAGGTTGTATTGGTAGTCGTCCAGCACGTCTAGTATCTCGAGTCCTCACCATTTGTGAGAGAATAGAATAAAAAGAAATTTAGTATTCGGGTCGGCAATTTCGCACGACAAGAATTTCAAGAATGTGGAATTTTCCTAACAGGTTTTGCAGCCTCCCAAGGATAAGTACAGAAATCTTCGTACTCATCCACGAGACTCTACTAAACCGACTCAAGACTTGCGAGACCTAGTAACCTTGGATTTGATACTGACTTGTCACGACCCCAATCCCTGGTCGTGATGGTGCCCAACACATTGCTAGGCAAGCCCGGACGATTCATCACTCTCAATACCTTATGTAGATTTCATTACCAATTACGAATCCCATCGATCTGGTTTCACGAGTCACGAGCCTCAAATACAAGTCTGAGTAGCAACCGATATATAGACATGTCTAAAATGTCGAAAGTAAAGAGGATAAGGGGAGAAATCAGGTCCTGCGGATATAATGCAGCTACCTCGATGACTCCGGTGATAATTTGGATAGCAGCAGAAACTCAACTGTGCCTCCAAGATACCTGTATCTGCACACATAGTGCAACGAGTAAAGTGAGTACTCCGACTACGTGTGTAATAGTAATAAATAATGGCTGATGAAAAGAAAACTCGTAAAAACACTATGCAGTTCTATATTAAAACGGTAAGAACATTTTAACAACAACTGAATGAGGAAAGTCAGTTAAAACTCTTTAAGCCAGAATGTATCTCATTTACTTCTCATGATAACCAATTTCATAACTATACCATTGCGGCATGCAACCCGATCCACACAGAATACTGCTACGGCATGCAGCCCGATCCATATATATATGTACTGCTGCGGCCTGCAGCCCCATCCAATAATAATAGTCGATTGTGCTCACTAGGGGTGTGCAGACTCCAGAGGAGCTCCTTCAGCCCAAGCGTTATACTACTGCGTCATACAGTCCAATCCATATAATATACTACTGCGGCGTGCAACCCGATCCATATCATATCAAATACCCTCACAATGGGGTTCTCGACCCCTCTCAGTTAATATAGACTTGGCCTCTTGGGCACACTAAGATAAGACGGGGTTCCCAACCCACACGTTATTCACATTCGCAGTAACCAATTTTTAAAGCCAGTTCATATTATATTTAACAGTAAAGATCATGACTGAGGGTATGTTTTAACAAGTACAGAGAGGGTAATCAGTACAAATGCCCCTAAGGTTTCTACAGGTCGGCACAATGCCCCAAACATGGTGACTAGCCTAGACTACAATGATATTAATTAAGTCTTAGTTAAAATACAGTAGATTCATTAATCGAGATGGACCAAGTCCAAATCCCCAACAATATCAGACCACACACTCATCATGCAACATGTGTCTCATCTCAACATAGCACTACGTTGTGCAAATCCGAGGTTTCAAACCCTCGGGATATCATTTATAACTATTACCTCTCAAGCAGGCCAAAATCCTAGCTCGCTACTCCCTTTCTTCGCAAAGAAACCTCCTCGAGGGCCGAATGTGATCAAAACCATAGGGAATACGTTACAATAGGATAAGGGAATACAACCCAATCGAAAAGACTAAAAATATCGAAAAATACGAAGTTGGCAAAACCCGAGCCTCGGGCCCACTTCTCGAAAAATCAAAAAATTCACATCGCCGGATTTCTTATCTCACCACGAGTCTATAAATATCAAATTTATCAAAATCAAAACTCAAATGCTCCCTCAAACCCCAAACTTTCATTCAAAAAGTCAAGCCCTAATTTTTCCCCTTTTAATCAAATTTTCATGAATTTAAGTGTTGAATCCACAACTAAATGATGTTTATATGCCATAGGACTCACCTCCAACTGATTTCCAGTCTAAACCCTCTTTAATCCTCGTCAAAAGCACTCAAATTTACTCAAAAATGATGGAAATGGGACTTGGGTCGCGGATGAAATGTTCAATAAAAACCCTTCTACCCAGGCCTTTTTCCTCTATGCGAACGCGGGGGTCCTCTCGCGTTCGCGATGAACAAAACTCACTTCTGCCAAATATACCCTTCCTGAATGCGGTTGCATCCACGCGATTGGAACCTTTAACTTACAGGAATGCGGTCATCACCATGCGAACGCGAAGGGCACCAGCCCTGGAACCCAACTTTCTTGTACGCGAACGCGTGCTCCCTCTCATGAACGCGATGCATGACCAGCTTACCTTACGCGATCGCGAGGCCTCAGACGCGAACGCGAAGAAAAAAAATCCTTGACCTCAAATTCCTTCTACGCGTTCACGACTCACCAATGCGAACGTGAAGCACAATTCTTCTGCAACCAAATAACTGAAAACCTGCAATCTTTTAAGTAAAAAATGGTCCGATTAACAACCCGAAACCACCACAAGGCCCCCGGAGCCTCAACCAAATGCACCAACACCTACTAAAATATGACACGAACTTGTTCCAATCACAAAAACATATACAATAACACTAAAGTCATCAATTCTCATCGGATTCAAGCCTAAGTTCTTAAACTTCCAAAATACGCATTTGATAAAAACGCCGACCCAAACACTTTCGAATCATCTGAAATTTTGCACACATATCCCAAATCACCTAACGAAGCTAATGCAAATCTGAATTCTATTCCGACCCTCGGATCAAAATCTCACCTACCAACCGAAAATCGCCATAACACTAACTTCGCCAATTCAAGCCTATTTCTACACCGGTCCTCCCAAACCACTTTTGACCACGCTCCTAAGTCACAAATCATCCCGAAGCTGACCCAATCACCGAAAATCACATTCGAGCTCTCTAACTCATAAGTCAATATCGGTTGACTTTTTCAAAACAAGTCTTCCTTAAAGAGACTAAGTGTCTCATTTCCTACCAAAACCAGTCCGATTTAACTCCAACACCCTGAATACCTATATAGAAACATGAAGAAGCATAAAATGAGGGAAACGAGGCGGTAACTTATGTTACAACAGGCAGATCGTAACATGTACACGTGCAATACATATACACTAACACTAGTACCTCTTTTATGGGAAATACCTTTTCACTAGTTCCAATATTGAGCCCTTCTTGGCACCTGTGAATTTATCTATATTTTCCATGGTTTTTCTTTTATATATTATATTAGAAACTTATATACTTATTTTTTTTAGATTTATAATTTTTAATAAGTAATTAGATTTTTCTTACAAATTACAAATATTCACCCTTAAAAGGCTCCCACCCTATAGTTAGTATATTCAATTAAATCATCTTTTTTCCTCTCCTCTCCTCTCTTTTGTTTTTCCTTCCCCAAATTTTTTCATTATGTTTGCCTAACACAATCATCCATAAATTGGTCCATTCGAAGACCAAAATACATATGATTGTCGAGCATACATACATATATTTTGGGGTTTTAAGATTTTGTGATTCATGACATTTATTACTCTATTCGGTCTACTTTAATTAATTTTTTAGATTTTTTTTGTTGTTCACGATATTTGATTTTTCAGAAATCAAGAAGGAATTTAACTTCTTTTTTCCAATGTTTTCCTTGAGGTAAAGAGTTTCAGAGTATTTGCTATAGCTCCAATGAACAAATTAAAATTTGTATGATCAATTATTAATTGATGGTAAAAGGTAAATTTTTAATATGTATAAAAAAGGTAAAAAATAAATAAGTTGAAGTGGACCGGAGACGGTCATAAAGAGCGTTCTTGGGTTAACTTAAAATTTTACCAAACCAGCTTAAAAGCACCACCTTGTATTTATTTGTTACACTATTTGTCCAAAAATTTATGTGCGAACTTTGATTGGGAATTGAGTTTAAGAAAGTAAAATATATCTTCAGATTTATGCCCTAAAATAAGCTATGATTTTTAGAGAACATGTGATGTAATTAATATGTTGATTATAAGAGGTTTGGAGCATATTCTATTACAAATGATTAAAGTATTACCAACAAGAATTGTGACAGAGTGTTACGTATTCGTTTATTCTTAATCAGAGGTTTCGAGTTTGAATTTTAGGTATGAAATCGTTTTGTATTAAGGAATGATTTATCATTAAAACTGAAACTTTTCGGCGCGAATCCAAATTTTTTCGGATCCCAATACAAATACAAAAAAGATATAAAGTATTGAAATTTTCGGAGGGGTGGGAGGGGGGGGGGTGGGGACACACTACAGTATTGTGCTTTCTAGTTTCTACTTTTATTTCAGTGGCCATAGTGTAGAAGAATCTTTTTAAAAATTTTCTACTTCGGCTAGTTATTTAGCTAGAGCCCAAAGAGAAAAGGCCTAAACTCCTTTGGAAAAGAATGATGGGTTTCTCATTTCTCAATAAGTGCTAATTGAACTTCAAAGATTATTCATATCCATAAAAATACTTGTGTCCAACTGCTCTTTGACAACCAAACATCCCTCAGTCACGTGTCTCTTACGACTGGTCCCTTTTTAGGGCTCTGGTCCGTACAGAACTTATCGGAGAAAAGGAAACAATATTTACGCATATCATGTCGTTAACGGTAAAATATAAATTTATAATTAAAGAGTTTCCAAGTACAAAAGGTGTATTTTTTTTAAATAAATTAAGTGAGCGTTTGGACAGAAGAATTGTAAAAATAAAAATTGTATTTTAAAAATAGAGATGTGTTTGGACATGAATATAATTTTAGGTCGTTTTTAAATTTTTTCGAGTGATCTGAAATAAATTTTTTGAAAAAAAAGCTTTTGGAGTTTTTAAAAAATAAAAAATTCCTCCAAATATAAATTAAAAATTTATGATCAAATTCTAATTTCGAAAAAAAGTGAAAGCCAAACGCGCGGGCCCTAAATATGAAAATGTCATAAAAAAGCAGACTACATCTGATGTAATTGTGAATGGATTCTCTTTTATTCCTGACGTGTTTAGACCACTAATGAAAATTAACCAGAATGTTAATGCCTTTGCTGATAAGTGGAAGGAAATTATTAAGGATAACAAAATATATTGACCCCTTAAAGAACTGTTTGATCAAAAAATATTAAGCTTTTTTGGTTAAACTAATTTAATGAATAGGCAAAAGGTGAATTCAAGTTAAAAGTAATAAATTTTAGATACGAAATCAAACAAATTAGGTGATACGGGACCGTATTCGAATCAACAGATTCTAATTTAATGTTCAATGACTAGGAGTAAATAAGAGAATGTAAATATATAATAAATGACATTAAATGTAATAAGAAGAAATATATCACCCAAATATTAGGTGAGGTGGATGATTCCTTCCTTTGAGGTAACGTGTGCGTGATAGCAGACAATGGAAACTAACTATGTGATCTTGGATCTTGTGAACTGGAGAAGAATATTGTGTGCTACAATCGAATAGTAGAGATATGACAAACTTTTTGTATATTCTTCATAGTCAACTCTTTACAAGATGTTTCTTTTCAAAAGTTCCGAATCTCCTTTTTGTTTCCTTTCTCTTTCAAATTATAAGGGATCCCCTTGGATAACCTTAAAAAAGTAGCTGCTTGCTCTCTATTCGACCACGACACTGGTCTCTCCTGGTGAGCGACTCCTCGCCTTTCAGCCATACTTGGCTTCGACCTCGGCCTCAACTTATCCATCTACGTTTGCTAAACTAAACCTAGTTTTAGCTCATAGAGTTAGTCCCTCCGCTTATTGAGGTCGTCCTCTTGGGAGTCTTTGATGACCGGATTTTGCCTGTATCTAATCACAAGATATCCCGTCGTGATGAATGGTCGAGGTCGGGCGTAGATGGCGATTCGGCTCACAGGTGGTGATTGGCATGGCTGACATAGGATGATGTCATGACCATGCACGTCATCATCGCGCATCTTCCCGATGCAATACGTCATTTCCAGTGCATCTGCTGCTTCGATTTTAGTGTCCACGATAGTTTCTTGCATCGATTTGGGCGCACAAAACCTTACAAATAGGGGATAGGAGATTGAAAATGAAACTTTTCAAACTTCATACTCTTTCGGCACTTCTCTTGTTCTTCCGCTTCTTCTCTAGCCCTTGCTTCCAATATTCTTCTATTTTTCAGTTCAAACATTTTCCCATTGATACCCTTCTACGGTCACAACCCCAAATACCGGTCGTGATGACGCCTATCAGATTACTTGGCAAGCCAACCTAATAAATCACAACCCTTTTTCTTTTATAAAACTATTTTCTAACACGGATTTTGTCACGACCCATAATTTCCACCCTCGGGAGTCGTGATGTCGCCTACTCGTGGAAGCTAGGCAAGCCATAAACCTATGAAATCATTTATCCCTTTCATTTTATACAAGTTAAACAATTATATTAACAGTGAATAAGCAGTTAAATGATAACGAAAAATAAAAATTAGGGGAAATCAGAAATAGATAAGAAACCAAAATGTCTACAAGTCAATACACGTCTCTACCCAAAACCCGGTGTCACAATATACACGGACTACTACGAATACTACATACAACATTTTGAAGTAAATAAAGCTATTTGTCTCAGATACATAAAATAACAGAATGAAAAGTAAGATAGAGGAGATGTCGGGCCTGCGTACGTCTGCAAGGCTACCTTGGTGTCTCGGTGGACTGAAGGATGGCTCCCGATCTACTGCTGTGCACCGTATGCTGCTATGGTATCTGCACATAAGTGAAGAGTATAGCATCAACACAACCGATCCCATGTGCTGGTAAGTCTATGGCCTAACCATGGCGAGGTAGTGACGAGGCTAGGGCCAAACTCCAGATAAACCTGTGTAGTTATGTAATATATGAAAAAAAACAAACAGTTAATAAGCAGTAAGAAGGGAGGGGGTTCATGTTTGGGAAACAATTTAACTTAGTAGAAACCAAGTAAATACGAATGACAATACAATGTCTAAAATAATATGATAAGACTACTGTTGCGGTGCGCAACCCGATCCATATATATATATATAACTGTTGCGGCGTGTAACCCGATTCAATATATAATATCTGTTGCAGTGTGCAACACGATCCAATATATATAATATGTATTACAGTGTGAAACCCGATCCAATATAATATCTGTTGCGGCATGCAACCCGATCCAATATAATATCTGTTGCGGCATGCAACCCGATCTACATATGTATACATTAATAAAAATGTTGCAGCGCGCAACCCATTCCAAATATACAGCTTACACTAATCATGACAACAAATCCCTTGTCGGGATTTACCGTAAGTTACACTATCCCGGCAAGGAAACTCAACTGTACAAGTATAAACGTCCCGGCAAGGGAGAATCAGCTATAGCCAACCTCAACTCAACTCCTAATCATCCCAATTATCATAATTTCTAACTCATAAGTAACTTCCACGAAGAAACAAACTAAGACTTTGTCAATACCACAAATTTACTCATTATTGCAACGATAGTACTATTCAAGAATTCAATAAGTGTCAATATAAGACTCATGGTTATGCTCGACACCAACGTATAGATACTCGTCACCATGCCTATACGTCATACTAAAAAATAACCACATAGCAAATATGACTCAACTCCTAATCCCTCAAGCTAAGGTTAGACCGAACACTTACCTCAAACTTTCACGGCCAATTCAAACCTCAATTACCGCTCTTCCTCTTGAATTCGGCTCCAAATCGGTTTTATCTATACACAAATTACTTCATAACATCAATACATGTTAAACAATTAGAATCCAATGCCTAATTATAGCTTCTTTAGCATTCTTCCCCAAAACCCAAAAATATACCCCGGGCCCGCTTGGTCAAAATACGAGGTTCGGGCCAAAATTAAATCACGCATTGACCCACGGGCCCAAAGTTATAATTATTTTCAAAATTCGAACCCAAAAATACAATTTATTAAAAATCCGTAACTCTACCCAAATCCATAATTTCCTATCCTTAATCACATGTTTTAGTCCTAGAAATTCAATAGATGTTGATGAAAATGGAAGGAAACAAGTTAAAAATTACTTACCCAAGAAGTTTTGGTGAAGAAATGCTTTAAAGATCGCCTAGGAGATTTGGATAAGAAGGGCTTTTTGAAATTTTGGTAAAATCCCGAATTGCATTCTGCTTCAACCTTACGCATTCGCGAATAGAGGCCCGCGTTCTCGAAGGGTCTCCCCTCTCATCTTCGCGTACGTGTCCGAACGCTCGCATTCGTGATGAAGAAACTGCGCACCTGGGATCTTTTCCTTACGCGTTCGTGAGAGGGACCACGTGAACATGAAGGGTAAATCCCTGGGCACTGGCTGTCGAAAATTTGCAACTTTTCATAGGCCAAAAACCTTCCAAAACACACTGTCGATGTCCAATCTTTCCATATCGCAGACCGGGAGGATCCAGAAATCGGGTATATCATATTATGGGAGGAAAACTCTTTGATCTCTTGCGATAATTGGGTTATAAAGTTTTGGAGAGTTGCCACCTGATTATAGTGCATTATGACACTTTAAAGAGATGAAGAATTTTGAGAAGAAGGAAAACCACAGTTCGGGTAAGGGCTTGGAGATTATCTCGAGGGGAAGGTATTAGGCATATCTCAAGATCCACTAGTGTGGTTCCCGACCATGCTATAATTGTGAGTTTAAGAAAATAGTAATATCTAGTAAAGTTTGCACATAAGGATCACAAAAAAGTTGAAAGCTTCAAAGAAAAGAAGAGAATACAATTTTTTAGAAAAAAGGATTATTTGAAGAAAACATTTGCGAAAAAGGGAAAAAGGGGTCCTAGGTTTATACAAAATATGGACCACATCAATGCAATATCTAGAAATCACTCATCAAAAGAGGGGTCGCACGTGATATTAGCGCACCGGTGATCATATTCATATTCTACCCTTCCTACCCCGTTAAGGTATTTAGACGCGATTAGTCTCCTTTACTTATTGCATGCTAGTACTCGTCCCACCCTATCAGTCCCGGGGTATCAAGACTTCTGATCCTAAAGGGGAAAGAAAGGGATATAGGCATTTATGGAGTTCAAAGGTTAAAAATTCTAATTGCGACATACAAAAAAACAAGTAGCACATATAGGGATGAACAAAGCAAATAAGTAAGGCTCAAGTTAACCCCTTAATCAAACAACACTTAGTTTAGCATGTCTTAAAAAATATTGATTTGGTCTTTAAATTAAACTTAACAACAAAGCAGACTGGTTTAACACATATATTTAGATAAAAAGTCCGCATTAGGCAACTCAAATCCTATTGTCAGAAGTTAAGGTATTCTAAGCGGATAATTTAGAAAGCATTGGTTTCAGGAAGAAGTAATTGTAGAAGAGTTTTGAAAAGAAAGTATAGATTGCAACAAGTTAAAAAATGAGTTGTTAAAGAAGGGTAGGCAGACTGCTTAAACATAGTTGTAAAGAATTTTAGAGAAGGAGGCAGAATTTTTTTATGGAAAAGAACGAATTGCAGAACTATATAAAAATCAGAGTTCTGGAAAACCAAAGTAGAAAAATGTTTAGGCAAAACGTTAAGAGAGAAATTTTTTCAGAAAAGATGCAGATATGAAGAATTTAAAAGTATACTGGTTCAAAAGTGTTTTATTAAAAGATGGATTCTTTTAAAAATGTTACTAAATTAAGACGTTTAAGGACCAATTAATCAGACTCTTATTGCTTAAGACGAATTAGTCGAGTTCGATACAAAATCCTATAGGCATGATATCTACATTTGATTTTTGTAAAGACTTGTTGTTAAACTGATGAAAAGATGATTATTTAATTATCCCTAGAGTTTGCCTAATGAGTATGCAGTCCCTAAAGACATGATTTTTATGTGCATTCATTCACATGAACGTTAAAGTCCTATAGGCAAGATTTCTAATGGTTTGTAATATGATTAAACATTAAACCCTATAGGCATGATATCTAGGTGGCTTGTAGCATAATTAAACGTTAAACCCTATATGCATGGTATTTGCGCTTTATTGATGCAAGAAAGTAAAATCCCTCCCACACCCTTTTACTATATTCCCCAAAGTTATTCTATAAAAATTATTACAGAACTAGAAAAGAGGAAAAAAAATATAAAATACATCAAAACCAACAGTTGCATCAAAGGTACCAAAATCAGGTTAAATGCCTAATAATATGTGATTGACCAACTTCCGGAATCCGGGTTTGCAAAGCCTTGTCTCTATCCTAAGTGTTTCAAAGTTCCAAGGAATCTCAAGGGTTCCCGGCAGTGCTTACACTCAGGGTACCATTAGAATAGAATAGTGCAGTGTGGAACAGCCAGCCCTCAGGCATCCAAGTTTAGAGGGAGCTCAGGGGTCCCAAAGCATGGATTGCAAGAGTGGGGAAGAAGTTAATAGCTAAGAGTAAGTGCAAAGTGATAAGGAAACCATAACAAATGGTGGTCATACCTAGCCATAGGTGCAGAATGGCACACCCCTGACTATTTGTTTGGTCAAACAAGTTAGGAGCAGACCTTTGAAGGTCACACCAAGGTCTGGACAGTGATTAGGACACTACCAGACCCAAGTCCCAGGCTCAAACACATAAAGGGGAAAGGGAATGGAGAACTGATTGAGCTTTGGATTCCAAGAACCCAGTTCAGAAACATACAGAACAATGTTAGAGTGTTGTCATGCTTTGAACCATAACTCACATAAAAGGGGAAAGGGTAAAGGAATTCACATAAGAATGGTATTGATAACATTGCAGAAAAAGCAGTAAGGAAAAACACACAAGAACTGGAATGTAAAACACATAGTGGAGGGGCATAATTTAAATAAGATGGGCATACCAGTTTCAAAGTAACAGAAAGAGAATAGCTAAAGTAACTACAGCAAGCAAACATCAAAACCAACTTAGAATTTCAGCAAAACACTCGAGGATTTAAGAAGAGCTTAAAGGTATTTCAGAAGAAAGAAGTATAAAACAGAGTTGGTCTGTATGTTGAGAGAAGAAGAGAGTAGAAAACAGATTGCCTATTGCTTGGTTGTTACTTTTTTTTTGTTTTTCGTTCGAATGCCTTGAAAAGCGGGAGGGCTAAGCCCTTTATATAATTTTGGAAACAGGTGAGGCAGGCAAGAGGGTACAAACATAGAAACTAATCAAATTAGTATCAATTAGGGTAATCAGAATCCTTTAATTAAGGGTTTAGTTCAAACGACTAAGCAGGAAGAGAAAATCAGTTTATCAAGGCTAAATAAAGGTAAAGACACCATATAGGGCACAAACAAGGTCACATACACAATTGGCATTTAAGGAAAGAGGCACAGTAGTAAAAATAAGGTATAAATTTAAAAATCAGTCATGGGATCTCGGGTCCAGTTGCAAATCACAAAGAAACTAAGGTAATTAAGGAAGTAAATAATTCAACCATTAGTACAAAATCACAGAAGATATAGGATCAATTATTTAAAGAAAACATCAGCAAGGTAAAAGAGGTTCAATCAAGAGAAATCAATGAAGAATTTCTAAGCATGATTGAAGGGATTTCAAAAATAAACTTTGAAAGGGAAGTTTATATATAAAGCACACAGTTCAAACCAAAGAAGAACTATAAGAGTTTTCATAATCACAGGCACCTAGGGTTTTGAGTCTGATAGTAGACTCGTCGTGAGTCTGTAGACCTATGGTTTCAGAGTGAAACCCTAGTGTATTTTACTCAAAGGAAAACCCCCATATTCTAGGGTTTCCCCTATCGAATCAAACACAGAAACGAGAAGGCAAGTGAATAGGCTCGACGAGTCTTATGAGAGTCAAGCAAATACAATAGCAAGCTTGAAACAATCAAAGAATGAAAACCATTTTAAGGCATGAAGAACATGTTCAAACAATTTCAAAACTTAAGAAAGAATGGGGATTTCAACAAAACAGACAAAACATGCTTAACAAGCACACGACCATAGTTCAGAAAAGCAAAACAGCGAAAACACAGTGGTAAATACGCATGATAGAAGAGTGAGAAAAAACTGACTTAATCACGTGAGGATAGATATAAGAGTAGGAAGACAATACATGCATAATAGAGGAGGAAAACATACGAGCATACTAAAGATAAACATTAAAGAAAAGAACAACAGGAATCAACATACTTTCAGAAACCCTAATTTGAAAAACTAATGATTTTGAACAAGGAAATTTGGGAAAAACACTCAAAAACATCAAATATAGCATAGATCTAGCATAGATCTAGGCGAATAAGAGAAAAAGAACCTTGATTAGGCTAGGGTTTATGGGAACCCAAAAGGACGAGAGGGCTTGGAAATCTCAAAGAATGTTTCTGAGCTGATAAAGTCGAATCCAGGCTCAAGAGGTTGAGAGATGCAGGAGCAAAGCAGGAAACGACCAAAGAAACTCAAATCGGCAAAGGTATGGATGAAGCCCTTTGAGGTCTAGCCTCGAATCGTCAGCGAGCAAGCGTATAGGAGCAGGAGATGGTGAGTAGAGATCATCAATGGCAAGATTTACCATGGATTCCAGTGAATTTTGGGTCGAAGAGGAGGTAGGCGGCTTTTAAGGTTTCACGGGTTGAGAGAGTTTGAGAGAGACGAGAGGAACCAGAGACGGCGAATTTGGAGAATGGAGATAGGGTTGGGGTGTTTTGGGGATTAAAAATGGAAAGTGTGAGCCTGGGTCGTTGACCAAAATGATCAACGGCTCATATAGAAGGGGACACGGGCTAGTTTAGTTTAATGGGTCAGGGGTTGAAATTGGGCTGGCCCAATTTGGGTTTGAAATTGGCTTAAATTGAAATGAAATTGTGGCTAAAATTGAAATGAATTGAGGCTACAATTGAAATAGCTAGTTTTCCTATTTTGTTTTATAAAAATAATAAAATGTTTTATAAAAGCTAATTAAAGACACTTGGTCAAATAAAAAATATGTAAATATTAATTTAAAAACATTGAGATCAATTTGTACTTATAAAATTCTATTAATTCTTAACGATGCTAGTATTGCAATTTCATGCAATTGTAGTTTTAAAAATACCAAACGAATTTGTAAAAAGTATGCAAAAATTATGTTAGCTATATTTCGATGCAAATATGAGGATAGAATACATTATTCACCAAATGATAATTTTGGGAATAATTATTAAATTTTATGTTGATATCATAGGCCATAAATTGGTCAAAAAAATCCTTAAACTGTCAAAACTTTTTTATGTGCTCATATATGCACACATATGTTACTTTGAATATATTTTGGGCATAACAAAAATACATAGGAAAAAATTGGGTATCAACACACACCCGAGCCCTCGGGGCTCTTAACCAAACATACGTACTAACTCAACAACACCATACGAACTTATCCGTGCGATCAATTGGCCTAAATAACCTCAAAAATAATGAATTAGACCTCATGATCAAGAACGTTTTTCTCAAACTTCATCAAGTTTCAAATTTAGGATTTCAAGTGCGAATCACGTCAAACAACGTCCATTTTAACCAAATTTTATAAGAAGGACTTAAAACATATATAAGACCTATACCAGAACCAAAATACGGGCTGATACCATCGCTTTCTAATCAGATTTAAATTCAAATTTTCTTAAACATTTCTAGAAAATATTTTTCCTTAAAAATTTATTTCTCAGGCTTGGGACCTGGGAATTCAATTTCGGGCATACACCCACGTCCCATTTTTTCCTACAGACCCTTCAGGACCGTCAAATCACGGGCCGGGTTTGTTCGCCGAAAATGTTGACAAAAGTCAAATTTATTAATTTTAACATTAAATCTTAGCATTTTTCATAAAAGTTTATATTTAAGCTTTTTGGCTACGTGCCCAGACTGCGCACACAAATCGAGGTGACTCTAAATGTGGTTTTCAAGGCCGCGAAAGTATATAATTGACTAAAAATATGTGATGATCCCTTGGGTCGTCACATTCTCCACCTCTTGAGCAACCGCTCGTCCTCGAATGGACAGAAGAAGGAAGTACCTTAGTCGGGGAAAAGATGGGGATAACGACTCCGCATATTGGACTTAGATTCCCAGGTCGATGCCTCAGGAGGATGAACTCTCCACTGCTCACGAACAGAAGGGAAACTCTTGGATCTTAACTATCGAACCTGCGAGTCTAGAATAGTTATCGACTCTTCCTCATAAGACAAGTCCTTGTCCAACTGGATAGTGCTGAAATCTAACATGTGGGATGGATCGCTATGATATTTCTGGAGCATGGACACATGAAAAACTAGATGCACGACTGATAAGTTCGGCGGCAATGCAAGTCTATAAGCCACCCCTCCCACTCGATCAAGAATCTCAAACGGGCCAATGAACCTAGGGATAAGCTTTCCCTTCTTCCCAAATCTCATCATGCCCTTCATAGGTGACATTCAGAGCAACACCCGCTCTCCAACCATAAAAGCCACATCTCGAACCTTGCAGTCTGCATAACTCTTTTTCCTGGACTGAGCTGTACAAAGCCTATCCTGAATGATCCTGACCTTGTCCATGGCCTCCTGGACCATATCCGTACACAACAACCGAGTCTTTCCCATCTCAAACCATCATCAACACCGCCAACTGTATAAAACCTCATAAGCAGCCATCTGGATACTGGATTGGTAGCTATTATTTTAGGCAAACTCTTCTTAAATCAAGAACTGAACCCACAAACCTCCAAAGTCAATAACATAAGCTCGGAGCATATCCTCCAATATCTGAATAGTCCACTCAGAATTCCCGTCCGTGTGAGGATGAAATGTTGGACTGAACTCAACCTGGCTGCCAAACTCTCGCTGAACTGCTCTCCAGAAGCGCGAGGTAAACTGCGTAGCCTGGACCGAAATGATAGATACCGTCACACCATGAAGGCAGACAATCCCCCGGATATAGATCTCAGCTAACCTCTCGTATGAATAGGAGACTGCCATAGGAATGAAATGCGCTGACTTGGTTAGCCAATCAACAATGACCCAAACTGCATCGAACTTCTTTCGAGTCTGCGGGAGTCTAGTAAAGAAGTCCATAGTGATCCGCTCCCACTTCAACTCTGGAAGCTCAATCCTCTGAAATAATCCACCAGGCCTCTGATACTCATACTTAACTTGCTGACAATTCACACACCGAGCCATATATGCCACAATATCCTTCTTCATTCTACGCTAGAAATAACGGTGCCACAAATCCTGATACATCTTCGCGGCGTCAGGACAAATAGAGTACCCAGAGTTATGGGCCTCCTCTAAAATCAACTCTCGAAGCCGTTCCACATTAGGAACACAAACTCGACCCTGCAATCTACAAACTCCATCAGCACCTAAGGTAACCTGCTGGGCACCTCCACGTTGCATCGTGTATCCAAGGACACAGAAATGGGGATAATCAAACTATCGATCACGGATATGCTCCAATAATGAAGAACGAGCGACCGTGTAAGCTAATACTTGACTAGGCTTAGAAATATCCAACCTCACAAACCGATTGGCCAAATCCTAAACATCTAAAGCAAGCGGCCTCTCACCGACTGGAATATATGCAAGACTGCCCATACTAGCTGACTTTCTTCTCAAAGCATCGGCCACCACATTGGCCTTCCCCGGGTGATATAATATGATAATATCATCATCCTTCAACAACTCCAACCACTTTCTGTGCCTCAAATTCAACTCCTTTTGCTTGAACAAGTACTGAAGACTCTTATGATCCGTCAATGCCTCACACGCCACGCCATACAGATAGTGCCTCCAAATCTTCAATGCGTGAACAATGGCCGCCAACTCTAAATCATGCCCCAGATAGTTCTTCTCATGAATCTTCAACTAGCTCAAAGCATAGGCAATGACCTTGTCACTCTGCATCAACGCTGCACCAAGCGTAACACGGGAAGCATCACAATAAACTGTGTAAGGACCTAAACCTGTGGGAAAGACCAATACCAGTGCCGTAGTTAGAGCTGTCTTGAGCTTCTGAAAGCTAGCCTCACACTAGTCCGACCATCTGAACTGGGCACCCTTCTAGAGATGAGAACCCCTCCACGAACCGACGATAGTTGCCTGCCAATCCCAAGAAACTCCAAATCTCTGTAGCTGATGCTGGTCTAGGACAATTCTTGGCTGCCTCAATCTTCTTTGGGTCATCTCGAATACCCTCTTCTAATACGACATGACCTAGAAATGCAACTAAACTCAACCAGAACTCACACTTCAAGAACTTAGCATAGAGCTGACTATCCCTCAAAGTCTGAAGAACCAATCTGAGATGCTGCTCGTGCTCCTCATGGCTGCGGGAATATATTAGGATATCACCAATGAAGACTATCACGAACGAGTCCAAATAAGGCCTGAACACTCAGTTCATGAAATCCATAAAAGTTGCTGGGTATTTGTCATCCCGAATGATATGACCAAGAACTCATAATGCCCGTACCGAGTGCGAAAAGCTGTCTTAGGGACATCGGATGCCCTAATGCTCAACTGATGTTAGCCAGATCTCATGTCAATCTTTAAAAATACCTTGGCACCCTAAAGCTGATCGAACAAATCATCAATCCTCGACAATGGATACTTATTCTTGATTGTAACCTTGTTCAACTATCGATAATCAATGCACATTCTCATCGAACCATCCTTTTCTTAACAAATAACACCAGCACACACAAGGCGAAATGCTGGGCCTAATGAAATGCTTCTCAAGCAAGTCTTGTAGCTGATCTTCAACTCTTTCAACTCTTATAAGGCCATGTAATACGATAGGATAGAAATGTACTGAGTGACCGGAACCAAATCAATGCAGAAGTCAATATCCCTGTCGGGTGGCATCCCCAGCAGCTCTGAAGGGAAAACCTTAGGAGACTCACGAACCACATGCATATAATCAATAAAGGTAACCTCAGTGGTGGAACACGAACATAAGCGAAATATACCAAACTCCCTTTATCGACCATATGCCGAGTCTTCACATAAGAGATAACGCTACAGGTAGAATGACCAGGAGTCCCGCTCCACTCTAAATGGAGGCATACCTGATAAAGCTAAGGTCACAGTCTTGGCATGGAAATCCAAGATAGTGTGGTAAGGTTATAAGCTGTCCATCCCCAATATAACATCGAATTTGACCACGTCTAAAAGAAATAAATCTACATGAGTCTCGAGATCCCCAATCACCACAACACAAGAATGATGGACTCGATCAACCATGATAGAATGACCACCGGTGTAGACACATAAATAGGAATACTCAGTGAATCACTAGGAAGAACCAGACACGAGCAAACTAAGATGAAACATATGAATACGTATACGCTAGATCATATAACACTGAAGCATCTCTATCAAACAGCAGAACAGTACCTGTGATCACCGCATATAAAGCCTCAGCCTCGGGCATGGCTGGAAGAGCATAATATTGGGGCTGGGCCCCACCAACCTGAATCACCTCTTTGGGACGACCTACAACTGATTGGCCTCCACCTCTAGCGGACTGAGCTCCAACTATAAGTCCTCTACCTCCACCTCTAGCACCTTTACCCCCACCTCTAGCTGGCTGGGCGGTCTGTGGAACATCTGGTGCCTGGATCATAACACGGGAACCCTGCTGCTGTGACTGAGTTCCCACTAACCTCACACAAGCCCTTCGGATATGACCATACACCCCACACTCATAACATCCACCTAAATGCCGCGGATGAGAAAATTGAGATTGACTATGGCAACCTAAATGACAACCTCAAAAACTCTGGAGCGGTGGTGCACTGATAGGAGCTGGTGGTGCATTGTAGGGATGCTGATCAGAATACTGCATGCGAGAACCACAGCCACCTGGAGTACCGTGAGAATCCTGAAGATATGACTGAAAGGGCCTAGGAGGACGACCTCTACCACATAAATCTTTACCTCCGGACGAGGTACCACTGAATCTGCCTGAATGACGGAGACTGTTATCCGACCCATAACAACCTCCCTGTGCCAGAACCATCTCAACGCCGCGGGCCACACTGGCCGCCTCTTGAAAAGTGATCTCACTCCCGGCCTCCTTGGTCATCTGAAGATGAATCAGCTGAATACGACCATCAGTTATCCTCCTCACCTTCTCTCTCTCTCTCTCTTGGTAGGAAGTATGACAAGAGCATGGCGAGATAGATCGATGAACCTGGTCTCATACTGGGTGAACGTCATGGAACCCTACTGGAGGTGATCAAACTACCTCCGATAGGACTTTCCTTGAGTAACAGGGAGAAAATTCTCCAGAAACAACATTGTATCTCCCAAGTCAAAGATGGCGACCCTGATGGCCTAGCTAAGCAATAATCCCCCCACCAAGTCATTGCGGATCCAGGAAGGCAAAAAATAGCAAAGTCGGCCCCATTGGTCTGTACAATATCCTTATTCCTGAGAACCTCGTGGAAACTGTCTACAAAATCATTGGGATCCTCAGTAGAAGCACAGCTGAAAGTAGAAGTGAAGAGCTTGGTAATCCTATCCAGCCTCAACAAGGCATCGATGGACTTAGTCGCTCCATCGCCGGTCTGAGCTACTTCATCCGGCTGAACTGATCCAACTGGCTGAACTGCAGGAATCTAAATCTGGGGAGCTCCATGCTCCGGAGTGTGAGTAACATGAGTCTGGGCCCCTCCTCCAGCTTGAGAAGTGGCTGGTGCCACAGGAAGCAAACCTGCTCGGGTGACACTTTCCATGAGACCCACTAATCAGACCAGAGCATCCTGGAGAACTGGGGTTGTAATAAACCCCTATGGGACCTGAGCTGGATCTACCGGAACTGCTGGCGCCGGAACCTCCTCCTCAAAATCGGCCTAAGGATCTGCCACTTGTGCTACTGCTCAAGGCTGATCTTTGCCCCTACCTCGACCTCTAGCATGACCTCGGCCTCGCCCTCTACCACAAGTAGGAGCTGCTGATGGGGGCTCGGGCTACTGAGCGGTAGATGAGGAAGCGTGTGTTCTCGCTATCTACGAAGGAACAAAGTAGAAATTCAATTAGCATTTGAGAAACAACACCGCACGATAAGAAAGAACAAATGTGAAGTTTTCCTAATTTTGCAGCCTTTGGGGGATAAATACAAACGTCTCCGTACCAATCCCTCAAACTCTACTTAGCTTGTCCGTGAGTTATGAGACCAATGTAACATAGAGCTCTAATACCAACTTGTCACGACCCGAAAATTCAACCATCGGGAGTCGTGATGGCGCCTACTCATGCAAGCTAGGTAAGCCATAAACCTTTGAAATCATTTATCCTTTTCATTTTACACAAGCTAAATAATTAATTTAATAGTGAATAAGCAGTTAAATGACAGCGGAAAATATTAGCGGAAATAAGAAAAAGATAAAAAATCAAAATGTCTAGAAGCCAATACACGTCTCTACCCAGAACCTGGTGTCACAATATGCACGGACTACTACGAATACAACATACATGAGTTTGAAGAAAATAAAGTTGTTTGTCCCGGATACATGAGATAATATAATAGAAAGTAAGATAAAGGATACGCTGGTCATACAGACGTCTGCAAGTCAACGTCGGTGTCTTGGTCGACTGAAGGATGGCACCCAATCTACTGCTGCGCACTGTATGCTGCTCCGGTATCTACACATAAGTGCAGAGTATAGCATCAACACAACCGACCCCATGTGCTGGTAAGTGTATGGCCTAACCCCGGCGAGGTAGTGACGAAGCTAGGACCAAACTCCAGATAAACCTGTGCAGTTACGTAATATATGGCAAAAAATAAGCAGGTAATGAGCAGTAAGAAGGGAAAGCTACCTTATATATATATATATATATATATATATATATATATATATATATATATATATATATATATATATATATATATATATCTGTTGCGGCTTGCAACCCGATCCAATATATAATATCTGTTGCGGCCTGCAACCGATACAATATAATATCTGTTGTGGCGTGCAAACTATCCATATATGTGTACTTCAATAAAAATGTTGCGGCGCAACCTGTTCCAAATATACAGCTTATAGTTATCATGACAACATTCCCGGCAAGGGATTTACCATAAGCTACACTATCCCGATAAGCGAACTCAATAGTACAAGTTTAAACGACCTGGCAAGGGAGAATCAGTTATAACCAACCTCAACTAAACTCCGAATCATCCTTATTATCACAATTTCTAACTCATAAGTAACTTCCACGAAGAAACAAGCTAAGGCTATGTCAATACCACAAATTTACTCATTATTGCAACCATAGTATTATTCAAGAATTCAACAAGTATCAATTTATGACTCACAACCATGCTCGACACAAACATATCTATACTCGTTACCATGCCTAGGCGTCGTACTCAAAAAGAAACACATAGCAAATATGACCCAACTCCTAATCCCTCAAGCTAAGGTTATACCGAATACGTACCTCAAACTTCCACGACCAATTCAATCCTCAATTACCTTTTTTCCTCTCAAATTTGGCTCCAAATCGATTGTATCTATACATAAATGACTTAATAACATCAATAGATGCTAAACAATTCGAATCCAATGCCTAATTATAGCTTCCCGAGCATTTTCCCAAAAACCCAAAAATCGACCCGTGCCCGCTTGCTCAAAACACGAAGTTTGAACTAAAATGAAATCACCCATTCACCCACGAGCCCAAATATATAATTATTTCCAAAATTCGACCCAAAAACGAGGTCTGGATCACAATTAATTAAAAATCCCTAATATTACTCAAATCCTTAATTTTCTACCCTTAATCACATGATTTAGGCCTAGAAATTCAATAGATGTTGATGAAAATGGAAGGAAACGAGTTAATAATTACTTACCCATTAAGTTTTGGTGAATAAATGCTTTAAGGATCGCCTAGGATCTTTGGATAAGAAGGGGATTGTGAAATTTTGGTTAAATCCCGAAATGCATTCTATTTTCGGAACTCAAAAATAACTGGGAGATTAATGATACACGTTCGCGACCGACTTCACACGATCGTGATGGGTCAGGCTACTAGGCCTTCGCGTTTGCGTGCATGGGCTCGCGTTCGCGAAGCGTTTGCTTCTCGAGCCTCACATTCATGGACCAGTGGTCTAGTTCGCGATACACAAACTGGTGACCCATTCCCTCAACCTTATGTGTTCGCGAATGGAGGGCCGCATTGGCAAAGGGTCTCCCCCCTCATCTTCATGTTCGTGTCCCAACGCTCGCATTCGCGATGAAGAAACTGGACACCTAGGATCTTTACCTTACACGTTCGCGAGGGGGACCACGCGAACGCGAAGGGTAAAAAACCTAATCACTGACTGCAGAGAATCTGCAACTTTTCATAAGCCAAAAACTTTCCGAACATACCCGAGCCCTTGAGGCTCCTAACTAAACATACTTACTAACTCAACAACACCATATAAACTTATCAGTGTGATCAAGTTGCTAAATAACCTCAAAAACGATGAATCATACCTCAAAGTCAAGAACTTTTTTCTCAAACTTCATCACGTTTCAAATTTCAGATTTCAAGTCCGAATCACGTCAAAAAACGTCCGTATTTAACCAAATTTTATAAGAAGGACTTAAAACATATATAAGACATGTACCGGGCGCCCGAACGAAATATGGGCCCGATACAATCGCTTTCTAATAAGAGTTCATTTCCAATTTTCTTAAATATTTCCAGAAAACAATTTTTCTTAAAAATTTATTTCTCGAGTTTGGGGCCTAAATTCAATTCCGGGCATACGCCCATGTACCATATTTTCCTACGGATCCTCTGGGACCATCAAATCACAGGTTCGTTACCGTTTGCCCCAAATGTTGACCAAAGTCAAATTTATTCATTTTAATATCAAAACTTAGCGTTTTTCACAGAGTTTCGTATTTAAGCTTTTCGGTTATGTGCCTAAATTATGCACGCAAATCAAAGCGACTCTAAATGAGCATTTCAAGTCCTCGGAAGCACAAAATTGACCAAAACAGGTGATGACCCTTTGGGTTGTCACATGTTTAAATACCAATTTTCATAAGAAGTGATTAAAAAAACTAAAAATGCACGGAAATCTATAAAACATAAGACAACATAGCCCAAATATCTAGTATCACGAGTTTAGAGCCTCTAAATACACAATCGACTGTCTAATACATCATAAGTCTAAAAGTGGAGTATAGAACAAGATAGGATAGAATGAACGCAGGGTTGTAGACGCCAATGCAGCTACCTTGCAATGTTTGGAAAACTCTGGAAAAGATTAGCACCCTTACTCTGCTGCTCGGGCACCTGGATCTGTGCACAAGGTGTTGGGAGCTACGTGAGTACACCAACTCAGTAAGTAACTAAAGTAAATAAGATGTGAAAGTAGTGATGAGCAGCTAAAAATCATACATAAGAATAAATAACAGAATAACAGATCAAACTGCACAGTTTAAAACCAGTTTCGTCATAAAATCTTCAGTTTTAGTTGGAATACTTGAAGTCATTTACTTAATAATTTTTAAACACACGGTTAGTTTAAATGAAGAGTTAAATATCATAAATGGTCCCCTCGGGCAAGGTAACACTCAGATTATGGCCTCTCGGGCATCCTCTCAGTCACTCGTGCTTCAACGCTCGTCAATCAGTACTCACTCTCAGCACTCAGGCTCATTAATATCTCATAGTAATAATAATAATAATAATAATAATAATAATAATAATAATAACAATAATAATAATAATAATCATATTAACCGCTGCGGCGTGTGGCCTGATCCATAATTTATAGTCGACTACACTCACTGCAGGTGTACAGACTCCGGAGGGGCTCCTACAGCCCAAACGTAAAATTTCTGTGCTGCGCAACCCAATCCAATATATATATATATATATATATATATATATATATATATATATATATATATATATATATATATATATATATATATTTATATATATATATCGGTACGGCGTGCAACCCGATCAATATAAATATCGTTGCGGCATGCTGCCCGATCCATAATACATACATATATAAATATCCTTACATTTAGATTCTCAACCTCTCTCAGTCATTAACCTCAAAACAACTCGGGCATAACAGTAGGAATCAGGGAACTCAGTCCAAATAGTTCTCACATTTAAGAAGTATAGTGATAAACTAATTATAAACAATAAGGAGGTAAAACATGGCCGAGGATATGCTTTCAAATAAATAAAGTGAGGAAAACAGCAAAAATGCCCTTAAGGGTCTCAACAGGTCAGCACAAGGCCCTAAACATGGTATACAACCCATAATATAGTATAAATAACTAAAGTGCAAAATATCATATGGTTTCAAATCAAATAAGCGGCTTAATAGTCGCTATGGGACCGACCAAGCCACAATCCCTACTGGCGCATGCCCGCACGCTCGTCACATAGCGCGTATGCCACTGCGTTTATATAAACAATTCAAATACCGAGGTTTTGTACCCTCAGTTCCACATTTACAATGGTTACATACCTCAAACCCATGAAAATACTACTCTGCGATGCCTTAGCCCCTCGAATCGGACTCCTCTCGCGTCGAATCAATCTAAAATTGGAGTCACAGCGTCCAAATATACTAACGGAAATCGAAATTGGTCAAACCCGACCCCCAGAACCACATCTCGAAATTCGATAAAAACACATCAAAGGAATACTTATCCTCCTACGGGTCTATTCACACCAAAAACATCAAAATCCAACTACAAACGACCCCTCAAATCCCAATTTCTAGGTCTCCAATTTCAAGCCTTAGTTCTTCAATTTTACGCTTAATTTTCATGATTAATTAGGTATATTTCACATTAGAATCGAGTTTTAAGTCCATGAATCTTACCTCCAAGTGATTCCCCTTGAATCCCTCTTCAAAAAGCTCCAAAAACACTTAAAATGGTGGAAATAAACCTCAAAATCGCGAACAAGATAACTATTTAAAAATTCTACCCAGGTGTGAAATCCTTCATTGCGATCGCGGGACGCTCATCGCGATCACGAAGCACAAGCTACCAGACCGTCAAATTTACTCTACGTGAACGTGTTATCTCCCACACGAATGCGATGCTCACGTATCCTACACCTACGCGATCACGAATTGGACCATGTGAACTCGATGCACAACTTACCCAATTTAAGTGATCGTGACTTACGATACGCGATCGCGAAGCACCACTTGAATTGCCCCTATCACTGCCCTATGCGATCGCGAGACTCCCTACGCGATCACGAAGAAGAAAACTATGCAACAGCTGAAGCTAAAAATCTACAACTTTTCTAAAACATGAAATGGTCCGATTGACTGCCTGAAACTCACCTGATGCCCACGCGACCTCAACCAGACATGCCAACATATCTCATAACATCATTCAAACTTGTTCCATCCTTTGTAACGAGAAAAACAACATTAAAACATCAAATTGACATCATATTTAAGGCTATTAATTCCAAAATTTTCTAAATTACATTTTTGAACAAAAACCCAACCAAACCACGTACGAATGACCTGAAATGTTGCACACACATCCCAAATAATACAATGGAACTACATCAACTCTCGGAATTCCATTCTGACCCTATATCAAAATCTCACCTATCAACCGAAAATAGCTAAAAATCCAATTTTGCCAATTCAAGCCTAAATCTACTCCAGTTCTCCCAACTCATAACGACCATGCTCCCAAGTCCCAAATCTCCTCCCAAAGCTAGCCGAACCATCAAAACTCACATCCTACCAATATAACTCATAAGCCAACATCCGGTTGACTTTTTCAACTTAAGCTTCTTAATAAAAGACTAATTGTCTCAAGCCTGAACAAATACTTTCCGAACTCGAACCAATCAACCCGATAACATATAGAACATATAGACAAGGAAATAAGAATAACAAAAAAGGAAAATGGCGCGACAACTCATGATACTACCGGTCGGGTCGTCACATCCTCCCCAACTTAAACAAATGGTTGTCCTTAAATGAGTCAAGAAACATACTTGAAGGCTCAAACAGGTAAGGATATCTGCTCTACATTTCCCACTCGGTCTCCCAGGTAGCCTCCTCTGCGGGCTGACCTCTCCACTGCACTTTCACAGAAGCGATATCCGTTGACCTCAACTTTCGAACCTGACGATCCAAAATAGCTACTAGCTCCACATCATAGGTCAAATAATTTTCTAAGTGAACTGTGCTGAAATCCAAAACATGAGATGGATCCCCAATATACTTTCGGAGCGTAGAAACATCAAATACCGGATGCATATCTCGACAAGCTGCTTGGCAAAGCAAGCTCATAATCCACCTCCCCAATCCTCCGAAGCACCTCGAAAGGCCCAATGAACCGAGGACTCAACTTACCTTTCTTACGAAATACCATATCACCCTTCATGGGTGAAACCTTCAACATAACCTTCTCGCCAACCATGTAGGAAACATCTCGAACCTTCCAATCAGCATAACTCTTTTGCCTCGACTACGCTATACGAAGCCTCTCTTGAATCACCTTCACATTTTCTAAAGCATCATGTACCAAGTCTATCCCTAATAGCCTAGCCTTGCCATACTTGAACCAACCAATTGGAGACCTACACCGCCTGCCATATAACGCCTCATATGGATCCATCTGAATACTTGACTGGTACTTGTTGTTATAAGCAAACTTTGCAAGCTGTAGAAACTGATCCCATGACCCTCAGAAATCAATGACACAAGCACGCAACATGTCCTCCAATATCTGAATGGTGCGCTCAGACTTCCCGTACGTCTGAGGGTGAAAAGCTGCATATACCTCTAAAACTGCAAAGTAAATTGATTGCCTCTATTTGAAATGATGGAAACTAGGACACCATGAAAAATAACAATCTCCCAGATATAGATCTCTACCAACCGCTCTGAAGAATAGGTAATATATACACGTGGACTTGGTCAGCCAATCTACAATCACCCAAATAACATCAAACTTCATCAATGTCTATGGAAGTAAGACCAAGAAACCACACAAGCCAATACCCGACTGGGCTCCGAAATATCTAACCTCACGAACCGATTGGCCAAGGCCTGAAAATCAGCTACAAGAGCTCTCTCCCCAAGTGGAATATATTCCAAACTCCCCATACTCACAGCCTTTCGGCTCAATGCATCGGCCACTACATTGGCCTTCCCCAGATGGTACAATATAGTGATATCATATTCCTTAAGCAACTCCAACCACCTCCGCTGCCTCAAATTGAGATCCTTTTGTTTGAACAAGTGCTGAAGGTTATGGTGATCAGTAAACACCTCATAAGACACACAATACAAGTAGTGCCTCCAATTCTTCAACGCGTAAACTATGGAAGCCAATGCAAAATCATGAACGGAGTAGTTCTTCTTATGGGGCTTTAATCGACGAGAAGCATAAGCAATAAATCTACCCTCATACATCAAAACACAACCAATACCCACTCTTGAAGCATAACAATATATAGTATATGAACCCGAAACTGATGGCAATATTAAACTGGAGCTGTGGTCAATGTTGTCTTGAGCTTTTAAAAGCTCTTATCACATTCATCTGACCATAAAAGTGAAGTACCCTTCCGAGTCAACTTAGTCAAGGTTGATGCGATAGATGAGAATCCTTGAACAAAGGGGCGATAATAGTCTTCCAAACCAAGAAAGCTGCAAATGTCTATGGATGAGGATAGTCTGGGACAACTCTGAACCAACTTTATCTTCTTTGGATCAACTTGAATACCCTTGCTGGAGACCAAGTGCTCCAAGAAAGCCACTGAACTAAACAAGAACACACACTTTGAGAACTTTGCATAAAACTTCTTCTCCCTCAATCTCTGCAACACAACTCTCAAGTGCTATGCGTGCTCCTTCTAACTATGCGAATACACCAGAATATAATCAATGAAGAATATGACAAATGAGCCGAGATAAGGCCGGAACACGTTGTTCATAAAATGCATGAATCCCGCCGGGGCATTGGTCAGCCCAAAAGACATCACCAAGAACTCATAATGACCATATCAGGTCCTAAACATTGCCTTAAGAATATCCGAGTCCCTGATCTTCTACTGGTGATAACCCGAAAGGAGATCAATTTTGGAGAACACTTTCGCTCCATGAAGCTGGTCGAATAATCATCAATGCGAGGCAACTGATACTTGTTCTAAACTGTTACCTTGTTCAATTGCTTATAATATATGCACATCCTCATAGTGCCATCTTTCTTCTTCACAAATAGTACCGGCGCACCCCAAGGTGAAACACTAGGCCGAATGAACCCCTTATCAAGGAGTTCCTGAAGTTCCTCCTTTAACCACTTTAACTCTGCTGGTTCCATATGATAGGGCGTAAATAGAAATGGGCTGAGTGCCCGGCACCAGGTCAATACAAAAATCAACATCCCTTTCTGGTGGCATGTCTGATAGGTCTGCATGAAACACATCGGGAAAATACTTCACAACTTGAACAGAATCCATACTAGGAGTCTCTGTACCGAAATCCCTTACAAAGGCTTGATACAAAAGACTTCTCTTCCCAACCATACGCTGAGCCTTCAAGAATGAGATCGCTCTACATGGAACATAATCAGTCATACCTTGCCACTCAACCCGTGGCACACCGGTATAGCCAATGTGATTGTCGTAGCATGACAATCCAGAATAGCACGCCATATAGATAGCTAATTGATAAGTAGGATTGTAACATGTTTTATACGCATACTTGCCTGCACTTTGAGTATAATTTGCTACAAAATAGTCCCAAAATGCTTACAGATTGTGCTTGATTGCAGGTTTGAGCGACAAAGTGACAAAATGTAAATGTTCGGCTCAAAAAAGAGTGAAACCTGCTCAAGTGTCAAAGATCATTAAAGTGAGAAATTCAAAGCTTGGTGCGGGCCGCACCATCATGTCATGTGTCTTCATCAGATAAGTTCAGAGAAGGCACAAGTTACAAGTCCATCTAAGCGTCCGCGGTCAAATTCACGCGGCCTGCATCCAACTCATGCGACCA
This sequence comes from Nicotiana benthamiana, assembly GCA_034376525.1. Classification (NCBI taxonomy): domain Eukaryota; kingdom Viridiplantae; phylum Streptophyta; class Magnoliopsida; order Solanales; family Solanaceae; genus Nicotiana; species Nicotiana benthamiana. Next base: position 29,955,844 of record CM067328.1, read on the forward strand.
CACCTTCTTGTCATGTGGCCGCACCATACGAGTTCAAAGAAGTGCCAATTTCCCGTAGCAAGCCTCAGGGCCGCGGTTGAGTTTACGCGGTCTGCGTCCAACCAATGTGGAAGCACACTTTGTTTACACGGTTTGCACAAAAGAGTTCAGAGCTCAGACACAAGCCATTCATGCGGTCGTACAACAGGTTTACGCGATCTGCGCTGGTCTCCATGTGGCAGCGTCACAACTTTATACGATCTGCATCACCTATTTCAGAGAACAAGAATTAGAAGTCAAATAGCCAGGTGAGGACACAGTCATGTTTGTGCGGCCCGCACTTGACCCCGTAGGGGCATTTTTATCCAGTTTTTCTATCCCACTATAAATAGAACATGTGCCATTTTAGGCTAAGTTTGAACATCAGATAGCTGCTGCGCTTGTGAGACATATGTTTATCCTATTTTGTTCATTTTAGCTTTATTTCATCTTAGATTATTGTAGTTCAACATTAGCAATTAATTAATATGGTTGTTTCTTCTTCTATTTCTTTTGTTTCTTCTTTAATTATGTCTAGCTAAACTCATTAGCTAGTGTTGTGGCTAAACCCTAGTGTGGGTAATTGATAGGTGTTGCTTCTTAATGATAGATTGATATTGAGTGTTTGTTATTTGGGTTAATTGTATCCTTTAATTAATGATTGGTGGTTGAAAACATCAATTCTAGCTTAGTGGATCTTGACTCTTCTTAAGAAAGAGAGTCTATGAACCTAAAATTGACCCAACAAGGAGTTGGGATAAACCCCTGAGAAATGGTAGTCCCAATTAACGGGTTAAACCTCGAGAGAGTAATCACCATACTTGAACCCTAGTTGTTTGATCTAATTGGCCTACCCAATTGGTCTCGAGAGAGTCAATTGGGCAAAATCGCTCTCTCTACCGAGGAGTGTGAGAGTGGGTATAATTGTGCAATGTTTATAACATTGATCCCAAATATATCAATCTATTATCAGTAGTTCTTACCCGTTAGTTAACCACCGAGGTGATGCCACGACCCTAGTGCCTTTCTCTATATTAATCACAACTTAGAAAATATCCCTTTAGCATAAATTAGTCTTAATCTGTAGTTGATAAACAAAAACCCAAAAATGTTAGGAGTTCAATTAGGAGCACAAACGCATTCCTAGTCTAGACAAATACGCAACACCATTCCAAGCTCCCTGTGGAAAATCGACCTCGATACCACTATTTGGGTAAAAGTTTTAGCGCCCGCTCTTCCTACTATCGTGTAAGGTTGGGTTTGCTGCGATCACCAATCTATGCCCAAAATAACATCAAAATCCATCATACACAATAATAAAAGATCCACTAGGGTCTCCAGACCCCCAATAGTCACCACACACGACCGGTACATACGCTCTACAAAAATAGTATCGCCTACCAGAGTAGATACATTAACAGGTGAAACAAGTGACTCACGGGGCGTATCCAAATAACGGGAAAAGTATGATGACACATAAGAAAAGGTAGAACCGGGATCAAATAATACAAAGGCATCTCTGTGGCAGACTGAAACAGTACCTGAAATCATAGCATCTGAATCAGCAACATCTGGTCTACCTGGGAAGGCATAGAAATGAGCCAGACCACCACCCGATCGACCTTCCCCTCTAGGGCGACCCATAGCTGAGTGACATTCACCCCTAGCTGGATGGGTAGGTGGTGAAGTAACTGGAGCTGAAGTCAAGGGCTGACCCCTCTGCTGAGATGGACCATCATGAAGACGAGGACATCACCTCCTCTTATTCCCAAACTCTACACACTCATAACACCCCCGGTGCTGGAGATAGGGACTAAAGGGAACCCCTAGCACTAGAATGACTACTAGAAGAACCTGGAATGGAATAACCCTGAACTGATGGTGAAAGGGACAAACTATTGGCTGGAAGGGCACGGAGTGATGAATGGCCCTGATAAGAACAGTTATAACCATTACCCAATGATGCCCCACAATAAGCTGGGCGAGCTGACTGAGTTTGCCAGATTGGACGACCTATGCCCTGCTATAACTGACCCTCAAAGAGTACTACTAAAGCTACTAGATTCCCGAGGCCTCTCGGATTCCCTCTCCTCTTGCACATGATGACGAACAGACTCAATCTCCCGAGCAATGTCTACAACCTCCTCAAAGGTAGCATCAGTCACCCTCTCTCCGGTCATGAGAATACGAAGACAATAAGTGAAGGCATTAACAAACCTCCTAATCCTCTCTCTATCTGTTCGAACCAACCAGACCACATGACGAGCTAAATTAGAGAACCACATCTCATGCTGTGTCATAATCATCTCTCCCTGACGCAATTACTCGGACTGCATGCGCAGCTCCTTTTGGTGAGACTATGGCACATACTTCTCTAGAAAGAGAATAAAGAACTGTTGCCAGGTAAGGGGTGTTAGACCAATGTGCCTACACCTCTCAAAAGCCTCCCACCAAGTAAAGCAACTCTAGAAAACTGCAAGATAGTAAAAGCTACACCACTGGTCTCTAGAATACTCGCTATACATAGCATCCTCTAGCACTTATCCAAGAAAACCTCGGCATCCTCGCCCTCTGCATCGCTTAAAGTCAGAGGATGGAGTCTATCAATCCTCTTTAGTCGATGATGCTCGTCGTCCAGCATAATTGGTAGCACATACTCCTTAGCTGGTGCAACCAGCTGGGCTGGAGATGCCCCCGATGTCTGAAGTCCCTGCACAAGCTCAAGTGTGCGAGCAACGAGAGTTTGGGTGCCTCCCCCGACCTGATAAGTAGCTGTGGCCGTAGTAACCGAGACTGCCTGAGCCAAACAGGTACACATTGATAAAATCTGAGCTAAACCTCCTAAAGGCATGGAATCATAATAAGCACAGGTGGTGCTGCTGTAGTGTCTACAACTAGGACATGATACTGAACTGGGCAGATGGTGGATCTGCAGGTGCTTCCCCTACTATGGCCTCGACCACGTCCTCGGCCTCTAGTGGCCCCAACTGGTGGTATTGGTGGTCATCCATCCTGCCCAGTAGAACGTGTCCTCAACATTTGTGAGAGAATGGAATAACAGAAGTTTGGTACTCGGTTCAACAGATTCGCATGACAAGAATTTCAAGAATTTGAAGTTTTTCCTAAAGGTTCTGCAGCCTCTCGAAGATAAATACAGACGTCTCCGTACCGATCCGCGAGACTCTACTAAACCAGCTCATGACTCACGATACCTATGTAACCTAGACTGTGATACTAACTATCACGAGCCCAAATACCCGATCGTGATGGCTCCTTTACTAGTCAAGCCAATCTAAACATTGATCACAAGGCTTTTTTCTTTTTTAAAACCGTTTTCTAACACAGGTTTGAATACCAATTTTCATAAGAAATGATTAAAGCAACTAAAAAAGGGTAGAAATCAATAAAATATAAGATAACACAACCCAAACGTCTGGTGTCACGAGTCTAGAGCCTCTAAATACACAATCAGCTGTCTAATACATCATAAGTATAAAAATGCAGAAAAGAACAAGATAAGAATGAGGAAAGCAGGGCTGTGGACGCCATGCAACTACCTTGCAATCTCCAGCAAACTTTGGAAAAGCTGAGGACCCTCACTTTGACGCTCTGGAACCTGGATATGCACACAAAGTGCAGGGAGTAACATGAGTATGCCAACTCAGTAAGTAACTAAAGTAAATAAGTTCAGAAATTAGTGACGAGTAGTTAAAAACCATATACAAGAATAAACAACATAATAAAAAATCAAACTCCACAGTTTAAACCCAGTTTCCTCATAAAATCTTCAGTTTCAATTGAAAAACTTGAAGAAATATACTTAGCAATTTTCTACAGAGGCTTATTTTAAAAGAAGAGTGAAATTAGTGAAAATATCATAAATGGGCCCCTCGGTCAAGGTATCACTCAGACTATGGCCTCTTGGGAAGTTTTTTAGTCACTCGTGACTTAACTCTCATGTCTCGGTGCTAAATCTCTTCACTTAAGCTCATTAATATCTCATAATGATAATAATCATAGTAACCACTGCGTCATGCAGCCCGATCCATAATATATAGTCGACTACACTCACTGGGGGTGTACAGACTCCAGAGGGGCTACTACAGCCCAAGCGTCATATCTCTGCGGCGCGCAACTCGATCCAATATATATAGTTTTGGCGTGCAACCTGATCCATATAAGTATGACTTTGGTGTGCATCCCGATCCATAATACCTACATATATAAATATCCTCACCAGTAGGTTCTCAACCTCTCTCAGTCATTAACCTCACATCTAAACGGGCATAACAGTAGGAATCAGGAAACTCAGCCCGAACATTTCTCACATTTAAGAAGTACAGTGATAAACCATTTTTAAAAATAAGCAGGTAAAGCATGACTGATGATATGCTTTCAAATAAATAGAGTGAGGAAAAATAATAAAAATGCCCTTAAGGGTCTCAACAGGTCGGCACAAGACCCTAAGCATTGTATACAACCCATAATACAGTATAAATGACTAAAGTACGGAATATCGTAAGGTTTCAAATCAAATACATGGATTAATAGTCGCTACGGGATGGACCAAGTCACAATCCCTACCAGTGCACGCCAACACGCTCGTCACCTAGCATGTCAATCATTGTATTTATAAAAATAATTCGAATACTGGGGTGTTATACCCTCAGTTCCAAATTTACAATGGTTACTTACCTAAAAACCGATGAAAATACTACGTCTCGATGCCTTAGCTCCTTGAATCGGCCTCCACTCGCGTTGAATCAATCCAATATCTGAATCACGACGTCAAAATATGCTAAAGGAATGAAGCCCAAGCGAAATATTCAAATTATACCAAAAATCTCGAAATTGGAAAAATCCGACCCCTGGTACCACGTCTCGAAACTCAATAAAAATCAAATCAATGTTATCCTTATCCTCCAACGGTTCCATTCATACGAAAAGCATCAGAATCACGACGTCAAAATATGCTAAAGGAATGAAGCCCAAGCAAAATATTCAAATTATACCAAAAATCGCGAAATTGGAAAAACCCGACCACCGGTACCACGTCTCAAAACTCAATAAAAATCAAATCAATGTTATCCTTATCCTTCAACGGTTCCATTCATACGAAAAGCATCAAAATCCAACCACAAATGACCCCTTAAATCCTAATTTCTAGGTCTCTAATTTCAAGCCATAATTCTTCAATTTTAGGCTTAATTCTCATGATTAATTAGGTATATTTCACAATAGAATAAAGTTTTAAATCCATGAATATCACCTCCAAGTGATTCCCCTTGAATCCCTCTTCAATAATCTTCAAAAAGCTCCCAAAAACGCTAAAAATGGTGGAAATAAACCTCAAAATCGCGGACAAGACAACTATTTAAGCATTCTGCCCGAGACTGAAATCCTTCATCGTGATCGCGAGAACCTCATCGCTATTGCAAAGCACAAGCTACCAGACCCTCAAATTTACTGTACTCGAATGCGTCAACTCCCATGCGAATGCGAAGTTCATGCATCCGACACCTATGCAAAGTCGAATAGCACCACACGAACACGATGCAATGCTTTCCCAATTTATGCAATCATGACTTAGGCTATGCGATCGTGAAGCACAACTTGAAATACCCCCATCACTACCCTATGCGATTGCGAGAGTCCCTACATGATCGCAAAGAAGAAGACTCTGCAATAGCTGAAGCTAAAAATCTGCAACTTTTCTAAAACATGAAATGGTCCGATTGACCACCCGAAACTCACCCGAGGCCCTCGGGACCTCAACAAAACATTCCAGTATATCCCCTAATATCATTCAAACTTTTTTCAACCTTCGGAATGCTCAAAACAATATCAAAACATCAAATTCACATCGGATTCAAGCCTAAGAATTCAAAAATCTTCTAAATTACGCTTCTGATAAAAAATCCAACCAAAACACGTCCGAATGACCTAAAATTTTGTACATACATCCCAAAATAACACAAAAGAACTAATAAAATTCTCGAAATTCCATGCCGACACCAATATCAAAATCTCACCTATCAACCGGAATTTGTAAAAAATCCAATTTCGCCAAATCAAGCCTAAATCTACTCCAGACGTACAAAATTCATTCCGATAATGCTACTAAGTGAAAAATCACCTACCAAAGCTATACGAACCTTCATAAATCACATCCAATCCTCTATAAGATAAGTCAACATCTGGTTGACTTTTCCAACTTATGTTTCTTCAATAGAGACTAAGTGTCTCAAACCTTACCAAATCCTTTTCGAACCCAAACCAATCAACCCAATTACATATAGAACAATTAGAAAAAGCAATAAGAAGTAGAAAGGGGGGGACATAGAGCGGTAACGCATGATACGACTAGTCAGGTCGTCACATTTTGATTGTAGTGTATATACGTCTCTTGCAGAAATGATGAACTATCCTCAAACTTTCTGATATAATTTCTAATGCCACCCCTTTATCGATAGCTATGACTTCCAATGGTAGAGAATTCATCATTTCAGAAGACGAATGTTTTCCTACCGTGGAGGAGATAGTTCCTTGGAACTCGTTGGTCCGAAATGACTTTAAAAAAGAACATGCCTCTGATCCTGAGCAGGTGCTATCCGGGGAGACATAGTACAATATTGCACTTTCTACGTTTATTTCAGTGGCCATACTATTGAAGAATCTTTTGGAGACACAGATAGTTTCTTGCATCGATTTGAGCGCCATAAATCCATATAAACATAGGAAAGGAGATTCAAAAATGAAACTTTTCGAAGTTCATACTCTTTCAACACTTCTCTTGTTCTTCGACTTCTTCTCTAACCCTTGCTTCCAATTTTCTTCTATTTTTCATTCAAACACTTTCCAGTTGATACCCTTCTTTCGATTCTACCGTATATACATCTCTTGCAGAAATGACGAACTATCCTCATACTTCTGATACAGTTTCCGATGCTACCCGTTTATCGGTAGTTATGCCTTTTGGTGGTGGTAAATTCACGGTTGCGGAAGATGAAAGTTTTCCCATCATAGAGGAGATAGTTCCTCGGAACCCGTCGGTCTGAAATGACTTTTAGAAAGAACCTGACCCTGCCCCTGAGCAAGTGCTATCGGTTATGGGGGCAAAGTAAATATTTGACGTGCCTTCTAAATTCTATATTCCTAATAAAGTCAATATCATTCCGATCGGGAATGACTCAATACAAGTTCAACGACCTAGGTATTGCGCTCTCTACCAACACCAATTTTTGGTGGTTTACTCTCTTCCTCTTCCTCTTTTCGCAGAGGAATTCTATCGCTTTTATGGCGTCTGCCCGTCACAACTCTCCCCTTACATATATAAAGCCTTTTTGATGTTGGCGACGTTTGCGAAGTTGGCCAATTGCGAAGTCTCCATTTGTTATTTGTTGCATCTCTTCTCACCTAGGTTTTATGGGGGCACATTGATTCATCTCTGCCACCGTGGGACGAAGGGGTTGGTGATAGGGATGGATGACATGGAGAACCGCCAGTTCTGGTGAAATTATTTATTTTTTAGGACCGAGCACGTATTAGCGAACCCAATCGGGTTCCCTAAGTAGTGGAACTTAAATCATAAGGGCCTCTTCTCTCTCATCATGTGTTATGTTTATCTCTCCTCAATTTTTTTGACATTCTTATGTCTTTTTATTTTCATCTAGTAAGAATCCATCTCCTTTGGTTCCTGATATCGAGCACTGGGTGACTCGCGTCTTACCTCACGCTGCGAGGAATCGTGATTGGATGTTCTACAACAAGTGGTTCGGCCTCAAGTCTTCGACTAGTGAGTCTGATTCCTATTTCCACGACCTTTTCGCTTTTATTATTGTCTACCACTGTCTTGTTGTCGTTCTTTGTTGCACATGATTTTCTTTTTGCGCCAGGTCGATGAGCTTCCAAGAAAGCGAAGTCTCCTATACTTTGTATTTCACTAGGCAGTCACTTCAGTTGGAATGCAATTCGTACTAGCTGAGTTTGTATGAGATAGTCAAACCCTAACCTCGTTGACTCGGACCTCCGATTACCGTATCCTGCACCTAATTAACAATTCATATCATGATGAAGAGGAGGCAATGCCGAGGGAAAGGCAGAAGGTAGAGCCTGGAAGGGTCGATATTTCTAATACCGAGTCAGAAAGACCCATTGTTTTAGATATGGGGGCAGTGCCCTTACCAAGTGTTAAGTTTGCTCCTGCGCGGGCTATCATTTTGGCAGGAAGGCCCTCGGGAGTTGAAGGGGCCAATTATAGGGGGAACCTGCACGGATACCCGAGGTCGGATCATCATCAGCAGATGGAAGGGATAAAATCATCCTTGTATAAGATGATGGGTCAGGATTCGATGTCGAGCCTGAGAAGGTACGGGCTTTTGAGGAAAGGTTCACCCGAGTGGAGATAATGACGGAAGGTCCTAATGGGCACATAGTCCTCCCTATAGATTATGATACATTGGCCAACTCGGAACGGACGATGCCTGCCTTTGCCCCTCTATGCGAGGATTTGGAGAACAGGACTCTGCATACAACGAAGGATGCGGATCTGTCATTGGGTATATCTACGAGTAAGTTGGCTTGTTTCATATTAGGTTAGTTCATTTCATATATATAACTTACTTTTGCTAACTTGTCTTCTTTTGTATGTCAGAGCCTTATCATGGAGATTGAGCGCAATCGGCCTGAGTAGTGGATGATGAACCTCTTTAAGAAGATGGTATCCAAGTACAGAGAGTACCTCTCTAAGCACCAAGCACTAGTCAACTTACTTATCCAGGATGACCAGTTTCAGTCGCTCCGTGATGGGCTTAAATAGAAAGATGAAGCCGAGGGAGAAAGACGAGGAGCTTATAAGGTCCATTGGCAGATGCAGCCTGCTTGAGGGGGCGTTGAAGGTTAAGGAGGATGAGCTCGAGGTAAGCAAGGGGGTGATGACCAAGAATACTGACCTTCAGGCACATATGGCATATTTAAAGGTCGAGCTTGAGCAGAACAAAAAAAGGGCCATCAACCTGAGGGATGAGTTGAGTACTAGGTTCCAAGAGTTGGGTCGGTCTAAGAAGGCCAGAATGGCCACTGTGGAAAATATGGCAGCCTTAAAGATCGCCCTTCGTGTTTTTAGGTCTGAGTGGGCCGCTGAGGTAGAAACTTCAGCGCTATAGGAGTCCGAGATTTGAGGAGCAGATCAAGTTGTCGCCTTAAGAGCTGAGAAGACATAACAATAGGCCAACCATCCACATCTCATACTCCTGTCAAACCTGGTGTGTCACGGGAGTTATATGAAATGTGGGTTCATGTTGAGGCCCAACTTGACATATACATGTCTCTAAAGGCGGCTGTGAAGGTTCGAGGTGGAACTTGAAGATGTTCATGTCAAAGAGCGTGCAGCTCGTGGAGCCTATGGTTATGATCCTAGCACACCCGGCAGGGACGATGATGGAGATGTCTTGTACGGGCTTGCCTCCGACCCTTGGTACGACAATAAGTATGTTGGTGATGTAGGTATGGGGGAACGATGTGGCATGAAGTCTTTGTACTGGTGTTGTTGGTCTTTTTTTTTGTTTTGCTGTTCTTTTTATGGGACCGTCTTTCATTTCCTTTATAAAATGTATTTGAGTCTATTATTGAAATAGAACAGTTGTATTTGTTACGTATTTCCAGTTCTTTTTTCTCTTTTTTTTAATATGTCGATTGTGTGTTAGTTGATTTGACCAAGGTCAGATGATTGATTTGAATGCGGTCGAATATCTGTTAATTCAACTGAGGTTGAATTTAGACTTAAGATATAACTCAAGTGAGATCGAATGAATATTGATTCAAACAAGGTCGAATGTATACTGATTTGAACGAGGTCGAACGTTTGTTAATTCGAGCGATGTCGAATGTAGACTTAGAAAATAATTCAAGTGAGATCTAATGTATATTGATTTGAATGTGGTTGAATGTTTGTTAATTTGAACGAGGTCGAATGTATGTTAACTCGAGGGGGGTCGAATTTCTATTAATTCGAGCGAGGTCGAACGTAGACTTAGAAACTAATTTGAGTGAGATCGAATGTATGTTGATTCGAATGAGGAGAATGTCTGTTAATTCAAACGAGGTTGAATGTCTGTTAATTAAAGTGAGGTTGAATGTAGTCTTAGAAAATAATTCGAGTGAGACCGACTATATATTTCCTTTGTGTGGGCGTGATTGTGCAAACTTTGTGTTGTGTAAGAATATCATATGCTACTATTTATTCATTGGAGATCATTGCTATTTATTCATTGGAGAATATCACATATTTCTGATCAGTCCGTACATACATTCGAGGAGTCATAATATATCTATTCCCTTCATTACTCGGCCTAGAGAAGCAGTCGGTAGGCGGGGTGATGAACTTAACAACTAAACTATGAGACGCCCTCATCGTCGTCTCATTAAAAACCTCCCTGAGAAACCCCTATTTGGACAAAACTCGGGCGAGGAAAAAGGAGTATGACTCGGGGGACGTCTGTCTTTAGAAGTTGAAATATTTGAGGTGGGCGGCGTTCCAATTATTTGCTATTAGTTTTCCCTCCATAGTTTCTAGTTGTAATGAACCTTTGTTTACTGTTGCCGAGATTTTGTATGGCCCGTCTCAATTGGTTCCCAATTTTCCCTCTCGAGATCTTTTCTCGCTTGCATTTTGGCTTTGAGTACATAGCCCACTACCTTGAGTGGTCTGACTCTGGCTTTTTTTATTGTAGTATCGTTGTGCTTGGTGTTTTTGGGTTATCATTCTCACGTAGGCCATGTCTCTCCACTCATCTATTTCGTCGAGGTCTTACTTTTTTGCTTTCATCATTACTTGGTCAGATCTCATTGGAGTATCTCAAACTTGGTTCCCCGACTTCAACTGGTATCACTGCATGAGTCCCATAGACTAGTGAATATGGCGTTTCTCCTGTGCTTGTTGTTTTAGTGGTGCGGTATGCCCATAGCACATTCGGTAGCAGTTCCAGCCATAGTCCCTTGGCATCCTCAAGTTTCTTCTCCATGATGTTCATTATTATTTTTTTAGAGGACTTTGCCTGACTGTTGCCTGTGAGATGATATGGCATTGAGAGTATTCACTTGATATGCCATTTCTCGAAGAATTCGACCGTCTTTTTTTCCTGGTGAATTGGGGTCTATTGCCACAACTGATTACTTTGGGGATACCAAAGCGGCATATGATGTTCCTCCATATGAATGTGATGACTTTCTATTCGTGTATTTGGGCGAACGCACCTGCTTCTACCCATTTAGAAAAGCAGTCAATTAAAACTAAAAGGAATCGTACATTACCTCGTCCTGCCGAAAGGGGTCCGAAAATGTCCACCCCGTATTTGATGAATGGCTAAGGCTTTGCGACTCAGTGGAGGTGCTCACCCACATGGTGTATCATTGGAACGTATTTTTGCAGTGCTCACACTTTCTGACGAAGTCGACAGCTTTCTTTTTCATAGTGGGAAAGTAATAGCTTGCCCATATAAGGCATTTAACAAGGGCTCAATTATCGGTATGGGCTATACAATTTGACTTTCTAGAGTTTGGGTCAGACTTCATCTTTTATGGCTATTTCACCTTGGGACCGAGCTACTCCAGGGCGTACACTATTTATGAAGGAGAAACACAAAAATTATGAGTAGATAAAATTGGAGGCATACTTCTTTCGTATTGGTGGGTTCCCATTTGTGTCCTAGATGATCCCTCAGCTTGGCGGAGAGGTATTGGGGCACTCATTCAGATGTATGGTTAGTGCCTTTCCCGGTTGAGGAGTGGACCTATGTGATCTCTTCGGCTGTTATTTCGAAGAACTTTCCTTGATTCCATTCAGACTGTCCTTAACCGTTGGGTTTGTCCATTGAGGTCATCATCATCTGGTCTTACCTTGGCACATTAAGCATCGTAAATTTCTTCCTAGGTGGTGGGAGGGATTTTGGCCGCCTTTGACATATTCTGATTTAGCCCGTTTTGTAAGGTCGTTACCGCCATCCCTTCTAATATATCTGGCAATCTCATTATTACCCTACTGAATAGGGCGACGACTTCCTGCTTCCTTCGCCAGGAGATTGTTTGACGATGAACATGTCATTCACTGTGTCTTCTGCTTTCTTGTCCTCGGCATGGGCGGTGACAAACTTTTCGGCCATTTCTTTGAATGTCGTTACGGAACGCACTAGTAATTGTGAGTACCACATTAGGGCTCCTCTTGTTAGGGTTGTAATGAACTTCTTTAGCAATACCGATGGTACCTTCTCTTTCGAGAGGTCGTTGCCTTTTACCGTCGTGATATAATGAATGATATGGTTTTCAGGGTCCGTTGTACCATCATATAGTTTCAAATACAGTGGCATTTTGAATGTTTTGGAAATGGCGTGTGGGGTTGCCTGATCACTCTATGGTTGTTCCACGAACCGGTCGACACCTTGTTTTGGCAGGAGTTTCGAGGCGCCTGGTATCTTATCAACTCTTTCTTGATGCTCCCTCATATGGTCGGGAAGCGTATAATTCTCATTCTTCATTTATTCCATTTTCTTTAGAATGGCTATGAGGTCGTCATTACATACACCAACAACGGTGTGACTGTTACCTGTTGGGATGGAGCGTGTTGCTAGACGATGACTATTGGGGTGTCGACTCGTGCAGTGTTCCTATTACCCCTTGAGCGGGTTTGTCGAGTATGCTGCTTAGGGTACTTGTCAGCCACGCCTATAGTAACTTTTTCACTGCAGGCGATGCCTCTTTCTTCATGGACGTGGAGTCTCCCTTCTCATGCGAAGCAGTTACACTACCATGGGGATGATGAGAGTCACTTTGTCTGGATGAGGCGCTTGGCGTCACATTCTCCCTGTCTTCCCTGTCTACCTCATTGATGGTGCCTAGGAGGTTGGCGGTGACGCCCATCACTGCTTTCAATCTTTCCTCTCTTTTTTCTGCCATCATTAGCTTGTGAAAGCAAGAGAAAATAAAAAGAAGGAAAGGAGCCTTTTTTAGATCTAGAAGAAACTAAGCTCTTTAACTTATCTCTCCATAGACGACGCTAAATTGTTTGACCAAAAAAGTATTAAGCCTTTTTTGTTAAACTAGTTAAATGAATGGACAAGAGGTGAATTCAAGTTAAATGTAATAAATTCTAGATCCGAAATCAAACAACCTAGGTGATACGGGACCGTGTTCGGGTCAATGGAGTCTAATTTAATGCTCAATGACTACGAGTAAATAAGAGAATGTAAACATATAGTAAATGTAATAAATGGTATTGAATATAATAAGAAGGAATATATCACCCAAATGTTGGGTGAGGTGGATGATTCCTTCCTTTGAGGCAACGTGCGACAGCAGATAGTGGAAACTAACTATGTGATCTTGGATCTTGTGAACTAGAGAAGAATATTATTGTGTGCCAGAATCGAATAGTAGAGAAATGACAAGCTTTTTGTATATTCTTAATAGTCAACTCTTGCAAGATGTTTCTTTTCAAAAGTTCCGAATCTGCTTGTTGTTTCCTTTCCCTTTCTATTTATAAGAGATCCCCTTGGATAACCCTAGAAAAGTACAATATAGGGAAATATTCCATAGAATATTCTTATTCATAATCCTAAGAATATTGTAACATTTGTAGCAGCTTGCTCTCTACTCGACCACGACACTGGTCTCTCCTGGTGAGCGACTCTTTGCCTTTGAGTCATACTTGGCCTCGACCTCGGCCTCTACTTATCCGTCTGCTAAACTAAACCTAGTTTTGTCCCATAGAAGAACAAAAGAAAGAAAAAAAAATAAGCGAGTTGTTGGTAATTTAATTTAGCTCTTAACCCACGGTGAATAACAGGATAAGAAAATAAAATTCGAGAATGAGATTTGAAAGCAAACTTATAGCTACTACGGTACTACTAATGCGTATTCATTAAGTTGGAGATATTTGTTTGATGTCATTAGGAGGGATAGTCATACAAGTCGTGGCGTGACAACAACCGTTGGATAAAAAATGTTTTCTTTGAGATTGATTCTCCTCATTCACACGCTGATAATGTAAAAGAATGTTTAGGCTCACCTAAACGATAAGTAAGAGTAAATATATATCATTGGTAAATGGCTTTAGTAACCTGGAAAATGAGACGAATAATATACTACGACCAGTCAAAATACAGCCAATAGCGTGGAAATGTTTTACACTATCAGCGTATATAAAAGATAGTGTATTAAATTTTTGCTATGAGCAAGGTTCGAGGAAAGGCTAAAAGCAGAAGGGTCTATTGTACACAGCTTTACCCTGTATTTATGCAAAAGGCTGTTTTTACGGCTCGAACCTATGACCTCCTGATCACACGGCAACAACTTTACCAGTTATACCAAGACTCCCATTTCCACTATCGGTATATATATTTAGTTAAATTAAATCCATACTTAGAAGCTAGAAAGATGCCTAAAGATTAGCATTAATCTAATGGAAGAAAGCATAGCCACGCATTCCTCTTTCAACAGTGTGGTCACTCAAGTACTATACTATGCGCGCACATTACTCCTCAATGTGTGCATTAACATAGGCAAATTTGCATGTTTCACTTTTGTCCATATAAAAAGAGAAGATAAGGTGTTGTGCTAGTAATCGAAACTAATACGTCTATGTTTTAGTACTACTAATAGTTGACTCAAGAATACTGGAAGAGAGTGACAAACTCAATACCAACTTTCTTCTACTGTCCACCAATTACCAACTTCTCAAACATCATCAGCAGATTCCATTATCGAATATGAAGGTTGGTTAATTTAGCATGATTGTTGCAGCAATTATTCTACTGTTGTATATTGCATTGGTTGATAAATTTACTCTGTTTTGGTATGCAGTTCCTTAACTGGATGCATAATAAGTTAAATGGGGGACAAAGAAGCAGAAAATGTAACGCAGTTCCAACCACAAGTAAGCCTTCTTTCTCCTTTAGCAAAACCAAAACTCAATTCCTTTGCTGCAGCTTTTCCTAAGACATGCATGGCATGTAGTAGGTAGTCCAACATTTCATATTAGTTAGTCTGATATTTTCCTTATTCCTAGTTTGTTATTACTATATGTTGTCTCTTATTATCTTTTGCTTCGGTTTTTTAATATCTCGTTATTGTTTCGGCTCCTTTTCATCATTTCTTGAGCCGAAATTTTATTGGAACAGCCTTTTTATCTCTCAAGATAAGGGTAAGGTCTGCATATATATTATCTTCCTCCGACTTTACTTGTAGGATTTTACGTGGGTTTTTTTTTGTTGTTTTTATTGCCATTTACCACTGAAGTTTATATTAGAAGTAAGTTAAAGGATTTTTCTCTCTCAAAACATTTATGGGGAAGGATGAGTGGCCGGTTTGAAAAGATCAATGTGAAAAACTACTGCGATATTTATACGTGTAGTGACAGCAATGGCAAAGTCAGAAAATTTAGTTAAAGATATTTAAGTTTTAATATACATGTAGCTCTGTTCCTAGTAGTGAGATCTTAAAGGTTGTCTTAATGTAGCCAATCTCTTAAAGAAAATACTGCGATTTTTCATCAAATTATCTGCAGATTGTGTGACAAATGGCTAAACAGAGATTTGTAGTAGTCTCCTAATCCTTAACGTGGCAAATGATAAAGCTTGATTAGGCAACGGCATATATTGAGGAGTTTTTTCACATGGCGGACGCATACTAATTTCAAAATTTGAGAAAATGCTGGGCTCTTTAGGGTGCAAATGGACGGGTTAGGTTATTTTGGGCAGGTTAAAATGAATTGAGTCAATAAATGGACGGGTCAATGATCCACCTAAAAGTGGAGAAATTCAAAAATAGCCAAATTTACAAGTGATCATTCAAAAATAGTCACAATTTCAAAGGTAATCGAAATTTAGTCGTTTCTCATCTAAAGATAAATCTAAATAAAAACACTGTTCAAAATTCGAAAAATTACTCCAGTATTATATGCTGGAGTTCCAGTATAATATATCGGTCTAGCCTAATATACTGGAGTTTGGAGCACCGGAGCCAGCAAGTATACCGGTCCAGCATAATATGATGAAAGTTCATACACAGGTGCACCGAACTCCAGTATATTATGCTGGACCGGTGTCTGCTGCAGCAAAATAGTGACTATTTTTTTATTGACTTTGTAAACGCTGAGTATTTTTGAATGACCAATCCGAAAACTGACTAGATCGTGCTATTTTAACACCTAAAAGTTACTTGAACTGAGATAAGCCGAGTCAAGATGAGTTAAGTAAATAAATGAGCGGAGTCAGTAACCTACCCAACTTTGAGCAGGTTGGATGGGATTGTGCTCAAATTACATGGCACACGAGAAAGTTTCCTCGACATTTATGTGCATTGGTCCATATAAGTTTCTTTAATAATTAGCTAGAAAATTAGGTTTTTACTAACTTGTTGATTCAATGTTTAATTTTTGGCCACAGCTCAAACAAATGAAGAATTTAAAGATTGGCCAGATTCGTTATTGGCAATTGGAACATTTGGCAATAAGAGCAGTGATCTCAAAGAACGACCAGAATTACACGTACAAAATGATCATCAGGAGGACGAAATAGTAGAGAATTCACCAGATTTAGCAGAATTCAGAGCTGAAGAAGTTGGCAAATTACAAAAAGAATTAACGAAATTATTATCACGAAAACCGGCTGATGATATTCTTCCATTGGACAGATTTCTTAATTGTCCCTCAAGTTTGGAAGTTGATCGTAGGATTAGTTCCAGCAGTAGTAATTCAGACAGTTTTGATTATGACGAAGAAATTGAGAGAACTATAAGAGTTATTATAGGAAGATGCAAAGATGTCTGTAGTAAGCAGAACAAAATTGGGAAGAAATCTATTTCTTTTCTTCTCAAGAAAATGTTCGTTTGTGGAAGTGGTAATTTTGGTCCAGCTCCTACTTTACGAGATCCATTTCAGGAATCAAGAATGGAAAAGGTATAAATGTATTTCTATTACAGTAATTTTTATTCCTATCCTTGTTACGATTTTTGCAACTTAATTCCCTTATGTTCTTCGATCCACGATTTTAACTTGATAGGTTTAATATTTATGTTCTTCTCAATTACAGCTTTTGAGGACAATGCTTTCCAAGAAAATAAACCCTCAAAATGCGTCTCGGACATCAACAAAGAGATATTTAGAGGACAAACATCCACACAAGGAAGAGCAAGAAGAGAAAAAACGAGAGAAAACTTGTAATGATGGATCTAAATGGGTGAAGACGGATTCTGATTGTAAGCAACATTCAATACTTTTTATATTTAAGAAAGAAAAAAAACAAAATTTAGCTAACCAGAGCTTATTTTTTTCATTTTGCAGTTATCGTCTTGGAAATATAGATTAACCTTTTTGTTGTTCCATTTCAAGGAAGGCCAACATTTTAGGATACTATCAAACTTTTGAGAAAAAATGGTCAAATTTACCCATGTTCTTTCTAAAATTGAGCATTAAACTTTAGTCTAATATCATCCTTGTCGTTAGGAAAAAGTCTCAATTTTGTCCTTGAGCCTAACAGGTGAAGCAAATATGAGACATTTTACTAACTGGCAGGGTAATATTAAGATCAAAATTTTAACAGGGGACAAAATTACTCAATTTCAAATAGTACAAGAATAAATTCGGAGTTTTTTCCACCATCCTATTTTTTATAACCATGTTTTGGTTTTTTTCTAAAGAAACTACTTTTCTTCTGAAGATTAAAAATTGGAGCTTTATTTGGAGAATTTAATATATTTGTTTCCTAATTCTGGAAATTATGTCTCCCCCAAATGTACAAAGATAATAATCTAATTATCTTTATGGAAGGGTACTTTGTCCTTTTTCCATGGTTGTATCGTTTGATGGATGCAACACATGTTGTGTAATGTTTCAAAGGGAATCTTGTGATTTTGTACCATTCTGGAATTGTAATTCAAGAAGTCTCTGCACTCTTTTTTAGTACTATTTGTAATCTTGAAAGTTGAAAATGTTACCTTAGTAATGTGCCTTAGTTGGTAATTTGGCATGATATGTGATGTTAGTTAGCTAGTCAAATCAAAATACATTACTTCATATTTCCAATCAACATTATTTGTTACATAATCGTGTGTATGGTTAAGAGAAGCTCTTAACTTTATGACACAAATAACAGGGCAACATACCCTTTTTTTTTTGACATTTTTCTTATTAATCTACATTAATAATTCTTTTTTATAGTCAAACAAATAAAGGAATAATTGCACGTCGTACAACCAATAATACGACAATAAAATTTGATGCGTTTAGTTTATTTTTATTTTTTTTCCTCGTAATGGATCTGAGATTGATTGTGGAACCAAGCATAGAAAATAGGGGTTATGCTAGAGTCCGGCCCGAAGATACGCTAGGCGAAGCAGTTGTTTACTATAATTTTGATACTTTAGAGTAAATTTCACTAAACTTCCTTAACCGATAGGATTTGGGAAACAATACCCACTTAACCTTTTGATTGGGGACAATAAACCTCATCCAAAATACATAAGTTACCCCATGAACTATGGACCAAATTCCTATTATGTCGACAAAAAATACGTTACACACCCAACCTTTCCTAAGTATAGCTAAGATACGCCACTTTTTTCTTGACCCCTTTGTCAAAATTTGTGTGATATCACATACCAGTAAAGTGATGGCACATATTATAACTCAAGAAAATTAAAATATATAATTTCCATCGTAATTAATATTTTTTCTTAAAAAAAAGTTAAAGGATCCCCTCTCCAACGTATCTCACCTCTACCCGAACCTCACTTTTAGTCATCTTCCTAGTTGTAAGTGTTTTCCTCCATTAAAATCCACCAAAATACCCCCTCAAAATCACTGGCTGTGGGACAACTCCATGTCGGTAGGCTAGCAAAAGTCGCTCCCTTGCCGTTGCCAGATAATCGAATCTGGAGGAAACATGTCGAAGAATGGTCAAATCGTGGCCAGATATGCAGAATCTGGTTTGACATGGAGCTTCTCCATCGTTCTTTATTTTTTTTATCTTGATGCAAGATTAGTGGAACAGTAAATAGAGGCGGGAAAAAAGTTTGAAAACCTAAGCTAAAACTATTCTAGGGGTTAAGCTAGTGATATTTTCATAGATGATAATCTGCAAAATGCAAGGAATTACAAAATATAGATAGGGCTATTCCCAGGTCCATTACTAAGAGATAAGGCACGTACCCCTCTCTTCTGTCAGTACTATCGAGGACCAAAAATTCCCATCGTATAGAAATTATAAACTTAATGCGACTATGATATAAACATAAAACATAAACCTAAGTAGACTAAAAATTAACAAGAGAAATTTCCGATTTAAATATACACCATTGAATTCTAACGGTTTGGTAATCTTCCGCAATCCTCAGGTACCACCTCCTCAAGCAAAGTAGTTGCATTTCTTTTTCCTTGCAATTCATTCTTGCATCATTGCCCTTCCCTTGCAGAACCTTCTTGTCCTCAAGGAAGGAAAAAAAGGAAACTTCAGCTTCATAGTTGAATAATCTTCCTAGGTAGCTTGCTCTTTCAGTATTTTTGACCATTGAACCAAATTTTGAAGGACTGCCTTGTTCCCTCATTCCATCCTTCTTTCCAAAATTTCTTGGGGTTCCACATAGTAGGGGCTGGTGATAACAATGACTGAAGGATGTTTGAATTGAGCAGAGATAGCATAACATGGTTTAAGCCGGAGATATGGAAGGTGGGGTGAATAGCAACATGGGAGGGAAGTGATAGTTTGTAAGCAATTGGACCAAGTTTTCATATAATCTAGTAAGGGCCATAATACTTGGACGAGATCTTAGAGAGCGTAATTTGCGTATAAGGTTGAAATTTTAGATAAAATAAATCCCCTTCATTGAATTGTCTATCGGCTATATGCTTGTTTATAGCTACCGTTCTTAGTTGTGCCTTGTGAATGTGAATTTTGAGCGGTTGGATCTTCAGCTCCCTTGTAGCGAGTCTTCGATCCATTTCATCTTCCGCAGAATAGCAAGGAATATAGGGCAAATGGATAGGAGAGGGTTGATCATAGATGGGAGTAGTTTAAATAGCCAAGTGAAAGGTGGTATTGTACCACCATTCTGCCAGTGATAAGTAAGCAGCCCAATTATGTTTGTTATCTGAACAAAAACATCATAAGTCTCTACAGTTCTATTGAGTACCTCTGTTTGCCATTTGTTTAGGGATGATAAGTTGTACAAGTACTGAGTGTTACACTTTTCTTAACAAAAAGATCCTGCTATATTTTGTGGACAAATATTGGATCCCTATCACTGATAATATTTTCTGGTATACCATGCAACTTAAAAAATTGTATAAGAACACCCGTGCCACATAAGTGGCAGAGTATGAGTGACTTATGGCCAAGAAATGGCCATACTTTGTATGTCTATCCACCACTACCAATATGCTTGTCTTGCCTTTAGATTTTTGGAAGTCAATCTATAAAATCCATACGAATGATGAACTAAGCAATGTTAGCAATTTGCAGAGGTTGTAGGAACCCTGGGTAAGCACTTCTATCATACTTGCTTCTTTGATAGGTAGCACGTTTTCTCATATAGACTGTTACGTCTTTCTTGAGCCCCTTCTAGTAGAAGAGACTGGATACACTTTTGTAGGTGTTCTATGTTGCGGAGTGACCTCCTGTAGGTGTTTCATGCCATGTTTGAATGATTTCTTGCCTCAAGAAAGTGTCATTCCCCACAACCAGCTTGTCATTTCTTCTTAGTTGTTCATTTATAAAATTTGTATCCCTTTGTCAATATCCTTATTCTTGGATGTGAGCTATGATCTTTGTAGCCCATGTATATTTGACCCAAATATCCTTAATTGTCTGGAAGAGATGATAGTTAACTGGGGTCAATTAAACTATGACTAACTCTCCTTAAGGAACTTTAGATAGGGAGTCAGCTGTCTTCTTCTCTTTTCCCTTTTTGTATCTGTTACAAAATCAAATGGATATGTTTGGCTATCCATTTCATTTGAGATCCAGTGAGGAGCTTTTGATCCAATAAGATCTTCAATACTTTTTGATCAGTTCTCACTACAAAATGTCTCCCCAATAAGTACTGTGCCCACATAGTAACATCCATAACAAGAGCTAACATCTCCTTCTCATAAACTAATAAACTAAAAGGCATGATGGCTTCCTGATACACCTTTCCTGAGATAAGTTATAGGATAGATTTCTTGCATCAAAACAACCCCACTGCTATAGTCACATGTATCGGTTTCTACCACAAACATAAATAGATTGTTTGGTAGTGCCAGAACAAGTGCTGAAGTAACGCTATCTTTCAACTTGCCAAATGCCTCATCTGCCTTGCTTGTCCACTGGAACCTATCCTTCTTAAGGAAGCCTATCAATGGTCTACTATTTACTCCACATTGTCTGATGTACCTTCTATAGTTACTTGTCAATTCTAAAAAGCCTCCTAACTCCGTGACATTCCTTGTATTGGCCAAGAGTGCACTGTTGCAATCTTCTTAGGATTAGTGGCTGCCTCTTCAGCAGATATTATATGACCCAAGTATTGAATTTTACTAGCCCCAAAGAATGCTTAGACTTCCTAGCAAACTACTTGTGTTTTACCAACAACTCAAAGTTCATCCTAAGATGTGCCAAGTGTTTAAATAGATTTTTTCTAAACATCAAAATATCATAAAAGAACACCAAAATAAACTGAGGCGCTCTTTGAACACCTTTTTTATCAAACTCTAGAAATAAGATGGAGCATTGGTGATCCCAAAAAGCATTACCAATTACTCATAATATCCTGAGTGGGTAATGAAAGCTATCTTAGCTACATCTTCTGTTACCATCTTAATCTGGTGGTAACCAGGAGTGAGGTCTATCTTTGAGTAAAATTGTGATCCACCCAACTCATCAAGTAATTCCTCAATAATTGGTATAGGGAACTTATCTTTGATTGTAACCTTGTTTAGGCCGCTGTAGTCAACGCATAGACTCCAACTTCGATCATTTTTCCTTACCAAGACTACTGGAGAAGTATAGGGGCTGGAGCTTGGCTGAACAATCCCTTGATCGAACATATCTTGTATCAATCTCTCAATTATATCATTTTATAGTGAAGAATACTGTAAGGTCTAAGGTTAACAAATCGTACTCAACTGAAAAGGAGTCTTGTGATCAACTGTCCCCCTAGATTGAGGTAATCCTTGAGGGCCAGCAAATAGTTTATGGTATTCCTCGGTGAGTGATTGAATATGTGAAGGAATGGTAAGATTAATCTATGTCTGCTCCTCTTCCCTGGGTATTAGCACCCTCAGCATAAACAATTGTCCCCCATTGTTGGCCAACTTGTCTAGTTTCTTGGCCTCTATAGTTTTGATTTTCTCCACTTATCTTTTAAAGACACATTATCGTCCTTGATAACTAAATCCCAAGGTTAGCTCTCTAAAGTTCTAATTAAGATTCCATAGTGGAATCAACCACTACAAACCCAAGATTATGTCACAAGAACCTAGAGAAAGTAGTATAAAATCTGGTGTATTGGTAACCCCTTGCAATAATCAAGACATATCTTTACAGATCTCATCAGTTTGCCTATTGTTGCCATCAGTTACATTCACGGTTTGAGGATTAATCCTCATTGTTGTGACCCCCAACACCCTAGCTACTTCTTCATTAATAAAATTGTGTGTGCTACCAGGGTCGACCAAAATGCTCAGTGGCCTTTTCTCGCAGTAGCCAGTCACTCTCAAGCTATGGAAGGTTGGTACTTATTTTCCTATTTCCTCGATCACTTCTACAGGTTCCTCTATCACCGCTAATTCTCCTATTTTGATCTTACTTTTTCCATTTTTCTTCTACCTCCAACAAGTACATTTGTTTTGCTCTACTGTATTTGTGACCAGGAAAGAACTTCTCATCACTAAAGAAGTATAACCCATTTTGCCTCTTTTCATTCATCTCAGTTGTGGTGACTTTCCTAGTATTCTCCTTGTTTCAGTTAGCAGCAACATTCCTTTTTAATAAGTTCCCATCATTATTGTGGAATGGCCTCTTTCTTGCATATCTATATATGTTTTCCTTAGTGTAAGATGACTCCAGTGTACAATTTAGGCCAAGTCATCTTCAATTGAGCATTCACCTAAGCCTTAATGTCTCTAGCCAACTAGTAAATTTTAGGTAGCAAATAGGGTTGGTGGTTTCTCACTACAAAACCAATCTATGGCATGAGGCCAGTGATGAAGTCATTAATAGCACACCCAGGAAGGATGTACAACCTTATCATGATTCTGTCAAACTCCTTCTGTTAGTCGTCCACCATTCCAGTTTGTCTTACTAACTTAAGCTCTGACATGGGGTCATCATACTCGGCCACAAACCTATATATGGGTGCATAAACATACTTCTCCTAGCTAGGGTAATGCATATGAGATCTACTTATCAAGTATGCAATATGCCACTTAATGGATATATCATCAAAGTGTATTGAAGCTACCTTAACTCTCTAGTTATAGTCAACCTCATCTAAAGAGAAAAATTGTTCTACCTTGCAAAGCCAAGATTTATGATGGAGGCCACTAAAGAGAGAGAACTCTGACCCAAATCTCCCTCTGTAAAACGATTATGGCACCTAGTCTCTACGACTAGGTAACCCTAACTAATTGCGATATAACAGGAATGGAAAATATAATTTAACGACTAGACTGCAACAGATAACTATAAAATAATAAAATGCTTCTCAGCATGTACAAGTAACGCGATACTCGAGTACACGCGGTATTCCCAAAACCCGGTAATCATAAGTCACAAGCAATATAATAAAAACTAAGTATCTCTATACACCAGAGTCTAAAAAATTACGGAAAGGTAAACGACATATGAGGGAATAGAGGGGGGCTTCGAGGTCTGCGGATGAGAGCAGATATACCTTGAAGTCTACAAAATCTCACTGCTCACTAATATCGAGGCTGATAAGAAGTACCTGGATCTATACACAAAACACGTGCAAATGAGTAGTGTGAGTACACCACAATGGTACCAGTAAGTGCCAAGCCTAACCTTAGTCGAGCAGTGCTGAGGTTAGGTCAGGGTTCTACTGGTATATAATAAATAAGGTAGAAGACAATGGCAATGCAATAAGAGACTAGACAATTTTAAAGAGAAAAACCACAGAAAATAGCAGCAAGAACATAGGGGTAAACTACAGGGATCTCCCGAGATACCGCTTCGTAGTCCCAAAAGTAAATATGCAAAGAGATCTCCCGAGGTACCGCCTCGTAGTCCCAAAAGTAATGTGCAGGGGGATCTACGGAGGTACCGCCTCGTAGACCCAAAAGTAAACACATGGCTTGAAACCGAGGAATACAATAATTAACAACAAAGAATCTATAGTTAAGACTGATACAAATCAAGGAAAACAGGAATCAACTACGCAACAGGCTTCAAATAAGCATTTAAGACACGTAGACATGCGATATTATTCTAAAATAAGATAACTACACATGTGTATAACTCAATTAAGATGCTACCAGTGAAAACCAAAATTTTCAACAATTAGCCTGTGTACGCACACGTCACCTCTCTTACACGGCTCTCACATATCACAGAAGTATCACAACAGTACCAAGTCCTAAAGGTATTCCTCCCCCCACAAGGTTTGGCAAGCCATTTACCTCGAACCAAGATCAATCAAACGGTAGGAATGCCTTATCCATAATTTTTCGATTCTAAATGGCCCAAATCTAGCAAAAAGCAATTACATAACATAAATATAACTATAAGAAGCTAATCTAATCAATGAAATCAAGGCTTTAACAAGAAATTAGAAAATCACACCAAAATGTCGATCCGGGCTCACATATAGGAATCGGGTAAAAGCCACAAAATCTGAACATACATTCACCCACAAGTTCACTCGTACAAACATTACTCAAATCCGACGTCAAAATCTCAATCCAAACCTAAAAATTTGGTTGAAGACCATTTTTCCCATTTTTTCCAAATTTCCCAACTCAAATATGAAATTAAAGGATGGAATTAACGATAGATTAGTGGAAGATAACCAAAAATAAGTGAAGAACCACTACCCTATCGATGCCTCTTAAAATCAATCAAAATGTCATCCAAATCCGAGCTCTCTATCTCAAGTTTTGATAAAAATAGCTGAACCCTCGATTTTGAAATGTTATAGTCTGCCCAGGAATTTCTTTCTTCACGAACACGACCACATTAGCACGTAGTACAAATAATCACTGACCAAAAATCCCTCCTTCGTGAACGCAAGTAACGTCTCGAGAATGTGGAGCTTCCACTTCTTGCTGCTTCTCGAGCGCGTTCATCACACGCGTTCACATAGGCGAAATGCCTGATAACCCATCTGCCCTTTCCTCTACGCCAATGCGAGGGCCCAATCGTGAGCCCGTAGGCCTAAGACCACAGTGCTCTCAAACGCAGAACATCCTTCGTGAATGCGAATGCCAATTTCAGTAACACTCAAACTTCCTCTATGTGAACACAGAAGAACCTTCGCGAACATGTAGAAGGAAGCCACACACAAGATATTCCTGGAACTTCAGCTGCAACACTATGTCCAAATTGATCCATTAACCATCCAAAACTCACCCGAGACCCTCAAGACCTCAGCCAAACATACCAACCAATCCTAAAACATCATACAAACTTAGTCGAGCCCTCAAATCTCATCAAACAACAACAAAAACATGAACCACCCTCCAATACGAACTTAGTCGAGCCATCAAATATCAAATTACGTCCGATTGAACCTAAATGTTTCACACAAGTCATAATAGACATAATAGACCTACTCCAACTTTCAAAATTGGAATATGACCCCGATATCAAAAGTACACTTCCGGTCAATCTTCCCAAAAATTCAACTTTCGCCATTCCAAGTAGGGTTGGTTATTTGGCGGATTGGGTGGTTATTTACTCTTAACGATTTGGCTTATCGATTATCGCGTTTTAAATGTATTAATCCGTTATCCACCCGATAAGATATCGGGCGAATTGGTATTAGTTTAGCAATTATCATCCATTAATAGAACGATTATTGGATGGTTATCGGTTTAGTTTCAATTGATTGAAGTTTAACATACTTCAACACAGTGTTGGGGAGTACATCCCCGAGATAACAATATTGTCAAAATTTCTCATGCATATATATCAACTAAATTATACCATGAGGCTATATTACTAGAATCAAGTACTGGATGGTAAGGGATTGAGAAGTACACAACAGGACATCTATAGTATCATTTGAACAAATTCCGTATTGCTTAAGAAGATGACAAACTGTTAAAAACAAAAACACAACTTGGTTAAGATTGAACTTAATGTTAGGTAAAACATTAATAATATATATTCTTAACGGGATAGCAGATTTTCCGCTAAGAAAAATGAATAATCTGCCCCAAACCGATTATCCATTAATAGAAAATTTTCAATTTGTTCCCCGTCCGTTAAATCGTTAACCCGATACCAATAAGCCATTAAGCTTCAATTTTCATATGGTTTTCGATTTTGGTTTGATTTTGAAAACCCATAATTCCATGCCTAGTTTAGCTACAGACCTCTTAAATACAATCCAGACATGCTCCTAAGTCCAAAATCACCCAACGGAGCTAAGTGAACCAACAAAACTCCATTCCGGTGTTTCCGGAGTCATCTTCACACAGTTGTTTTCTCAATATCGTAGAACTTAAACTTATGTTTTAGGGACTAATTGTCCCAAATAACTTCGAAACAAAAAACAAAACCTCCCAGCAAGTCACATAAGTAGAAAAAGAAACGTGGAAGAAATAAATAGAGGACCGTGGCTAATACTTTGAAAACGATCGGCCGGGTCGTTACATCCTCCCCCTCTTAAAACAATCATTTGTCCTCGAACAAGTATAGAGACATACTTGAAGTGGTGGAAAGATGAGGATAACGACTACACATATCATGCTCGATCTCCCAAGTCACCTGCTCGGCTGGCTAACCCCTCCACTTCACGGAAGCAATGTTCTTTGACCTCAGTTTTTGAAGCTGCCTATCTAAAATAGCCACCGACTCCTCAACGTAAGATAAATCCTTGTCCAACTGGATTGAGCTGAAATTCAACACATGAGACAGATCGCCGTGTTACTTCTGGAGCATAGAAATATGAAATACCGGTCGGACTCCTGCCAGGATAGGAGGCAAGGCAAGCTCATAAGAAACCTCCTCAACATGACGCATTACCTCGAACGTGCCAATAAACCTTGGGCTCATCTTGCCCTTCTTCTTGAACCTCATAACACCCTTCATGGGTGACAGCCGGAGCAGGACACACTATTCAACCATGAATGCAAAATCGTAACCTTCCGATACACATATCTCTTTTGTCTGGACTGCGCTGTGCGAAGTCAATCCTTAATCACCTTAACCTTCTCGAAAGCATCCTGAACCAAGTCTGTACCAAAAAGCCTAGCCTCACCGAGCTCGAACCAACCCACGGGAGATCGACACTGCCTACTAGACAGAACCTCATATGGTGCCATCTTTATGCTCGACTCATAACTGTTATTGTAGGCAAACTTTGCAAGTGGCAAGAACTGATCCTAAGAGCATCCAAACTCTATTAAACATGCATAAAGCATATCTTCCAGTATCTAAATAGTGCGTTTGGACTGTCCATCCATCTCAGGGTGAAGTGTAGTGCTCAACTCAACCGGAGTACCTAACTCATGTTGAATAGCCCTCCAGAACCGTGATGTAAAGTGTGTACCCATGTCAAAGATGATAGATACCAGTACACGATGAAGCTTGACAATCTCGTAGATATAAAGTCGAGCCAACTTATCGAAAGAATAAGTAGTCATCACATGAATTGAATAAGATGACTTGGTCAGCCTATCCATAATGACGCGAACTGCATCAAACTTCCTCTGAGTCCGTGGAAGCCCAACAACAACATCTGTAGTGATCTTCTCCCATTTCCACTCCAAAATATCTATCTTATGAAACAATCCACCCGGCTAATGATGCTCAAACTTCACCTGCTGGCAATTTAGACACCAAGTTGCATACTAGACGATGTTCTTCTTTATTCTTCTATACCAGTAATTCCGCCTCAAGTCCTGATCCATCTTCCCGACATCGGGATGAATGGAGTACTGCAAACTGTGAGCCTCCTAGAGAATCAACTCATGCAATCTATATACATTGGACACACATAGTCTGCCTGCATCCTCAAAGCACCATCATCTCCAATAGTAAACTCCTTAGAATCACCGTGTTGAACTGTGTCCCTAAGGACATGTAGATGAGGGTCATCATACGGATGCTCCCAGATCCAATCATAAAGAGAAAGCTAAGAGATCAGGCAAGCAAAATCTCAACTCGGCTCAGAAATATCTAATCTAACAAACTGGTTTGCTAACGCCAGAACATCCAATGCCAATGGCCTCTCTACTGCTGGTAGATATGCTAAGCTCCAAAAACTCTCTTCCCTACGCTTAAAGAATCGGCCACCATATTGGCCTTCCTGGGATGGTGCAAAATTATAATATCATAATCCTTAAGCAGCTCCGACCACCTCTGCTGATTCAAGTTATGATCTTTCTGTTTGAACATATGTTGCAAACTCCGTGATCAGTGTTGATCTTATAAGGGACACCATAAAAATAGTACCGCCAAATATTCAAGCCATGAACAATAGTTGCTAACTCAAGGTCATGGACATGATAGTTCTTTTCATGCACCTTCAGCTATCTGTACGCGTAGGCAATCACCCTACCATCTTGCATCTACACCACACCAAGACCCATCCGCGATGCATCACATTATATAATATAAGACCCTAAACCTGTAGGCAATACCAATACTAGGGCTGTAGTCAAAGCTATCTTGAGCTTTTGAAAGATCTCCTCATACTCCTATGTCTACCTGAACGAAGCACCCTTCTGGGTCAGGCTAGTCATAGGTGCAGCCATAGATTAGAAACCCTCAACAAATCGACGATAATACACCGCCAAGCCAAGAAAACTCCGAATCTTCGTAGCTAAGGACGATTTGGGCTAACTCTGCACTGCTTTAACCTTCTTTGGATCAACCTTAATCCTATCACTCGGTACTTTATGACCCAAGAATGCTACTAAGTCTAGCCAAAACTCACACTTCGAAAATTTTACATATAACTTCTTTTCTCTCAAGGTCTGAGCAAAATCCTCAGGTGCTGCTTATGATCCTCCCGAGTCCAAGAGTACACCAGAAAGTCCTCAATAAACACAATGACGAAAAAGTCAAGTTAGAGCCAGAACACACTGTGCATCAAGTGCATGAATTCTGTTAGGGCGTTACTCATCCCAAATGACATCACAAGGAACTCGTAGTGACCAATACCGAGTCCTAAAAGTAGTCTTTGGGATGTTTGGCTCCCGAATCTTCAACTGATGATAGCTTGAACGTAAGTCAATTTTGGAAAACACTTTGGCACCTTGTAACTGATCAAATAGGTCATCGATACAAGGCAATGGATACATGTTCTTCATCGTAACTTTGTTCAAATGGCGATAATCAACGCACGTACACATAGAACCATCCTTCTTCTTTACAAACAATACAGGGGTACCCTAAGGTGATACATTGGGTCTAATGAAGCCCTTATTAAGAAATTACTATAACTGTTCTTTCAACTCAAGAGGATCCATACGATATGGAGGAATAGAGATGGGTTGAGTGCCTAACAAACAAATCAATACCGAAGTCAATATCCCTGTTGAGTGGCATGCCCGGAAGATCAGCTAAGAATAAATTTGGATAATCCCTCACTAGTGGAACTGACGCAACTTTAGGGGTATCAATAATGACATCTCATACATAAGCTAGATATGCGTCACAACCCTTCTCAACCATTCATTGAGCTTTAAGAAATCAAACAACTCTGCTGGAAGTATAATCTAAGGTACATTTCCACTTTAACTATGGTAATCCTGGCATCGCCAATGTCACGGTCTTGGCGTGATAATCAAGAATAGCCTAATGGGGCGACGCATCGATACACGCATTCAACAACAATAGCATCCCCCACAGACGTGGACAAATAAACAGGAGAACTCAAAGAATCACGGGCTATGCTCAAATACAGAGCAAAATAAGAGGACACATAGGAATAAGTGGAGCCTGGGTCAAATAAAACTGATGCATCTCTATGACAGATCAGAATAATATTTGTAATGATAGAGTCCAAAGCAACTGCCTTTGTACGAGCGGTAAGGGAATAATATCTAGTATGGCCTCCCCTCTAGGGCGACCTCTACATGTCCGACCTCCACCTCGCGCTGGCTGAGCAGGTGGAGTGGTAGTTGGGGCTGCAATCATAGCCTGAGGACCCAGTGAGGCATGCGACGCCTGAGAAAAATGTGGAGGTGCACCCCTCCTAAGTCTAGGGCAATCCCTCACTATATGGTGAGTGTTTCACACTTAAGACAAGCTCTTGGAGGGCGTGGCTGCTGTGACGGCTCGGGTTAGGTCGACTGGGATGACAGCTGAAAGCACCTTGTACAGGAGGTGCACTAGGAAATGGCGGTGCATAATTAGGCTCCTGGGGCCTAGGAGTAGACAGAATACAACTGGCGGCTGAAATTTCTTAATGAACAAGGCGACTCACATAGCCCTTACCATGACAAACTGCACATGGGGCACGAGTACCACTTTAAGTGCCACACTCTCGAGACCTCTTGGCCTCCCTCTCTTCTAACCCTCCACTCTCCTAGCAATACCCACAACCTGGTGGTATGAAATATCTATCTCTAACTCCATGGCCATACTAAACCTAATACTGGGGTGGTGGCCCTCGATAAATCGATGGACCCTCTCTCGAACTGTAGTAACTAAGACTGGTGCATGCCTAGCCAAATCCTTGAATCGAAACACATACTCTGACAAAGTCATAGCACCCTAGCCCATTCTCTCAAACTCTATGAGCCATGCATCTTTAAGACTCTAGGGAACATATTCCCTTAAGAACATATCCAAGAACTGAGTCCAAGTAAGTGAAGTTGCCTCAGCCGGACTACCAAACTCATAATCAGGCCACCATTACTAGGCTACTCCTTTAAGCTGGAACGTAGTGAAAGAAACCCCACTTGACTCTGCTACACGGATAGTACACAGGATACGGTGACACCGCTCAAGAAAACCCTGAATCCTCTGGGACCAATCAACTAAATGTAGGAGGGTAGTACTTATTGTACCTCTCAAGCCTGAGCTGTTTCGCCTCTAAAACTACTACCTTAATCTTGGGCTGAATAGGAGCTATCGGTTGTATTAGTATGATCACTGTAACCTGGTCGACCTGAACCCGCTGCTCTGGTGTACGGACGACGGGACTCTATGCTCCTCCCCCAGCCTGAGATGTGGCAGGAGCAAGTGGAATCAATCCACCCTGAGCCAAGGTGTTGAACATGCTCATAAATCGGGCTAGAGTCTCCTAGAAGGCTGATGTAGCAAGAGGTTCCTCAGGTTCTTGCCCTCCAACTGGAGCAACTGGGGGCACCTTTGTAGCACCTCGTGGGGGTGCTTTAGTTGCACCATATGGACATCCTCGGCATGTACTTTACCCTGGCCCCGGCCTCCTATGGCTCTAGTAGGGGGCGCGAGTGCCAGGTGATCAGATCTACCTGTATGTATTATTACCATCTGTAAGAGAATAGAAAATAGAAGTTTAGAATTTCGAAGTCACCAATTTCGCACGACATTAGGTCAAGGAAGTGTAATTTTCCTAACAGTTCCATAGCCTCCCGAAGATAAGTACAGGCGTCTCTGAACCAATCCGCGAGACTATTCTAAACCTTCTTGTGACTCATTAACACCTATGAACCTAGATCTCCGATACCAACTTGTCACGACTCAATTCTCCTTCTGTAAGACATCGTGCGGACACCTAGTCTCTAGGACTAGGTAAGCCTTACAAATTGCGAAATAACATAAATAAAAAAATAGAATTTAAAAACTTGGCTGCAACAGTTAACTATAAAATGATTGCCCCTCACCGTGTACAAGTAACCTAGAAGTCGAGAAAACATAGTATTCTAAAAACCTAGTAATCATATGTTACAAGATATAGAAGAAAAACTAAGTATCTCGATACACGAGAGTCTAAGAAAGTATAGAGAGGTAAACGACATAGGAGTGAATAGAGGGGGGACTCTGAGGCTTGTGGATGTGTGCAGATATACCTTGAAGTCTCCAAATCTCACTGCTCACTGATATAGACGCTGATAATAAGTAACTGGATCTACACACAAAACATGTGCAGAAGAGAAGTGTGAGTACACTATAATGGTATCCAATAAGTGTCAAGCCTAATTTTGGTCAAGTAGCGACAAGGTCAGGTCAGGGTCCTACTGGTATATAATAAATAAGGTAAAGGAATACAGCAATGCAATCAGAGACTGGAAAATGTTCAAGAGAAAATCATAGAAAAATAGTAGCACAACGCATAAGGGTAAATAATAGGGGATCTCCACGGATACTGTATCGTAGTCCCATAGGTAAATATGCAAGAATATATCCCGAGGTATTGCCGCGTAGTCCCAAAAGTAAATGTGTAGGGGGATCTCCCGAGGTACCACCTCGTAGTCCCAAAAGTAAATGTGAAGGGGGAAATCCTGAGGTACCACCTTGTAGTCCCAAAATTAAGCACACAGCTCGAAACCAATGAATATAACAACTAAGAGCAAAGATTCTACTATTAAGACGGATGCAGATAAATGGAAAATCGGAAATCAACTAAGAATGCAACACAGATTTAAAATAAGCATTCAAGACTACGTAGACATGGGATATTAGGCTAAAACATGCTAACAACATATGCTAGTATAACTCAATTAAGATTAACATGTTACTACTCAGTAGAAACCAGATTTTTCAACAATTAGCATGTGTACGCGCTCGTCACCTCATGTACACGACGCTCACATATAATGAAGTATCACAACAGTACCAATTCCTAAATGTATTCCCCCCACTTAAGGTTAGGTAAGCCACTTACCTCGAACCTAGCTCAATCAATCAATAAGAATGCCTTTTCAATAATTTTCTGACCTCGAATGGCCCATATCTAGCCAAAAGCATTTAAATGTCATAAATATAACTATAAGAAAATAATCTAATTAATGAAATCAAGACGTTAATAGGAAATTAGAACATCGCCTCAAAAAGTCGACCCGGGTCCACATCTCAGAATCTAATAGAAGTCACAAAATATGAACACCTATTCACGCAACTTAAATCCAAAATTATAGGATGGAACTAATGATACATTAGTGGAATATAAACAAAAACAAGTGAAGAATCATTACCCAATATATGCCTCTGAAAATCCCTCAAAGTTTCGTCCAAATCCAAGCTCTCTATCTCAAATTTTGATAAAATTGGCTAAACCCTCGTTTTTGAAATATTATAGTATGCCCTTGAATTTCCTTCTTTGTGAACGCAACCTCATTAGCGCGTTTGTGTTGAAAAAAATAATAACTAACCAAAAATCCTCCTTCGCGAACGCGAGTAACCTCTTGCGAATGCGAGCTTCCAGTGCATGCTGCTTCGCGAATGCATTCACCACTACATGTTTGCATATGCAATATGCCTGATGACCTATCTGCCCCTTCCTCTACACCAGCAAGGGCCCAATCGCGGATGCATAGGCCTAAAACCATAGTGCCTCACGAACAAGGAACATTCTTCGCGAATGCGAAGGCCAATTTCAGTAACACACACACTTCCTCTATGCGAACACGTGAGAACCTTCGCAAACACACAGAAGGAAACAAACACCAGATATTCCTGGAACTTCAGCTCCAACACTAAGTCTAAATTAATCCGTTAACAATCCGAAACTCACCCGAGGCCCTTGGGACCTCAATCAAATATACCACTAAGTCCTAATACATCATACGAACATAGCCAAACCCTAAAATCACATCAAAGAACAGTAAAAACACAAATTACCCTTCAATTCAAACAAAATGAATTTGAAATTGCAAACTTCTACAATTAATACTGAAACCTATCAAATCACTTCCGATTGACCCCAAATTTGCACACAAGACAAATTCGACATTACAGACCTAGTATAACTTTCAAAATCAAAATCAGACCCCGATATCAAAAAGTCCAAATTTGCTCAAACTCCCCAAAAATTCAACTTTCGTGAGAGCCTAATCACGAATGCGTAGGCCTAAAACCATAGTGCCTCGCGAACGCGTAATATCCTTCGCGAATGGGAAGGCCAATTTCAGTGACACTCATTATTCCTCTATGTGAACGCGGGAGCGCCTTCGGGAACGCCTAGAAGGAAACCGACACCAGATATTCCTGGAACTTCAGCTGCAACACTAAGTTCAAATTGATCCGCTAACCATCAGAAACTCATACGAGGCCTCTGGGACCTCAACGAAATGTACCAACAAGTCTTAAAATATCATACCAATTTTGTTGAGCTCTCAAATCATATCAAAAAATAACAAAACACGAATCACACTCCAATTCAAACTGAACGAGCTTGAAACTGCAAACTTCTACCACAAATACCGAAACCTATCAAATCATGTCTGATTGACTCCAAATTTTACACACAAGTCATATTCGATATTATGGACATAGTTAAACTTTTGAAATCAGAATCCGAACCTGATATCAAAAAGTCCACTTCCGTTCAAACTTTCCAAAAATTTAACTTTTGCCATTTCAAGCCTAATTAAGCTACAGACCTCCAAAAAACAATCCAAACATGCTCATAAGTCCAAAATCATCCAACGGAGCTAACAGAATTGACAAAACTCTATTCTGTAGTCATCTTTATATAATTCTAACTATGGTCAAAATCCTAGAACTTAAGCTTCTGCTTTAGGTAGGGGTGTACAAAGAAAACCGATAAACCGCACCAACCTGATAATCTGAGTCAAACCGAGAAAAAAACCCGACTATGGTTTGGTTTGACTTGGTTGGTGTTGGAAAAAAATCCGACCATAATTGGTTTGGTTTGGTGTTAACTAAAGAAAGTCAAACCGAAACCAAACCAACCCGACATTACTTATATAGCAATTTTAGATATATTTAATATATAAATATACTTATCATAATGTAATTTATAAATATTTCTTAAAAAATTTCATAATTTTATCTTTTAAGGTATTATTTCAAGGTTTGATTTAGAACTTTTGAATGCTCCAATAAGTTTTATAGCCATTAATATTAGTAAATTAAATAATGCTAGCAATCAATACTAATGCTAACAAAAGACATTCAATTCAATATTAGGAACGAGAATGTATTAAATGACTATTTTTTATTTTTCAATAATTTAGATAAAAATACATAACCTATTTTTA
This sequence comes from Nicotiana benthamiana, assembly GCA_034376525.1. Taxonomy (NCBI): domain Eukaryota; kingdom Viridiplantae; phylum Streptophyta; class Magnoliopsida; order Solanales; family Solanaceae; genus Nicotiana; species Nicotiana benthamiana. The sequence continues at coordinate 29,991,227 of CM067328.1, forward strand.
TTTTTCTTAAGCTTTTATGCATATAATTAATACTCCCTTATTAGTCTATCTAGTTTAGCATGAATTAGTTCTTTTAGATTATGTTTATTTTTAATATGACTTTTAATTAGCAATATTTATAGTACATAATTTTATTATTTTTTATTGTTGAATATTTTAGGATAATCTCATGAGTCATGACATATCTGATATTTTGTATTATTTTCTTGAAAAATACTTTATGTAGTCGTATCTTACTAGGATTAAAGAAATATTTTAAGCATACATTATATATTTTGTTCTACGAGAAAACCTGAAAAAACCCGAGAAAAACCGATAATGAAAAACCTGAATTTATTGGTTTGGTTTGGTCTTAAGATTTAATAACCTGACACAATTGGTTTGGTTTGGTAATTGTAAAATTCGAACCAACTTGGTCTATGTACACCCCTAGTTTTAGGGACTAAGTGTCTCAAATCACTCCGAAGCTAAAACAAAACCTCCCGGCAAGTCACATCAGCAGAAAAAGATACGGGGAAAGCAGTAAATAGGGGATCGAGGCTAATACTATCAAAACGACCAGCTAGATCGTTACAAATCTAACTTGGTCATGCATGTTAGATTTGTTCCCTTGAGGGAAGTAGTTGCAGGGCTTTGAGCCACTGGAGCAAACACACCACCCTCATTATGACTAGCTGATGATTTCCCTTGAGCAAGTCCACCATCATGGATTCCAACTGTTGAATCCCCTTGAACAGGGTCTGTAGGAGCCTGCCTAGGAGGAGAAGCAACACCCTTTGGACCCTAAAATTAAGGAACAAGCCCCAATCCTAAGTGGTATCTGTTAGAGCATGTTTTAATGATGCTATTAATATACATGTGCAAGAATTCAAAAAAGTAAAGAATAAGTGGTTGAACGGACTGTGTCGAACAAGGGAATACCTTACTCACAAAGGAAGTTGTTAGAATAACTCGTGATAGGAAAGCTATGAAACTGCATCAGCAAATCAGGATTAGCTCCTTAAAATTGGGAAATCAAACCTGTAGTATTAGTAAATAACGGAGCCGGAAAAATCAAGGCACAAGGAGATAAGTGATTAGCGCAATCATGGAAGAATAAAAGATGCCAGAAGATTTAGGTAGTGACCGTGTTTGGAAGGTCCAACAATAAAGGAGAAAACTCATTAAATCAATCGTTTGCCGAAGGAAAAGATATCAAGAGATGCAACGACTCTCACCTTATTCTTGGAAAGAATCAATTCTTTCCAAGGATCAAACCCCTTGGGTTTACAAGCCTTCACCGGTCATCATAGTATATATTCCGCTTGTAAGACCCTCCTTAGACATACTTTGATCAAACCAAAACTCTCTCTTTATTCTACTACAAATAAGCATAGTAGCTTACATAAATCTGCTGTGTAACAAGTTAGAGATAGAACGAGGGTACACAACTGGTAATGCATTGTATCAAATGAGTGCTAGAGAACTTGAGCGATATACATCACATTTGTACTCGAAAGAAAACTCATTTACTTGAATAGAAATCCCTTGCAACCCAAGGGGACTGGATTAGGAATCACATTGAATCTGGACCAGTATAAAAATCCTGGCGTATTTAATTTCTGCATTTATTTTTAGCACATTACTTCCAATTATCATATCTTCAATATTACCATATTTAGTCGACTACTCTAGTCATAAGTCAACCTATAAAAAATTAATTTTAATAATTTACAATTCACCCCCCCCCTCTCTTGTATTTTCAATTGGTATTAGAGCTTGACTCACATCTTTGCTTTTTTCTTAGCAGCTTGTGAGAAAAGATCATGGAAAATCAGGTTATCTTAGGAGCTCTCTTTCAGAAAGGAACTTTACAAGTATGACCACCTTACTTCAACGGAAAACATTTATTCCACTAGAAAATCTGAATGAAAATCTTCAACAAGACATACGATGTTAAAGTATGGAGAGTAATCAAGAAGGGAAACTACCCACTGCTTGCCAGCACTCCACCTCTCGCTGATCCTGATGACATAGACTCATATACAAAAGAGGAACTGGAAGCTGTACAAATAAAAAAAAAGGCAAGAAATCTGCTTCACAATGCTATAAATGGCGAAGAATATGAAATAATATCAAGTTGTGATACAAACAAAGAGATGTTGGACAAACTTGAGGTCACCTATGAAGGAACCATCAAAGTAAATGAAACTCACATCAACATGCTAGTTCATGACTACAAAATTTTGTTAATGAAAGAAGTAGAATCCATTGAAGAAATATTTGCCAGGTTTAGTAAGATAATTAGTAACTTAAAAGCTTTTGGAAAACGCTACACCAGTGCCGATCAAGTTAGAAAAATTCTCAGAAGTCTACCAACCACTTGGCAGACTAAAGTTGTCACACTAGAATCTCAAGATCCTAACAAATTATCATATGATGAACTGCGAGGAGAGCTCATTGCATTCGAAAGAACGCATCTGAAGAAGACAAATCAAGAGGAGAAAAAGAAAATTGTTGCATTCAAAACCACTACTGAATTGACTGAAAATGAGATTGATGATCCTAAAATTCTACAAGAAGAGATTGCTTTGATGTCTAGAAACATGGATGGACCGATGAGAAGATATAGAAACACAAAGAAAGGAACATTTCCACCAAGGAAATCTAGGAAATACAATGAACAAGACAAGAATGATGGAAAATGCTACGAATGTGGAAAGTTTGTACACATTCAAGCTGAGTGTCCAAATCTAATAAGGAAGATCAATAGACATTTCAACAAGAACAAATATTTTGGAAGCTAGAGATGAGGATGACTCAGACCATGCAGAAATAGCAAATCTATGTTTCATGAAAATAATAGAAAATGAGATTAACAAAACTTCAGGATGCTAGACAGATGAAGATGATTCAGATGACGAAAACTGTTTCACGACACATAGAGAAACGAGCGAGGTAAGATCCTATGACTGTGAAAGATGAAACGAATTGCAGGATATTCTTGATTCAACCTAAAAGAGTCTCAAGAAAAGATGAATGGGCTTAAGAGACTCACTAAGGAAATCAAAGACTGGAAACTCAAACATGAAGTATGAGAAATTGAAAAAGAAGTACTTCAAGAAGAGTTTGAGGAATTTCAGATGCAGTTTAACACTTGCGAAAATCCACTAGTCATAGTTCTATCAGGTCAAACTAGACGACTTAAAAGTCAACTGGAAAAGAACCAACCAGAACCAAATCGACCAGTCGGTCTGACAAGTCGACTTACAAGTCAACTGGAAAGGAACCAACTAAATCTATGTTAACTAGTTCCAATACCTATGGAAGACCTCAAAATAGGTCTGGAGCTAAATACCATTACTGTAACAGCAGTGGACATAAATATTCTGGTTGTCACTTTCGTAAATCTTATATGTCAGGATGGGTTTGGAAACCAAAAAATTCTGAACCTAGTAACACTAACTCACCATGACCTAAGCAAGGTTGGGTACCTAAAAGAAAGTGATAATCTTGTCATACAAGAACACGACAGAGTATGCCGCAAAGGAAAATGGTGTCTAGACAGTGCATGTTCCAGTCACATGGCAGGTGACAAAAATCTGTTCAAGGAATTTACAATGATTGATGGAGGAAGTGTAAAGCTTGGAGATGATTTAAGAGGCAAAATAGTTGGCACCAGAAAAATTCCCTTCAATAACAACTGTGATATTACTGAAGTAAATCTTGTTGATTGGCTAAATTACAATATCCTTAACATAATTCAACTCTGTGACTCAGGATATGAGGTAAAATTAAAAAGAACAGGTTGTGCCATTGAAGATAAATCAAGTAAAATAATTCTCCCTGGAAAAAGGTATGGAAATGTTTACATACTTGATGGATTCAAAAAGATAGATGGTCACATTTTCCTAACCTCTATGTCTGATGATCCTTGGTTGTGGCACAGAAGACTAGGTCACCCTAGCATGCATTTGATTGAAAACTTATCTAAACAGGATTTAGTTATTGTCTAAAATGAATATCTCTAGAACTCATATTTGTGATGCATGTAAGATGGATAAACAAACTAGAAATTCTTTCAAAAACAAAGACATAGTATCCACTTCAAAACCTTTTCATTACTTCATATGGATTTATTTGGACCTACTAGAACTGCTAGCATAGGAGGCAAGAAATATGCTTTTGTTATTGTTGATAATTTTTCACGTTAATTTTCCTATCTCATAAAGATGAAGCTCTATGAAATTTTAAAGTATTATGCAAAAATATTGAATTAGAAAAGGGATATCTGGTCTCAAAAATTCAAAGATCATGGAGGTGAATTTGAAAGAAAAGCTTTTGAAGACTTCTATTACGATTAAGGATACACTCACAATTTCTCTGCACCACGCTCTTCACAATAAAATATGATTGTGGAAAGAAAGAACAAAACTCTTCACAACATGGAAAGAACCATGCTATTAGAACATTCAATTCCAATCCATTTCTGGGCAAAAGGTGTAAGTACTACATGTCACATCCTCAATCGTTATCTCATGAGGCCCATCCTGAAAAAGACTCCTATGAACTCTGAAAAAGTAAACGTCCAAATATCAGATTTTCATCTATTTGGAAGAAAGTGCTTTATTAATTATAATGGTAAGGACAATCTTGGAAAATTTTATCCAAGAAGTGACGAAGATATCTTTCTTGGCTAGTCATTAAACAGCAGATCTTTTAGAGTTTATAATAAACATACTTTATGTGTAGAAGAATCTGTTCATGTTATATTCGATGAAAATAATCCCTTGGTCGAGAAAGTAACTACTTCAGGTGACGAAGATCAAGCTCAAGAAGCTCAGGACAAAGGAAAATCACAAGAGTTGGCTAATACATTTGGCATGGTCGAGTCGACCAAAGAGAACATCAAAAACTATCTGGATCAACAAGCATAGTCGCCTACTAACATTGTTTGACTAAATGAATGGAGAAACGAACCTAAATATCCTTAAAAACATAATATAGGGGATCCCAATGAAGGAATGAAAACCAGGACTGCCCTAAAAATGAAAGCAAATATTTCACTGATTTCTCAAATAGAGCCGAACAAGGTAGAGGAAGAATTGAAGGATTCAAGCTGGGTGCAAGCCATGCAAGAGGAATTAGATCAATTCAGCAAGAATCAAGTATGGAAATTAATACCCAAACCTGATCATGTATCTATCATTGGAACAATATCGGTATTTAGAAACAAATTGAATGAAGATGGAAATGTCATAAGAAACAAGGCTAGATTAGTTGCTCAAGGCTATTCTTATCAATAAAGAGTCGACTATGATGAAACCTTCGCCCCAATAGCTCGATTGGAGTCTATACAAATTCTTCTAGCATACACATCGTTTAAAGGATTCAGGCTATTTTAGATGGATGTCAAATGCGCTTTTATGAACGGATTCATCGAAGAGGAAGTTTTTGTAAAACAACCTCCAGGCTTTGAAGATTCAAAATTCGCATACCATGTATACAAGATTACTAAGGAATTATATGGACTGAAACAGGCTCCACGTGCAATGTATGACAGGTTAAGTACTTTCCTTGTTGATCATGTCTTTACCAGAGGTAAAATAGATACTACCCTATTCATTAAACGATCAACAGAAGGTAATCTTATTATTCAATTTTATGTTGATGATATTATCTTTGGCAGTGCTAACCCTCTCATGTGCAAGGAATTTATAAATCTTATGCAAAGCGAGTTTGAAATGAGCATGATGAGTGAACTCACATTCTTCCTTAGGCTACAAATTCAACAAACCAAAGATGGTACCTTAATTTGTCAGACTAAATATACGAAGGAACTGATCCGAAAATTTGGCATGATCAATGCAAAACCAATTGGTACTCCCATGAGCCTTGCTAAAATTTTAGATAAAGATGAACATGGTACTCTAGTTGATGAAACCAAATATAGAGGAATAATTGGATCACTACTATATTTGACCGCAAGTTGACCAGATATTATGTTCAGCATGTGTAAATGTGCCAGGTTTCAATCGGCTACATCTGACTACTATAAAAAGAATCATTCGATATCTTATTGGCACAGTATCTCATGGATTATGATATTCTCGTTCTAACTCATTTAAATTAGAAGGTTTTTTACGATGCTGATCTAGCAGTGATAAAAAAGATAAAAAAGCACAAGTGGCACTTTTCAACTACTAGGGAAGGCTTTAATATCCTGGCATAGTAAAAACCAAGCATCAATCACCTTGTCCGTAACCGAAGCTGAGTACATTTCCATTGGACAATGCGGCACACAACTGCTGCGGGTGTCTCATCAATTTGATGACTATGAACTTTCTTTTAAACCTATACAAATTTTTTGTAATAATTCTAGTGCTATCTGTCTTTCAAATAATCCCATACATCACTCTAGAGCAAAGCATATAGACATTAAGCATCATTTTATTAGAAATCATGTTCTTAAGGATGATATAGAGATAGCTTTTATTGGCACGTATGCTCAATTAGTTGATATTTTTACTAAGCCTTTGTTGGAAGAAAGATTTTGCACCTTGAGAAAATTATTTGGTGTTATTTATTTTTCAAAAAGCTCTTAGGACCTATGTGCTACTTTTGGTCAAAATGTGCTATGATTGCACTTTTCCAACACATTAATTATGCCTCAGTTCTTTCCCTCTCTTTTTACTTTGTTCACATCAGTTCGCAGTTCAAATATGGAAAGCCAATCATCACGTCTCCTCAACTAACACCCCTTCCTTTTTTGTACTTAACCGTCAAAATCCCTTGCTTAAAACTAAAACCTTTCGGTCACCCTCATCCCCATCCTCTCTCCAACCCTTTGAAAATCCTCCTCTCTCCCATACCAAACCACTCCAAGAACCCCTCTGCATCCACCATAAAAAGCACCCGCTCTAAGGCAAAAGACCCTTCTACGCCTCCTGAGAAAGTAGACCTTGGGTCTTATCACTCTGAAGGCTTCGTCTCTTCTCAGGGTGAGTTCTCTGAACAATCACAACTCCTAGGAGAAAAAAGCTCTAGGTAAACGTCCGATGGAAGATCCTCCCATCTCATCCCCTCCAAAGAAATCAAAGGTTGATTTCTCTGCCTCCCTCGATTCTAACCTTAATTTCTGGGATACCCCAAACAGGAATTTTTTTCTCTCTCAAGGATAGGTCCATCGCCCATGGAAGAATTGTGGATCTTAATGATATGAAAGCCCTCAACTGTAAGGTAAATGATCTCTTTGTCTATCAGGAAAGGGAAAAATTTCTCTATATTCCGTCCAAGGTGTATGAATCCTTAGTTCTAATGTTTTATGCCAATCTCCGCTCTAGTAAACCAGATAGACTAAAATCTCTTGTCCTTGGTAAAAAATTGTTCTTGACTGTGCCTTGTTTGACTCTATTTTCACTATCGCTCCAGTTTCCCCACTCTCTTTAAAAATGTTTGTCCTAAGAACTTTGAAATTTCCTTTAACCAATCCAAACAATGCATTGTTGAAAATCTCTCTGAAACCCTTCCCAACCAATTAGGTCCTAGTAATTTGAGTTTTGAAACTTGGGTTCTTGCCCATACTATTGCAACCACTATACTTCCCCGTATTGGTTCCTTCTTCACCCTCTCTCAAAGGGACACTTTCTTTGTCTACTGTCTCATAATGAAACTCAAACTCAATATTTCCTCCTGGGTCATTAATATTATGATAGAAAGTGCTGAAGATCCCACCAGTTTACCTTATGGTATGGCAATTACCCCCATTCTGGAAGCCCATCTTCTATATCTGATTATCCCTTCATTACTGTTTCCAAGTCCTACAATTCAAGAGCCTTTGCTAGCATGTGATATGTGAGTATCCTGGATTCTTGGTTAAAAAAAGTGATAGTGAAGCAAAACAGGCTCCTATGGAAACCAAGCGCTCATCTGTTGTTCCTCTTCTTCTTCTTTAGTTATGAGCTGAGTGATAAGCTTAGCTCCATTAACTCCCAACTCTCAGACATTAAGACTCTTCTTTTTACTACTTAGTCCACTGTGGGTGACATTCATGCTATTTCAAAGGAAACAAGGCCTGATGTGTCTAAAATCAAAGTGGTTGTTCACAGAGTAAGGGAGAATGTCGTTAAGGCTTTCAAGGAGGTTCATGACAGACTGGATGGCATGAACAATGCTGGAAATGCCAGTTTTGAACAGCATAAGGAGGCCATCTGCAACACTCTTACCTACTCCATACATCGCTAGTCTGGATATGTTTAAGACTGTTTTCTTTTTAAACTTGTTTTGGTGGTGTCTTGGATGGTGCCCTTGGATATTTTTTTTGCTTTACTACTGTGGGCTGTTTCATCAGCCGATGGATGATTCTGTTATTTTTGCTTCTTGCTAATCCCTCTTTGCTGATGTCAAAAAGAGGGAGAAAGAAATATATCTATGGTTTATACTATTATGTGAATGTACAAGTGGACTATGATATACGTACATAGATTGTATTCTATATATACTGTGCAGGTACAAGTCGAGTCGACTATGCTATACATGCATAGATGGTATTCTATATAAATGGTACAGGTACAAGTCGAGTGTTCACGTTGAGGGGGAGATCAAGTCAAGTAAAGTTGATTGCACACATTGAGGGGGAGCCAATTCGACTGGTAACACACAGGGAAGTCAACTATTGTTTACTTCTTCACATATAAATATATTATTTTTCCATCATAAAAAAGGGGGAGATTGTTAGATCATGTTTTAATGATGCAATTAATATACATGTGTAGAAATTCAAAAAAGTAAAGAAGAACTGCTGGAATGGACTGTGTCGAACAAGGGAAGAACTCACTCGCAAAGGAAGCTTCTACGATAACTCGTGATGTACAAGGAAAGCTATAAAACAGCATTAGTAAATCAAAATTAGCTCCGTAAAATTAGAAAATCAAATCTTCAGTATTGGTAAATAACGAAGCGACAATAATCAAAGCACAAGAAGATCAGTGATTAGCGTAATCACGAAAAAAAAAAAGAAGCTAGAAGATCTGGGCAATGACCGTGTAAGGTCCAACAATCAAGGAGAAGCCTCATTAACTCAATCGTCTGCTGAAGGAAAAGATATCAAGAGATGCAATGACTCTCTCCTTATTCTTGGAAAGAATCTATTCTTTTCAAGGATCAAATCCCTTGGATTGACAAGCCTTCACCGTTCATCATAGTATATATTCCCCTTGTAAAACCCTCATTAGACATACTTTGATCAAACCAAAACACTTTCTTTATTCTACTGTAAACAAGTAAAGTAGCTTACATAAATCTGCTGTGTAACAAGTCAGGGATAGAAAGAGGGTACACAACTGGTGAGGCATCATATCAAACGAGTGCTAGAGAACTTGAGCGATATACATCACATCTGTACTCGAAAGAAAACTCATTTACTTGAAGATAATTCCCTTGCAACCCTAGGGGAATGGATTACGATTCACATTGTATCTGAACTAGTATAAAAATCTCGGTGTCTTTAATTTCTATATTTACTTTCTGCACACTACTTCCAGTTATCATATATGTAATATTACCATATTCAGTCTACTACTCTAGTTATAAGTCAACTAATAAGCGATTAATTTTAATAATTTACAATTCACTCCCTCTCCCCTCTTGTATTTTCAATAGCCACCAGGAGAAAACAAAGAAGTAGCAAGATCACTATGATTACCCAAGCAATAAGGCTACTTGTAGGTGTATATATCTCACCGCATCATCTATTTCTTTTATTCTTTTTCCTCGATCATACTGTGTCACAACATGCAAGGACTCCTTTAGCTCAGTAAAAGGTCTTTCATGATGATTTTCGAGCGGTGTTTTCCTAATTGAGAAGTTAATGATTTCAATAGTCATTCTCTCAAACAGTGACTTGATCTCGTCTATATCTGTCATTTTTATCACCCATAGAGCTCAAGAAAGTGCTCTGATACTAAATGATATAAGATCAATGGAACAATAAATATAGGTGAAAGAAAATTTGAAAAACTATTCTAGGGTTTAAGTTAGTGATATTTTCATAAATTATAATCTGCAAAATACAAATATATATATATATATATATATATATATATATATATATAAATAGAGGTGAAAGAAAATTTGAAAAACTATTCTAGGGTTTAAGTTAGTGATATATTTCATTAATGATAATCTGCAAAATAAATATATATATATAGGAATATTCTCCAGGCCGCTACTAAGCGATAATGCTCATACCCTTCTCTGCTATCAATACTATCGAGGACCAAAAGTGTCAATCGTACACATATTACTAACTCAATACGACTATGATATAAACATAAAACATAAAACATAAACATAAGTGGACTAAATTCTAACAAGAGAATCTTTCTATTTAAATAGAACTCAATTGACTCTAACAGTCTTGGTACTCTTTCTCCTCAAGCATATAAGTTGCATTTATTTCTTCTAGCAGTTCATTCCTGCATCATATTTCTTCTTTTCACCATTTTGTTTAATCTGAAGGATTGGCCGAAAAATTAAAGACTTCGGTAACCCATAATTTTGTCATCGTCCATTTGTTTCCCAGTTGCCTTACCACCTCAGCTCTGGCGATTGCCACTGTTGTAGCGGTGCTTATATTTTATTGTATATTGGCTTCTTCTCTCTTGACGATCCATTCATATTATGAGTTTTTTTTCACTGTTATTGTGTCTATATTTAAGCTACTGCTACAATTATTCTCTATTAGAATTGGACTGATTATTGTGTGGAATAGGGACCAAACTATTACGTGATATAGTTAAAAATAGAAAAACCAAGAAATAACTCAAAAAATAAAAAATAAAAGGCTGAAAATGAGGCATTTAGATAATGGTTCAGACCCAAAAAATTTACGTTCACTCACCTATTTATTGTGTAAAACACGCGCTTACCTGCTGTCAAAAGTGGTGTGTTTCAACTACACTTTAGAAAGATTGAGTGTGTAAATTAATTGTCGGCAAAAAATATGTAACATGAATTTGGTCTATAATTTAGGGAGTAACTTATGTATTTTTTTTTTCAGTAATCAAACTTACTTTGAAATAGATAACTATTTGTATTATTAGGAAATTCATGTTATACATGCGTCACATTTCCTAATGATCAATGAAAATAAAAGACAAAAAATGGAAGGAAATAGTTCATAATAATTTATTTGAAACAGATAACTACGTACAGCGATATTAATATCTTGATGACCAATAATATGCTGTTCTTGTTCTTCTGTCAAATGTCATAACCAGGGGCGGAGGTAGTGCCATAGAGTGTTGCTTACAGGTTCAAACAAATTCAGTAGCACTCTATATTTGTATTAGGAAACTTACTAAATATAATATAAGTATTTATTTGCAAAATCAATAACTAAGATGAGTTGAATTTGGTTACAAATTCAGAACCCATAAACTTCAAATTCTGACTCTTGCCTCTGACTATAACTTATAGAGAAGAAAAGATGGGGATACCAGGAAGAGTATAACCAGAAACAACAATAAATATGTTGCCAGATACATAATTGGAAGAGTCATGGACCAAGTATCTCACAAGTGAAGTTAAACCAGGATTTGTAGTTCCAAAAGTTTTCAATGGAACACTTCTTATTGCTACATTTTTTAGCCAATCTTTTTGCATTAATTTCTCAGTAATCTCTGATCTGAAAATTCCAGGAGCTATTGCATTCACTCTTATGTTATGTTCTCTCAATTCATATGCCATTATCTGCAAATTTTCATTAATATATAGAGAACAATTTAGATTTACGTATAGTATGGATATATCAAAATGTCAATATAGAGATTCTGAAGAAAAGAAAAGCAAGAATTATTTGATTAGGACAAAAATATTTTTCTTCGTTCAAAATTAGATTACTATTATTATTCTATTTAAACCACCAATAGATGAAATATTAATAAAGGAGCCTCCTCGTTTTGCAGCCTGCATGTGTTTTCCAACATATTTAGAAACTAGCCAAGATCCTGTCAAATTTGTCCTTAAAGTGTTATGCCACTCTTCCTCAGTAATATCCACTGCTGATTTTAATCCACCTATAATATAATTAAACACAAAATTAGATTTATCAAATTTTGCTGTCGAGCATCCTAAGAAATTCCATAATTCTTTTTAGGACAAATATCCTACACTTGCATAACTTCCACTATTGGCTAAAAAGTTAATTAAGGAAATTTATTGGTTAAAATATACTTTTATTTTTCTTTAATGAGTTCTATCTTTATAGTATTAGTCCTCTATTGTCTATCCTATCAAAATTACATACACTTTGTAGGCAAAATTAGACGTACCTCTAACAGCAGCATTGTTAATGAGCACATCAATGTGGCCAAAAGCATCCCAAGCTTTCTGTACTGATGCTTCAATAAGTGGACCATCAGCAGTAACATTAAGTTCAATAGCTACAGAACAATTTGAACATTTGAACTAGCCATTGCATTTATCTCATCACAAAGGGACTTCAATGGATCGGCACGACGGGCGGCCGCCACGACTTTACAGCCTGCCCTAGCTAGGTCAAGGCAGTATTCGCGGCCGAGCCTTGCCGATGCTCCGGTGACAAAAACCACTTTGCCCTCCAATTGCCGCCATGGCTCCAAATGGTCTGCCGCATTGCTCTTCTTTTGACTTGTCATATTATTTTGGGACTTGCTAGGTGTTTTTCGGGTGTCTACTGTGCATGTGATGGATCTAATCTAAGACTTATATTTATAGGGTTGAAGGTGTGACATTTAGAGAATACTCCCTCCGGTTCACAATAAATGATCAATTTACTTTTTTTTTCTTTTTGTCCAAAATAAGTGTCCATATATATAATCAAGAAAAAATTTAATTTATTTTTCCAAAATTATCATTATATACGTATCCCTAAAAAGTCATTTACTCCTCACATTTGAGAAGAAATGTAAGCTCTACTATACTATGGTGCACAATTAATGAAAGGTAGTATAATCACACAGTTTGGCATATTTGTTTGCCCAAATAATTACTTGGTCAGGATGGAATTGGGTGTAATTGGAGGGGTATAATTACAGTCACCAATTCTTAAGGGGGCGGTGAGAATTAGTAGTTATTATATTGTGTAATTACTGTTATGAAATAGAAGATTCTTACACTTCTATTTAAGGTGAATGTCTTTAATGTATCTAATTAGAGAGATTTTAGAGTTCTATTAGTGGTAGCTAAGTCTTCCTCTCCCCTATAAATAGAGGTGCCCCCTACCATTGTAAATCATCCCTTGAGACCCCTCTCAACTCAATAAGAAGAACTCTCTCTACTCTTCTCTCTATTGCTATTGTTCTTGCTCTATTGTTCTTGTCTTTTGCTTTAGTTTATAACACGTTATCAGCACGAGACTCTACCGTCTCAAGTATCATTCTCGAAAATCCAAGGTATTTTCCCTCTTCCTAATTTAATTTTCGAGTATGTCTGACACTATGAAAAGAAAGTTCGTTGCCCTTGAAATTTCGGGCAAGAACTATATGACATGGGTGTTGGATGCTGAAATCCACCTAGATGCTATGGGTCTCGGAGACACCCTCAAAGATAAAGAAAAAGCATCCACCCAAGATTGTGCGAAGGCCTTGATTTTCTTGCGCCACCACCTTGACGAAGGTTTGAAGATTGAATATCTCACCGTCAAGGATCCACTCGTTTTGTGGAACAGCTTAAAGGAGAGATATGACAACCTGAAGTTGGTCACTCTGCCACAAGCACGATATGATTGGGCCCATCTGAGGCTACAGGACTTTAAGTCTGTTTCTGAATATAATTCTGCTATGTTCAGAATTACTTCTAAACTGAAGCTATGTGGAGATAACATCTCCGATTACGATATGCTTGAGAAAACGTTTACAACATTTCATGCCTCCAATATGGTACTGCAGCAACAGTACCGAGAGAAAGGCTTTACGAAGTACTCTGAACTGATTTCTCTCTTACTAGTGGCTGAGCGAAATAATGACCTGCTCATGAGAAATCACGAAAATAGACCAACTGGGTCTACACCACTGCCTGAAGCAGATATGGTGCACTCGCATTATGCCAAACATAAAAGGGACCATGATCACGGTCATAAACGGGGTCAAAGCCAAGGACGTGGACAAGGAAGAAATTCCAAAGAAGTCCGTCACCCCCCAAAGAAAGATAACCACCGAAAGCAGAAACGGGATCCCGAAGATCCTAAGGCAAATAGTTCAGAAACTATATGTTATCGTTGCGGTGGGAAAGGGCACTGGTCAAAGATTTGCCGTATACCAAGACACTTGGTTGACCTTTATCAAGCATCTCGAAAGAGAAAAGGCCCTGAAACAAACTTTGTCTATGACGACAATGAGGACATCACCCACCTGGATGTGGCAGACTTCTATGAGCAACCCGAGGGGAAAATAGACCACCTAATCGGCGATGGGACCATGATGAAAGAAGATGGAGTTATTTGATTTTGTTCTACTTATTTGTATTAGTTAGTGAATAATCTAATAGTCATTAGTATTAGCTCGTATTAGCTAGTTCATGATGCAATGTTAGCAGTAGTTCTTTAGAATATCTTCAATATGCTCAAATATCAATAAAACTTTTATTTTCCAGTGGGGGTAATCGACTAGCCTGAAAAACTAGTCGATTATCAACTATTTTTGCATTAAAGTTGAAAAACAATTGATCAACAATCGATTGTCTTTGGCTAACAATCGATTGTCTTGAAACAGTGTGTTCTGGAATTTTTCAAAAATAGCCAACAATCGATTGTCTTTGTCTAACAATCGATTGTCTTGAAACAGTGAGGTCTGGAATTTTTCAAAAATCACCCACAATCGATTGTCTATATCTAACAATCGATTGTTGTTAGGCAGTGTAATCTGGAATTTTTCAAAAATCATCCACAATCGATTGTCGATGTTTAACAATCGATTGTCTTAAGACAGTATGCTACGAAGTTTTTCAAAAATAACAAATAATCGATTGTGTGTGTTTAACAATCGATTGTCTATGTTCCAACAATCGATTGTGTGTGTTTAATAATCGATTGTCTTATGAAAAACGCTGAAATTTTCAAACTGCAAAGGAATTGATTATGGATAACATATCTGATTTTGTTAGCCAACTGTTAGTAGCAGATTTTGAAGATATTATGTGACACAAAAGAATTGAACTTGTTTATTCCTATGTTCGTGTATTTCTTTTGTATGTTAAACTATGGGATAGTAAATATGGATATCTCACAAAGCGAACTTGGACCAACGTCCAATTGTAAAAGTATTTGCCTAGTTGATTCATGTACTACACATACAATACTCAAAGAAAAGAAGAGTAATTGTGTAAGGCAAACATTACTACAATCTATGGAAGTAGTAAATTGATTGAAGGCTCCGGAAGAGCAATTGTAACTCTGCCCAAAGGCATGACGTTAATCATAGAGAATGCAATGTTCTCCTCCAAGTCTAAGAAGGACTTGTTGAGTTTTAATGATATCAATCAAAGTGTTCTCCTCCAAGTCTAAGAAGGACTTGTTGAGTTTTAAAGATATCATTCAAAATGGATATCATATTGAGACAATAGATGAGAATAATCTTGAATTCTTCATGAAAACGAGGCTGCCCATTTCGGTTTGGGTTCACGCCATTTTGAATGCAACAATGCTAGTTTGTCGGCTGCCCGCTTCGACTTGGGTTCACGCCATTTTGCATGCAACAATACTAGTTTGTCGGCTGCCCACTTCGGTTTGGGGTCATGCCATTTTGCATGAAGCAATGCTAGTTCGTCGGCTGCCCACTTCGTTTTGGGGTCACGCCATGTTGCATGCAGCAATGCTAGTTCGTCTCTAACTGACGAATTGACACAAATATTCCCCATTGCAATTGGTTTTGGGTCATGAACCCAATATATCCCATTTAAGAAGCTTTGGATGCGCAGTATATGTGCCTGTAGCACCGCCATCCCGCACCAAAATGGGTTTGCAAAGGAGGTTAGGAATATATGTTGAGTTTGACGCGTCCTCCATTATTCGCTACCTCGAAACATTGACAGGAGATTTGTTCACTGCACTATTTGCAGACTGTCAATTGGATGAGACACTTTTCCCAAAATTAGGGGGAGAAGTTGGTGAAACCAAACGGGAAATTTTGTGGAAAAATGCATCATTATCTCATCTTGATCCACATACCTCTATTTGAAAGAAAGAGGTACAAAAGATTATCCATTTGCAAAGAATAGCAAATCAAATGCCTGACGCATTTACGGACTTGAAGATGATAACGAAATCACACATTCACGCGGGAAAAAGTTCCGATCCGTATTGAAGTCCCTATTGGACAAATATCTAGTGTCATATCCAATGAGTCAAATGCACGCCAGAAGTGTGGCAGACCATTAGGTTCCAAAGATCGAAATCCTAGAAAGAGGAAAAAGAACGATCTAAATGACACTATGAAAGAATCACATGAGGACGCTCATGATTTGATTAATTCCGAGATTCACGAAGAATCTATTGAGCCTGAGACTCTTGAAAATACGGAATGTAAGAATGTGAGGATCTCGAACCTCAGTCTGTGGTAGTACAAAATTAATTGAGAGCTCTCGAAGAGCCAATTATTACTATGTTGGAGAAACACAATTGAGTATTGTGCTGTAGTAAGTCTCAAAGAAACTTATCCAGTTTCCAAAAGTACACGCGAAGGCGATTGATGATATTGAGACTATAAATAAAGGAAGGCTTTGATTCTCCTATTACTACAACTTGTAGCGGGGTAATTTGTATATGAAAAGCTACCCGCTTTGTTCTCCAGTTTGTACTACACAAACGAAAGAATGCCACAATAAAGTGGATATCTATTGGTACAAAACCCATGTCATAATAAACCCGAAGTTTATTGATAAGTGCACATGTCATGGTGTAAATTTGAAATTTACCAATATTGATAATTTATTCAGTTGACATTCGTGTTAGCCATCTCATTTGAAGTATGATGTGCAAATTCACATAGGTGAATATCAAAGAACTAGAAGTTCTTGTTCTCAGTAATGAACTGACCAACTAAAGAGTTCGGGTTGAAGCCCCTAAATTCTGGAAATATCAAAGGTGAATATGGGCCCATTCACCTGCCATGTAAACCACATATGATACATCTATGATATGGTTACATGCGCCATTGTTATTAACCCGCAGCCTGGCAGTGCTTGCGAGGTAAATCGCTCAGTAATCTAACTTCGAGCATAGTTTCCAGATTCTCTACTCAAGACAGTTCATCTTGATAAGTTGGTTTATATCAAAGTTGGTTTAGCAAGATAATTATTGAGTGCTTCCACTTAATAGCTAAACTGTTCCTTATGAGAACGAAGTTATATATATCAGTTTGATATAAGTTGTATACGAGAGTATATTCTCCCCTCACAAGTGGTTCAAGGTCAGGAACCAAATAATTTCATCTTATTACTAAGGTGCTGTGTATATTGACATAATGCACAAAGATGATTTCCCAAAGTTGAGGAAACATGTTAGCTTTACTAACATGAGGGGGAGACATGATAAACATTTGAGAAAGTGTTACATGGGATGAATTTTCATTTGTATATGTATATCCCCGAATATCATGATATGAACCTGTAGTTCATAAAAAGGAAATGCAATTGCAGCATATTGCAAAGCATGCTATACGCATTTGCTGACTCAAAGAAAGCAACTAAATGGAAGAGATACAATTCAAGAAGAATTGATTCCATATGAAAGACATGTAGTTTTGAACCTATAGTTCAAATGCTTGAAAGATAAAAGTCAAAGGTATGTATAGTCAGTTTTCGAAGTTTAGTATCACTAATGAAAGCTTGATATGCAGCTAAAGTTTATTATGTGACTTACATGACTTAACTTGAAAGATTTAAGTTGCTTGAAGCATATGCAATTCGTGGTCCTGAAGTACCACATCCTAAGTACAATTTGTGTACATATGTATCTTGCTATAACTATAAGCATGATGGCATTGAGAATGCATCTATGGAGATATTGAAGAGTTATTCCACGACAATATATGAAGATGTTCATATCTATCAAGAATGATGATTTCAAGGTACGGAATATTTATTCAAGTCAATATGGTTGATTTGTCAAATCTCTACCAAAGATCGTTTTGAAGATGATGCACAAGATTGGAATGCAAATGCTCAAGGATATAAATTGATGTACTCATTAGGGGGAGTCAATGCGCGTTGCACTCTTTTTCCCTTACAAGGTTTTTTCCCACTGGGTTTTCCTTGCAAGGTTTTTAACGAGGCAACCAATAGGCGCATATTCAAACATGTGTACTCTTTTTCCTTACTTTAATTTTTCCCATTGGGTTTTGGTTTTAAGGTTTTATGAGGCACATCATTGAATAGACATTCAAGGGGGAGTGTTATGAAATAGAAGATTCTTACACTTCTATTTAAGGTGAATGTCTTTAATGTATCTAATTAGAGAGATTTTAGAGTTCTATTAGTGGTAGCTAAGTCTTCCTCTCCCCTATAAATAGAGGTGCCCCCTACCATTGTAAATCATCCCTTGAGACCCCTCTCAACTCAATAAGAAGAACTCTCTCTACTCTTCTCTCTATTGCTATTGTTCTTGCTCTATTGTTCTTGTCTTTTGCTTTAGTTTATAACAATTACAATGTTATTTTTTATTTTCTTTCTTTTTTTGTTTTATTTTATTTTCTTCATAACTTTTTATTTATATTATTTTAATTTTTAAAATTTTATTTTTACTTTTAATTTTCTTTAAAAATTTAAAATATATTTTTCTTTGTACATTATTTATCTTTATTTCTCTTCCTTTATTTCTTGTTATTTCATGTAATTGCTTATATTTTATTGTTTATTTTTTGAAACTACACCTCCTAATATTAAAAATAATGAGTTATTTACAAAATTATCATATAATGAGTGATGTAAAAGTGAAATTTCATTATTTAATGTGGTGATAAACTTATTATGTTTCCTAATCTAAAATTTTAGTGGAACTTACTATTATTATGTTGAAATTTGATATATGCTAAATAATATTTTTTTTTAATTTTAAAATTGTGTTAATTTATGGTTCAAATTTACTTATTTTAGTAGTATTGGCTCACGTCACATGTTGTTCATTTTTTTTTGTTAGAATTCATAGATCAATTTTGTCAAATATTTGAATAATGTTATCACGTTATATTTATAAATACTAATTTATCTTATCAAATCTAAATTAATATTATTAATTTAAAATATATATATATAAATTATTTTTACAATATTGGTTATAATTATATAATTACTTATTAATGTATATTTACGAAAAATATACATCTTAAATATTAAATATAATATTATTTATACTTATTAAAATTTATAGGCATATATTTATTATATTAACTTTTATGTTTTGGTAATCACTTGGTTTAAAATTTAACCTAATTATGTAATTGCACTTGTGCAACCAAACAGATTTGTAGTTACACTGTAATTACACAATAACAAACAAACAAGTCATCGTAATTACACAACTGAGTAATAACTAGGCTGTCTAATTATTACCCTAGTAATTACACCAATTCCAATTACAGGGTGGCTTTCCAAACAGATTGTTAATATTTTCTTAATGGATGTGCCCAAAGCAAATTGGTCCCTTACTGTGGACAGAGGAAGTAGTGAATTGAATAGGGACATAAATGTTTCTTCGAAATTAAATATTAAAACGTGTTTAAGATATTCTCGAAGTCATGCATTCTTATTTGTGTATGTCAGATAAAATCTAAACAAAAATACAGTTAGAATCCAAAAAAAATCCAGGGTAACATGCTGAAGCTCGATTTTTTACATATGAGATTCCAGCATAATGTGCTGGAATTTCATAATATGCTGGAGTTCCAACATAATATGCTAGAAATTTATACCCAGGACTTCCATAATCCAACATATTATGTCGGAACTTTCCGTGTTTCAGCAAAAATAGTGGTTATTTTTCAATGATTTTGCCGACGATAGCTATTTTTTTAATTATCAGTCCAAAAACTAGCTAGCCCATGTTATTTTCACTTAATTACTCTCTCCGATCCATTTTAATTATTTTTTAATATATTAAGGAATTTACATTTTATTATTAATAAATAATAAAATTGACCAAACTAACCTTAATTGCTCATTGGAATTACAACAAAATACTTATAGACTTTTTACTCTAAAGGTAACTTTAAAAAAAAAGAATTATTTCTTTTTGATATTTGAAAAATCAAATATTATGAATCATAAAAAAAATTAAAAATCAACTAAATTGAACTGGAGGGAGTAACCTATTGAGTGTCTAACGTGCGATTCGCTAATGGATTCCAACAAGTTTGTCAGATATCTTTTCCCCAAAGAAGATCTTCACCTTATAATGGCTTTTTTTAATGTGAAAGAACACGTAAAAAAAAATGATATCAAGTCTTAAGATGAGTACACGGATATAAAGCTGAGTACATTATATTTAGTAAAGTAACGATAGCAGTTAATAAAAGGATTACGTTCTCTACATTATAATTTAAAGGACTAGTACCCAAAATAATTAAAAGGAATACTTATGATAACCTTTCTAAACTTCATGAGTCTCTTCCATGTCTCTGGTTTTATATGATAAAACAGACAAATATCAACAATGAGATGAATTCCAAAGTGATATAGACAAACCTATCAAGAAGCAGAAATTTATGGGGGACAGACAGACCAGCAAGATAGCAATAGCATAAATTCAGTGCCATACATTATTTATTACAATAATTTACTCTTGGAATACACAGCCAGGGTATGGAGCTATGGGGTCCAAGGACTTTATTTCCAATTTCAAATTAATGTCTACTATATTTTTCAAGCGATTTCAGACTATTGTCTAAAATATGTTACTATGGCACCACTTTACTCAAGATGTACATCTATGCCACAGGCATAATTAGTTCAAAGGAAAAAATGCACAACGTTTAATGAAACCTTCTAAGTTTTCATTACCGGCCATGTAGGGTTCCCAAAGTTTATTGATCAGACCCAATTATGCCTTGTGAAAAAAACTAAGCAGTCACTGCAAATATAATTCGATTCAAGTCTGGAGTCGAATCCCACATGAATACCTATTTACTATAACATTTAACATTGCTAATGATAAATTCAAACAATTCTCGGATGCAAGATTTTATGGATAATGGTAGAATTTAGTTAACTGAGGAAAAATGAAAATAAAACTAGCAGTAATCAAGAATAAAGTTGAATTCAATGGTAAAGGATCTAGGGGTATTGATTTCCCAATTGTCAGATTGATTCATGATACGTTAGCTATAATCTCGCCGTGACATTCTATAAGAAGTATGAGTTCTGGGCTACCCCAATTATCTCTAGATTAATTATGATATTTACTAGAAGCATTCTCTCAAACTGCTTATGTTGTGTATTTTATGTTATTTATTATGAGCCTATTGCTAGTACTAATATATCGACACTTGTTTCTTTCACTTGTTTCTTTCTTGAGCCGAGGGTCTACGGGAAACAGCCTCACTGCCCCTCGAGGTAGGGGTAAGGTCTACGTACATATTACCCTCCTCAAACCTCACTTGTGGGATTATACTGGGTTGTTGTTGTTTTATTCTCTCAAACTACTCTAGTTAATAATTTATGCAACTCAGATTTATCCCACCAAAGCTTCGTTATCTACCCCGCTTTTAAATTTAAGTAATTAATCTCTTAACTTACCCGAATGTGGTGTTGTTCAACAAAAATCTAACCAAGTATTATTTCTCAAGCAACATAAAATAACTAGACACGATTAATCAAGGGTCCTTTCAATTAATCACAGGACAACACGTAATTGAACAATCATAGAGTAAAAACAGCTCAATTATATCAAAATAGAGTCAAGACTTCATCCAATAATAGGTTTCATCAACCCTAGATAATGGGTTTATCTACTCATACTAATAGATAAAAATTCACTATAGAAAGTCATAGTCAACAATTAAATTAAGAAGAAGAAGATGAAAACTCTTAGGAAAATTCGTCGTTTTCCTCTAGTGTTCTTTCCTCCGATATCTTTCTGAAAAACATCTATCTTCTCTTATGGGCGAATTAGGTTCATATAGGATTAGGTTAGTCGCCTTAGGATTTACATAACTGACCCTGGTTTACTGATCTCTGCCAGCCCGTCCGCAGCTGCGAATTTGACCGCGGATCTCATACTGTGTTCTGCCTTCGGTGCGCGGTCAGTCCATGGCTGCGTACCTGGAAGGGACATTGCCGCTCGCTTTTCTTTCTCCTATTCGACCATGCTAATCTCTGATTGGCCTTCCACGCTCCATATTCACTCCAAAATATTCTTTAGCTTCCTCATAGTTCGGAGTCGCTCCCGCAAAGCATAAAACTATTAATTAGAATATTTTTGTTATCTTTTAGCATTCTAACATTGATAAAGTGCAGCTAAAATAGACTGTAAATAATATCTAAATTGCATAATTATTGTGTACTATCAACACCCCACACTTAAACCTTTGCTCATACTCGATCAATCAAACCACACTCTACAGAGGCCTAACTTCCTTGAGCGACTTCCCTAACTCGTTACACCAAGAATATTCCCGCATAGATTGAGTGCATTAGTGTAACATCTAAACCTAAAGAGTTGGCTCCCGCAAGCCATGCAATATTCCTAACATGCTTACTTACTCTAACTCATAGGTCCAGACTAACCTCTCCTTAATGAATCAAGCGTCTGCTCACCAAAAAAAGAGACTCATTCCACAATCAATAAAATGCACGCACATTGAGAAACTTCAAAAGTAACAAAATTCACTCACCCTCAGAAATGATATTCTTGTGCCACAGAAAACGCTCTACAGGCTTGCCCATAGTGTACTACTCTTCTATTTGAGTTTATTTAGTCTAGGATTATGTAGGACATTATTTGCCTGTAATGTTGGCTGCAGGTCGGGTAGGATATATTTGGATATAATAGTGACTACACCTCCCTAATCACTTTAATATATATAATTTACAATCAAGCTCACACTTAAGTTAAACCAATATTTCCACCTTCAACACCAAATATATCACCCCATATTTCTTTGAGCACAATCACCTTAAAAACCACCAAAGAAATATTAATAATCAACATAATGTACTATTAAAAAAATTTCTTCTCTTTTTATTTTTATTTTTAATTCAAGCGGCTTTTGCAACAAGGTGAAACTTTCTCATTATTTCTCTAGTTCCACTCAAAATCCCCACCAACTACCCCACGATTTATCCTTTATAGATTCATAGTAATTCAAGTGCTTACGAGAGGTAAATGGTTCAAATAGATGGTCAATTCAAACAAGGGATAACGCTTGTAATGTGGTTCCCAAGGAACGAGATTACAGGCTCAACGAGGTTAACTACGATACATAACAGTTATGTGGGTAGAATATATACATGGTTTAACAAAGAAATTCCTATATCACTTTCCACATTAAACAAGGCTACTATTTGTCTTTGCAGACACACGAGGCAAGTTCTAGGCATCAAATGTCGTGCACAGAATATAACAAGCCTCACACACACATGGCACATGATTCACTCAAGATTGGGTTATCAAACATTATAATCAGGATACTTAAGCCAAATTAAGAACAAAGAGTTTAAGTCATTCTTATATGAGTCAACAACTGAGCCTAAGCGTCACACTGAAGTACCCGCTATATTCAAGGAATTACGACATTAAGAGGTCCTATTTCAATTTCTGCCCATAGCGCACAAGTTCCTAACTATCAATAAAAAAAACTAACTACACCTTATTCAAATGAAACCCTTAGAAAAGAACCATGGTTTAAAGAAAAACCAAGGGGGAATTGATATACTACTACAATAGAATTTTCTTATGTGTTTTCTTCGACTTTAGTCCCTCAAGAAACTTGCCGAATGATATCCATAATCTGGACAAGTTGAAAATAACATATGTAAATAAACTATGAAACTACTCTACATACAACATACAAACAAAGTATCCCCCAACACACACTTAAAAGGATGGCATGTCCCATGTGATACAAAATAAAGTAATGTGAGGTAAAAGAATTTCCCTAGTAAATCAGTCTTCATCGGATACAGTGCCGAGGTCGAGATGACATGCCCTCCCCAGCGCACACAACTAGCTCATGATTTTCTTCTCTGACTTTGCATTTTGAGTGGCCAAGGCATCAATTCTAGCCCACAATTCCATGACGGTAGTACGCAGCCTGCCATTTCTTGTTGTAGGGTTGTCATCCGCGTACTCCGTCCGATTGCAGATGTTCCTTCAACCGTGGCAACTTGTTCCTGTGGGGTTGAGGAAGGCCCAACTTCCTCTTGCTTTTCACCTCCCTCATCCGACGCCTATATCTCTTCAGTGGAGAATGGATGAACTTCTCAGACTGAATAACCTTGGCCACATCAAAAATTATGGCCATTTACGAAGCACCGGATCAAGGCAGCTCTTAGACCATTTACCTCAGTGGTGTTGTGGGATGGCAGCAGTCGACTATAGATGATGTAAAACCAATACTTTCCTTCAAAGGCGAGTGAGGCTGAGTGCAAATTCGATGCTGGCACAACCCACACTACCTCTTTATCTGGTACACAGATAGTTCTGAAAAACATGTGCCAATTGATTGGTATTCGCCTATAAGTATATCCACCTCCCCATTGAATACAGGAAACCGATACACTCTCCTCATGGCTTCTATCGAGGCATTCACGCACTTTTGCTGCACAGTGCAGAGGTGATCCTCATGTTCAGAGGAGTTGGCATAGAATTTCTAGACAAGTATCAAGGTACCCTCATCCGGCTCTTCGAAGAAGATGTCCAGCATGCACTTGATCAACTCCCTATACATATTAGGGCTCTTATCCTGGAGGGACCCCCTGTGCCCTATTCGGTATAGGCTTTCTAGTAGCCTTCAAATTGAAACGGTCTTGGGCAGCTCTGGAGACAAACCTGGTACAACCAAACTGAGCTGAACTGGACGGTGCTCGTGCACGGGATGAGGTTCCATGACCACTTGATGAGGCATCGGTAATGCATCGCTTCTTTAAAGGTCTCATGGTACCTACAAAACAAACACTACTATCAATAATCGGCAGAATATGTGAACCAATGGCGGTTACTCAGACTTCACTCACACAATTGGTCACAATTTATACTAAAAACTCATTATGGAAATTCCACAAACAGTTACTGTGCATAGCCCCCCCCCCCCACCACCCCTCCCCAATTTACTCAAAGACCCAATTAAACTTACATTCTTCGTAAAATCAACAATGCATTCCCCATTCCAACCAAATATATTATCCTCACATGCCAAAAGATATACTAACAATCCAAAACAAAGAACATAGTACCCATATCTTACTATCCTACACTTACAATAGAAGAGGAAAAGAATGGAAAAATTGAAAAACAAAACTAAAAAAAGAAAGAAAGTAGAAGCATGTTACTTACTTGAAGATCTTGTGAGAAATGGATCTTGGGGAGTGGTTGAGTAGAGAAGACGAATAAGGAGAGTAGATTTTGTTGATTTGAGAGATTGGGGGAGAGGAAGGGGAAGAGGAGGAAGCTTCTGATGGCTGCTTTCGGCGATTGGCTAAAATTACTTCGGAATTTTGAGGGTCCTCCTCAAAATTCTGCCCAAGTTTCCAATAGCAAGAAAATTGATAATTTTATTTAATTGTGATCGAACCCATAGGGCTGCCTACGTATCCTCTATTAAACGGGAATCAGGTCCAGCGTAGTTAAAATTACATCAAAAGGAACTCATAAATTTTATACATAGTATTACTTGACTGCATCCTAATTAATCGGCTTTGACCAAACTTCTCCATCCATTTCTGTGAGCATAAGGGCTCCTCCTATTCGAACCTGGTGAACCATGTAGGGACCCTTCCACTTGGGATAGAATTTTCCTTTTCCTTCGGCTGCCCTGGTGTGAACTTTCTCAGCTTGACTCTTTTGTTGATAGCTCTGGACATTCTATTCTGATATATTTGACCATGGCAATTCACGTTCATTGTTTTACCATCTATAAGAGCTAGTTGTTCATAGTAATTCCTCACCCACTATGCATCATATAGCTCATCATCATGTATGATTCTTAAAGAGGGAATTTTTACCTCGGCGAGAATGGCTACTTCTGTACCATAAACCAACATATAGGGGTTGCCCCCTTTGATGTGCGGACTGTGGTGCGGTACCCCAATAAAGCAAATGATAACTTTTTCTTCCACTGTTTATGCTCCTCTATCATTTTCCTCAATATCTTCTTGATATTCTTGTTACCGGCTTCTACAGCTAAGTTCATCTGAGGTCTGTAGGCTGTAGAATTCTTGTGCTAGATCTTGAACGTTTCACACATGGCTTTCATCAAGTCACTATTGAGGTTGGAGCCATTATCAGTAACGATTGACTTTGCAATCCCGAACCGACAAACAATACGATCGTGGATGAAGTCTACCGCGACTTTCTTGGTCGCTGCTCAGTACGATGCTACTTCGACCCACTTAGTGGAATAATCAATTGCTACTAGGATGAATTTGTTCCCATTTGATGCGGGAGGTTCGATTGGTCCGATAACATCCATTCCCCAAGTGTTGAACGACCACGGTGAGCTTGTTGGATTAAGCTCATTTGGAGGCACATTTATCATGTCTGCATGTATCTGACAACAGTGGCATTTTCGGACAACTGTATGCAGTTTGTTTCTATTCTCATCCGAAAGTAACCAGCTCAGACTATCTTCTTTTCTAAGACAAAACCGTTCATATATGGACTGCAGGTCCCTGCATGTATTTTATCTAATAGCCTGAATGCTTCTTTTGCATTGACACACCTTTGTAATCCCAAATTAGGAGTCCTCATATATAGAATTTCTCCGATGTGAAAGAAATTATTGGATAACCTCTAAAGTGTGCGCTTTTGAGTAGCGTTTGCAAGTTCTGGTATTCTCCTTTTTCCAAGTATTCCTTTATATCATGAAACCAAGGCTTTACGCCTGCTTCTCCTTCTACATGAGCACAATAAGTTGGCTGATCATGGATCTTTACAAGGATGGGATCAATGAAATTCTTGTCTGGGTGCTATATCATGGATGATAGGGTAGCTAGTGCATCAACGAATTCATTCTGGACTCTGAGAACATGCTTGAATTCTGTATTTGTGAACCTCTTTCTCAACTCCTATACATGATGCTGATAAGGGAGTTTCTAGGAGTTCTTAGTTGCCCATTCTCCTCCGACCTGAGGTGTAAGTAGGTCTGAATCTCAGATCACTAGCAATTCTTGAATATTCATGTCAATGGACATCTTAAGCCCTAATATGCAGTCTTCGTACTCAGCCATGTTGTTGGTGCATGGGATTTTGAGTTTGGCGGATATCGGGTAATGCTGACTGGTTTCTGATACTAGGACTGCTCCTATGCCGAATCCCTTGAAATTCGCTGCTCTATCGAAAAACATTCGACATCCGTCATAGGATTCTGCAATATCTTCTTCTGTAAATGATACATGTTGATCGGGAAAATACATTTTTAGGGGTTTGTATTCTCCGTCCATGGGATTTTTAGCAAGGTGATCTACTAGTGCCAGCCCTTTTATTGATTTCTAAGTCACTCAGACAATGTTAAATTCACTCAACAAGATGTCCCACTAAGCCAGCTTGCCAGTGGGCATAGGCTTCTGAAAGATGTATTTTAAGGGATCCATCCTTGATATGAGATATGTAGTATAGGCATAGAAGTAGTGCCTCAAATTCTGAGCTACCCAAGTCAAAGCACAACAGGTGCACTCCAACAGTGAATACCCAGCCTCATACAGAGTAAACTTCTTAGATGGCCTGCTTCTTCCTCCCCGTTTCATCATGGTCTCCTAAAACACAATCAAACGCTCCATCCAGTACTACGAGGTAGAGCAATAGAGGTTTTCCTAGCTTGGGCGGGACCAAAACTGGTGGTGTTGACAGGTACTTCTTGATTCGATCGAAAGATTTTGGACAGTCATCAGTCCATTTGGTAGCGGCGTCCTTCTTCAACGACTTAAAGATTTTTTTTTTCAGTTAAAGCTTGGTATTTATATATAGCAAAAATAAGGATGTACAAGTGTTCCTACGCGTAGCCGATTGGACAGTCAACTACTGGTGCTATTTACATTTCAGTTTCTACGGAACTACCAAAAGAAGTGCAGACTCATATGTTTGAGTTCAGCAAGTAACAACACAAAAGTAGTTAGTTACGGAAAGTAGTTGAGTTGTCGTAGACCATTCTGCCAGCTTTTGCTATGTCTCCCACGAATGTGAAGGAGTAATGCAATATCTCTAGTTGTTCTATCTTCATTATAAGTCAAGTTCTGAAATCGAGCTTTGTTCCTAGCCTGCCATATTAATGCTACAGCATGCGCAAATGCAGCAGCAGTGATGGCATTCCTCCATGCACGACTGCGAGCCTTAATGCAGATCCATTCTAGTTCTCTGTCCCAGTCAAGTACTGATCTTGAATATCCCAACCAGCAGCCAATTCTGGACCTTAGACTATTGGTAACAGCACATCCAAAGTAGAGATGCTGGAAAGTTTCCACCTGTTGTTTGCAGAATACACACATTGAAGGGAGTTGAATACCAAAGTTTGCTAATCTGTCCACAGTAGGTAACCTTCTTTGAGCAGCCAGCCAAGCTGTGAAACTATGTCGAGGCAGTACATTTTGAACCAGAAGCAGATTTCTCCAGTCCACTCTATCGAATCTAGGGAGCATGTTGATATATAGTTTGTGGATGTGGAGTTTGTCAAGGCAACACACAGTCTTGAATCTGTCATTCAAAGTACCCCGTAGCTGCTGGTTTGCCATAAGATCCTCTCTGCATTGAATGATCTTCCTGATGACCCATGCTGCTTGCTTGGGCACATTGACTGAGCTAATATCAGCTCTTTTGATGTAGTAGCAGTGAACCCAGCGTACCCATAAGCAGTCCTTCTTCTTTGCAAGGTCCCAAAGTAGCTTTGTGATTGCTGCTTTGTTCCAGATGGTTATATTCAATATATTGAGACCTCCAGCAGTTAGGGGTCTGCAGACTCTATCCCAAGCCACTAGGGCTCTCTTTGATACACTAGCAGCTCCGGTCCAGAGGAAAGTCCTACAGATGGTGTCAATGGCCTTTAAGACTTTCTTAGGCAACAAGAAGATTTGGGACAAATAGGCTTGTATGCCAAAGATGACAGCCTTGATTAACTGACATCTTCCTGCATAGGTAAGCAGCTTTGCAGACCAGCAAGTGATCCTAGCTGTGATTTTCTCAATGAGGGGCAGGTACTGATGTATAGAGAGTTTCTTTGAATCCAGTGGAATGCCCAAGTATCTAAAAGGAAGCTTGCGTTCACTGAAGCCCAAGAGTTCTCTCAATTCTATCTTAACCTCTTGTGGTACCCCTGCAAGGTACATAGCACTCTTGGTTGTATTTGCTTCCAGTCCAGAAACCTTAGAAAATTGAAGGAATGTCTGGTGTAATATCTGAATGGAGATGGTGTCTGCACGACAGAACATAAGTAGATCATCTGCAAAGCAAATATGTGTACTGTTGAGCTGCCTGCACTTTGGATGAAAGTTAAAGTTTCCATTCTTTTCCAGTTGCCCCATGCTTCTGGTCAGATACTCCATAGCTAGCACAAACAGATAAGGAGACATTGGATCCCCTTGTCTTATCCCTCTCCTGGCATTGAAAGGTTTGGTGAGTCCTCCATTAATTACTAAGGAAAAGGATACAGTAGTGGTACAGGCCATAATCCAGTCAATGAATTTGGCTGGGAATCCATAAGCTACCAGAATCTGCTGCAAGAAAGGTCATTCCAGTGTGTCATAGGCTTTTCTCAAATCAACTTTCAGCACACAACGAGGGGAGACACCCTTCCTAGAGTAGCCTTCGAAAATCTCATGGCTGAGGAGGATATTGTCAGCAACACTCCTTCCGTCAATGAATGCAGACTGTGCTAAGCCAACTAATTCAATGATAACAACTTGCAGCCTTTTGGTAATGATCTTTGATATAATCTTGTACAGGGTAGTGCAGCAAGTAATGGGTATGTAGTCATTAACTATGGCAGGGAGCTGACCTTGGGCACCAATGCAATGGCTGTAGTATTGATCATATGAGGCATTGTGCAAGAGGTGAAGAATTCCTTTGTAGCAGCTAAGATATCATTCTTGATTAGTTCCCAGTTTTTTGTAAAAAACTCCACAGGATAGCGATCTACTCCAGGAGCTTTATTCTTTGGCATGGGTAAAAGTGCTTCAGACACTTCCTCCATAGTGATCTCCCTAATTAGCATCCTCTGTTGATCTAGGGACAGGCACTTGCCTGTTTTGATGGTAGTAATATCCACACAAGGCAGTTCCTGAGCACATACTCCCATCAGACCTTCGAAAACTGTAAGGAACTCCTGCTCCACATCTGTTGGTTCAGTGAGCTTTACTCCTGTGGCAGTGTAGATTGAGTTGATAGTATTTTGGCTTTGTCTGATCTTCCATTGGGCATGGAAGTATCTAGTATTTGCATCACCACAGTCAATCCAGGTAGCCTTTGATTTGTGTCTCATCACTTGGTCTTCCACACTGCTCCATTTCTCTAATTCTGCCAATGCTGACCTTTCCTCAAGAAGTAGTTCCTGTGAAAGTGGGGTATTCTGCATTTGAGTCTGGATAATGTCAAGAGATTCTCTGGCTTGGATTCTGACTGTAGGATGCCATATGAATGTTAACCTCTTTTAACTGCTGCTTCAAAAGCTTCAATTTAGACCAAACCTGCTGCATAACATTGCCCCTGCACTCCTGTCTCCATACATGCTTGACTATGTCTTGAAACTGTGGAAGGTCCATGATGCCAATGTAGAGTCTGAAGGGCTTTGGGTGCAGAAACTTCTGGCTACCCAACTTGATGAGAATTGGTGTATGGTCTGAGACTGAGGGATTTAAGAATTCAGCTGCAATATGCCCATACTGTTGCACCCACTTGAAATTTCCCAGTGCCCAATCTATCTTGCTGTAGACTCTTGTTGAAGAATGTTGTTTGTTTGTCCAGGTATAATCCCATCCTATCTTCCTAAGGGGAGTAAGGTTCAAGTCATAGATGAACTGTTTGAATCCTCTAACCTCAGAACGACTTAAAGATTGGCTCACATATAAGCGTAGATTGTTTTATGAACCGGCTGATGTAGTTAAGTCTCCCCAAGAAACTCATCACGCCTTTCTTGTTCTTTGGTTGTGGCAATTCTTGAATAGCTTTGCCCTTTGATGGATCCAATTTTATTCCTCAGCGACTCACAATGAACCCAAGTAGTTTTATAGCAGGAATCCCAAATGCACACTTCGGGGGATTCAGTTTCAGCTTGTACGCTCTCAGTCTATTGAAGAACTTCCTCAAATCTTCCATATAATCAATGGCCTTCTTGGACTTTGTGATGACATCCTCTACATCGACATATACCTCAGTCTCCTTATGTATCACATCATGGAAAATAGTAGACATGGCCCTCATGTAGGTGTCCCCAGCATTCTTTAACCCAAACAACATCCTCTTGTACCAGTACATTCCCCACTGTGTATTGAAAGCCGTTTTCTCAGAATCTTCTTTATCCATCCATATCTGGTGATATCCCTCGAAACAATCTATGAATGATCGTAACTCATGCTTGGCGCAATTATCAATCAAGATGTGTAGGTTTGGCAAAGGAAAGACGTTCTTTGGACTGACCCAATTGAGATCCCGGTAGTGGACATAGACTCTGACATTCCCATCCTTCTTCGGAAATGGCACAATGTTGGCTAACCATGTTGGATGTTCTACTACCCTCGGAACCTTAGCTTTGACATGCTTACTGACTTCTTCCTTGATTTTCAAACTCAGGCCAAGCTTAAACTTTCTGAGCTTCTGCTTTGTCGGCAGATATGTTGGATCAGTTGGCAGTTTGTGTGCCACAATAGGTGTACTCAGACCGTCATGCCATGATATGACCAAGCGAATATGTCCTCATACTCTCTTAGAAGTTCTATGTACTTATCATTTTCTGATGGTGACAAGTGAACATTGATTCGTGCTTCTTTGACGTTTTCTGCATTTCCTAGGTTAACAATATCAGTCTCGTCCAAGTTGGGCTTAGGTCTGTTCTCAAAATTCTCAAATTCTTTAACAACCTCTTCTGAATGTATGTCTTTTTGTTGCGTTGTCTCGATGCATTTCACAGTCATTGGTTCATCAAAACAAGTAATGGTAATGATGTATAAATAAAGTAATGAGAGAAAATAATAAGAGTAAGGTTCGTACGAAAAATTGGAATGCTTTGATAAATTTCATAATTTTTTTTAACACTGAAAATCTTATTTAGAAATTGAAAATGTGAAAGGAAGGTCAACTAGTAGAAAAAATAAAAGATAGTGCATGATGCTCTATTCAGCCTTGCTACGACGAGGCTTCCGGATTCTGGTGGTTCTGATGGTCCAGTTATTGAGACACGCTCCTCTCCTTACTGTTTGTATGGAAGGGCCTTTCTCTCCCTCTTCCTCGAAAATGACACAGCAGTCCATATTATTATCTTCTAGGAACAGATTCTTCACGGTTTCCAGTGCTTCCTCCTCTTACGACACATAGATAACATCGGCTAGCCGGAAGGTCTGCTCCAAATATGGTATTGGATGCTCCGACAGATAGTAAGGACCTCACCATTGTGGCGACCAGTTTTTGAACTCTTCCCAAGTGTACTCATATCCCAGACCAAAGGTGGTGCCCTGCTTCTTTAGTTTGATAGGCTTAGTGATTTCTTGGAGATTCTTGCCATGGTCATATCCGTACAAGTTCAATATGCTTTCAATCTTGTTATCCCACTAGTTTCCCTTGTCAACGGCGTTTACTCGCACCGCCTATCTTTCTTCTGCCTCCAATTGCTGGGATGGTCTGGCGACTGTATACGGAATTGTTACCATCGCCGTGAATGATCACCTGTTGGTGGTTCTATTCAAACTTCACTACCTGATGTAGTGTTGATGCTACAGCCCCAGCGACATGAAACCACAATCTTACAAAAACAAATTGTAAGATGCCGGCACATTTATTACTTGGAAATCGATATCTAACCAAGGAGGCCCCATTTACAAGCACAAACTGGTTTCCCCAATAGTGGACCTTTGGAAATAGTCAAAGGCTTTGATGTTGATGGCCCCATCTTTGATCTCATTCAGACCCTTTCCTAATGTCCTGAGTGTTACCAACAGACAAATGTTGAGGCTGGATCCCCCATCGATTACGATCCTGGTGATGTAGTAATCCTCGCATTGCATAGTGATCTGCAATGCCTTGTTATGACTTAACCCTTCTTGTGGCAGCTCATCTTTGTGAAAAATGAACTTTTGGCTTTCCAATACATGCCCGACCATATTTTCCATCTCTCCTCTGGTGATGTTTCTTGGCACATATGCCCCATTCAACAATTTAACAAGGCATTCCTGTGTGAATCGGAATTCTGTAGCAAAGCTAGGATACAACTCTGTGCTGGTGTTTCGTTCAGCTAATCAATGAGTGAGTACTCCTTGGTTTGTTTGTTTCTCTAGAGATTATCGGGCCCGGTTTCAGTGATGATCGACTGTCTAAAGGGCTGCTTACTCGACTCAACTAATTTTTTTGGGGTATAAACCCTGTCAGTTCTCGTCATACTCTATACCGCAACGATTTCCCCGGGTTTGGTTTTTCCTTTTATTCTTGCCTCGGCTGTGTAGTCCCAAGGGATGGCATTTTTATGGAATGGTGTTATGGTCGACATTTCTACTGGAATGGGCACCTTTACTCCAAATGGAACATGTATATTGGAAGGTAACACAGCAACTTCAAATGGTGCGGGTGCATTTTCTGGGGAACCAAACTCGACCTCAATTGGCGTTGGCGTCTTTGCTAAGGATGGTGCTTCAAACTCAAGTGGTACAAACATGTTTATCTTGGCATCCCTAGAAGGCTGAATTTGGACTACGATTGGATTGAGGGTGACTATTGGCTTCTTTGGTTCATCGCCTTCTGTGATCAAACTTATTGATCCCTTGGGATCCCAATCATCCTCTATTTCGATCATATGAACACCCCCGCCATTGTGGTCTGGTAGCGGGTTATTGTGGACATTTGGATTAGGCTCCTTTACAATAATAATCTTGTTATCTATCAGAGTCGGTATCTTATCTTTTAAAAAGCGGCACTCATCAATGGTATGTCCTTTCATGACATAATGCTATGCATGGCATTTATTTGGATTGACCCATTGAGAAGGTTTGTCAAGGGTTATAGTTGGGATAGGGGCGACATAACCAGCAGCTTTGAGTTTCTCGTACAACTTGTTAATGGGTTCAACAATGGCGGTATATTGTTTGGGAGGTCTGCGGAAATTTGGTCGAGGTCTAGGAAAGTTTTGGCACACGAAAGGTGATTGATAGTGGGATGGTGTGAATTGTAGGCTTGATAGACATATGCGGGTTGGGAATATCAGGGTGAAGTAGATTGGTATGTAGGAGGCGGAGGTGATTGATAAGTAGGTGGTGGAGTTTGGTAAGAGGGTGAGGGTACTTGGTAATTCGGAGTAGGTTGATATATGTGTGGAGGCATTGGATAGGTTCGGTATTTAATAGGGATTTTGTTCTTTGGGAAACCAGTACGGCACCTACGTCCCTTTTCTCGGACGTACTAAGGGACTGTAAAGCCTTGTTGGTAGCTTGCAAAGCTTCAAAGTTCATGACCATACTACTTTTGATGACTTCCTCGATCCACTCACCTAGCTTGATGATGTTAGAAAATTTCTAGCTTTCAATCAACATCATCCTTTTATAGTATTGCGGGTCTTGAGCCCAAATGAAAAACTTGTTCATGTGTTCATCTTCTAAAGCCGGTTTGACCTTAGCAGCTTCTGATCTCGAGCGAGTAGCATACTTGCACAATGTTTCCATGGGATTCTTCTTTAAGTTCTAGATGTAGAACACATCTTGCGCGTTTTCTATGTTGAACCTTAACCTGACCATAAAGTCAGATGCCATACTCACTCAGTTCGACCATTTCTTCGCGTGTTGGCTAATGTACAAAGACAAAGTATCTCCTTTTAGACTCCTCATGAAAAGTTTCATGGGGATCCTTTCATCCTTCCCTACTCCGACCAGCTTGTCGCAGTATGTTCTCAAGTGGACTCTCGGATGCCCTATACCATCAAACATCTCAAACTTAGGAGGTTTGTACCCCTTGGGCAGTTCAACATCGGGTTGTATGCAAAGGTCTTAGTAGTTCAACCCTTCAATCCCCTTACTTCCTTCAATGCCCTGAATTCGGCTAGTCAATTTCTTGAGTTCTGCATCCAGGTTCCTGATGAGTGTGTCTTTATCATCAGACTCGGGTGCTTGAGATGGGTTGGTTAGAGTATGGAGTGGTATCCACATAGATGTGGGTGTTATGGTGGGCGTGGATATGGTCATTGGTTGAATTCAAAGGCCCCGGAATAAGCAGTTGAGTATTATTGGATGGCTGGCTAGTGTTGCAGTGGTGGTGAGGAGCGAGATGGTTTGTGCTTTTGGGATATTTTGTGGAGGTGTGGGGTTAAGAGTGTTTGAGAAGTTGACCTCTGAAGTAGTGAGGGAAAATGACAGATTTACTGGATTCCGGACCTGTGCAAGTTCCTCAAGAAATTTCAATAGTTTTTGCTCGAGTTGGGACGCACTTTCTTTGGAACCCTGAGTACCATGACTGACCTCTACCTGTTTAGTTGAGTTTTCCTTTCTGATGTTGTTCAAATCTTCTATCTTTCCTTTGTACTTTTTTCTTGCGGGACTAGGAGGAGGAGTGAGTAGAGGGCCTTTTGATCTTGAGGAATATGATGACGATGCCAGAGCGAACGAACCAAACTTTGGAGGAGGGTAATAAAACAAAAAGTAAAAAAACAAAAGGTAACAAGTCAGTGAGGATTATAAGAAACAAAATGCTGCGATATGTAAATACATAGTGCAAGGATGCAAATCGTGTCCTAATTTGGGGGACCTCTTTTTGCCCCAGGTAGGCCTAGCAACAAGTTGATTTGGAGAACTTAGAATGCTAAATGCCTTATTTTATTGATAAAAGCAGACGAATCCTAAATGACACTAAATAAAAGAAAATAAAATGTCACTAATGCCCATTGACCTTGTTATATTCATAAAAGGAAAAAGAAAAAGTACTATCTATTTGGTCCTAAAAAGACCTTCCCTAAACTTGGCAACTTTTGCTCCATCGAATAGTTTCACCAGCTCGCAAAGTCTCGGCAACATGTAGGCTCTAGATAGGTGTCCACCCTCGTTTCCTTCAGCATTTTAGTATTCCTCGACCCTTTTGAGAAACATTCTTTCCAGATCCACTAAACCTCGCTTCGAGTATCCCAGTCGCCTGTTGGCACTGACAGCCATATCTTTCAACTCTTCGGTCAACTTTTGGTTGGCTTCTTGTATCTCACGGTGTTTTCTTTCATATTATCGAATCCTCTTGCGTAGTTGGTTATATTTGACTTGTGCTTCAGCCTTTTCGTCAATGATCTTGTGACCTCGAACAAATCCGGGTTGACCGAAACCATTGTGATTGTCCTTTAACCAGCTTGAATAGTATGGAGTACAACCAGCATGGTATTCGTCCGACTCGATAGTATCCCTTCCCATGATGATTTTGCAGTGCCACAGATGCTGAGCTTGGCACTTGTAGGGGATATCATCATCCTGAAATTCAGCCGGAAGTGACTCATCTTATCGAACCTTTAACCTGCTTCCTACCAGCCTGTCTCATAACTTGGGGAGGGACATAAGGGTAGGTTCCCCTCAAACCAAGCAGTATCAGAAATGGTGCATCCCTAGATCGGGCGATAAATTCCTTGGTAGTGAACCACTCAAACAACCATTGCACCTGGTCTTCTATCAGATTTTTGAACAGTTCTAACCACTCCTTGGCGTCTTTCGGCTGGGCAAACATGTTGGGCATATAGTTCATCCGCCTCGGGTGATGAAAGGTTATGTGATTATCTCAATCCCTTCGCTGAATTTCTTATCTATATTCACCCCTATAAAGGTGCTCCATGAGCCAGAGTTGGAGTAGCAAATTACATCCCTCGAAGTGCTTGGCCCCTTGTTTACACTTCTCCCAGACTCGGTATATCTCTGCAATGTTCATGGGAATTATGCTAAATGGTTGCTCACCAATGCCCTCCATTAAAGTTTTGGTGACCATGGCTAGCCTGGTTTGGATCCTTGCTTTCTTCATAGGAAACACCATCATCCCCAAGAAGCAGAACATGAAGACAAAGACTCTTCGGTGAATATACCCAATGATGTAAGGGCAAACTCATCCAGATTAGTATGATAAGATTCGATGTGACCGTACCTCTCGTACAAATAATCAAAGGGAATGTACGACTCTTTCAAGCATGTCAATCCTGGATTCTTCTATAGACCCATCATTTTGAGAAAACCTCTTCCCTTGCGATTTTCCTGCATTAATAAACCCGGAGTTTCCCATGGTATACTATCCAGTCCTCATATTTCCTCTAGCAGGGGTGTCATCTCAATTTCTCTGAAGTGGAATATAGACCTATCACAGTCCCAGAACAGAGTAGCAGCTTCTAAAATCTTGTTGTTTGGTTGGACCTCCAGGAGGGAAGGTAGATTTCCTAGGTATTTCTGGACAAGATTCTGATCACTAGAATGAAGATCTTCCCACCAGCTTAGCAATTTTTGGTGGAACATGATTTCCTAATGAAGAATAGATATGCGAAATTCAGAAAGACTTATAGACATATTTTCTATATGCACCTGCAAAATTCATATTTTTAATAATTATAGTCGTGGTATATATATGAGAGTGCAGAATTCCTATAGACAGGATATCTGTATATGAGAATATGAGAATGTAGGATTCCTATAGACATGATATCTACATGAGAATGCAGAAATTCAGAAAACTCATATAGGCAGGATATCTGCTGTGAGCGCGTGCTCTTTCCATATATGAGTTATTATCAGGAATTCAAACAAAATAAATTTTTTATTATTTTACAATCTTGTGGATTTTTGTGACATTTTATGTTAATTGTTTTCATTTTTGTTTGTGCATTTTAATTAATAAAAAAAATATACTTGGCATTTGTATTTAGGATTTAATTTAACATTTTAGGATTAACTGGTAGTTAAGTTACTTCAAAAAATAAAGAAAATTACAAAAAATGGTTCTTTTTACATTTATACTTTTAATTGTCTTACTTTGCATTTAATTAGGAATTAGTGTATTTAGAAATTAAGTAGCATAATTTTAGATTCAATTTGGGTCTTTTATTTTTAATTTGGCGTCTAGTAAAAACTAGAAAATTATAAAAAAAAAAGAGAAAATAAAAATAAAAAGAAAGGAAATGAATTGAAGATTAATTGAATTAAAAATGCAAGAGAAAGCATCAGGCCATTCAATTTTGGAATATCAATTGAAAATCGGACTTCGACTTGCCAGCCCAATTGTGGTACCCAGTCCAGTCTAGCAAAGGGGCAAAACGATGGTATTTTGGATTAGTTAAATCAAGGCCGTCTATGTTATACAATCAAACAATTCAGAACTGGGGTGCGATAAACATATTAATGTCGGATTTGTTCATGCGCCCTCCCTTCCGTCTCAAATTACTCTCTACACAAACCCTAAATTCCCCAACTCCTTCTGTCGTGAGCAGCCGCTGAAAATTGTCTCTGCCGGCCGTGACGCTCAGAAGAACCCAAAAAATAACACCACAACATCCCCTTGTCTTCCTCTTTCCAAATACGCAAACCTGTCCCTCAAAGCCTAGCCAATTTTCTCAAATCTTAGATCGAAATGCCGGTCACCAACCCTAAATCTTCCAAATCTCACCAAATTAACACCGGGTGGTCTCCTCACTCTCCTCTTTACGATCCTGTAGCCCGTAGTTTTCGAATCATCCCTGAAGTTCATGAATTTTAGTTTGAAGTCCGGCTTAAAACCCTAGTTTCTTGAGTTGGGGTTTTTGTTGGTGGCTTGGCCATTACATGGTTTAGCCGGGTGTTTTCTCATGGAAAACACACGATTAAACACTAGTTTGGTCAAGAAATTTCAAGTTGAGTTGGCGCGGGCCAAATTTCTTTCTGGTAATTTCTTCTGTTTCATTTTTTCTTATTATTTTATTTCCGATTTTTTGCTTAGTATCTGTTTGATAATTTGCTTAGGTTTCTTTCGTTGAGTTTTAGTTTCCTTCCTCTAATTCAGTTTTTGTTCATATTTTTTATTTTTAATTTGTCGATTCATGTTTCAGTATTGTTAGTAGATTGTTAGTTTGTTCTCTTAGAATTCATGTTTGATTAACAATTAACTATAGTTTTTAAAGTCAGATAGTTAGCGGTTAATTTAGGATTAAAAGTAAGTCGTGTGGAATTTTAGGTGGTATTTATTTGTTACTAAACATTGTCAGGCTTTATTGGTTAACCATAGTCAGTTGACCAAAGGTAAAAAGAGACTGGTGGTAAGTAATCATAGGTTTGGTAATTTTGGATTAAATCAAGGGTAGTTTAGGGTTTCAACTTAAGGGAATCTTTTAATAATTGAACCTGAAACCTCCAGAAACTTCTAGTAAGAGGTTTAATAGTAAATAATAGGTCTAAGTTGACTAACAAGCTAATAATTGAGAGGTTTGTAAGGAAAAACAAAAATTAGGAAAGAACTAGATGAAGAAACAGAAAAACTTAGGGTTGTCCTCCCTTGAGCCTATAAAAAGGCATGTCATTGCCATAATTCAAAAGATTTTTTTACAATTTGAAAAATTCCCAAAAATGTTTCAATCTCTGAAAGTTTCCCCCAAAAGCTTCCATAAGCTCAAACCTCTAAAATTTGAAATTTAAAAACCAAAAAGCCAAAAAACGGTAGTTCAAGCAAATCTGAAAGGTTCTTACTCCTTTAGATCCTAGTTTGTTCAAAACTACAAACTAAAAAGCAACAGAAAAACTAAAAACATCACAAAAACTGTGAAATACTATTGTTCCATCGAAGTTTCTTCAGAAAAAACCCTTGAGATCAAGTTTTAAAAGTGAATTCCTAGTTGATCTATGGTCGAAAGTGATTCTAGCACCTCCTATTTTCATTGATTGAGGTCTTCTAAAGTTTTCTATTTAATTTCAAGTTGAATTGGTTTGCTCGAGTGGTTTGTGTTGGTTATTTGCTGGATCTGGTAATTGCTGATAGAATTTCTGGGTTTGTGGTGTCATTTTAGCTCTGAAATTGCTCATGTTGTCGTTGTTGAGTCTTGTTGTTACCTGTGTTAACTTCTGTTGATCTTTTCTTCCTTTGTTCATTCAATTGCAGGTACACATTAGTAGTTTATCCTAATGTATCTCTCAAGATGGAAATAAACAAAGTACTGTTCGATTCATTTGAGGAATTTCCATTAGTCTATTTAGTATTATCGTTTTTTTTCAATTGTAGTTAATTAATGATTATTTGTACTGTAATTAAGGAATACTGGACTGTTATGGTTATGTGATCATTTTGTTGGCTTTGCTAGTTTTAACCTTGTTTTGTTTTGATTTGTTTTACTGTGACAGTCAAATCCTAAATAGGAAATCAGTTTAGTACTATTAATTTAGTCTTATTGCAAATATTAGAGTGTATTGGCCTGTTAAATCTAGAAATAGTATACTCACGTACACCTTGCAGTTTCTAAAGTGATTGATTCATTTTGTTGACTTAATTCTAGGTCTAGTTTGCCAATAAATTTCCCAATGTGTAATGATTATAATTAATTGACTGTTGAAAATTTCAGAATAGGTTTATTAATTTTTCATGATGCATGAGTTGAATATGTATGCAAAAAAAACTGGATTAAGATCGACATGCCTGGATTGGAATGTTAAACCAGGCCCATTTCCCTTTTAATTGAATTAATTTGAGGCATGGGCAGTAGAATTTGAGGCCTATGCCCAACGGAAATATCACAAGCCCAAGGCTAGGCATGTTCTAAATAAAAACGCAGCAACATTTACATGCTTCATGGGCTGATTTCAAGCCCAAAAATGGTTGAAGGTCTGAATTCACATGATGTTCATGGACCCAAATATAGCAGTTCTAAGATAATAATAATTAACTAGGGCCTTTTCTTCATTGTTTAAAGACAATACATAATAGAAAATTGTAGTTGCTTTAGGTTACCTTTTTAAAATAAACGAGGTGTGCCGCGCTAAATTAAATCACAAACTATGTGTCCCTCTTGAATACTTCTGTTAAAATGTTTTAGACCTCGGGATAAGCCATTAAGCAAAGTTCATGGCTTCCGGCAAAGTTAATAATATGCTAGTTGCTTTAGACAAGACATTTAATAATATTACCTTCTTAAATTCGGGTGCACATTTATGTGACCCAAATCCAAATCGCAACGAAATCGAAATGTGTCGAAAACTACGGGTGCATTTATGTGACGTTGTTCAAGGCGTGTTTTCACGACGTTGCAATTTGTTTTTAAATAATAATAATCATAATAAAAGCAGTTCAAAGTTAAAAAGCATATAAGTCGAAACATGTTTTTTTCTTTCTCCCCCATTTCTCATTTTGTTGATTGAAAGAGAATAAGCGCTATCCATTGAGTAAAGAGAGGGTTTTCGGTCGGTTCCCGTTCGCCTGCGCCCTAACGCAAGTCCAGTCATATGGTATTGACATTTACCGTAATCGGTTCGGAATCCAGAAAAAGCTCAATGAAACCGCTTACGCCCTTAATCAATCGATAAGGCAGTCGCTGCACACATACTATATGAAATGAAACCATCTCGGCATCCAGATGTGAAAGCAGAACTCACGAAACGAGTTATTGCCATTTCATTTTGACGGAGGACAGACTTTAGTTGACATGGAAGCTTGAGTGCCACGTTCAAGCTCAAAAAAGCAGTGAAAGCAAGTCAAGCAGTGCCAGATGCTGATGAAATAGCGGCTTAAACGGATCCATCTTCTGGTGAAATCTAACCTTTGCATCGATCTTCTTTAGCAGGGCGGGTCGCTTGAGTGTCAAAATCAAGCGGTGGTTGTTTTTCCTTGGCTTATCGAACCAGCGTATGCCCTTCGGCGGATGTAGATTCGGCAAAAGATTACTCTTCTTCAGGTGCAGATGAGGTTTATGGGGAAGAGGAGGCAAGGGCTGACGCTTAAGCATCGGCTAGTGGAACCACTCCTGTCCTTCTTTCGTATCCGAGGTGGGCTCTTTACACATATGATATGGAGGTCTAAATCAGATATTTAGCCAAATATGACAGTTGAGCGACCGTGCTAGAACCACGGAACCTGGGAATGCCAAACACCTTCTCCTGGGTTAACAAAATTCCTTACTCGGATTTCTGGATCGCGAACTATTAAACAGAGTCAATGATTTCTTTGATTTAGGATTCAACACGTGAATTGGGACACTATAAATCTCCCAAGTGGCGACTCTGAATCTTTAATAAATAAATTCCGTTTTGATTGTCCTTTAATTGGAAAAATCATTTATGCCCTTGGGGTGTAGGTAAAAAAGAGGTGTGACAGCTCTGGAGACTCTGCTGGGGACACAAACCTTGAACATCGGTTCAGGGTTTAAGAATTCAAGCTTTGAATAATTATTATGTTTGGCTCTATCTGATTATCCTACATTCTTCATGATAAATGTGCTAAATACATTACCGCTTTGATATTATCTGAATTGTATTTAAACAGTGTCGAACCCCTTCTCTTCTTACCTCCGGGGATGTGCTTACTAGTTGAGACTCCCTATTATGTTAGTGTCTATCCTGAAATAAGAAAGAGGCTCGAACAAGTTACTAAGCCTGATGACCTTTTGGTTCCCGGTACGTAGTCCCCTTATCGACTCGAGTTGTCCGCTCGGGTACACAGTCTAGAACACATACCCAGGTTTGAACCTAGAATAACTTGACTTCATGCCGGATCCCTATTAGGAATGCTTATTTGCATCAGGTTCATTTGCCGTAGGGGACTCAACATAGGGGTTGGGTCCGCTTAGGACAAGTAGCCTGAAATGAAAAAGACCATCCTGATGCATCTTACATATTGCGTATGCAAATTTGTCTCGGACTTGCAGGTTGACCGGCTTTGGATTATTTGGAAAAATTGAAAAAGGGGAGAGAAATAGCAGTGTAAAGAGTTAATTACTTGCTTTAGAAAAAACCAATGTCCAAGTAGTGCCGAAACTCTGCCGAATTTTTAAGAAAAAAAAAAAGAAAAAAAAAGTGTTTGTAAACGTAAAACGAAAAGTTTTTAGTTTGTTTTATTTGCCAATGAAAAATATAAACAAAAAGTGTTTTTTTAAATAGTTTGTTTATTTGCCAATTGAAAAAAAAAAGAGATTTTTATTTTCAAATAGTTTGTGGAAAATATAAAAAAGAGTATTGTTTTACGAAATAGAGTATTTGTCAACGAAAAAGAGTCTTGTCTTCGAAAATAGTTATTTTTATTTAATCGAAATATGCATGTTTTATTCTCACCGGATATGAGATACGTAGGAAATCCTCGTCTGGTACAACTTCCCTTTGCAAAAATAGCCCAAAACAACAAAAAAATTTAATTTCGTCATGAATAAGTCGGGTGACGCCATTCTTGTGAAAAATAAGCCGAATGTACCTAAAAGGGCGTCGGAAGGGTGTTTTTGCAAGAACAACCACTATTTGTCATTTCTTAAGGTTAGCGGGAACAACTTTAAGATCATCTTTACGAAGTGCTAAAAGGTCGTATTCGCAAAACCGGTTGTTTGTTTTAAATTGGAAATTTGAACAAAAATAGTATCACTTTTTCCTTTTAGGTCAAAATAAGTTATTAAATCATCTTAATAAATGTGCGGGATGAGCACGACTTGAAATGAACCTTTCTCAATCATGAATAAAATTCCTCTGGAGTTGCGTCTATGGTTGAACGATTTGGGTAAAGAAGGACAAGAGGAGGTCAAAAAGTATTTGAAAGGGCTTACTAGCTTGTTGGAGATTGTGCCTCGGGGAGACATCATCAGAGCATTGGTCACATGTTGGGACCCGGCATACAATGTGTTCCATTTTTTGTACTTTGAACTAACCCCGACCCTAGACGAAATAGTTGGATACATCGGAAGTGCTGAGGTTCCGTTAAGGCACAAATACTTGGTTTCCCCGAGAACCGTAGCTATAATAGATTCTTAGACTCACTGAAGATAATCAGGACGATCCACAATCCAAATTTGGCAAAGGGCTTTAGTACACCACACTTTATATACAACAGATATGGCCACATAGGCGGACTCAATAACCCGGAAAGCAAGATATGTAGCAAAGTAAACCGGAAAAAATGGGAGGAACGTAGACGTTTTGCTTTTATGGTGGTCTTTTTGGGGATTCTGGTATTCCCGAGGAAAGATGGAAACATTGACATAAAAATAGTTGGGGTCATCAATACTTTAATACTCAAGCCAAAAGCACTCTGGCGCCCATGATAGTAGCCGATATCTTCCGCTCTCTTATAGTCTGCAAAGCCGGAAGGGACTTCTTTGAGGGGTGAAATCTCTTATTGCAAATGTGGATGACCGAACACCTGTTCCATCGTCCTCAGTTCCTGAGTTATGGGTCTACAGAGAAAACTTGTATAGAAGAGTTTTATATGAGGATTGAGGGGGCCAGCTTGCCTGAGGGAGTCA
This sequence comes from Nicotiana benthamiana, assembly GCA_034376525.1. Taxonomy (NCBI): domain Eukaryota; kingdom Viridiplantae; phylum Streptophyta; class Magnoliopsida; order Solanales; family Solanaceae; genus Nicotiana; species Nicotiana benthamiana. Next base: position 30,035,971 of record CM067328.1, read on the forward strand.
CGGGATGGACATCATGCATTCGTTCTCTCACTGTCAGTCAAATAGAGTGGACATTTGGGTGGTTGCATGTCGATGAAATCATATATATGCCAGCAATAGGGCCGTACTTTCTCTTAATGGGTCTTAAGAGCATTCAGCCTTATACTCCAGATCGGATTGTAAGGCAACAGGGGAGATGTCAAGTAGTGCCAAATAATGACGATCTTAGTATCCAAGTGGTTGAGATTGGTCCTTTCGGCCAGTTTCCTAAAGCGAAGGTTTGTCAGATCTGGAGTAAATGTCAATATTTGGTAGCAAACACCTGTGTGCGGGACCGATCTAGATGAGAGGTTTCACCTGGGTATCATGCTTGGTATTGAAGGGAAGTTTCATTCGGGAGTCCATCCAAAAGACCTCATCTCTAAGACATTGCCGAGTCATCACAAGAACAATGGGCCTGGTTAGATAAACAAAATGAATACAGGGCCAAAATTGGAGATTTGGAAAGGCGGGTCCAAGACCTTCAGTTTGAAAATAGTATGGAAGTTGTAGCCGATGAGGGTGCGAAGAAGAAATTAGCCATAGAGAATGAAGCCTTATGTGCCCAGATTCAAAAGACGAAGATAGCAGCCGAAAACCCCGTTAGGAGTGCCAAGGATACAAAACTTATAGAAATCTAAGGGAAAAAGTGGATGATTACAGTTTTGACCTCAACAAAGCAGAAACGGAATTAGCCGGGGTTCGCAACGGTTGGCTAAAAAGGCGGAAGAACGGGCCTTCATGGTTAAGCACCTGAAAGAAGAACATGATAATGAGGTCACGGGGTTAAAGAAAAGGGTCATCGCCATAGAAAACAAAATGACCAAACAGGCGAAAGAGTTCAAGATCGAAAAAGAGCACTGCTACACGGCATTGGCACGATTAGAAATGGACTTGCAACTACTCTAGGAACAAACCCAGGTAGCTGAGCAGACTTTGGAGACTCGGACCCAACAGATTGGGCGTTTACTTCAAGAAAAAGGCATGTTCAAAGAGAGAATCTTAACCGTTGCTCACTACATTACTCGGAAATGTCGAGTGTGCAAAGACATGACTTGTACCACTTTCTTTGCATCAGTGATATTATTTGTGAAACATATAATGAGTTATTTGGACAGACATCAAATGGAACTTGCATATAGGTACGCGGTGAGATCGAACGATGTCCCACGGGCACCAAGAGCTTTAATGTATTCATGAGTGTCATTTGAGTCTGTATTTTCTTTTTTACAAGAGACTATTAGTTTTTTGAGTCTGCATTGTCTTTTCGATAGGAGTCTAGTAGTTGATTGAGTTTGTATTTTCTTTTGAAATAGAATAATTAACGGTGGGAGTCTGTAATTCCTTTATCGTCAAAGTCTGTTAGTCGTGTTAATTTTGAGTCTTTGTAATCGAAGTATTTGCTAACAATAAAATTGAAAATTCCAAAAACACATTTCTTGCTTCTATTTTGTATTTTATTTTTACGAACTACGCCTGGTCTAATTTGTGCGGGGTAATGATACGTAGGCAATATTCCTAGGATTCTCCATAACCAAATGAAAAGGAAAAGAAAATAAGAATAAAAACAAGTAAGGGAAAAAAGGAAAAAAGAAAAAGATCAGAAAAACAAGAAATAAAATATAGAAAATAAGAAATCAAGGGAATGAGAGAACCGAAACAAATAGAAAACAAAGTCAAGAATTGAAAAGGAGACAGAGAAAAGAAAGAAAAAGCAAGAAAAAGAATGAAAGAGAAAAAAAAGAGAAAGAAAGTTGTGGTAAGAAATAGAAGTCGGGATGATGCAAGCAGTCGAGCAAATGCATAATAGAATCAGTTAACTGCTTAGGTGCATTCGTTCCCCAAGGTGCGGTTATCAAATCTGCTAATTCCCTAACCATTAACCAAGTTGTTGTTGATGTTGAGTCCAGGCATGTTGTTAGTTTTTTGGCATTCTGGCAACCCACTCCTACAACACAAGATCAAAAGGCATGCTGGAAATGACAGGCGAAGAATCAAATACCAGTATTGTGGACCCCGCGAAAGAGGTAGCGGTGATAGATGTTAATGCAATGAGGGATGGAATGTATACATTGAGGCAGCAAATGGCCAAAATGCTTCAGGCTTGGTCTAAGGGTCAGCCGGCGCCAGTTTATCCTTCCAATCCAGCCTATATCCCACCTTTGGATCAGTCTCAGGAGACTCCTACTGTGAATTCATCTCCAGCTTTCCCGTTCTACCAATAGAGCTATATCACTACCTCATACCCTCCCCAATATCCACCACCCAAACAAAATCCTCCTCTACCAAGCACCCATGTCTTTGTGGTGCCTCAATCTACCACACTACAAAGATCTTACAGTGAGCCATTGTTTAACGCTCACGACAGCCAGTACTATCCTCCTAAGCCTACCTTTAAAGCTCTCGATCCATACTCTTACACCCTCACTTTGAGCTCCGGTGGAAACTGAAAAGCTTCTTATTAACCCGGAGCAGGAAGAGATGTTTTGAAAAGTGAAAAGCCTTGAGCAATCTTTCAGCAACATGCAAGGACTGGGTGGCCAAGTCAGTGTGGCCTATAAGGATTTATGTCTGTTCCCAGATGTCCGGTTACCAGTAGGGTTCAAAATGCCAAATTTTTATCTATTTGATAGATATGGTGACCCGGTAGCCCACATAAGGGGATTATACAGCAAAATGAGTCGGGCCGGTGGGAAAGATGAGTTAATTATGGTGTATTTCAGTCAGAGTCTGAGAAGGTCTGCTTTGGAGTGGTATACACGACAGGATCATGGGAGGTGGTATACTTGGGATGACTTGGCACAAGCGTTCGCATGCCATTTTCAGTACAATCTAGAAATTGTTTCAGATCGCCAGTTGTTGATAAAACTTGAGAAGAAGCCTGGGCTGCGAGGGTCGACCCTCGGATGAAAGAAAGTGAGATGGTTGATTACTTTTTGCAGGATTTGGAGCCGACTTATTTTGGCATTTGGTAACAGTAATTGGAAAGTATTTTAATGAAGTGGTGAAGATGGGAAGTATGGTCGAGGAAGGACTTAAGTCCAATAAAATCATGAGCTATTCAACGATCAAAGAAATCACCCAGGCTATCCAAAGCGGCACTGGGGGTGTGCTCGGGAAAAAGAAGAAAGAAGATGTTGCAACAGTGGAGTCCGGAGCTTGGTCCAAATCTAGAGGCCCTTCACCCTACTACAACCAACCCCGACCCCACTACCACAATTACCCCTACACTCCATATAACCCTCCACAACACTACTTCCAACCACCAAATCCACATTTTTCCATTGACCATGCTCAAACTTATATCCAGCCTCCGGCTCATGCGTAATGGCATGCACCGACTCCCTAAAACTTGTATCCAGCTCCACAAAACACATATCTACCCCCAAGAGCCTACAGAACCCCCCCCCCCCCCCCGGAGCGGGTCGCCCACCAAATCAAGCCTTCAAAGATGAAAGATTACAAAGCAAAAGACTTTCACTCCACTGAGAGAATCATATACTAGTCTTTTTCACAAATTGAAGCAGCTAGGCCTATCGAATCCATTTGAGCCCAAAATGCCAAATCCACTTTCTCAAAATCTGGACCATTCAGAAAGCTGTAAATACTATTTGGGGGCCTCCAGACATAATACAGAGAAGTGTTGGAAGATGAAGACTGACGTGCAAGAGCTCATTGACACTTACCAGATTGCAGTTTAGGCCCTAGATGCACCAAACATTAACCATAATTCATTGCCAGCTCACTATGAATCTCACATGATTGAATTGATACACAAAGGAGAGGAGCCCAAGAAACCCTCACAAATAGTATTGATGATCCGTGCTAGTAAAACCCGTTCGAAGGAAAAATCAACTAGTGGGAAAATAGTGGCTCCGCTGAAAGGAGTGGACAGTAAGCCAGTTGTGGTATCCGAGAAAGGGGCATCGAGCACTGTTGCCATAAAAACCAAGCCAGTAAAAGTGGTGGTGCAAGGGGTAGCAAACAAACTTGTGATGGTTGTGAAGGGAGCTTGCATAGAGCTTGTTATCATAAAGCCTGCAACTAAGTCACCAGTGACCAACAAAAAAACTATTCCTCGGAGTTATGAGCAGGTGGCGGTGACATATAAGGGGAAGGAAATCAAAGAAATGTTGTTTGCCGAGGTTGACATGGTTGAAGTGGGGAAAGGGTTACGTAAGGCAAATGCGCAGTTCATCTAGCCACGTGCAAAAGTCAACAGTTGGGAAGCTACTCCTCTTCTTACTCAGGGGGGAGTCTTGGTAGTTGGTTTTGATTTTCTGTTGTTGTCTGGATTATTCCATGGTTTGTAATTTAGATATAATGTTATGTCTAATTGGGTGTGTTAAATCCATGTTATCTTCGATGAAATGTAATTGTCTTTCTTTCTTTATTCCTAATTTTGTTTAAGTTTTCTTTTTTTTCTCTACAGTTCTTTTTATGCTGATATCAATGACATGACATGCATGGGGAATCCTAGGCCCAGTCTTAAAAGCTGGTCTAATTCTGAAGTAATAATACATGGCATTGAGTGTGATAATGAATTGGAACATGATGATGGTGAAAACCCACTTGGAACAGTTGAGTTTAATCAATGAGAAAAGATTGACATCAGTTTGTCATGGCCAATTATACCAACAAAGAATTGCAGGAGTGTACAACAATGAAGTTTGAAGTGGTACAGTTAGTGCTGAGACGTATTTTGCCTCATTGGGCTGAAGCAAAAGGAACATTCCCCCAACTGGCAGGGGCTATTTGTCGTAACCAAAGTGTTGTCTAATGGTGAACTGTATTTGACATATGTGGAAGGAAAATGTGTAGAAATGGCCATCAATTCCAATATGGTCAAGATATACTATGTATGGTTTCTTTGTTTGATTATACTTGTTTGTATTTGGCATAGTTTGAAGATTGAAATGATAAAAGTATTTTATTCTGCTACCTAAACACTTTATCCTTTGTCATCCCCTTTGAGCCTTATTTGTTTTCTTTCATAGCCCTCTTCCGGAATCAATGGCATAATTCAGAAACGCAAGTGCGGAAGATAAGCAAGTGAAAAGAAAAGGAGGGAAGAAAAAGAAAAGAAAATAAAAAGAAAAATGGAAAAGTGAAGAAAATAAAGGAAAATAAAAGAAAAAAAATAAAAAAAGAACAATGAAAAAGAAAGGAAAAGAAGAACAGAAAAATAGAAAAGAAAAGAAGTGAAAGAAAATCGCAACAACATAGTTTCTACGACGTGAACTATGTTTGACATAATCCCGAAAGGGCACGTAGGCAACCTCTCTCTGAGGTTCAGTCATACCAAAATAAAAATCCAAAAGTCCCCAAGCAAAAAACTGGGGTAGAGGTTATGGTTGTCATAAGAAATTTGATTCTGAAAGTTGTAATTTTAACCCATTTTTGAATTATTTTTGAGACTTTTCTATCCTTCATTTCTAACTTTATCCAAAAGCCCACATTACGGTCCAAAGAAAGACCTTCTGATCAGTCTTTGACAAATTCCAAGTCAAGCAGGTAAAGGTATTTCATGTCAGGGGAAACACTCTGGTTCAATCAGGAAAGATAAAAATGAGAGAGTCTTATTGGTGAAAACCCTCACGGGCACCGTAAGGTGACGGAAGCTGAGAGAAATTAAAATAATAGAGTCTTATTGGTGAAAACCCTTGCGGGCACCGTAAGGCGGCGTGAGTTGTGAGAAATTGAAATAAGAGAGTCTTACTGGTGAAAACCCTCACGGGCACCTTGAGGCAAAAGTGAGCTAAGAAGTGAATAAAGGAGAGGGGTCTATTGGTGAAAATTGTTTCAAGTCACCGCAGGATAAAAAAGGTTAAGGTTGGGTAAAATGATCAAGCTATGGAAATTCTAAGGTGACGAGGTATGGCAAGTGGAAGTTGATTGGTTGGATATATTGGACCGAATAGTACGAAATGCATGTCATGAGCATTGGTACCAGTTGTTCTGGTTAGATAAGTTTCTTTTCTTTATCTTTTTAGCTGTCATCCGATTTTTGATTCTTCTTATCCTCAACTCACAAAATTATTGCATTTCATTTTATTTTGGAGTTTATCTGTCTAAGAATTTTTAATGTTAGTCTTGTTCGAAGCAACTGAAAAGAGATTTCAAAGTTCACTACTAGTTTCCAAAATTGCAAAGCACAACGTGGTCAGAACATGTTAAAGACGACATGATGAAAGGTGGAATATATGGAATCATCGGAAGTTTCATTAGTGGAATGATTAAGTAATGTCATGGGAAATGCAAAAGTCCAAATAAAGGGATCATAGGTGTGAAACAACAGCATGGGCATAGAATACTTGGGGTTGTCGAAAGATATGGGGTTCGAAAGCCAGTCAGAAAGTCAAGCTGTTCAGGGCCAATTCGGGTCAAAACAAAACAATGCAGTGGAAGGATTTTCAGCAAGAATACCATCAACTAACCACTGTTTTAAACTGACAAAGTTTTCTTTGATTGAAACAGGGGCAAAAAAATTCGGTTGTTTCGGAGGAACTCTCCATAAGGGGAAAACAAGTATTAATCAGGTTTGAACGTAAAAGTAGGATTGATCAAAATATAAGATAATCATGAATAGTATAGGGGAATATAAGTTGGTATTAAAGTTTGCATGTTATTTAGCTTTCAATTTCTTAGTAAAGTTGGTATAATGATTCAGTTAACACTCACCCATGTACTCAGCTCCTAACTTGGGGCAGGAAATTTTCTTTGTTTTGTCTGTTTTGTTGAAATCAGGAGCCCGCCTGGAGAACAAAGGCATACAATTTAAGTTTGAAAAGTCGTGAGCCCGCCCGTATAACAGAGGCATTTATTTTTTAAGTTTTGAAGTCGGGAGCCCACCCATAGAACAAAGGCATTTATTTTTCAAGTTTTGAAGTCGGGAGCCCGCCCGTAAAACAGAGGCATATCTTTTCAAGTGTTGAAGTTGGGAGCCTGCTCGTATAAAAGAGACATATAATTTCAAGTGTCGAAGTCGAGAGCATGCCCGTAGAGCATTGGCATTTATTTTTCAAGTTTCGAAGTCGGAAGCCCAACCATAAAACTAAGGCATTTATTTTTTAAGTTTTGAAGTCGGGAGCCCACCCATATAACATAGACTTTATTTTTCAAGTTTTGAAGTCGGGAGCCCGCCCATAGAACGGAGGCATATCGTTTCAAGTGTTGAAGTCGGGAGCCCGCCCCTAGAACAGAGGCATATATATTCAAGTATCGAAGTCGGGATCCCGCTCGTAGAACAGAGGCATTTATCTTAGAGTTTGAAGTCGGAATCCCGCCCGTAAGAACAGAGGCATTTATTTTCAAGTTTTGAAGTCAGGAGCCGATCCGTATGAACAAAGGCATATATTTTCAAGTTTTGAAGCCCGTAAGAACAGAGGCATATATTTTCAAATTTTGAAGTCGGCCCCGCCCGTAGAATGGAGGCATATATTTTCAAGTTTTGAAGTCAGGAGCCCGCTCATAGAACAAAGGCATATATTTTTCAAGTTTTGAAGTCGGGAACCCACCCGCAGAACAGAGGCACATATTTTCACGTTTTAAAGTCGGGAGCCCGCCCGTAGATTAGAGGCATGTATTTTCAAGTTTTGAAGTCGTGAGCCTGCTCGTATAACAAAGGAATACATTCAAGTTTTGAAGTCAGGAGCCCGCATGTATAGCAGAGGAATACATATCAAATTCAGCAGTCAAGCACCCATCTTAAGAAGGAAAACATCCCAGTTTACAGTTCGAAGTGGTAACAATGAATTTCGCCAGGAGGATGCAAGACAACAAGGCAACAAGAAATACAAGGGCAAGTTTGAAGATTTAAATAGGATTTTGTAATTCGGTGAATATAGCTTAGGCTTGCTTGTTTATTTTGACACGGTGTAATAAGGGAGGTCAGCAAGCAGAAACAGTAGCAACAACAGTGAAATCACAGCTCCTGGTGGTCCTAGCTACCAGACATTCCCGAACTACACTTACCTGACTCTTTTTTAGCCAAGGATGTGTAGGCAACCTCAGAAGTAGGGTGCGGTCAAATATTTCAAAAATGCTTCATACGAAATATTTGAACCTGCAAAAATCGCTCGTTTCCGCTAACTTATCTTTGCACGACAACTCTTTGTGTTCCCAAGCAAAGAGGGGCAGCTCTGAGCACGAGATTTTTTCCCTATATGAGTTACTCCCAGAAATTCAAACAAAATGATTTCTTTCATTATTTTTCAATTTTGTGGATTTTTTTGACATTTTATTTTAATGGTTTGCATTTTGTTTGTGCATTTTAAAAAATATGCTTGGCATTTGCATTTAGGATTTAATTTTATATTTTAGGATTAATTAATAGTTAAGTTACTTCAAAAAATAAAAAAATAACAAAAAATGGTTCTTTTTGCATTTATACTTTTTATTGTCTTATTTTGAATTTAATTAGGAATTAGTGTATTTGGAAGTTAAATAGCATTATTTTAGAGTCAATTTGGTTCTTTTATTTTTAATTTGGCATCTAGTAAAAGTCGGAAAAGTATAAAAAAGAAAGAGAAAAAATGAAAGAAATCGAAAGGAAATGAATTGAAGATTAATTGAATTGAAAATGCAAGAGAAAGCATTAGGCCATTCAATTTTGGCCTAATCTCAATTAAAAATCGGACTTGAACTTGCTTGTGGTGCCCAGTCCAGTCTAGGATAGGGGTAAAACAACAGTGTTTTGGTTTAGTTAAATCGGGGCTGTCTATATTATTCAATCAAACGGTTCAGGGCTGTCTATGTTATTCAATAAAACGGTTCAGAACTGGGGTGTGATCAATATGTTAATGTTGGATTTATCCCAACCAGCCCCTTCCGTCTCATATTACTCTCTACAAAAAACCTAAATTCCCACCGCGAGCCGCCGCTGAAAATCGTCTCCGCCTGCGACGATTCTCAAAAGAACCCCAAAATAAAACCACAGTAGTCCCTCGTCTTCCTCTTTCCAAATCCTCAAAGCCCGTCCCTCAAAGCCTAGCCAATTTTCTCAAATCATAGATCCAAATTCCTATCACAAGCCTTAAATCTCACAAAATTAACATCGGGTGGTCTCCTCACTCTCCTCTTTACGAACCCGCAGCTCGTAGTTTTCGAATCGTCCCTGAAGTTCTCGAATTTAAGTTTGAAGTCTAGCTTAGATCCCTAATTTCGTGAGTTAGGGGTTCTCTTGGTGGCTTGATCATTATAGGGATTAGCCGTGTGTTTTCTCATGGAAAACGCACGATTAAACACTAGTTTGGTCAAGCAATTTCAAGTTGAATCGCCGCGGGCCAAATTTATTTATAGTAATTCATATGTTTCATTTTTTCTTATTATTTTGTTTTTAATTTTTCCTTAGTATCTATTTGATAATTTGCTTAGGTTTCTTTTGTTGAGTTTTATTTTCCTTCCTCTAATTCAGTTTTGGTTCATATTTTCAATTTTTAATTTGTCGATTCATTTTTCAGTATTGTTTGCTGATTGTTAGTTTGTTCTCTTTTTTTAGGCAATCCACTAGGCAGAGCCTAGGGTTAATTTTTTATTAAGAAAAAGAAATTGAAAATTACAACATAATAACTTGCTTGTGCCAAATAAGCCATGATCATCACAGTGTTTATAACATACACTGTAATGATGTTACATATGAGGATATTACCATGGGAAGGAATTGCCCTTTTTCTAATGAAAAGGCCTTCACTATTCATGCTTTGTTTTTTGTGCTACTGGACTTTGTAAAAGTAGTTTGGGTGACCTGTTTTTGTTTTGCAACTCTCATTGGGAGCTTCCTTTTGTTTGCATCTTCAACCATCCTGCCATCCCAGCTTCTATTCCTTTGATGACACTTTTTATTTATTTTACTGTGGGTTGGTGACAAATCTCCTATTCTTGCAACATGTTTCCGGCATTGCATTAAGGTGTCCTCTTCCTCCCCTTCTTCATATATGTTTCTTCCTTCCATTTCATTTTGGATTTGCTCCGAGGAGATTAACAGTGCAGAGGATACTTGCTCGTCTACTTGTGAAAATTCTACTAATTTTCTATCCTCATCAAGGCAGTTCATTGGAGGTTGACTATTGTGGAAGACTCTGATCTGATTTTGTCCAGATGATGGCAGAACTGTTTTGCTTCCTCCATATGATGTTCACCCGAAAATTTAATTACTTTTTGTGTTGTTTCTTTTTGGTCGATCTTTCCTGTTATTACCTTTGAAATACCTGCTGTTGAATTATTTTTTGGAATGTAATCTGGAGCGTTGTGGTTCAATTTACTTGCAACAGCTTTCATTTTTTCATTCCAATTTAAATCTGCAGCTTTCCTTTGCAATTTAGGCTCATTTTGCTCCTCATTGTCTTCTCCTGAAAAATTGTAATCATCTTCTTGGCCTTCTTTTACAGATGAGTTACCAGCTGAATCTTCGTTCCAGCTCTCGACATCATCAAATTGGCATTGGTCCCAGAGTTTCGATTTAATTACCAAATATCTCATGTTAACAAGAGCTACTTGTTTGTTCTTAGCATTGAAGCTTAAAAATTCCACACACTCATTGACATCTTCGTCGACATATGTCATTGGAACGGAAGGATAGCTTGAAACCTTCTGAATCATTCCTTCATACACTTGTCCTTTATCTTTACTGTCATTTGTACGCGCGACCAATGAGTTTGAGCTTGTTGTTGTATCTGTAACCTGTTTAAGTACATCAATTTTCTGAATTTCATTTTTGTTCTGTTTCGCTGACTGATTGTTCTTTGTTTTCAGTTGTCCAGCTGCGTAGGAGTTCAAAATGTATTGTCGAACCATCTCTTCCTTTTGAATCTGTTGAGGAGAGTTCTGCATAAAGACTTCATCTGCTGGATTTGTTTTTTTTTTAATCATATCCTCTTTCTGTTTTCCTGTTATTAGCTTACGATTTATGTCCTATGGAGAAGTAACTTGTGCATTGTCATCATCCAAAGGTTTAGCTCCATCTGAAACACTTTGCACTGTGACTTCCATATTTGTCTTAACACTGCCTGCAGGCATCGTTTCATGGTGCAATAAACTGTTGGAACTGATGGATCCCTCTGTAACAACTGCTCTCATACCATCAACTATTTGAATTATATGCTCATTATGCATGCCATGTAGCTCTTCTGCTGGAAATGGTTGAACCTTATTCTAGATTTGTGTTTCTTTGAACATTGCACTTGAATTGCTTTCCTTAGCAACTGAAGTTTTAAACGACAGAGTAGAGTTCAGAGAAATGTGATGTTGATCAACCAGAACCTCTTCCTGTTTTTTTTCATTGACATTTGCATTTTCAGTAACCAAACTTGACAGTTCCTTTTTAGTAGTATCAAAACAAGATGTCACAGTTTGTTTCTCCATAGGTTCAGCAGTTTCAGCAGGTAAAACATTTGAGTCTGTATCGAAATTTAATGAAACAGAATCCTCTCTCAACTGTTGGCCAGAGCTTTTCTCATTGTCACCTGTTAACACATGAGATTCAGCAATAGAATCCGAATGTGATACCAGTTTGTCTGACTGACCATTTTGATCTGAAGAATGACCAGAAAGTGCTGCAGTTGCGGTATGGTCTTTGCATTATAAACCAATGCCAGCACTATCATTTATTGAGACATCTGCAAGAATTTCCCCTGCTGACTTCTTTACAAGATCAGAAGATAAATCCGTTTTTTCATTATCTCCTGCTATTATATTCGATGCAACAATATCCTTCAATGTTGAGAACTCCTTTTTCTGAATGACCAACAATATCAGGCAAATGTCCATTGAGTGCATTACAAGTGACATGATTTGTAGAGGTCATAACTGTCACATTACTGTCTACATATGAATCATGTATATCCCTAGCAGTAGTGTGTGGTCGATTGTCCAAATTCAAAACCTCATCCTTAGACTTTCCTGAATCTGTTAAATTTGAATCTTCTGAAACATTAGAATTCACAGCATTCTCCATTACTGTGTTTGCTTTATCACTCACATCAGATTGGATAGTCTTAATTTCTCCATTCTGTTTCACTTGTTCATTTACCAACATCTGAACAGATGAATTATCTCGACTAACACCTTTCTTCAACTCTGCATTTTTATGCATATTACCTACTTGAACAGCTTTTTTTAGTTAGATAATCCCTTGCGTCTCCTTGCAATTTGAAAACATCATTCTGTTTCTGTCTGACCAGTTTGTAATCTGCTGCCTCCTCTTGTCCAGTTTTTTGTATTTTAAATCTACAAGATTTTTTGTCGTGGCCTTGATGTTTACAATATGCACAATACTTAGGAAGGTTGTCATAGACAATTTGCTATTGGATCTCGACAGTTTTTCTATTTCCAGAATCTAAAATCTGCAAAGTGATCTCATTAGGAAGCTTACCTGCCGCGCTAGGTCTCGTTCTTTCTTGCGTCGCCTTGTCAACCGCAAGAGGTTTTTCAACTGCTGAAGCTGTTGACATTAGTGACCTCTTAGCGAATAAATTTGGTGGCAAGCCTGGGAGAGAGATCCATATAACTGCCATCGATGTCTCCTCCTTCGGATTGAATCCGAATGACCATGGAAATGTTTTAAAAAAGTATTCATCGCCTTTGGCTTTAATATAGCCAATCGACTTTGAAAGGAAATGAACATAATCACTGTAGAGATCAAATCTGACCAAGAGGTGTCGAAATTACAACTGCCCAACATTACAACAACCTTTAACATCAAATTGCGACGAAACAATTCTTCGTACCTCTGATATGTCGAGTCCGCCATAGGAAAATTTTAGCACCACTGCTTGGTATAAACCTTCTTCTCTGGTGAAAGAATTAACATCTTACATTATGAATTGAATAATAGGACGTTCATGATCGAAATTAACTGAGCATAGCTCAATTTTTGTCGGAGCAGTCTGTTTATATTCAGTAACTGCAGCATAAGATGGATGCAATCCTTCTTTAACGTCTGATGCGAGTTTCTTAATAATCTCTCCCACAGCCAAAGGCTGGGGAGAGATCTGCGCAGCCATGGCTGCCAAACTCACGTGAAATCTTCAAGATACTAACGATGCGACAGAAGTTCATCCATAGATCTGGACAAACGAGAAACAATTTTGGCGCAAAAGTAAGATCTGGAAAAATTGGCTATAGATTTTGATATGAAAACAATTGATGAAAGATCGCAATGAATTCAATCTTTCACTGCCGGAATCAGAGAATTATTCCGATGAATAGTATAGAAATCACTATTCAATCTTCTTCTTTTTAGAGAGAAGGCAGAGAAATTTTTTTTTAGAGAGGTCTTATTAGTTTGTTCTCTAAGAATTTATGTTCGATTAAAAATTACCTACAGTTTGTTAATTCAGATTCTTAGTAGTTAATTCAGGATTAAAGTAAGTCGTTTAGGAATCTTGGGTGGATTTTATTTTTTACTAAACATTTTCGGGCTTTATTGATTAACAATGGCCAATTGACCAAAGGTAAAAATGGACTAGTGATTAGTAAACATAGGTTTGGCAATTTTTTATTAAATCAAGGGTAGTTTAGGGTTTCAACTTAAGGGAATATTTTAATAATTGAACCTGAAACCTCCATAAACTTCTAGCAAGGGGTTTAAAAGTAAAAAATAGGTCTAACTTGACTAATAAGCTAATAATTGAGGATTTTGTAAGCAAAAACAAAAATTAGGAAAGAATTGGATGAAGAAAATAGAAAAACTGAGGGTTGCCCTCCCTTGTGCCAATAAAAAGGCATGTCATAGCCTTAATTCAAAAGTTTTTTACAATCTGAAAAATTCCCAAAAAGGTTTCAATCTCTCAAAGTTCCCCCCAAAAGCTTCCATAAGCTCAAAGCTCTGAAATTTGAAATTCAAAAACCAAAAAGACAAAAAATGGTAGTTCGAACAAATCTGAAGGGTTCTTCCTCCTTTGGATCCCAGTTAGTTCAAAAATACAAAACAAAAAGCGGCAGAAAAACTAAAAACATCACAAAATTTGTGAAATACTACTGTTCCATTGAAGTTTCTTCAGAACACCTTCGAGATCCAATTTTAAAAGTGTATTCCTAGCTGATCTAGGGTCGGAAGTGATTCTAGCACCTCTTGTTTTCATTTACTGAGGTCTTCTAAAGTTTTCTCTTTAATATCAAGTTGAATTTGGTTTGCTCGAGTGGTTTGTGTTTGTTGTTTGCTGGATCCGGTAATTGCTGGTAGAATTTCTAGGTTTGTGGTGTCATTTTAGCTCTGAAATTGCTCATGTTGTCGTTGGTGAGTCCTGTTGTTACCTGTGTTAACTGCTGCTGATCTTTTCTTCCTTTGTTCATTCAATTCCAGGTACACATTCATAGTTTATCCTAATGTATCTGTCAAGCTGGAAATAAACGAAGTTCATTTCGATTCATCTGAGGAATTTCCATTAGTCTATTTAGTATTATCGAAAAAAATTTCAATTGTAGTTAATTAAGGATTATTTGGAATGTAATTAAGGACTGCTGGACTGTTATGGTTATGTGAACATTCTGTTAGCTTCGCCAGTCTTAAGCTTGTTTAGTTTTGATTTGTTTTACTGTGACAGTTTAATCCTGAATAGGAAATCAACTTAGTACTATTAATTTAGTCCTATTGCAAATATTTGAGTGTATTGGCCTGGTAAATCTGGAAATAGTATACTCACGTACACCTGGAAGTTATAAAAGAGACTGGTTCATTTCATTGACTTACTTCTAGGTCTATTTTGCCAATAATTTTCTCAATATGTAATGGTTCTAATTAATTGACTGCTGAAAATTTCAAAACAGGTTTATTAATTTGTCATGATGCACGAGTTGAATATGTATGCAAAACAAATGGATTAAGATCGACATGCCTAGATTGGAATTTTAAACAAGGCCATTTCACTTTTAATTCGATCAATTTGAGGCCTAGGCCCAATGACAATATCAGAAGCCCAAAGCTGGGCAAGTTCTAAATAAAAACACAGCAACATTTACATGCTTCCTGGGCTTATTTCAAGGCCCAAAATTGGCTGAAGGTCTGAATTCACATGATATTCATGGACCAAAATATAGCAGTTCTAAGACAATAATAATTAACTAGGGCCTTTTCTTCATTGTTTAGAGACAATACATAATAGAAAATTGTAGTTGCTTTAGGTTGCCTTTTTAAAATAAACGAGGTGCGCCGCGCTAAATAAAATCATAAACTTCATGTCCCTTTTGATTACTTCTTTTAAAATGTTTTAGACCTTGGGACGTGCCATTTAGAAAAGTTCACGGCTTCCAACAAAGTTAATAATACGCTTGTTACTTTAGGCCCGACATTTAATAATATTACCTTCTTAAATTCGGGTGCACATTTATGTGACCCAAATCCAAATCCCAAAGAAGTTGAAATGTGACGAAAACTACGGTGCATTTATGTGACATGGTTCAAGGCATGTTTTCATTAAGTTGCAATTATTTTTAAAATAATACTAATAATAATAAAAGCAGTTCAAAGTTAAAAAGCATATAAGTTGAAACATGTTTTAAAATAAGATATTTAGCCAAATATGGCAGTTGAGCGACCGTGCTACAACAACGAAACACGGGAATGCCTAACACCTTCTCCTGGTTTAACATAATTCCTTACTCGAATTTCTGGATCGCGGAGTATTAAACAGAGTCAGTAATTTCCTTGATTCGGGATTCAACAGGTGACTTGGGACACCATAAATATCCCAAGTGGCAACTCTGAATCTTTAATAAATAAATCTCGTTTCGATTGTCCTTTAATTGAAAAAACTTCTTTATTCTCCTGCAGCTATAGGTAAAAAGAGGTGTGACATAGGCCCTTTTTTACATACATGATTACCCGTCCCTTTTTTACTAGTCATCCCCAAAAGTTTTATTACAAAGTTATTACGGCCTAGAAAAGTAAAGTAAAGAAGAATACATCAGAATTAAAAAAGTACAACCAAGGAGAACCTGATTAAGACTTCCTGTTTGAAGTATGAAGTAAACCAACTCCAAGCAATGATATTTCAAAGTCTTTCTCCCATTTGGGGAATATCAAAGTTCCCTAAGAGTCTCATATGAAATTCTGAAAATGCTTACACCCAAATGTATCACCAAATTAAGCCATAGTGTTGTGTGGAAGGGCCAGCCCTCAGGTGTCCAAGTTCAGAGGGAACTCAAGGTCCCAAGGCAAGGCTTACATGAGGGGGCAGAACTTAGGGACTAAGAGAGAGTGAAAGTGCAGAAATAGAGTGCTGAAAGGAGAAAAGGAAAAGGGAAATATTTCACATTAATACACATAGGGGTATAGGGAATGGGGAATTGTGAGGAGGCAAAGGCAGGCTTGTAGGCATACCCACCAATAGGGAATGTTTGCACACCCATATGCCTGTTAAACATTATTGGAGGTTAAGTGTAAGGCCCCGTGAAATGAGTGCTCAGATGTTAGCAGCTCATAGAGTTGAATCTACCTACGTGAGTCGGATTCTTTTTACTGTTTTGAACTTGAAAATGTAAAATCAAAATCTTTTCCAGAAAATGGTCAAAATGCGTCCAGAATACGGATGCAGATCAGCTATGCGGACCGCATTCCTACCGCTGAGTAAATCAGAGAGCAACCAATTTTTGTGTTGAAAATGCGGTCCAATCTGCGATCGCATAATCAATATGCGGACCGCAGAGTGATCGCATATGATCCCTGAGGAAATTCAAAGGTCAGTTCTATGGTGCATTCTGCAACCGCATAACTCAAATGCGGACCGCATATTCACTGCATTCCCAACCTGAGAGGATTGAAGTTAGAGCCATTTCTGCAGTCCATTCTGCGGACCGCATGTCTGTTCTGCGATCGCAGAGTTGCATCACAGATTGAGGTCACCTAGTTATTTTTCTAAAACTCTAAGTCGACCCCTATTTAATAAAAACACCCCATCTCTCATTTTTAACCCATTTTCTGAAGAATATAGGAGAGAGGAAGAGAGGGTCCTAGAGAGAGAAAGCAAATTCTTCATCAATTGGTCTTTCAAAACCATTGGAGCTTGGAAAATTCTTGGTGCATTGTCTTCTCTATTGATTTCTCAGGTAAAATCCCTAACCCATTTTCCCCAAATTTCGAAATTAAGCTTGGGAAGGGAACCCCATACACTTGCTTTGAATTTTCTTCATAAAATCTTCATGCATGGCTACAAAACTCAAACATCTTGTAAACAGGGAATTGGGTAGTAACTATGAGTTTAAATTTCTAATACCTAAGTGTTGTTCATGAACTAGATTGACTTCTTGATTTCTTGGCAAATCGGACTAGAGGCTTCAAAGGGAATAATCAACTCCACATTACGTTCATTTCCATTTTTCCAATTACTAGTTCCACAACATTCACCGCATAGTGTCACCACACAATTATAAGGGTGGCCGAGGTAATAATGGTGGACGAGGAAATAAGGGTGGAAAAATGTGATCCAATATCACTATTGATATGAATATGAATCATGAAATAATAAATGTGGAAATGTGAAAGGAGAGAGCAGGAGAGTTTGTAACCTTTGGGGTACTGATTGGCCCTTTTTATGACTACTTGAATCAATTGCTGTGAGATATTTTGGTTGTTGCTCCATGGTTATAATTGTACTATTGTTGTTCAGTTCTAGGCCTGTATATGCATTTTGGCTTGAGTTTACTTGGGACAGAGTTTGTTCATACATGCTAGTACAATTCAAATGTACTGACGTCCCTTTTGCCGGGGGCGCTACATTCGTGTTATGATTGTAGCTGGATCCGTGGTAAGCACTCCAGTCTACCGTTCGTATCTCCTCCTCCTCTCTAGCGGCGGTAATCGTATTCGTGAGCCATTTTCCTTCCGGGGCCTTGTGTGGCTCATGCCACCTATGTTGTTGTATTTTGGAGTCTTGTGTCTTTTTTTGTAAAGGTATAGCTGGGGCCTTGTCACCGGCAAGTATTTTACTATTTCTCTCTCTTAGAGGAGCCGTACACAGTGATATGTGGGTTAGAACTTATGTATAAAGGTGTATGTTTTGGGCGCAGTAAACTTGTATACCACGTTCCCTGTTAATCATAATGCATGTTTTGTAAAAGATGTTCCCTGTTGATCATAATGTGTGTTTATAAAAGACAAATCATATGTTCTTTCAGTTGCAAATAAGGTATCTTTTGGCTAATTATCATTAAATGAAGTGGGGTAACGCGTGGGAAATAGGAAAGGCACCCAGGCTCGACTTGGGATACCCGGTTGAGTGCCGGTCATGCCCCTCGGATTTGGGGCGTGACAAACATGGTATCAGAGCCTAAGGTGTTAAAGGAGTCCTAGGATGTCAAGGAGCTGTGCCTAGTAGAGCCTTTCTTATCGGTGTGTTGTCGACCACATCTATAAGTTGGTGGCTACACGGGCATTTAGGAAAAATGATCCTCTTCTTTGTAATTCCAAGTTCGTGCGTTGAAGTGATGTTGTGTCTAATTCGTGCTCTATTTCAAATTTTCAGTGATGTCACCAAACAAAAAAGCTAGACTCGGCCTAGGGGCCAACTCCATTTCCAGTGCGGCTGTGGATCATGTGCCGACTGTCGTGGGTGAGAGTGATTCCCTAGTTCTGAAGTTTCCTGCCCCATCTGTTCCTGATCTAAGCAATCATGTTCCAGAAGTGGCCGAGGGTGCTATCATCCCTCCTGCCAATGCTTCTAATCCTGATGTTGCTCCAGCTTTTGATCCCGGTATTTCTGATGGAGACCTTAGGGGAGCTATCCGTATGTTGACCCAGTTAGTGGCCGCCCAGGCCCAGAGATCTCAAGATGCCCCTGTGTCCTCCATCGGACAGAGAGATTCCTCCAGCTCCAGAGTTCATCACTTTTTGCGATTGAATCCACCAGAGTTCTCAGGCACAGACCCAGAGGCTGATCCGCAAGAATTCCTTGATGAGTGTTACAAGACCCTTCGAGTGATGAAGGCTATAGAGATAGAAGGGGTAGAATTGGATTCATACAGGTTGAAGGGGGCTACCGTTCATGGTTCGAGATGTGGGAGGATTCCTGTGAGGAGGGGAGACCTCCAACTAGATGAGATGAGTTCGTAGATGCCTTCATGGACCACGTTTTGCCTGCCGAGACCATGGCAGCCCGTGCCACCGAGTTTGAGGTTCTTAAGCAGGGTAGCATGAGTGTTTGGGAGTATTATATAGAGTTCGTGAGGTTGTCCAAGTATGCTTCTCAGTTGGTGTCGACTATGGAGGCCAGAGTTTGGCGGTTCGTTCAGGGACTCAGCCCTTTAGTGGTAAATGAGGCTGCTACAGTGGCTTTTCATTCAGACATGAACTATGGGAAGATCGTGGGCTTTGCTCAGGCCACAGAGGTCAGGAAGTTCAAGATTGGGGCAGACAAGGAGAGTAGTAGCAGGGCCCGGTCTATGGGTCACTTAGGGAGGTTAGCTCCAGTGAAAGGGTCATCAGGACCAAGTGCACCGTCATCTGTGCACCGTTTCCAGCAGAGTAGCCCTTAAGGGCCAGGTTCAGACAGCAGGAGGTCTCGCCAATTCAATCATTCGAGGATGAGACCTCGACAGCAGGGAGGTATATGTCCCAAGTGTGGGAGATATCATACAGAGGCTTGTTACTTGGATACTCCAGTGTGTTACAATTGTGGGGTGAAAGATCACATACAGTAGGACTGCCGTGCGCCTAGGAAGGGCACAGGTAGGGGACTTGCTCAGCCATCCAGTTCATCAGTTGCTACGTCATCAGTGCGCCCTCCAGCCCCAGCAGGGCGTGATGCATCCAGAGGTGGAGCCATGGTAGGGGCATTCCCAGCAGGTGTTATGCATTGAGTGGTCGTCAGAGTGCTAAGGCTTCCCCAGATGTTGTCACAGATATCCTATCTGTTCAGACCTTCGATTGTTATGCTCTTATTGATCTAGGGTCTTCTTTGTCCTATGTCACTCCATTTGTTGCTTCGAGTTTTGGGATTAAACCCGAACAGCTTCTTGAGTTGTTCTTTGTATCGACTCCGGTTGGTGATTTTATTACAGCCGCACAGGTCTATAGGAATTGTGTTGCTATGGTAGGTGGTCGTATTACCACGGCTGACCTTATTGAGCTTGGGATGGTAGATTTTGATGTAATCATGTGGATGGATTGGCTCTATTCGTGCTTTTCTAAACTTGATTGCCGGACGAGAGTTATGAGGCTCGAGTTCCCTAATGAGCCGGTTGTTAAGTGGAAGGGAGATAGTGTTGTGCCGGGGGTAGGTTTATTTCCTACCTCAAGGCATCAAATATGATCAGAAAGGGGTGCATTTATCATTTAGTCCGGGTGGAGGACACTACTCCAAAGGTTCCTTCCCCCGAGTCCGTGCCATTTATGAATGAGTTTCTTGAGGTATTTCCATATGAGCTTGCAGTAATTTTTCCTGATAGGGAGATTGATTTTGGGATTGATGTATTGACGGATACCCAGCAAATATCTATTCCGCGTACAGAATGGCGCCAGCAGAGTTGCGATAGTTGAAAGAGCAGTTGAGGGATCTATTGGAGAAGGGGTTTACCCGGCCAAGTGTGTCGCCATGGGGTGCTCCGGTTCTTTTTGTCAGAAAGAAGGATGGGTTGCTTTGGATGTGTATCAATTATCGGCAGCTTAATAAAGTCACCATCATATATAAGTACCCTTTGCCTCGGATAGATGAATTGTTCGATCAATTGCAAGGTGCAAGGTTCTTCTCCACAATTGACTTGCGGTCCGGGTACCACCAATTGAAAATCAGGGAGCAGGATATTCCTATGACCGCTTTTAGAACGCGTTATGGCCACTTTGAATTCTTGGTCATGTCTTTTGAGCTAACCAACGCCTCGACAGCTTTTATGGGTATTATGAATCGGGTCTTCAAGTCATTTTTAGACTCCTTCATGATTATTTTCATTAACGACATTCTCGTATAGTCGCGGAGCAGGGAGGATCATGCCAGCCACCTCAGTACAGTTTTGCAGACTCTACATCAGCACCAATTGTATGTCAAATTTTCCAAATGTGAATTTTGGTTGGAGTCCGTCGCTTTTCTGGGTCATGTTGTTTCCAATGAGGGGATTCAGGTGGACCCCCAAAATATTACAGTGGTGAAGGATTGGACTAGCCCACGATCCCGATGGAGATCCGTAGCTTTTTGGGGTAAGCAGGGTATTATAGGAGGTTCGTAGAGGGATTCTCTACCCTCGCCTCTCCTTTGACTAAATTGACGCAGAAATTAGCTAAATTCCAGTGGTCAGATGCTTGTGAGAAAAGTTTTCAAGATTTGAAGACAAGGTTGACTTAGGCACCAGTATTGGCCTTGCCATAGGGCACAGAGGGGTTTGTGGTTTATAGTGATGCCTCCAGGGTTGGTTTAGGGGTGTGTTCTGATGCAGCATGGGAAGGTCATAGCATATGCTTCCAGGCAACTCAAGAATCATGAGAAGAATTATCTGACACATGATTTGGAGCTTGCAACAGTTGTGTTCGCCTTGAAAATATGGCGACATTACCTTTATGGGGTTTATGTAGATGTGTTTTCGGATCACAAGAGTCTTCAATATCTATTCAAGCAGAAGGAGCTGAATTTAAGGCAGCAGTGGTGGTTAAAATTGCTTAAGCACTACGATATGGACATCTTATACCATCCAGGTAAGGCGAACGTGGTGGCCGACGCCCTCAGTCGGAAATCCATGGGTAGTTTGGCTCACTTGAGAGCGGATCAGAGGTTCCTAGCTCGGGAGGTACATTAGTTGGTCAGCCTTGCGGTTTGTTTCTTTGCCCCGAATAAGGAGGAACTTATGGTGCGTAATACGGCAGAATCGTCACTCGTGGCAGAGGTTAAAGAAAAGCAGTTTATTGATCCAGCATTGGCACATTTGAAGGAAGCATCTCCCAGTAACAAAATTTCAGCATTTTCACTCGGCAGCAATGATGGTGTGCTACGGTGCCACGACTGTTTATGTGTCCCAGATGAGGATAATCTTCGGGAGAGGGTAATGGCGGAGGCTCATTATTCTAGGTATTCAGTTCACCCAGGCTCTACAAAGATGTATCACGACCTCAAGGATATCTATTGGTGGAGTGGTATGAAGAAAAGTGTAGTGGACATTGTCGTTAAGTGTCTGAATTACCAGCAAGTGAAGGCCGAGCATCAGCAGCCGAGAGGGTTGACTCAGCTTATAGAAATATCGATCTGGAAGTGGGAAATGATCAACACGGACTTCGTGACAGGTCTACCTCGTACTCAGCACAAGTTCGACTCAATTTGGGTAATTGTGGATAGGCTCACCAAATCAGCTCCCTTTTTGCCACTCAAGTCCACCGATACTGCGGAACAATATGCCTAGTTGTATATCAAGGATATAGTGAGGCTTCATGGTACGCCACTTTCTATAATTTCGGATTGGGGAGCTCAGTTTACAACGAATTTCTGGAAGAAATTTCAGCAATGTTTGGGTATTCAAGTGAATCTCAGCACAACTTTTCATCCGCAGACCGATGGCCAAGCAGAGGGGACTATTCAAACGCTCGAGGATATGTTGCGGGCATGTGTATTGGATTTCAAAGGTGATTGGGATGATCACCTTCCCGTTAAAGAGTTTGCTTATAACAACACCTTCCATGCTAGCATCCAAATGGCCCCATTCGAAGCATTGTACGAAAGAAGGTGTAGGTCCCCGATCGGGTGGTTCGAGGTTGGTGAAGCAGAATTAATAGGGCT
The DNA here is from genome assembly GCA_034376525.1 of Nicotiana benthamiana. NCBI lineage: Eukaryota > Viridiplantae > Streptophyta > Magnoliopsida > Solanales > Solanaceae > Nicotiana > Nicotiana benthamiana. The sequence continues at coordinate 30,058,677 of CM067328.1, forward strand.
AGATCTCGTCCACCAGGCCATGGAGAAGGCAAGATTCATTCAGGAGAGAATGAAGACTGCTCAAAGTCGCCAGAATCCTACAGTGACGTGCGTCGAAGAGAATTGAAGTTTCAAGAAGGAGATTGGGTATTCTTGAGGGTGTCCCATATGAAGGGAGTCATACGCTTTGTGAAGAAAGGAAAACTAAATCCTAGGTATGTCGGTCCTTATCAAGTCATTCAAAGGATCGGTCAAGTTGCGTATAGGTTGGAATTGCCCCCTGAAATGTCCCTAGTGCACCCGGTGTTTCGCATATCCATGTTGAGGAAAGTTGTGGGTGATCCGTCTAAGATTGTGCCACTTGAAGACATCAAGGTTACGGAAGAGTTATCATATGAATAGATTCTGGTTGCTATTCTGGACAGATAAGTCCGAAAGTTGCGGAACAAGGATATTGCTTCAGTTAAGATGTTGTGGCAAAACCAACAAGTCGATGAAGCCACGTGGGAAGCGGAAGATGAGATGAAGATAATATACCCCCATCTATTTGAATAAGTTCAGAAATTATCGTGCGAATCTTGCCCCTTAGGAGGGTTAGTGTTGTGTTCCATTAGGTGTAAGAATAATCCCTTCTCTTTCCAAGTGCCTTATTGTTGTAGTTTCTCCAAGTTGTGCCAACCAAGTTTATGTGTTGTAACTAATTGAGCAATGTGCAGTCCTTTTTGGTAATGAAAGTTTTGTGCTCCCAAGGTAAGGTGATGTATGGAAGTAATAATTAATTTTACATGGAGACTATGTATCAAAGTGTTCTAATTATATAATGATTAGTTTTTGCATGGAGGAATTGTATTGAATTGAATAACTGTGTCGTAACCTTGTGATAGGTAAATGGCTTTAATAGTGCAGACGATTAATGCTTAATTATATGTCGTGTGCCAAATGGTTAAAAGTGTTTCAAGAGGTTGAATATGTGTGAGGACTATGCATTTTACAACCGTTGTAAAGGTAGAAATTTTGTGTAGTAATGCTTCAGAATATGTTTGGAGGTTCTTTTACAGGTGGTTATGTCCATATTACAAAGGAAACTCTGGAAAAAAATTTCTAACAAAAACTTAGAAGTTAATAAAAGTGCAGGAACTTGCATATCATATTTTCAAACTCATTTGGTTCCCAATTCCTCATTCGAAGACGAATGATCTTAAGTGGGGGAGGATGTAAGGCCCCGTGAAATGAGTGCTCAGATGTTAGAAGGTAATAGAGTTGAATCTACCTACGTGGGTCGGATTCTTTTTACTGTTTTGAACTTGAAAATGTGAAATTGAAATTTTTCCAGAAAATGGTCAAAATGCGGTCCAGATGCGGTCGCAGATCAGCTATGCGGACCGCATTCCTACCGCAGAGTTAATCAGAGAGCAACCAATTCTTTATGTTAAAAATGCGGTCAAATCTGCGATAGCATAATCGATATGCGGACCGCAGAGTGATCGCTTATTGTCCCTGAGGAAATTCAAAGGTCAGTTCTGCGGTGCATTCTGCGACCACAGAACTCAAATGCGGACTGCATAGTCACCGCATTCCCAACCCGAGAGGTTTGAAGTTTGAGCCATTTCTGCGGACCGCATGTCTGTTTTGCGATCACAGAGTTGCGTCGCAGATTGAGCTCGTGCAGTTATTTTTCTAAAAATCTAAGCCCGACACCTCTTTAATAAAAATACCCCATCCCTCATTTTCAACCCATTTTGTGAACAATATAGGAGAGACGAAGAGTGGTCCTAAAGAGAGAGCAAATTCTTCATCAATTGGTCTTTCAAAACCATTGGAGGTTGGAAAATTCTTAGTGCATTGTCTTCTCAGGTAAAATCCCTAACCTATTTCCCCCAAATGAAATTAAGCTTGGGAAGGGAACCCCATACACTTGCTTTGAATATTCTTCATAAAATCTTCATCCATGGCTTCAAAACTCTAAAATCTTGTAAAAGGGGAATTGGGTTGTAACTATGAGTTTAAACTTCTAAAACCTAAGTGTTGCTCATGAACTAGATTGACTTCTTGATTGCTTGGCAAATCGTACTAGAGGTTTCAACGGGAATAATAAACTACGGGTATGTATGGCTAACTGTGATCCTTGTGAAATCGCCCTATGTTAGTTGTGAAATTGTTGATAGCGATATTCATGAGAGAATCATTGTGACGCTTTTGTGTGGTATAATTGTATGGTAACAGTATGCGGTGAATGTTGTGGAACTTGTAACTGGAACAATGGAAATGAAAGTAATGTGGAACAATGGAAATAGAACAATGTGGAACAACGAAAATGCGGATAATGTGGGATAGTGGAAATGGAAATATTATGGAACAACGTGTGTGATTAGTTGTAAATAACTGTTGTGATGATCTAAATTGTGTACCAATTTTATGAACATGAGGAAATTGTTGTTGCTAGTTGTGGAATTTCATTACCCTTGTTGTGGATCTATCTTAACAATGTGCCATAGTTGATTTCTTGTATTTGTTGATGTGTTGTTTGTTGTTGTGAATTGAAAACTGTCAGGCAGGGTCGGTCCGCAACACGGTGAAATAAGGTGTGGGTCGGGGTGATAAGGGTGGCCGAGGTAATAAGGGTGGACGAGGCAATAAGGTTGGACGAGGCAATAAGGGTGGAAAAATTTGATCCAATATCACTATTGATATGAATATGAATCATGAAATGATAAATGTGGAAATGTGAAAGGAGACAACATGAGAGTTTGTAACCTGTGGGGCACTTATTGCCCCTTTGTATGACTACTTGAATCGATTTCTGTGAGATGTTTGGTTGTGTTCCATGGTTGTAATTGTACTATTGTTGTTCAGTTCTATGCATGTATATGCATTTTGGCTTGAGTTTACTTGGGACAGAGTTTGTTCATACATGCCAGTACAATTCAAATATACTAACGTCCCTTTTGCCGGAGGCGCTACATTTGTGTTATGACTGTAGGTGGATCCGTGGCAGGCACTCCAGTCCACCGTTTGTAGCTCCTCCTCCTATCTAGCAGCTGTATTCGTGTTGGTGAGCCATTTTCCTTCCGGGGCCTTGTGTGGCTCATGCCACCTATGTTGTTGTATTTTGGAGTCTTGTGTCTTTTTTTGTAAAGTTATAGCCGGGGCCTTGTCGCCAGCAAGTGTTGTATTATCTCTATCTTAGAGGCTCCGTAGACAGTGGTATGTGGGTTAGAACTTATGTATATAGGTGTATGTTTTGGGCGCGGTAAACTTGTATACCACGTTCCATGTTAATCATAATGCATGTTTTGTAAAAGATGTTCCCTGTTAATCATAATGTGTGTTAATAAAAGAGAAATCATATGTTCTTTCAGTTGCAAAGAGGGTATATTTTGGCTAATTATCATTGAATGAAGTGGGGTAACACGTGGGAAATAGGAAAGGCACCCAGGTCCACTCGATTGGGGGTACCCGGTTGAGTGCCGGTCATGCCCCTCAGATTTGGGGCGTGACATTAAGATCCCAACGAATCAAACTTAACTCATGGACAACAACTCACATTGCTGGGGTTCATAACAAAACACACATAAGGAAATCAGCATGCCAATTTAAGTGCTGGGGTATATAGAAACAGCAAGTAGTCATGGACACAAAAGCAGTAAATACACATTGTTGTAATGCTGAGTCTTAAATTATGACATACCAGTTTCAAGAAACAAATAAAGAAAAGCATTAGGTCTTGTGAATAGGCCACAATAAAGAGATAATACTATTGTATATAAGTGTGGGTTTCAGAAAGACTGTAAATTGTGTGTTGTGAGTTTGTGAATATGGTCGTGTCTTTTATAGTATAAAAATCGGAAGAAATAAGGTAAGAAAATATTTATGGAACTGATTATCAATCAATTAAACACAACTTCACTGAATTAAAGGATTCAGATTCAAACGGGTAAAAACCATTTAAGGAAAGAAATTGATAAGCACTTTGTGCACATCATGCAATTAGGGGAAAATGCATAGAAGATTATTTCAAGGACAGGGTTTTGAAGTACACGGTTCTACAATTAAGGTAAGAAAATCAATTAACAGGTATCGAAGTTTAGAAACTAGTTCAAAAGGGAAAACAAACTGCCTAATTGTGGTTAATCACAAAAAAGAAAAGTTTTGAAAATTTCAGAAGAGACAGAGTTATCCAAAGAAAAGAGTGAGTTGCAGAACTGATTTATAATGACGAGTTCAAAAGATAGGAATTGAGTTGTAAAACACGTTTAGGCAGGACATTAGAAAGAAGCAGTTTTAGAAAAGATATGTTTGTTAAAGAAATAGATTTTAGGGAAAAGTATACACTGATTTGAGACAAGTTTTATTAGAGACTACGTTTTGGCAAACATATACAGTATAAGAACCGGCTAATCAATTATTACTGCTTTTAAACAGGCGAAGCGAGTTTGATTCAAAAGAAGCTCATATTGACATGATATCTACAAGTTATTGATTACAGAACTTGTTAATAAACTTGTGGACAGATGCTTGTTTAATTAATCCTAAAGTTTTCCTAATGCATACAAAAATCCTATAGGCATTACATCTATAAATTTGCAGAAAATTAACTCCAATAGGCAGGATTTCTGTATGCATAATTGCAGAAAAATGAGCGTTAAGTCCTATAGGTATGCTTTCTATGTGATTAAAACAGTGCTATAGGAAGGATCTCTAGATGGTTAAGTAATAAAGTCCTAAGATCATTATTTCTACCCTTTCGATGTAAGAAAGCAAAGACCCCTCCCACATCCCTTTACTACACTCCCCGACTTTATACAAGTTATTATAAAGCAAAACTATAGAAAATATATCAGAAGCTAACAGCTAGATCCGAGCAGCCTAATTCAACCTTAATGTCTAATAATATGCAATTGAACCACTTCCGGTATCCAGATTTCCAAAGCCTATCTTTAGCCAGGGTGTTTCAAAGTTCAAAGGAATCTCAAGGATTCCAGGCATTGCTTACACCCAAGGTACCATTAGAATAGAAACAATGCATTATGAAAGAGCTAGCTCTCAGGCATCCAAGTTCAGAGGGAGCTCAATGGATCCTAAAGTATCGCTTGCAAAATAGAGGCAAAATTTAATAGCTAAGAGTAAGTGCAAAGTGAAAGGGGGATTGGGGAGCCATGACATGTGGTGGTCATACCTAGCCACAAAGTAGGCTCGGACACCCCTGACCACTTGCTTGGTCAAATACATTAAGAGCCGACCCTTGAAGGTCAGATCAGGGTCTGGACAGTGATTAGGACACTGTCAGACGGACATAAAGGGAAAAAGGAATGGGAACTGATTGAGTTTGGGGTTCAAAGAATCCCATCCAGAAGCATGGAAAAAAATATTTGAGTGTTGCCATGCCTTGAACCATAAATCACATATAAATGGGGTAGGGGATAAAGGGAATTCACATAAGAACAAGGGTGATAAAGTTGCAGAAAAACAGTAAGGAAGAAGTATAAAAGAACTGAAATGTAAAACACACAGCGGAGGGGCAGTACTTAAAATAGGATACACATACTAGTTGCAAAGTAACAAAAAGGAGAAATGGAGCACTTGCAGCCACAGCACAAAGCAGAACCAACTCAAGATTTCAGCAGAACACTCGAGAGTTTGAAAATTCTTAAAGGTTTTTAGAAAGAAAAGAGGAGTGGTACCTAGAACTGTCTGTGTGTTTGTGAGAAAAGAGAGTAATTATTCTCGACTGATTATCTGTTTGAAAAAGGGAGGGCTAAGCCATTTATATAGTTTTGAAAACAAGTGAGGTAGGCAAAGAATGCACAAACATAGAAACTAATCAATTAGTATCAATTAAAATGACCAGAATCCCTTAATTGAAGGGCCTAGTTCAAACGGCTAGTCAAGGAAGAAAAATCAGTTTTACTAAGGTAGATTAGGGTAAGGAGACCATATAGAGCACAAAATAAAGTCAAGTACATAGTTGGTATTCAAGGAAAGATGGCACAATAGTGTGAAAAATAAGGTATAAGTTTGAAAATCAGTCAAAGGATCTTGAATCCAATTGCAAATCACAAAGAAACTGAGGTAATTAAGGAAATAAACAATTCAAATGTTGGTACAAAATCATAGAGGGTACACAAGATCAATTATTTAAGTAAAATATCAGTAAGGTAAAAGAGATTTAATCAAAAGAAATTAGTGGTGAATCACTTAGCATGATTAAAGGAATTTCAAAAATAAATCTTTGAAAGGGAGATTTATAGATAAAGCATACAGTTCAAACGAAAGAAGAGTCTCACAATGAAAAATCTCAGAGCCAAAAGCAAATAAGATTTTGAATTCAGTTACAGGCTCATCGTGTGCCTGTAAACCTAGTGTTTTAGAGTGAAACCCTGGTGCCATCTACTCAAGAGAAAAAACCCCTAAATTTTAGGGTTTCATATAGAATCCGAGATAAGTGGATTGTTTGAAGTTACAGAGATAGGCAGACATGCACAAACAGAAACAAGAGAAAACTACATGTGTGAAGACAAAGGTGGGCAAGAATATGATCAGCGGAACTTTAGAAACAAAATTAAGGCATGAACTTGAACACATATATAAAAAAGTAAGTCAACAACCTAGGCTAGCATGTGAACACAGAATATAAAAAAAATCTCTGTAGAAATCTAGTAAGAAATAAGAGAATAGCCTTGAACATAATAGGAAATAAAACAATGACCATAAACACACATAAGAGAGAGTAAAAGAATAAGAAAATATATCAGAAGTTATTTTTAGAAAACCCTAAAATTGATTTGAACGATTTTGAAAGAGGAAATTTGGGAATTGGGTTAAATTTGAGGACTAAGATTGGGCTTAATTCCAGTTAAAATTGAAATGCAAAAGGGCTAAATTTTAAATAGCCATTTTTCCCTTATTTAATTTATAATAGCAAAATAATTTCTGAAAATAAATCAAACATTTTAAAAAAATTAATAATACATAATTATCAAATTAAAAATACTGGAGTCAATTTTAATTACAATTAAATCTTAAAAGAGGCTAATATTGCAATTATGTGAAATTTAGTTTTAAAAATACTACATAAATTTATAAAAATATCAAAAATCATGTTAGCCATGTTTTGGCGTAAATAAAATAAGTTATCCATCAAATGATAATTTTAGGAATAATTATTGGATTTTATGATATAAAAATACGCAATAAATTGGTTTAAAAATCACTAAAAATGCCAAAACCCTTTGGTGTGCTTATATGCACGTATACGCTATTTTGGAAGTATTTTGGGTACAAAATTACATAGGATAAAGTTAGTTATCAACAACAGGGAATAAATCAAAAGTCAAGAATCTTGCAATTACTGACCCATGAATAAATCAAGTCGCAAAAACTGAGAAGGGATTTAACTTAGGTCGAGTCATAGAGAAAATTAGCAAACAATGGAAAGAAATTAACCAGGCTATATTCAAAGGGAAGTATAAACTAATCACAAATTTCAAAGTCACTTTAAAGTGGAGTGCATCATATATAAAGAGCATACGAATGTATTAAGCATGAAAAAAGATTGTCGTATCATCGTAAAAGCAGTAGAACAATCTAGTGTAGAAGCGTTTATGAAAAAAATCAGAATCGTATGAAAACAAGGATGTCCAAGCTTATTTCAGAGACTCAGAGTTGGTCTGAAAGAATTAGGGGTTTTGAAATAAAACCCTAGTTCAAGAAAATCACATTACCAAGCTTGGAAGAACCCCCAAATTCTAGGGTTTCCACCATCAATCGAGTACGGAGATGAGAAGGCAAGTGATCGAAACAAACTTAGAGGTCTCGGAGAAGGAATAAAACAACTTGCATTTTTCTTTCAGTAGAAACTCATGATAAAATAATGATAGTAAGTAACACGCAAAACATACTAGAAGAATTTAAAGAAAACATAGTAAAAGAAACTAATACGAAACATAATGGAAATGACTAATAAGAACAGTAGAAGAAACATGTTAAGAAGTTTTAGAAGAAACTATAACATAGCTCAGTGTATGGAACTTAGCAAGAAACACTTATGAACATAGTAGAAAAAAATAACAGGAGAAACATATGAGAACATGGTAGAAGAAAATACAAGAACACAGTAGAAAAGCATACGAGAACATAGTATAGGAAAACACAGTAGGAGAAGCATATAAGAAAATGGAAGAAGAAAATACAAGAACACAGTAGAGGAAAATACACACAAAAAAAAGTCAGGGAAACATTAAATACTTATCAGAAAACCCTAGATTGGAAAAGAAATGGTGTTTGAAAGAAAAGCCAGAGAAATCATTTGAAAGCTTAGGGAAAGCATAGATACACAACGGATCTAAAGGAGTCGGAGAAAACTTCTAAGGGTTAGGGTTTCACAAGTACCCCAGTAGTGAGAAAGGCTTTGAAAGGTCACCGATCTGAGTCAGAAAAGTCAAAAACAGGCTCGAACAACCATGGTACGCCGTAGTAAGGCCGGAGATGACCGTGGAACTTCGAATCGACAGAGGTTTGGGTACGACCCTTCGTGGTCAGGCCTTGAATCTTAAAACATCAGGCGCGTGGGAGTCTTAGGAGGCCGGTGTAGGACTCTCATAGCCTTGGAAGCCATGGATTCCAAGGGCTTTCAAGGCAGAGGTGGTAGGAGGCGGCTAGGTTTCAGAAGCTTCGAGAGAGTATTAGAGAATAGAGGGTTCAGAGGCGGCTGGTATATGGAAATGACTAGGGTTGGGGGTGTTGGTTTCAAAAAGGTAAGAATGAAATGTGTCCATAGATTATTTTGACCAACGGCCTGGATTAAACGGGGGAGCCGGGCGGGGCACTTAAACGGGTTGTGGGTCGGGTAATTTTAGGAATTGAGCTGGGGTTCAATTGGGTTTAATTGAGGTAGAATTTGGTCTAATATTGAAATGAAATCTGGCTGGAATTTAAATAACCATTTTCCCAATTTTATTTAATAAAAATAGCAAATTAATTTTTGGAAATAATTGAAAGTACTAACATTTTTTAACAAATAATTGTCAATTTAAAAATACTAGACTTAATTTTTACAAATATAAATGCAATCAAATCATAAAGGAGGCTAATATTATAATTGTATGCAATTTAACTTTAAAAAGATTAAATAAATTTGATAAATATGGTAATTCAACAAGTGAATCACCAAAATGATAATTTTGGGAACACTTATTGGGTTTTTCTTGATATAATAGGGCAATAAATTTTATTTTAACTAAAAATTAAGAAAAAATAATAAATTATTTGGACATACTTATATATGCATACGTATTTTATTTACATATAAAAAATATAGGAAACAAATTGGGTAACAACAACGGTTAGAGCAAAACCAAGAGTTTTGACAAAAATTAGATTTAACCACGAAAGCTGTTATGAAATGACTTAGAAATCATATATTATTGATCCTTAGGTTATAGAGAACAACTTCCTTTGAAATATTTCAGAATCCGGACATGTGAGCCTGGGGGTCAGATTTTAGGAAACTTGTGTTAAGGGTTTGGAAAATTGCTGAAATAACTAGAATTCGATCTTGTACGTTTATATTGACTAGTTCTACCTTATTTAACTAGTTTGGGATCGTTCGGCTCCGAGTTGAGGATTTAGGCTCGATCTTGGCATTGGAAGTGCACTTTGGAGCGAGGTGAGTCTCCTTTCTAACTTTGTAAGAGGGAATTGTACCCATAGGTATAATAACTGAATTAATTGCTATTATATGCGGGGGCTGCAATCACTGCACCACTAAAAAGTAGCGAGAGAGGGTCGCAATAGCTTTTACCTAATTTTGGATCGGGATCGATTTCCACAGATAGCTAGGAATGGAGTTGAATATCTATTTAGCTTGGGATTGTCTGATTTCTCCAAATTGCACTTCTATTCATTTTTGGGTTTTCTTTATAAATATACTTCTATCAAACTACAAATTATAATTTCAACTAGATGAAGCTAAGAATAAATTGCTACAAGTTGTATCTAATGGCTTAAAATGCACTAGGGTAGTCGCATCCACCTAGGTGGTCGATTGACAGGTAATTGCTTCTAATGAACGATTGACATGATTGCGAAATATGTTACAACCATTTCTCGATGCTACCTACTCTACACCTCTCAGTAGAAAGAGTGATTTTGTCCAATTGACTTTCTCAAGACCAATTGGATATGCATATTTGCTCAAGCAACTAGGGTTCAAGTCGTGTATTACTCTACCAAGGTATAACCCTTTAATTGGGACTATCAATTCTCTTGAGTTCATCCCGATTCCTTGTTATGTCAATTTCGGAGACAGGATCTTTTTCACAAGTAGAGCCCTAGTCAACTTAGCATAAACTAGTGTTTGCAACCACTAATTCAGAAAATAAACCATGAATTGACCCAAATAATAAACACCCATAGTCAATGTAGCCCTAAATTGTAACACTCGTCTATTATCCACACTAGGGTTGAGCCACAACCCTAGCTAATTGGTCTAGCTACTCATACTTGAAGAGAAAAACAGAGAAATAGATGGAGATGGACACATATTAATTAATTACTAATCTAGATACAAAGTTTCAATGATAAAAAGTAAGTAAAAGTGCCCAAAATGGCTAAAAATCTGTTTCACGAGTGCAGACGCTGGATTACAACGTCTGATATCGTAGAAATGGAAAAAGATTCTATTTAAACTAAGGTGGAAAACTGGACAAAAATGCCCCTGCGGGGTTAGTGCGGACTGCACAAAATGGTGTGCGGCCGCACTAGGCTCTTGAACTTGAAATCTTGACTCTCTTAACCCAGGCTCTGCAGACCGCACAGAATGGACTCCGGCCACGGATGCTTCCAGCACTGCTCGCACATAATGGACCACGGACCCCACAGGCTTGATAGCACCAACTTTGACCTCTCTGAATCTTGTCTCAGCGGTCCGCATAGAATGGTGGTGCGGCTGCATGAACTCCAGTGCGGACCGCACTAGATCTAGTACGGACGTGTTGTCTCAATGCTTGAAATGCCAATCTCTGAACCTATCTAGTGCGGCCGCACTAGGCCTGTTTTTCCTGAGTTTTTCTTATATTTGGTACTTGTGCAAGTTCCACTCCTTTTGAGCCGATCTTTAACATTTTAGTCACTTTGTGGATCAAACCTATAATCAAACACAACTTGTGAGCCTTTTAGGATATGAATTTATAATCACTGCATAAGCAAGAAATGGTATAAAATGCGTCAAGATCTCTAGTTATCAACTCCCCCAAACTTAACCTTTTGCTTGTCCTCAAGCAAATAAAATAAGACCCAACCCTTAAGAGAAAATCCAAGAAATTTTTACTTGTCCTAAAGCAACCTCAACTAGAATCAATTGGGACTAACAATTTCCCTCAACACAAATGAGGTATTAACAACAGTTAACCTTTGAAAACCAATGGATCAAGTGCGACACAAGATCATCAAGAGTTGACTCAACACATCAAAGAACTCGCTCAATTACTTTGGTCATTGTGGAACCAAAACTCACACATCCTCAACTCTCGCTAAGCAAACCTCACCTTTAGAATATTGGCGCACAAAACGAGGTTAATGGAAATTCACTCATCTCTCTCAAGAAAGAGTCACAAGTCTGGCTCTAGGTACCATATTCTTGCCCCTTATGTGAGTATCCACTAATATAAGCTTCATTCAACTCAAGATCATATAGGTCTTTGTCATTGAGAAGGTTGTTGGTTCAGGGTAGGACATATTTTGGTCTAAGTAGGTTCTATCTTCCCATAAGCACTTCTTTTGATTCATTTGGCGCACTTCACTTTACTCTTTGAGTCATTTTACTTCTTTCTGAGGAGTAAGAGGGACACATTGTCACTCTTTTTCGTGCATTTCAAACATTTTCTCCCTTTTCAACTTTCCACACCTTTCATTCTTTGCTTTTCTTGAATCCCTTTTATTCTATTTCACATTGAGCATTCTTTTTATCTTTTGCTTTCTTTCTTTTTCATTGCCTTTCCTTTTCTTCACTTTTTGTACCATTTTACCACTTTGTTTTCATCCTTGCCTCTCATATAATTTTTCCATGGGATAAAGGAAAGATAGGGTGCCAAGAGAGGGTATCTTTTAGAATGGGTATAGGCTTGAAGCATGGTTCTTCGAAAGAACAAGGTCTAAGGCTCAAAAGGATTGACTAGGAATCATATCATTGGTAGGCTATGGAATTGTTCAGACTATCATTTGGAACAAGGAGAGCCTATAATCATTCCTTAAGTCAATATTCACTTATGATTTTGCCTCATCAAACATTCAGGGCAAGTTCTAGACCAATGGTTTGGTACTTGGACTTGAAATTCAATTAGTCACCACACAAGCTAAGGGATTGCTAAAGACATAGAGTTGGGAGCCCACAACGACCTTAGATATGAATTGAGCACACAATGGTCCCAAAAAACCACAGGATGATTATCGGTCAACACAAGAGTCCCAAGGTCACGACTTTCACCATCCAAAACCCAACAATTTATTTTTGATCATGAGATCAAAGGCAAATGTGCTAGGCCCAAGTGAAGCTTTGCTTGAGGTACCCTTAACTAAAAACTACTAAAACAATAAGAAAAATGGACTCAAACCCTTAAGAAGCTTGTCACACCACCCATCATCAGGAATAGCCACCTGGTTCACACAACACTCCACCTTTAGAAAGAACCGTGGCACCAAGAAAACCAAAGGCTTATTGAAAACGTCCAAAATAAAACAAAGTGCTACAAACATAAATAAGAAGCTAAAAATGAAAAAACTTTGCAAAAAATAGAATGAATATGTACCAGAGGTGATTTGAATATACAACGGGGGATAAATATATACAATATGATGTCACTTTATATATACACCCAAAGTAAAAGAAAAGTGTGATAAATGTAACTAAATATCAAATTATATAAAGACCAAAGATAAAAATCAAGAAAACATAAAAAAGGTATCAATATATATAATCATCTAAAATAAATAGTAAGGTCTACCCCCTCAAATGAAAGCTGGCATTTCCCGTATGCCAACTAGTCTAAATAAGCATCAAAAAGATATAGAAGACTCCATAAGCCCTGTTTGTCTGCATAGGATCATAGATGGTCCATGGGTCCTCTGTGTGCTCGGGAACCTCAGAAAGGTTCCTGGTGTCCTGTTGCTCGGCTGCTGGGACTTGGGCCTGGACCTGGACAGGCTCTAGAACTGGTACATAATGTCACTAACTGGAGGAAATCTCTCATGTGTCGGCCAACTGGATGATAGCATCATTGGATCTAGGAATCATCCTCTTCATCTTTGGAGGCCTCTATGTCTACTCCAGCTATGGATGAGCTATTGGGATTGGTTCATTAAGCAACAATTCGAAAGCCAGCTAGTCTGCCTTCAGTCTATCAAGATCTGCCTGCAGCTCCTTCATGGACTCCTTGGAGGCCCGTGTCTTCCTGAGCTTTTTGTGCTCCCGCGCAAGTTCCTTGAGAGCCTTACTATGTCCATTTACTGCATTTGAGAGACAAGCCTGAGTGTCGAATATCTTCTTATGGTTGTCAAGAATATCCTTTAGCACATCCTCAATAAACTAGGGCACATGTGGGGCTGGGGGAGTTGACTGAGCCTCTACAGTAGTAGTCAAGATGGACAACTTGGATGAGGCAGTCTGCATCTAGTTATTTATACTCAGAAGGGCATGGCTCATCCGATGGACAGTAATAGGCTCGGGTAGATGGGATCTCCGTGCTTGGTGATGTGGAAGTACCAACAGGAATATCTGTGGATGTGGAAGTTCCGGAAGGTATGTTAGCAGAAGTGGAGGTAGGCTCAGCAGGAACCTCTACCATAATTGGCTCTTCAGACTGGCCAGTTGGCGCACAAGCAGGAGCTGTGTAGTTCTTGCCCTTGGGGTTGTCATCCCCCATCATGCTATACCAGGAAAATGGGGATGTTGCCTTGACCTTGATATCATATGGCCTCTTCTCCACGTCTAGGTCCGTGAATATTCAGTGAGGAATCTGGGGAAATGGTAGTTATCGTCATACTATACTCACCCTATCATGATAATCTGGGACATCACATTCCCCACATTTATAGGGTACCCCTCCATAACCGAAGAAACCAATACATCCCGATGGAAAGGAAGGGTGTTGTCATGAGTGGTCGGGTCAAACCGACTGCAAACAAAGGTCTCCCTTCCCCTCGCTTCAAAGTTTAAGGTCCTCCTCAATGTTTTAACCCCCAGCTCAACCAATCAAGGACGGTACCTAGGATTGCTAGGTATTGTGCTAGCCATGGACGGATCTCCTCGCCCATCTCCATCTTTGCCATATATAGAGTCTCATCCTCCTAATTGAAGCATAGATATTCATTAATTGAATTTCCATCAAACAGTACCTTGAGGTTCCAAACCTTGGTCACTTTGGAGCCCATTTTGATGTGGGACATATTACAGTAAAACTCCTTGACCAAGTGTTCCTTGGTTCCACACAAGTGTCTAGAAAGTGCTCCTAACCCACTCTAGTTCTGAACTATCTCTGTACGTTGGGGTTGTGGGGTAGTAGGACTCTCTATCAATAAAGCTCCTCTCCGGTATCAACTTTCTCATCGGCTACCACTCCCTAAACTTATGATACGTCACTTCACTAACAAACATATCCTATGAAGCATCGGGCTTCCAAGTTCTAGCCATGCCTCCCACCTGAGGCTACTCCCTCATCACCCTCTACTTCCTCCTCACCTTCGTGTGCACCCTCCCCTGATAATGAAGCTGTGGGAGTGGTGGAGTATTCACCACTACCGGATGGTGAGACCTAAGATGAATCGGTAGAAACATGTGTTGGTGCTTCGGCAATGGGTGATGGTGGAGGAGTATCATCTGTCAGTCTAAATCTGCCCGATCAGTCTTCAACATATTCTGGCACGGTGTCTAAGAAATATCTTGGGAGGTCACATACTCACTCCCCGAATGATCACACGCTTTGACAAATACTTTTATTTCTTTCCTCGACTTTTTTATGTTCTGTCGAGCTTGGGGAGTGAGTTTAATCATCTTTTTGCCTTTGCCTCCCGGGGAGGACTCACCTCTGCAGGGTTGTTTTGAGCCTTTCCCTCGTTCTTTTACCATTTTCTGCAATTCAAAAGAGCTTACTTTGTTAGTATCAGTTATAGCATAAGAGAAGTAGTTAAAATTCAGTGTTGTGGAACATGGAACATAGTTGCCGAAGTTGCAGAAAATCACCCAGTGCGGAAAAAGCGGTCACACAGGGGTCAGTGCAGTCCGCACAAAATGGTAATGAGGTCCGCACAGAGATTGAGTTCAGACTACCTATTTTCTATATCTTGATAGTACAGACCACACAAAAGAGTAGTGCAATCTTACAAGGGCCAGTGCGGGCTGCGCAAAATGTAGTGCGACTGCATTGCCCAATAGTCAGCTTCCCAGAAGTTCTTCAGTGTTGTCTGCACAAAATGGTACTGCAGACTGAACTTGGGCACTGCGAACCGCACAAAAATGATCACGTTCTATACTGAGTGCCCAGAAACGACACTAATTTAGGGTTAATTAGATTTTGTATTTAAGTTCAATGTTTCACCGAAGGCATGCTTCTAAGTGATTGCCCATTGTTCTATACTAACTAATCTACCCTAATCAAATAATTAACTACTCTAACATAACAAATTAAAGAAAAATATGCTAAGCATAGAAGGAGAATCAGGAAAAATAAGAATATAAAAGAAATTAACAAAATTTACTAAGTAAAAGGACGATAATAGTACCAGGTAATAAGATGAAAAGAAACTAAACAAGTCCAACAATTAATTACAAGCAAGGGAGAGTAATGAACAGTGAGTATAAGCTCTGAGATTCAAATTTTGTGAAAAGACAAAAAGGTGTCCTTCAGGGACTATTTATAGAAAAGCCCCAAGGGCGCATTCTCACCAACCAGTGCGGGCCGCACAAAAAGGACCGCGATCCACACTAGCCTGCTTTGTTCAAGTTTGAGAAGGAAACACTCTACGGTCTGCACAAAATGGACTGTGGCCGCAGAGGTCCACAGCGGACCGCACAAAATGTAGTGCGGCCGCGGTGGCAAACTTCAGAGAGGCTTTATTTTATCCACATCAGTGCGGTTCGCACAAAATGTCTTGCGGCCACAATGAAAACTTCATAGACCTGTGCATTTATTCCACTGTGTCATACACTGCATCAATATAACCCTGTAACATCTAACAACCAATCATCCAAAAAATCAATGCTATACTACAAAGAAAATCAAAGAAAGCAAGAAGAAAAACACATGGGTTTCCTCCCAAGAAGCGCCTAATTTAACGTCGCGGTACGACGCATGTTACCATCACATCATTTGAGATGACGGAGTGCCACCATACGGTTGTCATCAAATTTTCAAAGATAATGCTTGACCCGGTGTCCATTAACTCTAAAATCTTCACCATTTTTGTTCTTCAAATCAAGAGCAACAAAATGGGCCATAAACACAACTTCAAATGGTCCACTCCATTTTGATTTAAGATTTCCCGGAAACAGACGTAACCAAGAGTTGAACAAGAGAATCAAATCACCAACTTTGAACTCCTTTCCACGAGTATATTTATCATGAAGGTACTTCATGTTGTCCTTATACAAGGACGAACTGGAGTAGGCATGGAATCTAAATTTATCAAGCTCTTTGACGCGAAGATTGGCTGCAACATCCTATTCCAAATTCAACTTCCTCAAAGCCCACATGGCCTCAACGGGAAGATGGAAAGCTTTCCCAAACACCAACCGACACGGAGACATACCAATCGGAGTCTTGAAAGCCATCCTATAAGACCATAAAGCGTCATCAACCTTCTTCAACCAATCGATCCCATTAGCGTTGACAATCTTCGACAATATACTTTTGATTTACATGTTGGAGACATCAACTCGACCACTTGCTTGAGGATGATAGGGGTAGAAACTTTGTGATTGAACCGCACTTAGAAAGCAACATGTCGAAAGCTTTATTGCAAAAGTGAGATCACCCATCTCTAATAATCGCAAGAGGAGTGCCAAACCTTGTGAAAATGATGTTCATAAGAAATACAACAACACTCCGAGCTTCATTGTTAGGCCAAGCCACAGCTTCAACCTACTTTGAGACATAATCGACCACCACAAGAATGTAAGTATTCCCACAAAAGCTAACAAATGGACCCATGAAATCGATGCCCCAAACATCAAAGATATCCACTTCAAGAATGGTATTAATAGGCATCTCATCCTTTTTATAAATTCCACCACTCTTTTGCATTCATCACACCTCTTCACGAAATCACTCGCATCTTTGAACAAGGTTGTCCAATAGAACCCACAACTAAGAACTTTAGAAGCCATCCTCGCCCTGCCATGATGGCCACCATAGGGAGATGAATGACAAGCCTCCATGATACTCACTTGCTCCTCCTCTGGGACACACCTTCGGAACACACCATTTGTTCAAATCTTAAACAAGTACGGATCATCACAATAGAAATCCAAACTATCCCACTTGAGCTTATTCCTTTAGTTAGAAGAGAGCTCATAGGAATTTATTCCGATCACAAGGTAATTGGTAACATCGACAAACCATGGCATATCATTCATTGACACTGCAAGGAGTTGCTCGTCGGGAAATGAATCATTGATCTATAGGCGATCACAAGGCCTCCCCTCCTCCTCCAAATGGGACAAGTGGTCCACCACTTTATTCTCACTACCTTTCCAGTCCATAATTTTTAGATCAAACTCTTGAAGTAGTAGCATCATCTCATCAATCTTGCCTTGGAGTCTTTCTTGTCATCAAACACCTAAGGGTAGCATGATCGGTGTGCACTATAACTTTGTCCCCCATAAGATACGGCCGAAACTTTTCCATTGAATACATTATAGCCAACAACTCTTTATCGTGACTGTATAGTTCCTTTGAGCTTCATTCATGGTCTTGCTTGCGTAGTAAACCGGATGAAATATCTTGTTACCCAAAACAGCCCCAACCACAACGTCACTTGCATTACACATAAGTTCAAAAGGCAAGCTCCAATTTGGTACGGTAATGATAGGAGTAGTGGTCAACTTAAGCTTGAGAAGCTCGAATGCTTGCATACATCCCTCATCAAACACAAACTTTGCATCATTTTCTAGCAACTTGCGCAAGGGGTTTACCACCTTTGAAAAATTCTTTATAAACCTCCGGTAAAACCTCGCATGCCCAAGAAAACTCCTCACCCCTTTCATAGAAGTGTGGGGAGGAAGCCTTGGAATCACCTATATCTTGGCTTTGCCAACTTCAATCCCACGCTTTGAAATTTTGTGTCCCAACACTATTGCCTCCTCTACCATGAAGTGGCATTTTTCCCAATTAAGCATGAGATTTGTATCTTCACATTGGGCCAATACTCTATCCAAATTTCTCAAACATTCTTCAAAGGAATCACCAACCACACTGAAATCATCCATGAAGACCTCCAATATATTTTCCACCATGTCGGTGAAAATAGCCATCATGCATTTTTAAAATGTCGTCGGAGTATTACTAAGTCCGAACGGCATCCGAGAGAAAGTGAAGGTTCCGTATGGACAAGTAAAGGTGGTTTTTCTTGGTCCTCCGGGGAAATTAAGATTTGATTATACCCCGTATACCCATCTAAAAAGCAATGAAAAGTATGCCCCGCAAGACGATCAAGCATTTGGCCTAGGAATGGCAATGGGAAATGGTCCTTGCGGGTCACCTTGTTTAGCTTTAGGTAGTACATACATACACTCCATCCAGTAACTATTCGAGTAGGAATAAGTTCATTTTTGTCATTTGTCACCACATTCATACCACACTTCTTCGGTACGCATTGCACCGGAGAAGTCCATGAGCTATCAAAAATGGGGTACACAACCCCGGCATTCAACCATTTGATCACTTCTTTATTCACCACTTCTTGATACTCCAAGTAAGGCTTTGCATCATCCTCCAAGATAATTTTTGCATACAGAATGCGTGGATTATTCACCGAATGTCATTTAGAGTCCATCCAATTGCCCTTTTTTGCTTTTGAAGCGCTGCCAAAGTGGTCTCAACCTGCATGTTAGTAAGGCAAGAAGAAAGAATAACTGGTAAAGTAGAGTTTGAGCCTAAGAATTCATACCTGAGGTGTGGAATATGTGGCTTCAACTTCAACACTGGTGGCTCCTTTGTTTTGTTGGTGGAGTTTTCTGGTTTACAAGATCGAAAGACAATCTTCTAGGCTCATAAGAATAAGAGCCCATCCGATATATGGCATTCACGCACTCCACTCTACTTGCATTATCATTGACATCAAGATTTAATATCATAGCCTCAAGAGGATCCTCCACGTTGATCGTAGCACTGGTATCATCCACGATCACAATTGTGACAAGGTCTACTAATGAGCACACCTTATTGTTATTGGGTTGCTTCATGGATTTGCAAATATGAAAGACGACCTTTTCATCACCCACTCGAAAAATGAGCTCACCCGCTTCAACATCAACCAATTCCTTCCCCGTTGCAAGGAAAGGTCTCCTTAGAATTATTGGGACTTCATAGTCCGCTTCATCATCCAAAATGAGAAAGTCGGACGGAAATATGAATTTGTCCAGCCGGACAAGCACGTCATCAATAATTCGCAAAGGTCGCTTCATCAATTGATCCGCCATTGATGTCTCATTGAAGTTGGTCCAGGTTTCCTAATACTCAAAGTCTTGAAAACCGAGTATAGCATCAAATTGATACTAGCTCCAAAGTCACATAAAGATTTGGAAAAATCCACACTCCCTCTATGCAAGGGATAATAAAAGCTCTAGGTCTTCAAGTTTTGGGTCCATTGAATGCACGATAGCACTGACTTGATGAGTCATTTTTATTGTTTCACAATCCATAAACCTCTTCTTTGTCACAAAATCCTTTATAAACTTGGCATATCCTGGCATTTGTTCAAGAGACTCCACCAAAGGCACATTGATGGACAAGCTCTTCATCATATCAATAAACTTTTTTAACTGATTATCATTTCTTTGCTTTGCTAGCCTTTAAGGATAAGGCGGAGGTGATCTTGGCAAAGGTGCCTTGGCTTTGGGCACCATTGGCTCAGGCATGTCAATCACGTGTTCCCTAGACGGGTTCACAACATCTTGAGTTTCCACCTCGGCCTCATTAATGTCAATCATCACTTCATTGTTCAGATTTTCTTTGACCACATCTTCAACTACCAATGGTACGTCATCATCTCACAACTCAATATCATCATCCACAACTTGCTTTTGTTTCTATGAGAAAGCACGGGAGAAAATATTATATGTATTATTGACATCTATTAAACACGATACAATGAGCCCTATATATATACACATACCATGTCCTACTCCTAATACATATAGGATTTGGGTTATTTACTCCTATTTACATAACTATTCTAACACTCCCCCTCAAGCTGATGCATATAAATCATATGTACCAAGCTTGTTCCATATGTAGTTAATACGAGAACCAGTGAGGGACTTGGTGAAAATATCTGCAAGTTGATCATTCGACTACACAAACTTCAAGGCCAAATATCTAAGTATATCCCTTGGCAACAAGACGAGCCATAAGATGATCAACCTTATCATCCAGGCCAACCTCGACTGCATACACCCAACAACAACGAACAATTGATTTACCTGATGGAAGATGGACAAGCTCCCAAGTACCACTCGTACGTAAAGCAGATATCTCGTCAATCATAGCATGTCGCCATCCTAGATAAGACAATGTTTCACCTGTAGACTTAGGGATGGAAATAGAGGACAAAGAAGATAGAAAAGCATAATAGGCTGATGACAAACGATGATAACTCAAACCGATATAATAGGGATTATGATTAAGGGTGGTCCCTATACCTTTCCGAAGTGCAGTCACTGTACTAGGAAGAGACAAGTCCGCAGTAGGAGCAGCGTCAGGTACAGGATGTGAATCAGTTGTCCCTGATGCTGGGTGCGAACGACAATGATATGTCAATCGCGGTGTTCTTGTGGCAGGGAGTCAAGGAGAAGACACACTAGACTCCCCAACGGTTCGAATGGGTAAGACTTCTGTAGCGGAAAGTGAATGAGGATCTACAGTAGACTCGGCTAAGACTTCTGTGATGGAAGGTGAAGGGGGAGCTATAGTTGACTCTTAAAGGTCGGTACAGGTAAGATCTCAGATATATCAAGGTGGTAAGAATGGTCAGAAGAGGTAAAGAAAGGTTTAGACTCAAAAAATGTAACGTCAGAGGACATAAAGTGCCTACGAAAATTCAGTGAGTAACAACGATATCCCTTCTAAACACGAGAATAACCAAGGAAGACACACTTGAGAGCACGAAGAGCTAACTTATCTTTCCCAGGGGCTATGTTATGAACGAAACAAGTGCTCCCAAAAACACGAGGTGGAAGTGTGTCTAAGTTTATAACAATGAGAACACTTGTCTAGATCATCCAAAACAACCTCCTCTTCATCTATTCTCCATAGTATGAGATGCCCGATTGTCCACTAACTGGGGTACAAGGATAAACGAGTCAAGTGTTTGTGATGAGCTCACTGTGTGACTTGGTTCTTCAACAAGACAAAGTAATCGAGAGAATAATTCATCAACTGTGGGGATAGTCGGACTATCCAAAATCTGGTCACGTAGTGAATAAAGGTCATTAGGGAGTCCAGCGAATGTAAGAACTAGAAACATCTTCTGTTGTTGCTCTAGTTGCTTTTCAATTCTAGCAGAAACTGGCATCAACGTCTCAAATTCTTACATGACTGCCTGTACTTGTCCCAAGTAAGTAGACATATCCAATTCATGTTTCTTCTAGCTTGTCATTCATGATATTACATCATAGAAATGAGATATGTCATTAGTGTATAAATTACGAGCCTTTTCCTAAATTAAATAACATTTCTGGAATGGACAGAACAAGGGCATCAACTTGGAATCAATACATCGCCACAAGATACTACATAACTGAGCATCAACCTTCTCCCACGGTGTTGTGACCTTTTCATCACCTTTGCTAGCATTTTTTCTTAAGTGATCTTGAACTCCTTGACCTTTATGCCAAAACTCACAGACGAAGCCCAAGCTAAGTAGTTTGAACCTCCCATTAAAGGTTCGGAGGTAATCATAACACCTGAACTGCTAGAACCTAGTTTTTACACCTAAAAGCATTGACTTCCAAAGACATAGTTGAATAACAAAAAGAATCAACTGACAACTTGCTCAAACATATGATGCAAACACTATTTTGTCGGAAAGTTACTATATCTGCCGGAAAAATCAGTGTAGTTGCCGAAAATACTCAAAGTGGTTGGAATCAAACGAATATAGTATGGGTGGGGTCGTAATTGGTACACGACCCAACTATTCTGAAGAAATTTTCTCAAAAAATGACTGGAAGATGCTACATGTGTCGGCGTGTGAGCTCACGGGCGCGAGCTTCTGGTGGCGCGTGGGGCGCGTGGGGCTGCTGTTGTCGAAGATTTTTTTGGGGTTTGGTCGCCGGATAGTGGTGAATCTTGTGGTAGTGTTGGATTTTACACAACACTGATAGATATAACACAGATGAAAACAGATCTAGAAAATTCACCTTAAAAAGGCTTCCGGTGACTGATTTCTCTTCCCGAAATCGCTGGAATTTATGCACAGCAAAAAATCTCTCATAATTGCTCTAATACCATATGAGAAAGCACAGGAGAAGATATTATTAGTATTATTGACATCTATTAAACACAATATAATGAGCCTTATATACACACATAACATGTCCTACTCCTAATATATATGGGATTAGGGTTATTTACTCCTACTTACGAAACTATTCTAACAGTTTTGAGGCATTCACATCACCGCCTCTCCCACTTCTTATTGTAACTGCCATGACATGATTGTCATTCCCACCCTTCGGGTTTACTACCATATCATTAGAGCACCCATAGAGCGAATATTCAAAGATTGAGAGATTTGGCCTAATTGCACCTCCAAGTTCCGGATAGATGTATTATGAGAAGCCAACTGAGCATCGTAATATTGGTTCTTCTTCATCATCTAATCGAACATCATTTCAATTCTACCAAAATCATTTCAAGAAGAACTACAAACTTGAGAAGGGAAAGGGGGTGGATTGTTCGGTTATGGGTACATTAGGGGCCTTTGAAAACCTTACCCCCAGTTGACTTGGTTTCCATTGTTGTTCCACCCACCTTGATTGTTATTATTTCCCCAATTGCTATTATTATCATTCCAATTGCTTTAGTTGTTGTTTTGATTACCCCAGTTATTGTTTTGGTTGTTGTTGTTCCACTTACCTCTACCATGTTGTTGATTCCCCCAATTTCCTTGGGGTCTCCATTGTTGGTTTGAAGAGTTGCCTCTACTGCCTTGATAGTTGTTGACATTTTGTACCTATTCACTTCGGTCCTCAAATCCAACATTTTGAAACCCATCAAATTCATCAACAAATTGCTCAGGATTTCCTTTATTTTGTTGCCTCATTTGCCTTCTCTTGTTAACAAGCATACTAACACCCTCCATGGCATTCACTTGACAAGGATTCTAAACTTATTGCAACTGTGCCTTAGCCAATTGGTTCATGTTAGTAGTATGCTCAAGTATTTCTTGCTCGTGATCATGCAATTCCTTGTGCAAATGGATAATCGTAGGGTCACCTTGAGCCACATTCGCTCTACTCTGCCATGCTGAAGAAGTGTCCGCCATTTCATCAAGTATCACACATGCCTCATCATAAGAAAGTTTCATAAAATTGTCCCTAGCCAATTGGTTCACAATGCATTGATTGGAAGTTCTAATGCCCCAGTAAAAGGTTTGTTGGATCATGGCTTCGGTCATATCTTTATTTGGGCATTCCTTAATCATCGACCTATACCGCTCCTAAATTTCAAGCAAAGGTTCTGTTGGCTCTTGCTTGAAGTCTAATATTTCATCTTGAAGTGCCTCCATAGGCCCAGGTAAGAAGAATTTGGCAATAAACTTATTCGCCAACTCATCCCAAGTTGTGATGGAATGGTTGGACAGTCTCTCGAGCCAGTCTAATGCCTTTCCACGAAGTGAGAATGGGAAAAGTCTAAATCTAAGTGAATCCTGTTGATACCTAATTTTTTTTCCTATGTATTTATACTCAAAATACATTCAAAATAGCATGTATATGCATATATAAGCATTCCCAAAGGTTTTGGTATTTTTGCAAATTTTTTAAGATTTTTAATACAAATTTATGGCCTATTTTGCACTATAAAATCCAATAATTATTCCCAAAACTTGTCATTTTTGTGAATAATTTATTTTATTCTCACATTTATACAAAAAAATATTTTACATAATTTTACAAGTCCATTTGGTATTTTTCAACTACAATTTCATGAAATTGCAACTTTAGTCTATTTCTCGATTAAATAGCATTTTTAATCACAAAATTATTCCAAGTATTTTTAAATTAATACTTACATATTTTTTATTAAATCAATATTTTTAATTTAATTTTAAACAGCTTTTACTATTTTTTATAAATTCAAAATGGTAAAAGTGACTATTTCAACTGTAGCCCATTTTACTTTCAATTGTAGCTTAATTTCAACCGCAATCCCAGCCCCAAATTAAACCCAATCCAACCCTATCCCGCTCAATTAAATGACCCAAATCACACCCCGACCCACGTACCCCTTAATCTCGACCGTTGATCACTTAGATCAACAGTCCCCGGTGGCCCTTCCTTAATTAAGCCCAGAACCAACCCTAACCCCCTCATTTCCCACAAACATCTGCCCCGAAAACCCCTTCGTTCCCAAATCCTCTCTAGCCTCTCTGAAACATCGTCCCTTTCCACAGTTTTCCGTCTTATGTCACCAGAAACCATGGCATCTCAGGCCCTGGGTGGCCTATACTCACCCCGCCCCCCCACGTGCCCTTATACTCCTTTTACTTGAAGTTCCAAGGTTCGACCTTAAGGAACCTGGCTCAAAGGTCCTCCGATTCAGGTTCTATGGCCATTTCTGGCTCATCTCCGGCGTGTTTTATTCTTGCGAGTTCATCTCCGGCTCGGACCAGCCCTTTCCAGGCCTTTCTCATTTTTCTAGAGTTTCTTTGAAACCCTAATCAATTTTCGAGGTTTTCTTGTTTCTCTCTAGATCTACTTTAGATCTGTGCTATTCCTGAGATTTTTAAAGTAGTTTTTACATCTTTTTCGATTTTTTCTTTCAAAACTATTCGTCTTCTCGGACCTAGGGTTTCCTTGATTTTTTTTACTTGTTCTACTGTGATTTCTTACATTATTTTGCTTTACTGTAACTAGTAAATGTTTTAACTGCATTTTCTTTTACTGCATTTCTTCATATGGTTTTCTAGTGATTTCCTTTACTGTGTTTTCTTTCATCATGCTTCCATTAATTGATTATGTTATTTGGATCTTCCTGAGTTTATTTTGCCTGATTTTTTATGCTTTCGTCTTTGCACTTAATCTGTGGAGGAAACCCTAAAATTTGGGGGGTTTCCAAACCACTTTTGTGCATTTATGTTGCTTCATGTTTGATTTCAAAAGCCCTAATCTCTAAATTCATATCATGTTCTTTGATTCTTGCTAAGCTTTACAAGACCTTCTAATTTCACTCGTAGCTGTGTTTTTCTACTTTTGATTGCATGACTACTTTGCTCTGTTTAATTCAAGCCTCTACATATTTATGTTTATGCATCCTTTATAGTCAGACCTTTTCTTCTCAAAAATAACCCTAATTTTTTGGGATTGATTTCAGACCACCATTATGTGAGCCTATTTGAATTTTTCCTTGTCTAATTTGGAAAAAAATTCTGACTTAATTCATTATTAAGTTCGAACCTGTAATTCCTTAATTTACTATATGTTAATTGATTTTATTCTTATCTTACTTACCTACACCGTGTATTATCAAAAACTTCTGTTATGTATTTACCCTTTAATACACAATGTGTTCTTGATTTTCTTTCTTTAAATAAAAAATTATGCCCTCTCCTATTCAAATTCGAACTCTTTAACTAAAGGAGTTCCCTTCCCCTGATTGAATATGATTGATACTGAACTATTTCTTGCCCTGCTTACCTGCCTATTTTCAAACTATAAATACCCTACTCCTTTTCTTCAAAACACACGAACAATTGAGTTCAAAAACACACACACTCAAATCTCTCTTCTCTGCTTTCTGCTGAGCATTTTGCACTGCCTGCTCTTATACATTTTGAGTTTCTTGAGTTTGTGCCTATTTATTTATGGCTATCTATTTGTTGTTGTTAGTCTGCTACCCTAGAATTATAACTGCTATGCCTTTATATGCTCCATAAGCATCGTTATTACTTCTATGCCCCAATGTGTTGAGCTCTAACTTGGGTCTGTTGATGTCCTGATCATCATTCAGGTCTGAATTTGACTCTTTAGAGTCTGCTCTAATTTGTCAGAATCTGAGTGGGAGGTTAGGGGTGTGCCAGTCTATGACATGACTTGGTATGACCACCTCCTGCTAAGTTTTCTCTCTCACTTTACACCTACTCCTAGATCTTAAGTTCTACCCCCCTATGGTAAGACATGCTTAGGGCCCTAGAGTTCCCTCTGAACTTGGATGCCTAATGATTGATAATTCCACCCATTGCACTACTCTGTTACAACTCTCAATCTTTAGGGTGTAAGCATTGCCTCGTCTTTTGAACCCTTGGAACTTTGAAACACTCTAAGACAAGGCCTTGGTATCTAGAATCTGGATTTGGTGAAACACATGTGTTGGATGTTGAAGGTTACATTGAGCCTCCTCGGGTCTGACTTTACTTTTGATGTACTTATTTCAGTCTTTTCCTTTCCAGTTTTGTAATAACTATGTAATAAAACTCGGTGAAAATATTAATAAAGGGTGTGGGAGGGGTTTATGTTGGCCGCATAAGTTAAAGGGTAGAAATCCTGCCTATAGGTCTTTTATGCTTTGAATTATCTAGAAATCATGCCTATAGTATATTCTAATGCTTAAAATCATCTAGTTACCATGCCTATAGGATTAATACTTCAAAGTCACCTAGACAACATGCCTGTAGGGTTTAATATTTATTCATGTTGCAAATCATTAGAGATCCTGCCAATAGGACTTTAACATTCGCCTAATCAATTGTATATAGAAACCATGTTATATCGAATGCATATGCATTAGGAAAACCATAGGGTA
The DNA here is from genome assembly GCA_034376525.1 of Nicotiana benthamiana. NCBI lineage: Eukaryota > Viridiplantae > Streptophyta > Magnoliopsida > Solanales > Solanaceae > Nicotiana > Nicotiana benthamiana. The sequence continues at coordinate 30,085,886 of CM067328.1, forward strand.
ACTAAATGTTCATCTATTTACCAACTTTTTAACAAGCTTTAAAATCCAATATAGATATCATGCCTATATGATTCCATCTCAACTTGTCTGATTTTTTTAAACAGTAACAGTCCGTTAACTCCCCCTTAATGTCCTGATGTAATGTTTTTCAATAAAACTCTTGTAAACCAGTATGCTTTTAAACTCTTCAAATATGCATCTTTTCTAAACAGTTCTATTAAATATTTTGCCTAAACGTTTTACTCAGTCCTTGAAATTATCTAAAAACAGTCCTGTAACTCACTCTTTTTAAGACATCCCTGCCTTAAAAAATCTTTTGTAACTCTTCTGCGTTTTTTCTACTCAAACAGTATGCTGATTTCAAATCCATTTACAAACTTACTGCAATCTTTATTTTCTTTTAAACTCTTCTACATTAAGACCTCAATAACTAACAATTAGACCCGAGGGGCTTGATGCAGACATTTATCCAACTTTATGAGTTAAACTGATTCATCCACCTCTTAAATTCTTAACTTTAAAGACCAAATTAGTACGTGCAAATCATGCTAAACTATTTGTTGTGTGATCTACGGGGTTTCGTATAAGCCTTTGCGTAATTGCTTTGTTCACCCACTTATTTGTTATATGTTTTGACTGACGCCTTGGTATTTTAACCTTTTAAACTCCATATATGCCTCTATTCCATTTCATCTCTTTTAGGATTAGAAGTCCAAATACCCTGGGACTGATAGGTCGGGACGGGTATTTGAATGCAATAAGTAAACGAGACTAATCGCGTTAAAATACCTTAACGGGGTGGGAAGGGTAGAATATGGAGATGATGACGGTGCGCTAATATCTCGTGTGAGAATGATTGATGGTTATTACAACGAATGATCTATATTATAATTAAAGCTAGGACCCTTTTTCTTCGTTTTTTCCTTTATTTAAATAAATGTTTTCTTCAAACTAAGCTCTCTTTTCACTTGTGCCTTTCTTCTTTCAAAATTGTGAACTTATTTATATTTCTCATGCGCAAACTTTGCTTTTCAACTCCTATTCTTCTCAAAGTCACAATTAAGCAAGGCCGTGAACCACACTAGTGGATCTTGAGGGGTGCCAAACACCTTCCGCTCGAGATAATCTCAAGCTCTTATCCGAACTCTGATTTTCTTTCAAATCCTTCTTGTTTTCTCTAAAAGTTTCCTAATGCACTATAATCATTAGGTGGCGACTCTCCAAACTCAATAGCCCAAATTTCCCCAAAAAGGAGATAAAAGAGTCATTTCATCCATAATGTTGAAACCCGATTTCTCCTTAGAAAAGGGGGTGCCGACGTGAAAATACATGTAATTTGTTTCATTATTGTTACTGCATTCCTCAATATCAAATTTCTCTCGTGCCAAAACAAATCATATAGCAATGTTTATAATGAGTGGTTGCGCCCTTCCAATGTTATAACCCCATAAATGTGGCAAAGGAATATTTGCGGTAAAATCAGTCGATCAACGGTGTAGTCGAAGGTTCCGCACCTTTCCCTCTTGAGTTGTTTGCTCAAGGGTACCTTGTATAGCACTTCAAAAAGTAGAAACTTTATTCCCTTGAAAATGTTCATGCATCATGGTCAGCCTAGCTAATTCAGTTATGTTGTCAGCATAATGACTCATTAATATAGCCTAAACCAAAGTCCATCGGGTTTCCTGAAACCCAAACGGACACTTATGTGCATTTATTTGGAGAACTAAATGCCCTTCGCTAATTATTGATTTAAATAGTCGAGTCTGATAGGGTTAAGAGCCTAACACTTTGTTTTGCAGAAAATGAGGCGAAGTCCCCAGATTCGGTATGGTATCAAACATTCACCCAAGGTTGCTAAGATGTTGGGAAAATCTTCATGGTAGCGATCAAACCCCAGTCCGCAAGTATTTAGGGAATTTGCCCTCACTTCTGGAAATCCAGCCCAACAACAAGATCATAGAGGTTGACACTTTGTTTTGGGATAGTGATCGATCAGTGTTCTATTTCGGAAACTTGGAAATGACCCCTTTGCTAGAAGAGATAGGGAGCCTAGTCGGTATCCCTTGGGAGACTCCGGGTTTGCTTATGCTGGAAAATTGCAAAAGTAGAGGCTTTCTTAAGAAGATGGGACTCAAGAAAAATCCAGGCCTCTCTTGCTTGAAGGACTCGTACATACCATTTGAATCCTTGTACAAGAGATATGGCCATAGCAAGTCCTATCGCTCATGGACAAATTCGCTCTCACTTCTTTGGGGCATATACATAGAAGGGTCTTTGTGTTCATGTTTTGCTTCTTGGGCATTATAATTTTCCTTATGAAGAAGGCTAGGATCCACACCAGACTAGCCATGGTGACCAAGACCTTAATGGAAGGAATCGACGGGCAGTCTTTCAGCATAGTGCCTATGATTATTGCTGAAATCTATCGAGCATTGGGAAAGTGTCAACAAGGGGCTCCAAATTTCGAGGGTTGTATCTGCTACTTCAACTCTAGTTCATAGAACACCTTCAAAAAGGCGACTACAGGCAGGAAATCATACGCAGGGATTGGAATGACCATATCGCTTTTCATCAGCCAAAGCGAATGAACTTCATGCTCAACATGTTCTCTCAGCTAGAGGACGCCAGTGGATGGGTAGAGTTGTCCAGAATCTAAAAAAAGAGCAAGTTCAGTGGATGTTCGAGTGGTTCCCAATAGGGTAGTTCATTGTCTGTTCTCGAGACACACCATTCCTCATACTCATTGGTCTGAGGGGAACTCATCCTTATGTCCCTCTCCGGGCCATGAGGCAAGCTGGAAGAAAACAAATCATACCCAAGATAGAGAAAATGAATCATTTTAGGGCTGACTGTCAAAATGATGATAACCCGCACAGATGTCACGCTCAGCATATATGGCACTGGAAGCTCATCTTAGGAAAGGAGTCTGTTGAACCAGACAGGTATCATGCTGGGTGTGTGTTGCACTATACAGGTTGGTTGGAAGATGATCACATTGGTTTGGGTCATCCAGGACATCCACGGTCATAGGATTATTGATGAGAAAACTGAAGCGCAAGTCAAATACAATATGTTGCGCAAGAGGATGCGAGAATATTAGAATGACCATCGGGGATATAGGAAGCCCACGAGAAGTTGATCAACGAATGGAAAGACATGGCTATCAACACCAACAATCGGCTGGGGTATCTGGAGCGAGGTATGGTGGAGTTGGAAGGAAAGTTCTTAAAAAGAATTGAGAACTGTCAGAATACCGAGGGAAGGGCAGGCGGACATCTGGCTCGAGCCTATCTGCTCTTAGGAATGTGCAAGTTGATGCAGTTGTACGAGGGAGGCAAGAGTACCGAATCTGGGGAAGGTCCTTCTGGGACAAGTAGTTAGGGTTTTATGCTCTTTAATATAATAAGGCCACTGGCCATTAGTGACATTTTTATCATTAAGTTGTTTTAAAACTCGTCTTGTTTTTATCAATAAAATGAGGCATTAAGCATTATAAGTTCTCCAAATGTAATTTGTCGCTAGACCTACCTCGGGCACAACGAGGCACCAGAATTAGGAAGCAATTTATATTCCTGCACAATGTGTTTATACATCACAATATTATTTATCAAAACCCACACTAACTTGTTACCTTTTGTTTTTCTTTTACTTTTTATTCCCCTCCCCAAAGGTTAGTTCGTGCATTCTGGCACCATCAGCATACTCAACAAGATCAAGGGTCCTCCACCTCCCCCTCCTCCAAGTCCTGCCACAAACAGGAACACAGAAAAAATGGGAAATACAAGCGCTAGAAAGGAACTTGAGGAAACTTCTCAGAATGCTGCAATTACCAAGGAGACTGATGCTCATCTGGAGCAAACTTTGCTAAGATTCTGAGAGGAATTGGACCAAGTTAGAAACCTGGAAAGCCTGTCAATCTCTCTTGCCGCTCCTGATGTTAACACCCAGAACCCCGCACCTCCACAAAACACCCCACAACCTCCAATGCAACCCACTCACAACACTCCACTGCTTATCCTTGAACCACAAAACACCACAAAAGACCATAACACTCCTATCTTTGTGGACACTATACCGCACTATAGTCAGCCAATCACAAGTGCAGCCGAGTCAGATGATAAGAGCTCCTTCATTCAAAATTTGGCCGCTGAGATCAAGGTTACTAACCGGGTTCACGGTTTCGAAGGTAACAAAGGTGTCGAAGGGTTGAATTACGAAGATCTCTGTGTTCAGCCAGAAGTTGAGCTTACGGAGGGGTATAAACCTCCTAAGTTCGAGATGTTCGATGGTACAGGTGATCCCAGGGTCCACTTGAGAATGTATTGTGACAAGTTGGTAGGAGTCGGAAGGGACGAGAAAATTCGCATGAAGCTGTTCATGAGGAGTTTGAAGGGTGATGCTTTATCATGGCATATTAGCCAGGACGCAAAGAAATGGACTAGTTGGGTGAACATGGCGTCTGACTTTATGGACCGATTCTGGTTCAACACTGAGAATGCACCAGATCTGTTCTATATCCAGAATCTATATAAGAATCCCACAGAGACCTTTCGCGAGTATGCTGCTCGTTGAAGGTCAGAAGCTGCTAAGGTCAGATCGGCCTTGGAGGAAGAACAAATGAAGAGGTTCTTCGTCCGTGCTCCAGATCCGCAGTACTTTGAGAGACTTATGCTAATAGAGAGCCAAAATTTCTCCGACATCAACAAGTTGGGAGAAAGGATTGAAGAAGGCATAAAAATGGTATGGTCACTAACCTCGAGGCATTGCAAGCTACCAACAACGCTTTATAGTCTGGTGGCTTGTCGAGAAAAAAGATGTAAATTTTGTGATGGCTGCGCAGAGGAACTACCAAACCTATCCCGCAACTCCACTCACATATCAAACTACCCTAAACTACCAAACACCATCAGCCACTTACCAAATTCCACCACCCGCTTAATCACCTCCACCACCCACATATCAACCCACTTCACCTAGATATTCCCAACCCGCACATGTATACCAAGCATACAACTCCCAACCTTCTCACTAGCCATCACCGCCTACTCGCCAAAACTTTCCTCAACCTAGACTAAACTTCGACCATAAACCTCCCAGACAATATACCGCCATAGCCGAACCAATAACCAATTATATGAAAAAATCAAAGCAGCCAGTTACATTACCCCTATCCCAGCCGTAACTCCAGAAAACCCTTCTTAATGGATCAACCCAAACAAGACTTGAGCATACCATTCTGGGATGAAAGGCCATACCATCGACGAGTGTCACTCGTTGAAAGACAAGATTCAGAATCTGATTGACAAAAAGATCATTATAGCAAAGGAGCGCTCCATATGTCCGCAACAACCATCTGCCTGACCACAAGAGTGGAGGCATCCACATGACCGAGATCGAAGATTATTGGGACCCCAAGGGGTCAATCGGTATGATAGTTGAAGGAGACGAGCCTAAGAAGCCAACAATTACTCTCAATCCCATTGTTTTTCAGATTCAGCACTCTGAGGGAGATGTGGTAAACGTGTCAGTGCCGCTCGAGTTTAAAGCATCTTCTGCAAAGGCACCAAAGCCGATTGAGGTTGAGTTCGAGATTCCAAAGGCGCTCGCACCGTTGGAAATCATTGTGTTACCTCCCAGGGTACCAATTCCAGTCTCCATGATGGACGTGACCCCATTCAAGACAAATGTTATACCTTGGGATTACACCGTTGAGGCTAGAAGGAAGGGAAAGACATATACTGAGGAAGCAATTGCCGCACAGGGCATGGCTAGGACAGGCAGGGTATACATCCTGGAACATTTGGCTGAGTCCAGCAAGCAAGCTTCCGAGCGGGCAATTGAAACTGGACCCGATAATCTATGGAGGAAGGTGCAGGCCAAAGAGTACTCAGTCGTCGAGCAACTGAACAAAACGGCAGCACAGATTTCTATTCTGGCTCTTCTACAAAGCTCTTAGGAACATAAAAACGCCTTAATGAAAATACTGAGTGAATACTATGTTCCCAGCAACATCACAGGAGGCGAAATGGCGAACATGGTGGGGGAGAAACTGGAAAGCCACAAGATCACCTTCCACGAGCACGAGTTACCACCATAAAGGCTTGGTCACAACAAAGCATTGCATATCACTTCACAATGTGAGGATCACTTTATCACTAGGATTCTAGTCGACGGGGGATCCAGCCTCAACGTTTATCCATTGATAACTCTCAGGACATTGGGTAAAGGATTACACGAGATCGAAGACGGAGCTATCGGTGTCGAAGCTTTTGATGGATCTTAAAGATCCACCATTGTAAAAATTAGCATATGCCTACAGATGGGACCAAACCTGGTTTGATGTTGAGTTCCAAGTCATTGACGTGCCAGCATCCTACAATTTGTTGCTAGGACGACCCTGGATCCACACCGTTGAGGCTGTAGCATAAACTTTGCATCAAGATGTGAAATTTGAATGGAATCATCCACAATTAATCATTCATGGAGACGGTTGCAACCCTATATACAGTCGCCAGGCCATCCCGATGATCAGAGGAAGAAGAAGAATCTGTGGAGAAACATACCATCACATCGAGCGAGTAAACGCCATAGAAAAAGACAAGCAGTGGGGTAACAAGATCGAGAGTATTCTTAATTGGAGTGGGTATGAGTCTGGACTTGGCAAGAATCTCCAGGGAATCACCAAGCCTATCAAGTTGAAGAAGCATGGTACCACTTTTGGCCTGGGTTACGAATATACTTGGGAGGAGTTCAACCACTGGTCGCCACCCTACTACCCACTGGAGCACTCTCTACCTCAGTTAGAGCAGACATTTTAGCCAGCTGATGTCATATATAGATAAGAGGAAGATGAGGCACTGGTAGCAATAAAGAACCTACTTCTGGAGGATGATATGGATTGCTGTGTTATCTTCAGAAAGGAAGGGGAGGAAAGCCCTTCCATTCAAGCTGTGAACCGAGGGGAACACCTCACCAATTGGTCAGTCGGGACCACTAGTGCCTGGAGAGCCTCGGGGTAGCAAGGCTAAATGAAGCATATGCATCGCATTTACATTAGTTGATTTTACTTTTCCGCACTGTCTTTACTTTTGAAAATAGCCCCGATGTTTCAAGCAATTTTGAATTTAATCAAAAGCATTTTCCAAGTTTATTTTTATATCTCGCTCTCATTTATTTTCTCTACCATGTACTTTATTTTACACGGCATTGCTATTACATATCTTGATGATGAACCAACAACTGTAATTTGAAACGAGACAATGCGACAAATGGACATAGATTCAGAAAAGGATGAAATACCAGAAGAAGTCGTCAGAGAGGTCGAGAATTTTAAGAACAGGCCTAAGTCCAACTTGGACGAAAGTGAGGTTGTTAATTTGGGAGACTCGGAAAATGTCAAGGAAACACGTATCAGCGTACACTTGTCACCACCAGAAAAGAAAAGGTACACAGAGTTCTTAAAAGAATATGAGGATGTCTTCGTCTGGTCGTATGGTGATATGACCGGTCTCAGTACATCTATTGTAACTCATAAGTTACCGACAGATCCGGCATGCCTACCGGTAAAATAGAAACTCAGAAAGTTCAAGCCAGACATTAGTTTAAAAACCAAAGAAGAGGTTACCAAGCAAGTCAAAGCCAGGGTTCTCAAAGTGGTAGAATATCCAACATGGTTAGCCAACATCGTGCCGGTACCAAAGAAGGATGGGAAAGTCAGAGTCTATGTCGACTACAGGGATCTCAATCGGGCCAGTCCAAAAGACGACTTCCCTTTGCCAAATATACACATATTGATTGATAACTGTGCCAGACATGAGCTGCAGTTCGTTCGTCGATTGTTTTGCTGGATACCATCAAATATGGATGCACGAAGAAGATGCAGAGAAAACGGGATTCATCACACCGTAGGGAATGTACTGTTACAGAATGATGCCATTCAGTTTGAAGAATGTTGGTGCTACCTACATGAGAGCCATGACCACCATCTTTCATGATTGTGGTGTATTGGACGACGTCATCATTAAATCCAAGAAAGCTGCAGATCACATGCAATATTTGAGAAAATTCCTCAACAGACTGAGGGGATACAACTTGAAACTGAATCCCGCCAAGTGTACATTTGGGATCCCAGCCGGAAAATTATTGGATTTCATTGTGAGTCTTAGGGGAATAGAATTGGACCTGTCAAAGGTCAAAGCCATTCAAGAGTTGCCACCGCCAAAAAACAAGAAAGATATAATGAGTTTTCTGGGGAGACGCAACTATATCAGACGATTAATAGCTCAATCCACTGTCATTTATGAACCTATCTTAAAGATGCTAAAGAAGGATCCTGCCACTAAATGGATATATGATTGTCAAAAGGCCTTCGACAGAATCAAGGAATACTTGTCAACGACGCCAATCTTAGTTCCACCCGAGCCACGGAGACTTTTATTGCTTTAATTCGTAGTATTGAATGGAGCATTTGGGTGTGTGTTTTGACCTCAGTGAGAAGTTTACCCCGTACGAGGCTCGGTATTCCTTATTAGAACGCACTTATTCTGCTCTAACCTGGGTAGCTCAGAAACTGAGGCATTATTTCTGTGCTTACACCACTTATCTCATATCCAGGGTGGATCCATTGAAATATATCTTTCAGAAGCCCATGCCTATCGGCAAGCTCGGCAAATGGCAAATACTGTTAAGTGAGTTTAACATTGTTTATGTTACCCAGAAGGTCGTCAAAGGACAAGCTTTGGCAGATTACCTCGCCGAGAATCCTTTAGGAGGGCAATACGAACCTCTAAAGACGTATTTTCCTGATGAAGAGATAGCTTTCATAGGTGAAGACATTGCAGAATCCTATGATGGTTGGAGGATGTTTTTGGATGGAGCCGCAACTTTCAAAGGATTCGGTATAAGAGCAATTTTGGTATCAGAAACCGGTCAACATTACCCAGTATCCCCCAAGCTAATATTCTCGTGCACCAACAGCATGGCCAAGTTTGAAGCTTGCATCTTGGGGCTCAAATTGGCAATCGACATGAACATTCAGGAACTATTAGTGATCGGAGACTCGGGCCTACTCATACATCAGGTTCGAGAAGAATGGGAAACCAAGAATTCCAAAATACTCCCCTATCTACACCATGTACAGGAGTTGAGGAAAAGATTCGGAAAGACAGAATTCTAGCATGTTCCCAGAACACAGAATGAGTTCGCCGACGTCTTAGCCACTTTATCGTCTATGATACAGCATCCAGATACAAACGTTATTGATCCCATCCTGGTCAAGATTCACGACCAACCAGCTTATTGTACTCACATTGAGGAAGAAGCTGACGGGAAACCTTTGTTCCATGATATCAGAGAATACTTGATGACAGGATAATACCCAAAACTTGCTAATGCTACTCAGAAACGAACACTTCGGAGATTGTCCAACAACTTCTTTCACAGAGGAGGAATCCTGTATAGGAGGATTCCCACTCTGGGATTACTAAGATGTGTCGAGGCAAGAGAAGAAACCAAACTATTGGAGGAAGTGCACGCAGGGACCTCCGAACCGCATATGAATGGTTTCATTTTGGTAAAGAAGATACTCCGAGCAGGGTATTTTGGATGACTATGGAAACGGACTGCATCCAGTATGTCTGGAAATGCCACCATTGTTAGATACATACGGATATGATAAAAGTACCTCCAAACGATCTTACTGCAACAAGCCTGCCATGGTCGTTTGCCGTTTGGGGAATGGATGTTATTGGACTAATTGAACCCGCTGTGTCAAATGGGCACAGGTTCATCCTAGTGGCAACTGATTACTTTACCAAATGGTTTGAAGCAGCATTATACAAAGCAGTCACCAAGAAAGTAATAACAGATTTTGTCCGTGATCGTACGATTTGTCGGTTAGGGATTCCAGAATCTCAACAGCGACCTGATGAAAGCAATGTGAAACATTTAAGATTAAACATAAGAACTCTACGTCATACAAACCTCAGATGAATGGAGCTGTAGAAGCAGTAAATAAGAACATCAAGAAGATACTAAGGAAGATGATCGAAAAGCACAAGCAATGGCATGAGAAGGTATTGTTCGCCTTATTGGGATATCGTACCACGGTCCGCACATCAACTCGGCCACTCCCTACATGCTGGTTTATGGTACAGAGGCGGTCATCCCCACCGAGGTAGAAATTCCCTTCTTGAGGGTCATACAAGAACTGGAGTTAGATGATGCAGAATGGGTCAGAAGTTGCTACGAGAAGTTAGCCCTCATCGACAGAAAGAGAATGAATGTTGTCTGTCACGGTCAATTATATCAGAAAAGAATGTCCAGAGCCTTCAACAAGAGAGTCAAGCCAGGGAAGTTCACACCAGGACAACTGGTATTGAAGAAAATATTTCCACATCAAGATGAAGCCAAAGGGAAGTTCTCTCCCAATTGGTAGGGCCCGTACATGGTTCATCGGGTCCTAAATGGAGGAGCCCTTATTCTCGTAGAAATGGATGCAGAAGTCTGGCCGAAGCATATCAACTCAGACGCAGTAAAAAGATACTACATTTGATTATATGCTTTTCTTTCATGATGTAATTTGAACTACACCTGATTCCTGTTTAAGAGGGGATATGTAGGCAGCCCTATGGGTTCGGTCACATTTTAATAAAAATTTCATTTCCCCCCCCCCCCCCAATTGGAACTGGGGCAGAATCTTGAGGAGGGCCCTCAAAATTCTGAAGTTTTAGTCTTTTCATCATCACCAACCCAGTAAAATGGGGTAGAATTTTGAGGAGGACCCTCAAATCCTGGAATCGATCCAGGTTCAATTATTCAGCACAACCTTCAGCAGCACCAGCCTAGTAAACTGGGGCAGAATTTTGAGGACCCTCAAAATTCCGGAGCAAGCAAGGTCGCCACATCTTGAACCACGTTGCCGTTGTTGGTTCATCCAAAATAAAATCATTGTTTTTGTATATATGTATTTGCATTTACTAAGTCATGCACAAATATCATTTGCATCACCATCATTTAGCAACGCTACCCCCGTGATATGCGACACCAAGAGCTAGAGGATATAAACTAACCTCCCCTATGCAAAACTCATAATTTTTCTTTGGATGCAGGAATTCAGGCCACAAATCAAAGTATATTTGCTCTTCAAAATCAAAACCCTCGAAAGGGTCACTATCCACACCCAACACTCCCCAGCAGTCCTAATATCGTAAATTGTCTACCAGCTAAGAAAAAACTTAGTATTATTCATTCTTTTACATTCCTGCTTTGCATAAGGCTGTTATCTGCCTTTCGAGACTAAGCTCTGCCTACTCTCTTCCTTCCGAGGTTAAGCTCTACCTCCATATTTCATAAGGCTACTCTCTGCCTTCCGAGGTAAAGCTCTACCTCCATATTGCATGAGGATACTCTCTGCCTTCCGAGGTTAAGCTCTACCTCCATATTGCATAAGGCTATTATCTACCTTTCGAGACTAAGCTCTATATCTATTTTGCATAAGGCTATTCCCTGCCTTCTGAGATTAAGCTCTACCTCCATATTTCATAAGGCTATTATCTGCCTTTCGAAACTAAGCTCTGTCTCCATTTTGCATAAGGCTACTATCTGCCTTTTGAGACTAAGCTCTGTCTCCATCTGTAGTCTTACGAGGTTAAGCCCTACCTCCATGTTGCATAAGGCTATTATCTGCGTTCGAGACTAAACTTTGTCTACATCCGCATTTTTTGCATAAGTCTATTTAGCTACCTTCCGAGGTTAAGATCTACCTCCATATTTCATAAGGCTATTATCTTTGCCCTGCATGGCTAGAATATCGCCGCTTTACTTTTTGACTGGTTGAAACATCGCGACCTACATTTTAACTTCTAATTCGGCTGAAAGATTGCCACCTTCTCATGGGCTGAAAGATCGCCAAATTGTTCAAAGGTGTCATAGTTCGAAGGCACCATCTGCATAGCCTGAGAACATCATTTCATGGCCTACGAGCCCTTACTTTTATGCTCTTCATTGCCCAAGAAATTATAGTCTGAGGACATCATCCTAATCTCCGAAGACATCATTCATGGTCAAACGGGAACTTGCATCACGTTTAAAATACGCAATATATACGCACATCACCCAATTGCAAGTACTCCGTCTAGCTCACAGCCGTCTTAGCAGGAGCGATCTCACTCCAGTTCCCCGGAGCCTGTCCGATTCCAAGCACCCTCTCAAATCTAACCATCGCGTCCGTCTTTTCAAATTTCCAACGGCATATTCCGTCAATGATTCCTGAACTACATATGGCCTGATTCTTGAAAAACAAGGGATATGTAGGCAGCTCAGAAACTAAAGCACAATCATAATCCTTTTATAATCGCTGTTTCCGGTCAAAATTAGCCATCTTATCTTTACCCGACAACTCTTTCATCTTCCTCGGTAAAGAGAGGTAGCTGTTGATACCCAATGTTTTCCTATGTATTTTTACACTCAAAATACTTTCAAAATAGCATGTATATGCATATAAAAGCATCCCCAAATGTTTTGGTATTTTTCCCAAAATTTTTAACATTTTTAAAACCAACTTATGGCCTATTTTGCACGATAAAATCCATTAATTATTCTCAAAATTTGTGATTTTTCCGAATAATATATTTTATTCTCACATTTACATAAAAATATAATTTACATGATTTTTACATAATTTGACAAGTCCATTTGGTATTTTTAAACTAAAATTATATCAAATTGTAATTTCAGCATATTTCTCGATTTAATAGTATTTTTAATCACAAAATAATTCCCAATATTTTTAAATTAGTGCTTACATATTTTTTATTAAATCACTATTTTTAATTTGATTTAAAACAAGTTTTACTATTTTTTATAAATTCAAAATGGGAAAAGTAGCTATTTCAATTGTAGCCCATTTTACTTTCAATTATAGCCTAATTTCAACATCAATCCCAACCGCAAACTAAACCCAATCAAGCCCAATTGCGCCCAATTAAACGATCCAAATCACACCCGACCCATGTACCCTTTAATCTCTACCGTTGATCATTTAGATCAACGGTCCCCGTTGGCCCTTCCTTAATTAAACCCACAAACAACCCTAACCCCCTCATTTCCCACAAACAGTCGCCCCTGAAACCCCTTCGATCCCAAATCCTCTCTAGGCCTGACCCTATCCCCTTTCCACCGGTTTCCGCCTTGTGTCACCGGAAACCATAACATCTCAGGCCCTGGGTGGTCTGTACTCACCCCCCACGTGCCCTTATACTCTTTTTACTCGAAGATCCAAGGTCCGACCTTGAGGACCCTGGCTCATAGGTCCTCCGATTCAGGTTCTACGGCCATTTCCGGCTCATCTCCGGCGTGTCTTATCCTTGTGAGTTCATCTCCGACTTGGACCAGCCCTTTCCAAGCCATTTTCGAGGTTTTCTTGTTTCTCTCTAGATCTACTTTAGATCCGTGCTATTCCTGAGATTTTTAAAGTAGTTCTTACATCTTTTCCGATTTTTGATTTCAAAACTGTTCTTCTTCTTGAACCTAGGGTTTCCTTGATTGTTTTTACTTGTTCTACTATGATTTCTTACATTATTTTGTTTTAGTGTATCTACTAAATGTTTTCACTATGTTTTCTATGCATTTTCTTTTACTCCATTTCTTCCTAGGGTTTTCTAGTGATTCCTTTATTGTGTTTTCTTTCATCATGCTTCCATGAATTGAATATGTTCTTTGGATCGTCCTGAGTTTATTTTGCCTGATTATCTATGCTTTCGTCTTTGCAATTAATCTGTGAGGGAAACCATAGATCTTTAAATTCATCTCATTTTCTCCGATTCTTGCTAAGCTTTGCAAGACCTTCTGATTTCTCTCATAGATGTGTTCTTCTACTTTTGATTGCATGACTACTTTGGTCTGTTTAGTTATAGCCTCTACATGTTTAAGTTTATGCATCCTTTATAGTCAGACCTTTTCCTCACAAAAATAACCCTAATTTTTGGGGGTTGATTTCTGACCACCATTATGTGAGCCTATTTGAATTTTTCCTTGTCAAATTTGGACCAATTTTCTGACTTAATTCATTATTAAGTTCAAATCTTTAATTCATTAATTTACTATGTGTTAGTTGATTTTATTCTTACCTTATTTATCTAAGCCGTGTATTTTTAAAAACTTCTCTTATGTATTTACCCTTTACTACACAATGTGTTCTTGATTTTGTTTCCTTAAATAAAAAACTCTGCCCTCTCCTATTCAAATTCGAACTCCCTAATAAAAGGAGTTCCTTCCTTTGATTGATTATAATTGATACTGAACTATTTCTTGCATTGCTTACCTGCCTGTTTTCAAACTATAAATACACTCTTCCTTTTTTTTAAAACACACAAATAATTGAGTTCAGAAACACACACACACTCAAAGCTCTCTTCTCCGCTTTCTACTAAGAATTATGCATTGCCTGCTCTTATACATTTTGAGTTTCTTGAGTTTGTTCCTATTTATTTTTGGCTGTCTATTTGCTGCTATTAGTCTGCTACCCTCGAATTGTCACTGGTATGCCCTTCTAGGCTCTATAAGCATCCTTATTCAATTTCTCTGCTTCTATCCCTTTCTTTGTGTGCTCATTTATGCTTTCCTGCACTATTTAATTACTTTCAAGCATGTTAACCCCTCTCCCCTATTCCCTTTATATGTGAGTTTGTCCTGGGTCATAACAGCATTATGAATTGATGTATGTGATTCTGGACTAGACTCTTTTTTATCCTCTACTCGACTGCTTTCCGATTCCCTTTCCCCCAATGTGATGAGCTCTAACTCGGGTCTGTTGATGTCCTGATCATCATTCAGGCCTAAATTTGTCTCTTTAAGAGTCTGCTCTTATTTGTCTGAATCTGAGTGGGAGGTTAGGGGTGTGCCAGTCTATGCCATGACTAGGTATGACCACCTCATGCTAAGGTTTCTCTCTCACTTTATACCTACTCCTAGATCTTAAGTTCTACCCCCCCCCCTTATGGTAAGCCATGCTTAGGGCCGTAGAGTTCCCTCTGAACTTGGATGTCATAGGGTTGGTAATTCCACATTGGACTACTCTATTACAACTCTCAATCTTTAGAGTATAAGCATTGTCTGGGCTTTTGAACCCTTGGAACTTTGAAATGCTCTAAGAGAAGGCCTTGGAATCTGGAATCCGGATTTGGTGAAACACATTTGTTGAATTTTGAAGGTTGCATTGAGCCTCCTCGGGTCTGACTTTAGTTTTGATGTACTTATTTTGGTGTTTTCCTTTCCAATTTTGAAATAACTATGTAATAAAACTTGGGAAAAATATTAGTAAAGGGTATGGGAGGGGTTTTTGTTTCCCGCATAAGTCAAAATGTAGAAATCCTGCCTATAGGTCTTTTATGCTTTGAATTATCTAGAAATATAGAAGATGTTCTAATGCTTAAAATCATCTAGTTACCATGCCTATAGGTTCAATACTTCCAAGTCACCTAGATAACATGCCTATAGGGTTTAATGTTTAATCATGCTGCAAATCATTAGAGATCCTGCCTATAGGACTTTAACATTCGCCTAATCAATTGCATATAGAAGCCATGTTTATAGGGAATGCATATGAGTTAGGCAAACCATAGGATAACTGAACGTTCATCTATTTACCAACTTTTTAACAGGCTTTAAAATACAATATAGATATCATGCCTATACGATTCCGTCTCAACTTGTCTGATTCGTTTTAAACAATAACAATCCGTTAACTCCCCCTTAATGTCCTAATGTAATGTTTTTCAATAAAACTCTTGTAAACCAGTATGCTTTTAAACTCTTCGAATCTGCATCTTTTCTAAGCAGTTCTTTTAAACATTTTGCCTAAACGTTTTACTCAATCCGTGAAAGTATCTAAAAACGGTCCTGTAACTCACTCTTTTTAAGACATCCATGCTTCTAAAAATCTTTCGTAACTCTTCGGCATTTTTCCTACTCAAACAGTATGCTGATTTCAAATCCATTTACAAACTTACTGCAATCTTTATTTTCTTTTGAACTCTTCTACATTAAGACCTAATAACTAATAATCAGACCCGAGGGGCTTGATGCAGATTTTTATCCAACTTTATGAGTTCAACTAATTCATCCACCTCTTAATTTCTTAACTTTAAAGATCAAATCAATACGTGCAAGTCATGCTAAACTAATTGTTGAGTGATCTACGGGGTTTTGTATAAGCCTTTGAGTGTTTGCTTTGTACCCTCACTTATTTGTTATCTGTTTTGACTGACGCCTTAGTATTTTATCCTTTTAAACTCCATATATGTCTATATCCCATTTTTCCCTTTTAGGATTAGATGTCGAAATACTCCGGGACTGATAGGTCGGGACAGGTATTAGCATGTAATAAGTAAACGAGACTAATCAATTTTAAATACCTTAACGGGGTGGGAAGGGTAGAATATAGCGATGATGACGGTGTGCTATTATCTCGTGTTAGAATGATTGCTGAGTATTGCACCGAATGATCCATATTATAGTTAAGCCTAGGACCCTTTTTCTTTGCTTTTTCCTTTATTTAAATTAATATTTTCTTCAAACTAAGCTCTTTTTTCACTTGTGCCTTTGTTCTTTCAAAATTGTCAACTTATTTATATTTCTTATGTGCAAACTTTGCTTGTCTACTCTTATTCTTCCTAAAGTCACAATTAAGCAAGGCCAGGAACCACACTAGTGGATCTTTAGGGGTTCCTAACACCTTCTCCTCGAGATAATCTCAAGACCTTACCCGAACTCTGGTTTTCTTTCAAATCCTTCTTCTTTTCTCTAAAAGTGTCCTAATGCACTATAATCATTAGTGGTGACTCTCCAAACTCCATAGCCAAAATCCCCCCCCCCCCCCCAAAGGGGATAAAAGAGTCATTTCATCCATTATGTCGAAACCCGATTTCTCCTTAGAAAAAAGGAGGGTGTCGACACATCCTCTAATACATTCGTCTCCTTTCTCCCCCAGCATGTATCTACTAACCCCTTGAGATATTTGTTGGCATTTTGATCTGCAGAGCCCGTGAAGTACCCGCGTTGCTCAAGTAAGGTCAACATCACATTGGGTATCTGGAAGTTGCCCGCCCAAATTCGGGGTGGGACAATAGCACTTGCATAACCATAGTTCGGAAGTACTCTGGGAGCCACTCTTGGAGGCTGCAGAGGAGGGTCTGGAATATTGTCGTTTGAATTGGCATTGGCATTCCAGCCTCTCCGTCCTTGAGGTGTAAGAGGCACCTCATCTTGCTCAAGATCATATACCTCCTCCCCCGCTATAACGTTTCCAAGAGGGTCATTAGCTTTGTTTAAAGTTATGTTGGTACCTGAGTAATGACACAAATAAGTAAGTAACAAAGAAGGAAAATAGAACAATACAAAGAACTAACTAAATAGATAGCCAAAAGCGTTAGCTCCCCAGCAAAGCCGCCAAAAAGTGATCGGAGCTTACTCTGCACTAATAAAAGTAGCGAGAGAGGGTCGCAATAGCTTTTACCTGATTTTGGATCGAGATCAATTTTCATAGAGATCTAGGAATGGAGTTGAGTATCTATTTAGGTTGGGATTGTGTGATTACTCGAAATCGCACTTCTATTCCTTTTTGGGTTTTTTTTATATCTAATTCTATCTAACTACAAATTATAATTACAACTAGATAAAGCTAAGAATAAATTGCTACGAGTTGTATCTAATGGTTTAAAAGGAACTAGGGTAGTGGCATCCTCCTAGGTGGCCAATTGACGGGTAATTGTTTCTAAGACACAATTAACATTATTGGAGAATATGTTATAACCATTGCTCGATGCTACCCACTCTACACCTCTCGATAGAAAGAGTGATATTGCCTAATTGACTTTCACAAGACCTATTGGGTATGCATATTTTTTCAAGAAACTAGGGTTCAAGTCGGGTATTACTCTCTCGAGGTTTAACTCTTTAATTGGGACTATCAATTCTCTTGAGTCCATCCCAATTCCTTGTTGGTTCAATTTAAGAGACTTAGGCTCTCTTTCTCAAGTAGATACCTAGTCAACCTAGCACAAACTACTGTTTGCAACTACTAATTAAGAAATTAAACAATGAAATTGACCCAAATAACAAACATCCATAGTCAATCTAGCCCTAAATTGTAACTTCCATAAATTACCCACAATAGGGTTGAGCCACAACCCTAGCTAATGTGTCTATCTATTCATTCTTGAAGAGAAAAACATAGAAATAGATGAAGATGAACACCTATTAGTTAATTACTAAACTAAATACAAAGACTCAATGATAAAAAGTAAGTAAAAGTGCCAAAAATAGCTAAAGAAAATCGTTTCACGAGTGTAGCTATTATATTACACCATCTGATACTCTAAAAATGGAAAAATATTTATACTAAGCCATAAAAACTAGACAAAATACCCCGGCAGGGTTAGTGCAGACCGCACAAAATGGTGTGCGGCAGCACTAGGCTCTTGAACTTTAAATCTTGACTCTCTGAACCCAGGCTTCGCGGACCGCACAGAATGGACTGTGATTGCGGAGGCTTCTAGTGCGGTCCGCATAGAATTGATCGCAGACCGCGTAGGCTTGATAGCTCCAAGTTTGACCTCTCTGAATCTTGGCTCTGCGGTTTGCACAGAATAGTAGTGCCGCCGCATGGACTCCAGTGCGGACCGCACTAAATCTAGTGCGGCCGTGTTGCCTCAATGCCTGAAATGCCTAGTCTCTGAAGCTCTCTAGTGCGGACTGCACAAAGTGTAGTGCAGCCACACTAGGCCTATTTTTACTGAGTTTGCCTTATTTTTGGTAATTGTGCAAGTTTCACTCATTTTGAGCTGATCTTTGACATCTTAGTCACTTTATGGATCAAACCTGCAATCAAGTATAACTTGTGAGCCTTTTAGGAATATTTTGTATGAATTTATAATCAAAGCGTAAGCAAGAAAGAGTATAAAATGCGTCAAAATCCGTAGTTATCATCTATGTATGCATTAGGTGATGAGGGTCCGTACGTAGCTACTATTATGTTAAGTCCGGGTAGTCTAGGACCCAAAAGCATGCTCTATGTGATATTCTTGTAACTTGATGTTTAACTCGAATTCGTATAAATCATGTTGATCAAGGTAATGAGACAAGTAAGAGGAACTTTATCTTCCTTGCCTTTTTTGAAGAAAAATTGAATATTTCTGGAATAACTGCTTCTCATATATACACTATTGTCTGCTTGTTGTTAAGTCTATTTATATTTAACTGCATCGCATGTGTGATTCACGAGCAGGTTAATAGATGCATCTATGGTTCGAGCCGTTCGACCCTTGACAGTGCACAATTTACTTTTATGCTGGATCGGGTCGTACGACCCTCGGCATTTCTTGCACATGCTTTATTTAGTATTTTTCTGTGGACTAAACTTCATATATACCTTGAGATGTAGATGATCAACTATGATATTATCTGGAAAAAGGAACTTTTACCCATTGCCATGAAATGCTAATTAATTGTACTATCCATGCTTAGTATAAATTCATTCTCACATTATTTGACCCTAGTAAGTATCTAGTTGATCTCTCGTCTCTACTTAATTGAGATTAGACGGGATACTTACTGGGTTTATATCTTTTATGTACTCATACAATATTTCTGTACTTAATTGTACAGGATTTGAGGCAGGTACCTCTAGCTATCAGTCGGGCGTGCATCCCTGAGCAGGTTTCGAGACTTCTACGGTGAGTTGCTTCCCTTCCCATGCCATTCAGCAGCCTGAAGGAGTCTTTCTTGTTTATTTTTGTTGTCTATGTTATGTCCGACAGTTAGGATAGATAGATTTTTTTGTATATTCTACTAGTTGTCCACAACTTGTGACACCAGATCTTGGCGCAAACATTAGTAGACTATTATTTTATGGATTGTATATTTATTCTGATACATTATTGGTTATTGCTTGTTCTTATCATAACTTAAGGAATTATTGAAATTTTTGGTAAAATTAAAATGAGAACTTATTTGGCAGTTTCCGCGTTGGCTTGCCCTACAATGGTGTTGGGCGTTATCATGACCTATTATGGAAATGGATCGTGATAAAAAGCCTTCGTATGTATACATATACTGCTAAATAAAATTTCTACGGTATATAAATTAGAGAAACCTTGTTATACCATACACATGATAAGAGAACTTTCAATAAACAAATATTTCACCACCCTTCCCTTAACCTAAACATGAATGCTAACCAAGAAACTAGTTTGGAGCCATTAAACTCGAATAACAACCTAGAAAGTAGGTCGGAGCAACTAAGGAATGCATTACACATATCTTTAGGGCTGAATTCGAAGGACAATTCGATAAATGAAAATGAGTGGGTCAACATTGATTCAGATGGCAACTTCAATGATGGAGAAGATCATGTTGACGATGCCGATGGTGATGATGGTGACGACGGCCATTATTTAGAGGAAGAAGGAGAAGGTGGAGAGGACATGGAAATGTCTAATAATTTTAATATTGAAAAGGAACTAGTAATAGTTCCAATTGCTGGAATGCGGTTCAGTAATAAGGATGTTATGTTTGATTTTACAAAGAACATGCAAGATTATTACGGATTTGTACTGTCAAAAGAATATCAAACAAAAAGAGTAGTGATATTGTAAGGTATATGCAAAATGGTTGTGGTCGGTCTAGGAAACCAAGGAATAAGCATGCTACCAAGAGGAGGAACTGTCGTGCTCACTATAATACTTCAGGCCTTTAACCACACCTAAGAAGTGTGGCATAAACTATCAAAAAGTGTGGCCTTTGATCAAAGGCCACACTTTCCACCTTAAGGTAACTCGTTTTTGGGGGTGGCCTAAACTAGCGTATCATTTGCCTTAAGGTAACGTTTTACAAGTGTTTCCTGAGAAGCCACGCTCGAAAAGAATGCCCAAAAGAGTAACAAGTACCATGCTTGTAGAGTTGCAGTACCCTCTATGGCAACGTTTTTCATGTACTACGACAACACATTAATAATTTTGCTACTCGTTAGGCCATACTTTTCAAGTGTAGCTCCTAAAAATACTTGTGAAGCGTGGTTTTTGCTACTATACAGGCCACTAATTTGCCAATCCCTCCGGACACACTTTTGAAGTATGGCAATTTTAACTAAGTTATAAAGCACTTTTTTATATTTTTGTACAACCTATGCTTTTATAATCAATAATTATATTTTCTTATATATCGATAATCACATTTAAGTATGAAGATATTAATCACTCAATTAACTAGAAGATAACAAAAGAATAATCCAAATGCATATACTTGCAATAAACTTTAAAAATAATAAATCTTGTGTGCAATACATCACCAAATAAAGAAAATTGCTTCAAGGTGCATGCTAACAATTAACTTTATAAAGTCAAACGTAATTACTATAGTATTAGAATAACAAAAAATATAATTTTCCAATATCTTTATGTTAATTACATTGTTGTGGTTCATAGTTATTGTCACACCTCTTTTTTCCGCTATACAACCTGCAAGGGCGTAAAAGAGTTTTTCCAAATAAAGAACAGTCAGAATGGGATTTATTTATTTTTTATTCAGAGTCGCCACTTGGGAGATTAATAGTGTTCCAAGTCACCGGTTGAATCCCGAACTGAGGAAAAAGATGATCATGTTCACAGTCTGCGAACCAGAAATCTGGATAAGAAATTTTGTTAACCCGAGAGAAGGTGTTATGCATTCCTGGGTTCCGTAGTTCTAGAACGGTCACTCAACTTTTGCATTTAGCTTTTATCTGATTTTATTACATGAAGAGCCTATGTGTCAATTTTATGCTTAACCGCTTTTATTTAATATAATATTTATTCAAGAGAAAGTAAACGTCGTTTAAAATGTGTTTTCGGATTGCGCCGCATCAAATGAACCCGTAATCCTAGGCACACTCTATTCAACGTTTTAGGATTTATATTTGGGCCGCATAAAATGTCCACTCGTATTTAGGAAAGTAATTTAATTAAATCGCGCCTAAAGCAACTATGCGTTTGCGTTTTGCGAGGACCATGAAATTTACTAAATGGCACAACTCGAAGTCTAAGGATCAATTCAAGATTAAATAAAGCGAGTGTAATGCAATATCCAACTGTACATTAGTTATGCCCAAATTTTAACCCCACTGCCAACCAAATATTCAGAGACACCATTATCTTATTTCGTCCAAAACACTACCATGCCCTCCCAAATCCCCGCTAATCAGAAAGCAATTAGCAAAAGGGCACTAAAGTGCCTCGCCAGAATATGAAGCCGTCATGGAAATGGTGTAAGCTAAAATCAAATAGGAAGTACTTTTCTCAAACAAAAGAAGTCAAATAAATAAGACACTAAAAAAGGATAGGCATGTCTTTGATATCATGTGAACAACATAATTAATCAGTATGATTTTTCAATGAGTAAAGAATTTCATTCAAACAAAAATTCACAACTCAAAGCACCAGGAGAGTATATTCCAAAGAAGTACTGTAACAAAGCAAAATCAGAAAAAAAACAGACCTCCGATGCGAAACGTGACTTCGTATCTTTTGAAACTCAACGATTAACCAAGATGCGGACCTCGAACGGAAAGCCTTGCCGGAAACCTCCAACCTCAGAACGAGCAACAAACGAACGAAGCTTCGGACAGATTTAACAAACGAGCTCCTTAAGAGCTCAAGCCTGCAAAACTCACGCAGCTAACCGGGAGAAAACGAAAATGGCAATAGCTGTAGTATGAGACGGAAATGGCAATAACCGTGAGGGATCTGGGTTGAGTCCGGCGGCTTGGGGCAGAGTGTGTGAAGGAGACCAAGTCAAGGAGGGGGTTTGTTGAGGAAGACGACCAAGGAGGGGTGTGTTTTTGGGTGTGACAGTTGAAGCTTCAAGGGTCTTGGAATGGAGATTGGCTAGCTTTTGTTTTTCTCCTCCCTTGATTTTAGGTATTAGGTCCCCGCTCCTAGGTTTATATTTTTGTATTTTGTTGATTAGTGCTTAGGTTTTTGTGTATTAGGTTCTTAGGGTCTTTTTATTTATTTTTTATCCTAAAAAAGAATCTAGAAGGGCCTCTAGATTTTTTTTTGTATTTTTTAAATATTATGAGAAATACATAAACTAAAATTTATATATCTTCTTTTTGTAATTTTTTATTTTTGTGACGAAAATAAAGTAAAAGAGTCAAAATTAGCTGAAATAGCTCTTTGAAGGCTAAATTAAATATTTTACGCTAAAAACATGAAAAATCTTTGGGAGGGTCAAAATCACACGTCTACAGTTATATTGACCATTTATATAATAAGC
This sequence comes from Nicotiana benthamiana, assembly GCA_034376525.1. Taxonomy (NCBI): domain Eukaryota; kingdom Viridiplantae; phylum Streptophyta; class Magnoliopsida; order Solanales; family Solanaceae; genus Nicotiana; species Nicotiana benthamiana. The sequence continues at coordinate 30,109,193 of CM067328.1, forward strand.
AATATATAATTTCATTTACTAATGTCATATGTATCGGCCACTACTTATTCATAGCAACCATATAAGTCCATTGACTAAGGTTGTAGTCATATGGCCTATGTTAATTACATCGTTGTGATTCACATCTATATTGATCGTTTTATAATAGCCAATATATAATTTCATTCATTAAGGTCATACATATCGGTCCCTAGTTATTCATAGCAACCATACAAGTCCATTGATTACGATTGGAGTCATATGGACTATGTTAATTATATAGTTGTGATTCATAGTTATATTGATCGTCTATATAATATCCAATATATAATTCCATTCATTAAGGTCATACATGTCGGCCACTAGTTATTCATAGCAACCATATAAGTTCATCGGCTAAGTTTGGAGTCATGACTATGTTAAATTGTTAATTACATCGTTGTGATTCGTAGTTATATTGACCGGTTATATAATAGCCAATATTTAATTTTATTCATTAAGGTCATATGCATTGGTCCTTAGTTATTCGAACCATATAAGTCCATTGACTAAGGTTGGATTCATATGGACTATGTTTATTATATCATTGTGATTCATAGTTATATTGACTGTTTATATAATAGCCAATATATAATTTTGTATATTTTATTGATTAATATTAATTATAATAAAAAGAAAACTGTCACGCTACTATCCTGAGGAGCGTGACCGGCACTCGACTGAGTTTTCCCCAATTAGCCAAGCCTTCTTGTTTATCCATTACTCAACCAAACTAACATAATTTGTAAAATTTAATTAAGAGATGACAAGTACTTCATTCCAACTAGTAAATTTTCCAACCAATTCTTCGCAACAATTGTTTACATGGCTGCTTATCCAATCCAAAGAAAGTAATTGAAGAAAAGGATACTTAAGATGATGAATACAGCAAATAGTTGTACGATCTGGAAAGAGAGGAATAGTTAAGTGTTTGGAGACCAAGCAAGGAATGTGGAACAACTTGCTCGGGAAGTTGCATGCATATGCAACATCAGAGCACAAAGGGGAGTGTAGACAAAGATGTAGTAGCTTTATTTTTAAGGCTAGTCAAAAATACATAGACCGGTGGTCTAGATAGTAATATATCAATTTATGTAATAATATTATAGGTATAGAGATAGGACTACGTATGGAATGTGAAAATTCGAGGTTGACTTAGCTAGTTTGTAACGATTGTTCTTGGTTATTAATGAAATATTATATTACCAAAAAAAGTACTCCATTCCCTATTAAAAGACATCTTTCGCTAGGTTCCCAAAAATAGTACATAACTTTGTTTTTAAAGGAGATGAATACGATTACCAACAATTTGAACAAAAAGTGGATACGATTGATAAAAAAATCATTGTCAACAAAAATTAACGAGTTCTTAACTTTAATCAATGAATTTGGTAACGACCAAAATCGAGTTTAATTCTATTTTATCGTATCACATGTTGTTTTGCAAGATTAAAAAATAATCATCAATGCATCGGTCTACATCCGAGATAATCCTTAGATCCACATACGGCAACTTATACAATTACATACCTGAAATCACACTTCAAAATGTGACCCACATTGTTTACGGAGCCTCTATGATGAACCGAATACTGAAATAAAATATCGGCAATGAGGCTCGGGCTATACCTTTACCAAACTATACAAATATAGGAAATACAATACCTCAGGAGTAAGTGGGGCTCACAAAAACTGCCAAGGAGAGGGTGTACAATCAACGATTAAAGATGTAGCACCCCCAGCCAAAGGGACATTATTTTGGTTAAAATAATTCTTCTATGTAATGGAAAGATGTGGACTGTGACTCTCACAGGTGGAGTTCGGAGAAGACTTTTTAAGGAGTGAAAATAATTTGTTGTCGGTAATAATATGAAGAAATGGAGTATTTTCTCTTTGAACTTGTTGAGGTTACATTAGGGGTTGTGGTCTTCTTTGTTGAAGTTCAAGGAACATCTAATGCTTAGCTCGTCAGATGTGCTTTTAATAACATATAGTGATTGTGTTCTACCCTTTTCATTTGCAAATGCATCAAAGTAGTGTTATAAGAACATGTTTCTAGATTAATATAATTTTTTCTTAATATTGTATGTGTTTTTTCCTTGGATTATCATTATATTATTTATTTTAACACTAATTGATTGAAAAAAGGTCTATTTAAATTGAAAATCATTTTATACATTTATTATAAAAATGACTAAACTAAAATTACACATTTTTTTGAATAAATTTAAGCCAAGTCCCACTCTTCTGTTCTATCCTAGAACAAGACTGGAAAGTTTATCTTATAAAACAACGACTGAAAATTGAAATTAATTTCCTCATAAAGAAGTGAAAAAATTAACATGAATATCAAAAAATTGTATTTATCAATACAAAATTTTGGAGACCAAATTATTAATTAGCATCAATGTGACGACCCGGCCATTCGTCACATGAGTGACCATTTTCTTTCTCTTATTTTTGCTTCTTATTTCTTTGATTATCGAGAAGGTTAGTTGGCTCGGGTTTGGAAAGGTTTTGGCAGGTTTGAGATACTTAGTCTCCATTGAGTGAGTTTAAGTTGGAAAGTTACCCGGATGTTGACTTTTGTGAAATAGGGCTCGGATATGAATTTCTATAGTTCGGATACTTTGGGAAATGATTTGGGACTTAGGAGTATGATTGAAATGGATTTTGAAGGTACGGGGTAGATTTAGACTTGAATTGGCGAAGTTGAAATTTTGGCATTTTCTGTTCGATAGGTAAAATTTTGAAATAGGGGTTAGAATGGAATTTCGAGAGTTGCAGTAGGCTCGTTGTGTCATTTGGGATATGTATGTGCAAATTTCATGTCATTCAGATGTGGTCTGATAGACCTTTTGATCAAACGTGGAATTCGGAAGATTTTGGAATCTTAGGCTTGATTTCGATGTGATTTTGGTGTTTTAATATTGTTTTGAGCGTTCCAAAGGTTGAAACAAGTATGAATAAAGTTATGGGATATGTTTATCCTTTGGTTGAGGTATCGGAGGCCTAAGGGTGATTTCGGATGGTTGACGGAGAGTTTGGAATTTTTGGTGAAGCTACAGATTTTCTAGTTATGTTGTTTCCGCACATGTGGTCCCCGTGGTTGACGGAGAGTTTGGGGTTTTCGGCGAAGTTACGGATTTTCTGGATCTGTTGTTTCCATACCTGAGGATTGAGGACCGTATGTGCGATGCTGCAGATGCGAAAAAAGGGGCCGTAGATGCAGAAAAGGCCAAGGAGGGCTGGGGCCGCAGAAACGGCTAGATGAGCCCACCTGTGATAGTGCAGGCGCGGGTAAAGTGCTGCAGATGCGGAAATTGGAAGTTTAAATGAATTTTGCAGAAGCACACGTGGGACGTAGGTGCGGGTCCGCAGGTGCGAGCTTGAGACTGCAGAAGCAGTTTAGTTAGTGCAGAACATATAAATTGTGGACTTCATGATTTTGAGCTATTTCTTCACGATTTTACGTCATATTGGGAGCTTTTTGGGAGATTTTGAAGAGGAATTCAAGGGATAACGTTTGGAGGTAAGATTTTTGAACCTAATAATCAATCCTATGGTATTATTTCATTGTTTTGACTTGAAATTATGAAAATTAAGGGATAAAATTGGGAATTAGGGCTTGATATTAAAAGACCTTTAAATGGAAATTTGAGGGGCCATTTGGACTCCGGTTTCAGTGTTCTTGGTACGTATTAACTTGTGGAGTGATAAGAATTCTGTTGATGTAATTTTATCGAATTCTGATACGTGGGATCGGAGGTTGGGTTTTGATCAATTTCGGGAATTGTGCTATAATTTGATTAATTTCGCATGAGCTTCGTCCCTTTAGCCTATTTTAATATTATAATTCTAATTTTGGGTAAATTCGCGCGAGTTGAAGTCAAGGGAGAGGCAAATGCGTCGGGGAGTAATATTTCATTCAATTTGCAGTAAGTAACCATTCTAAATCTGGAACTAATATTTTGAATTGTTTTGATAAATGAAGTGGCGCACATGCTAGGTGAAGAGCGTGTGGGCATGTACGGGAAGGGATTGTGACTTGGTCCATTCCATAGCGACTATTAAGCCACGTACTTGACTTATGATATTTTATATTTAGACATTTATACTGTATTATGGGATGTATGCCATGTTTGGGGCCTTATGCCGACCTGTTGAGACCCTTTGAGGTATTTTTACTATTTTCCCTCACTCTATTTGGTTGAAAGCATATTCTCAGTCATGGTTTACCTATTTATTGCTTAAAACTGGTTTATCACTCTACTTCTTAAATGTTAGAACCGTTTGGACTGAGTTTCCCTGAATTCTACTGTTATGCCCGAGTGTCTGTGAGATTAATGACTGAGAGAGGTTTGGACCTAATGGTGGGGATTATAAATATTACGGATTGGGTTGTACTTCGCAAAAATTACTATATGTATATATTATGGATCGGGCTGCACGTCACAGTAATTGTTATACGTATCGGACTGCACACCGCAACGATATATATATTGGGTAGGGCTGCGTCCCGCAGCGATATGACGCTTGGGCTGTAGGAGTCCCTCCGGAGTCTGTACACCCCAGTGAGCGTAGTCTACTATAATTATGTATCGGGCTACACGCTGCAACAGTTATTATGATTATTACTATTATAAGGTATTATTGAGCCTGAGTGCTGAGTCTGAGTACTGAGTGACGAGAGGTGAGTCATGAGTGACTGAGAGGCTTGCCAGAGAGGCTATGTTTATGAGTGATACCTTGCTCGATGGGTCCTTTTGTGATATTTTTTGTTTATTTTATCTCCTTTTATAATGATCCTCTGTTAAAAACTGCTAAGTAAATGATTTCAAAGTATTTCAATTGAAATTGAAATTTACGAAGTAACTGGTTTTGAAACTATAGAGTTTGACTTGATTCTATTGTCCAGTCTTTTATATGATTTTTAACTGCTCGTCACTGCTTTCATACCTTATTTACTTTAGTTACTTACTAAGTTGGCGTAGTCACACTACTCCCTGCACTTTGTGTGCAGATGCAGGTGCCCGAGAGGCAGAGTTGGGGTCTCACCATTATCAGAGTTTGTCGGAGACTGCTAGGTAGTCGCATGGTATCTGCAGCCTTGCTTTCCTCCTTCTTATCTTGTTCTTTTCTGCATTTTAGACTTGTTTATAATAGCTACTTGTATTTGTGTATTTAGAGGTTTTAGACTCGTGGCACCAGATGTTTGAGCTGTGTTTGTCTATTTTTGTAATGTTTTCCACACATTTCATCTGTTTTATACCTTTCTTAAGAGAATTTGAGATTTAAGCAGTGTTAGAAAATTATTTTTACAAAAGAGATTTATTGTGATTAATTGTTCGAGTTGGCTTGCCTAGTATTGTTAAAGGTTCCATAACGACCAGGATTTGGGGTCGTGACAAGTTAGTATCAGACCTAAGTTACATAGGTCCCGCGAGTCATGATCTGGTTTAGTAGAGTCTCGTGGATCGGTACGGAGACATATGTATTTATCCTCGGGAGGTTGCAAAACCTTTAGGAAGAACTTCATATTCTTTAAATTCTTATCGTACAAATCTATTAACACGAGTACTAAACTTCTGTTATTCCATTCTCTCACAAATGGTGAGGACACGTACTACCGGTCAGGATGGACGCCTACCAATACCATCAGATGGTGCCACTAGAGGCCGATGATGCGGTCTAGGCTGTGATAGGGTAGTATAGCCCGCACCGCAGCTAGGGCAGAACCTGTAGATCCACCAGCCGCCTTAATTCATGACCAGGTCCTAGTTGTGGAAGCTCCAGTAGCACCAGATCAGGCACCGGCTGTGCCTATTGTGATACCAAGCCTTCAGGAGCATTAGCTCAGACTCTATCACTGTGCACTGGCTTGGCTCAGGCAGCCTCAGTTACTACGGCACGCAGACTCCCGTTGCTCGCACAGCTAAGCAGGTTGTGCAGGAACTTCAGACACCAGAGGCACCTCTAGCCCAGCTAGTTGCACCAGCTCAGGAGTATGTGCTACCAGTTATGCCTAACGACGAGCAGCGTCGATTGGAGAGGTTTGGTAGACTTCAACCTTCGACTTTCAGTGGTATAGATGGCGAAGATGCTCGGGCTTTCTTGGACAAGTGTTAGAGGATTATTTGCACGGTAGGTATTCTAGAGACCAGTGGTGTAGAATTTGCTACCTTTCAGTTGTATGGAGCTTTTTTAATTGGTGGGAGGCTTATGAGAGGCGTAGGCCTGTTGGTGCGGCGCCCCTTACCTGGTAGCAGTTCTCCATTCCTTTACTGGAGAGTATGTTCCACAGTCTCGCCGAAAGGAGCTACACAGGTAGTTTGAGTAGTTGCATCAGGGAGATATAATTGTGACACAGTATGATATGCGATTTTCTAAGTAAGCTCGTCATGCGGTATGGCTGGTTCCGACAGATCGAGAGATGATTAGGAGGTTCGTAGATGGCCTCACATATCAACTCCGGATTCTTATTACTATAGAGAGGGTGTCAGATACTACATTTGAGGAGGTTGTTGACATCATCCGTGAGATTGAGTCCTTTCGTCGCCAGAAGCAAGAGGAGAGGGAGGCCAAGAGGCCTCGAGGATGTGGTAGTTTTGGTAGTGCTCATTCGAGAGATCCGTTTCAGTAGGGCAGAGGTCGTCCATGTAGGCAAGCTTAGTTAGCTCGCCTAGGTTATCGTAGGCATCGTAGGGTCATGGTTCTCACATTTCTCTCCAGGGTCATTCATTACTCAGTGCCCTTCCAGCCCATAGTTCGTCCCCTGCACCATCAGTTCAGCGTTCTTCCGTTCTAGGTCCTTCTATTGGATATTTCGATGTCAGGCTTCCCTTCACTCCCCATATCTAGCACCCGGGAGTTGTTATGAGTGTTTGAGAGTCTGGTCATATGAGTAGGCGATGTCCTAATCTTCTTGAGCGTCCATCTCAGAAGAAGGGTCAACCCTTGACTTCAGTTCTAGTTACTTCACCACTCGCTCAGGCAGCTAGGGGTGGGGTTCAGTCAGCTAGGGGTCGCCCCGGAGAGGGAGGTCGATCAGGTGGTGGTCAGGCTTCTTCCTATGCACTTCTAGGTAGACCCGATGTTGTTGCTTTAGATTCTGCGATTACAGGTATTGTCTCAGTTTGCCGCAGAGATGCCTCTGTGCTATTTGATCCCGGTTCAATTTTTTCTTATGTTTCATTATATTTTGCTTATTATTTGGATACACCCTGTGAGTCCCTTGTTTCTTTTGTTCGTGTATCTACTCCGGTGGGTGATACTATTATTGTGGACCATGTGTACCGATCGTGTGTGGTGACTATCGGGGGTCTGGATACCCAAGTGAATCTGTTATTACTTTGTATGGTGGACTTTGATGTGATATTGGGCATGGATTGGTTATCTCCATGTCGTGCTATTTTGGATTTTCATGCTAAGACAATAACGTTGGCTATGCCGGGTGTGGCACAGATTGAGTGGCGAGGTTCAACAGATTTTGTCCCCCGTAGGGTGATTTCATTCTTGAAGGCCCAGCGTATAGTTGGGAAGGGTTGTCTTTCATACTTAGCCTTTTGGTGTTGAGACTCCTAGTATTGATTCTGTTCCTATTCTGTTGAATTTTCCCGATGTATTTCTTGCATACCTGTCGGGCATGCCCCCGGATAGGGATATTGATTTCGATACTAATATGGTGTCGGGAACTCGGACCATTTCTATTCCACCGTATTGTATGGCACCAGCGGAGTTGTAGGAATTGAATGAGCAGCTTCAGGAACTCCTCGATAAAGGGTTCATTCGGCCTAGTGTGTCGCCTTGGGGTGTGACTGTTCTATTTGTGAAGATGAAGGATGTCATGATGAGGATGTGCATTGATTACAGGAAGTTTAACAAAGTAACAATCAAGAACAAGTATGATTTCCCTCGTTTAGATGAATTATTTGACCAGTTTCAGGGAGCGAAAGTGTTCTCCAAGATTGATCTCCATTCAGGTCATCACCAGTTGAAGATAAAGGACTCAGATGTTCTGAAGAAAACATTCAAGATCAGATATGGTCATTATGAGTTCCTTCTTATGTCTTTCAGGCTGACCAATGCCCTGGCAGCATTCATGCATGTGATGAACATCGTGTTTGAGCCTTATCATGATTCGTTCATGATTGTTTTTATTGGTGATATTCTGGTGTAATCGCGTAGTCAGATGGAGCACGTGGAGCATTTGAGAGTTTTGTTGCAGAGGTTATTGGATAGATGGACTAGACTTTGCCCTTCTATCTTCGGTGGTGAGCGTCACGAGGATGCCCAGGATTTCATTGATAGGTGCAGGGACAAACTGCATACCATGAGGAAGTGAGAATTATTTGTGTTGAATTTCCCAGAATTCTACTGTTATGCCCAAGTGGCTGTGATATTAATGACTAGAGAGGTTGGACCTAGTGGTGGGTATTAAAAATATTAAAGATCGAGCTCCACATCACAGTAATTACCATATGTATATATTACGGATCGGGCTGCACGTCGCAGAAATTACTATATGTATCCTGTTGCATGTTGCAATGATATATATAGATATATATATATATTGGGTCGGGATGTGTGCTGCAACGATATGACGCTTGGGCTATAGGAGCCCCACCGGAGTCTGTACATCCCCCAGTGAGCGTAGTCGACAATAAAATATGGATCGGGCTCTACGCCGCAATGGTTATTATGATTATTACTACAATAAGGTATTATTGAGTCTAAGCGCTGACTGTGAGTACTGAGGTGACGAGAGCTGAGTCATGAGTGACTGAGAGGCTTGCCCGAGAGGCTATTTTTACGAGTGATACCTTGTCCGAGGGGCCCATTTATGATATTTTTTGCTGATTTCACTCTCTTTTTATAATGAGCCTCACTTGAAAACTTCTAAGTAAATGATTTCAAAGTATTTCAATTGAAACTAAAACTTTACGAATAAACTGGTTTCGAAATTGTAGAGTTTGACTTGATATTTTGTTGTCCATTCTTTTATATAATTTTTTACTGCTTGTCACTTCTTTCAGACCTTATTTAATTTAGTTACTTAATGTGTTGAAGTACTCACATTACTCCCTGCACCTTGTGTGCATATCCAGGTGCACGAGCGGCAGAATGAAGGTCCTCAGAACTATCAGGGTTTGTCGGAGACTGCAAGGTAGATGCATGGCGTCTGCAGCCTTGCTTTCCTCCTTCTTATCTTGTTCTTTTCTGCCTTTTAGACTTGTTTGTAATACACATTCAGATTTGTCTATTTATAGGCTCTAGACTCGTGACACCAGATGTTTGGACTGTGTTGGTCTATTTCAATAATGTTTTCCTCACATTTCATTTGTTTTATACCTTTCTTATGAGAACTTGAGATTTAAGCAGTGTTAGAAAATGATTTTTGTAAAAGAGATTTATTGTGATTAATGGTCCGAGTTGACTTGCCTAGTATTATGATAGGCTACATAGGTCTTGCAAGTCATGAGCCGGTTTAGTAGAGTCTCACGGATCGATACGGAGACATCTGTATTTATCCTTGGGAGGCTACAGAACCTTTAGGAAAAACTTCATATTCTTGAAATTTTTATCGTGCGAATCTGTTAATCCGAGTACTAAGCTACTATTATTCCATTCTCTCACACATGGTGAGGACAAGTACTGCCGGTCAGGATGGACGCCCACTAGTACCACCAGTTGGGGCCACTAAAGGCCGAGGACGCGGTTAAGGCCGTGGTGGGGGTAGAGGTATATCCCCCACTACAGCTATGGTAGCACCTACAGATCCCCCAGCTGCCCCAGTTCATGATCAAGTCCCAGTTGTGGATCCTCCAGCAACACCATCTCAGGCAGTGGGCGTGCCTTTTGTGATTCCAAGCCTTCAGGTAGCATTAGCTCAGGTTCTATCAGTGTGCACTGGCTTGGCTCAGGCAGTCTCAGTTACTACGTCGTAGATACTTGTCTGGCCGGGGAAGACACTCAAACTCCAGTTGCTTGCACACCTGAGCAGGTTGTGTAGGGACTTTAGACACCGGGGGCACCTCCAGCCTAATCGATTTTACCAGTTCAGGAGTATATGGTATCAATTATGCTTGACGACGAGCAGAATCGATTGAAAAGGTTTGGTAGACTTCAGCCTTCGACTTTCAGTGGTACAGAGGGCGAGGATGCCCAGGTTTTCTTGGACAAGTGTCAGAGGATTCTTCGCACAACGGTATTCTAGAGACCAGTGCTGTAGCATTTACAACCTTTCAGTTTTCTAGAGCTTCTTTTACTTAGTGGGAGGCTTATAAGAGGTGTACGCCTATTGGTGCAGAAACCGTTACCTGGTAGCAGTTCTCTGTTCTATTTCTGGAGAAGTATGTGGCACAGTCTCGCCGAGAGAAGCTACGCATGCAGTTCAAGTAGTTGCGTTAGGGAGATATGACTGTGACACAATATGAGATGTGGTTTTCTAAGTTAGCTTGTCATGCGGTATGGTTGGTTCGCACATATCAAGAGAGGATAAGGAGGGTCATTGATGGACTCACTGTCACGTCCCAAACTACCCCTATACGTGATTGGCAACCAGCACACACTACCCGCCAGGCAAACCATACTTTCATACCTTAGTCATTAATTTGCAGCATTTGATTAACTAAATAAATATCCAAATAATCTGATAATTATTACGAACAATTAATATCTTAATACATTAAACTGAAATTCTAGCCCAAATCCCATACTAGACTATGGAGCATCTAAGATAATTACAAAAGACATCATATGAATAAACAATTAAGACTCTTTTCGCAGCGTCCACGAACAATGTGGTGGCTCACCTTAATAACTGAATCAACTCTAGTGAACTCGTTAACCACTAGCTTCATTTCAGCAATAGTATCTGCATGGACATGCTGGCAAGGAGTGAATTATAAGTAAATATAACCCGATAAAATCTTCGACCCGGCAGATTAAATACCTCTGGAACAAGTGTTAGAAAGTACAAACACACCACAACGACAAATGATATAGTAAATATAATAATTATACAGTAACTCAATATATGTGTATCAACAGAGTTAATAAGAATTAACCAACAATAGTACCCCACTAAGGACTTGTCATAATTGTAGTAAAAGAAATTTACCAATATATCTACGAGTCCACAATGCCTCAAATATATGACAGAGCATACACAATACTTGGGTGATATACAAAGGCGTACACAATGCCCCAACATCATGGCGCACAACCGTATCAAACTCAACATCATGGCGCACAGCCGTATCAAACTCAACACCATGGCTCAAAGTCGAATCAAACCATAAAACTCAATCTCATGGCGCACAACAGTATCACACTATCAAACAACTTATAAAATAATTCTTTTTTAATAAAATAACATATTACGGCTAGTTTAAGACCATCGATTCTACTAAGCGCATGCTTGTCCTAACACATGGACTAGGCAGAGAAAACACAGTTTCAAAATAGATTTTAGAAAAGCAACCATCAAAGTTTAAAGTCTCACATAACTTGCTAAGGAAAAGTACCTTAACCTTGCAACGTCAAGAGCACCAACTAATTGGTCCCAATAGCCTCAATTTATACAAAATATTAATTAACAAGGCCAATTAGGCTAATCGGATTAAATCTCAATATCCTAAGGTTCAAGCTTAAAGTTGAATCTTAATATTCAACCTATCAAATGCCATATTTTTATAAGTAAAGACGTATCATAATATCTCAATCTAAACTTAACTTTTAATATACAAGTCCAATATATTGACATTCAAGTCCCAAAAACTATAACTATAAGGTGTAAAAAAATTAGAAAAGAATTGAGCGTGTATGTATGATTTCGGTTTGAACAGTTCTAAATTAGCACGTCTACTTTGCTGATTTCTCCATTGAAATCTAACTTTTATTTCCAATCCCATGTTACCCATCCTTGTCTAAATCATTATATTTTCTAATCTTTAACATATTATTGATTCATTATTTTCGCTATTACTAACAAAGAATCATCACTGCAGTATATGTATATATAGAGTCAAAATCTATGTTATTAAACTAAAATAAATACCTGAGTCTACTAATGCCGTATAAAATCCCGAAAACCCCCTCTATATGAGTTGATAATCTCCTTGTCGATTATAAGCCCTAATGTACTTAAGTCCTACTACAATCCCATGTGCTGGCACTAACGTATTGGGCTTAACCCACTTGATAAACTTTTACATATTAACTAACAAACTAAGTTACCTACCTTAATTGTAATATGTAATTAGTTCACTAACCACTTATTTAATACACTATTTTATATATATAACAATAAATTCTCTTCTGCTAACTTAGGCCCAATAACTATATAAAAATCATAATTACTTCTTCAATCCTACAATTAATAAGCATATCAATATATATATATATATATATATATATATATATATATATATATATATATATATATATATATATATATATATATATATATATATATTTATATATATATATATATATATATATATATATAAATCCTATTCTACTAACTTAGGCCCAATAACTATATAAAAATAATAATTACTTCTTCAATCCTACAACTAATAAGCATATCAAAATATTTTGGGTTATTACACTCACATATCAACCCGGATTCTTAAGACTAGGGAGAGGGTATCAGGTGTTACATTCGAAGAGGTTGTTGACATCCGTCGCGATATTGTGTCAGTTCGTCGCTAGGAGCAAGAGGAGATGGAGGCCAAGAGGCCTCAGGGATCTGGTAGTTTTGGTAGTGCTCCTTCGAGAGGTGAGTTTCAACAGGGCAGAGGTCGTCCATTCAGGCAGGCTCAGTCAGCTCACTCAGGTTATCGTGGGCATCGTCCGGTCATGGTTCTCACAGTTTTCACCAGGGTCATTCATCACTCAGTGCCCTTCCAGCCCAGAGTTCTTCCCGTACACCATCAGTTCAGGGTTCTTCCATGCCATGTCCTTCTACTGGTCATTCCAGTGCCAGGGGTTCCCGTTAGTCGCCATCTCCAACACCGGATAGTTGTTATGAATGAGGAGAGTTTGGGCATATGAGGAGGCAGTGTCCTCGTCTTCTTTAGGGTCCATCTCAGCAGAGGGGTCAGCCCTCGACTTCAGCTCCAGTTACTTCACCACTCTCTTAGGCAGATAGGAGTGGGGGGTCAGTCAGTTATGGGTTACCCCATATAGGGAGGTCGATCAGGTGGTGGTCAGGCTCGCTTCTATGCACTTCTAGGTAGACCGGATGTTGTTGCTTCAAATGTTGTGATTACAGGTATTATCTCAGTCTACCGTAGATATGTCTCTGTGTTATTTGATCCCGGTTCAATTTTTTCTTATGTGTCATCATATTTTGCTAATTATTTGGATACGCCTCGTGGGTCCCTTGTTTCATCTGTTCGTGTATCTACTCCGATGGGCGATACTATTATTGTGGACTATGTGTGGTGACTGTTGGGGGTAAGAAAACCCGAGTCGAACTTTTATTACTTTGTATGGTGGACTTTAATGTGATATTGGGCATGGATTGGTTATCTCTGTGTCGTGCTATTTTGGACTGTCATGCTAAGAAGTGACGTTGGCTATGCCTAGTGTGCCACAGATTGAGTGGCAAGGTTCGACTGATTTGTCCCCAGTAGGGTGATTTCATTTTGGAAGGCCCTACTCGGAATCAGCCGTAATCCGATCGAAAGCCTTCGTGCTCCTCAAACTCCGACTCCCATTCCAGCTTTAACTCCAAGTCTGATTCAAATCTACTTTCTTCTGCTTTGATACTTTGATAAAAGGGGGCCTTTCTTACGGGTACCTTATGGGATCGAATGAGTCGCTTAAGAGGTAATTCTTACGCTTTTATTAAGGAACGAGGAATAAATGGATCAGATATGCGAGTGCTTTCCGGGAAGGCAGGTTCGATAGAAGAAGGGCTAAAGATAAACTTCCACATTTGCGTATAGCAAAGGTTTTTAATCCATGCTTGGTAGGACATCTTTCATACTTAGCCTTTGTGAGGGACATCTATACTGAGACTCCAGTGTTGATTGTATTCTTGTTCTGAGGGATTTTCTCGATGTATTTCTTTCAGACCTGCTGGGCATGCCCCCGAATAGGGATATTGATTTCGGTATTGAACTGGTGTGCGGCACTCAGCCATATTTATTCCACCATGTTGTATGGCACCAACGGATTTGAAGAAATTGAAAGAGCAGCTTCAGGAACACTTTGATAAGGGGTTCATTCGGCCTAGTGTGACTCCTTGGGGTGTGCCTGTTTTATTTGTAAAGAAGAAGGATGTCACAATGAGGATGTGTATTGATTAGAGGTATTTGAACAAATAACACTCAAGAACAAGTATCCTTTGCCTCATATTGATGATTTATTTGATCGGCTTCAGGGAGCGAGAGTGTTCTCTAAGATTGATCAATGTTTAGGTTACCACGAGTTAAAGATCAGGGACTCGGATATTCTTAAGATAACCCTTAGGACCAGATATGGTCAGTATGAGTTACTTTTTATGTCTTTCGGCTGACCAATGCTCCGGCAGCATTCATGCATTTGATAAACAACGTGTTTCAGCCTTATCTCGATTTGTTCGTGATTATTTTTATTGATGATATTCTGGTGTACTCGCGTAGTTAGGAGGATCATGCGGAGCATGTGAGAGTTGTGTTGCAGAGGTTGAGGGAGAAGAAGCTTTTTGCAAAGTTCTCCAAATGTGAGTTCTGGCTCAGTTCAATGGCTTTTTTGGGACACGTAGTGTCCAGCGAGGATATTCAGGTTGATCCGAAGAAGATAGAGGCGGTTTAGAATTGGCCCAGACTATCCTCATCCACATAGACTTGCAACTTTCTTGGTTTAGCGGGTTATTACCACCGGTTTTTTCAAGGATTTTCATCTATTGCATCGCCCTAGACTAAGTTGACTCAAAAGGTTGCTCCATTGAGGTGGTCGAATGAGTGTAAGGAGAGCTTTCAGAAGCTCAAGACAACCTTGACCACGACTCCAGTGTTAATCTTACCATCAGCTTCAGGTTCATATACAGTGTATTGTGATGCTTCATGAGTCGATATTGGGTGTGTGTTGATGCAGGAGGGTAGAGTTATTGCTTATGTTTCTCGCCAATTGAAGCCCCATGATAAGAACTGCCCCGTTCATGATAATGAGTTGGCTGCCATTGTTCACGCATTGAATATTTGAAGGCATTATTTGTATGGGTGTCTTGTGAGGTGTTTACTGATCATCATATCGTCCAACATTTGTTCAAACAGAAAGTTCTCAATTTGAGGAAGCGGAGATGGTTGGAGTTGCTAAATGATTATGATATTACTATTTTATACCATCCGAGAAAGACCAGTGTGGTAGATGATGCCTTGAGCTGGAAGGCTGTGAGTATGGTGAGTTTGTCTTGCATTCTAGTTGGGGAGAGACCTCTTGCAGTTGACGTTCAGGCCTCAGCCAATCAATTCTTGAGGTTGGATATTTTGGAGCCTAGTCGGGTAGTGGCTTGTGTTATTTCTCGGTCTTCTTTATTTGATCGCATCAGAGAGCACCATTGTGATGATCCTCATTTTCTTGTCCTTAAGGACTGAGTTTGGCACGATGATTACAGAGATGTGACTATTGGTAAGGACAAGGTTTTGAGGATATAGGGCCAGATATATGTCACCAATGTGGATGGGCTTCGGGAGTTGATTCTGGAGGAGGCTCATAGCTCGCGATATTCTACTCATCCAGGTACCACAAAGATGTATCAGGATCTGAGATAATATTATTGGTGGAAGAAAATGAAGAAAGACATTATAGGATTAGTAGCTCGGTGTATCAATTGTCATCAAGTGAAATATAAGCATCAGAGACCGGGTGACGTGCATCAGTAGATGGATATTCTAGAGTAGTGGGAGATGATCACTATGGATTTTGTAGTTGGACTTCCACGAACTGTGAAGAAGTTCGATGCTATCTGGGTGATTGTGGGTCGGCTGACCAAGTCCGCGCACTTCATTCCTGTGTGTACTACCTATTCTTCAAAGCGATTGGTAGGGATCTATATCTGGGAGATTATTCATTTCTATGGTGTTTCGGTTTCTATCATTTCAGATAGAGATACTCAGTTCACTTTGCAGTTTTGGAGGGCCGTGCAGAGAGAGTTGGGTACTCAGGTTGAGTTGAGCACAGCTTTTCACCCTCAAATGGATGACCAGTCAGAGCGCTCTATTCAGATATTGGAGGATATGCTACGCGCTTGTGTCATTGATTTAAGAGGTTCATAGGATCCGTTTCTACCAATTGTAGAGTTTTCTTATAACAACAGTTATCAATCGAGTATTCAGATGGCTCCATATGAGGCTTTGTATGGGAGGCGGTGTAGATCTCCAGTTGGTTGGTTTGAGCCGGGTAAGACTAGACTCTTGGGTACAGACTTGCTGCAGGATACTTTAGACAAGGTGAAGGTAATTCAGGAGAGGCTTCGTACAGCACAGCCGAGATAAAAGAGTAATGTTGACAGGAAGATTCAGGATATGTCCTACATGGTTTGTGAGAAGGTCTTGTTGAAGGTTTCTCCCATGAAGGGTGTTATGAGATTTGGGAAGAAGGGTAATTTGAGTCATTGGTTCAGTGAGCCTTTTGAGGTGCTTCGGAAGATTGAGGATATGGCCTATGAGCTTGCTTTGCCGCCTAGTTTATCTAGTATGCATCTGATATTTCATGTTTCTATTCTCCAAAAGTATAGTAGCGATCCGTTTCATGTTTTGGGTTTCAGCACAGTTCAATTAGATGATGATTTGACTTATGATGTGGAGCTAGTGGCTATTTTGGAGCGTCGGGTTTGAAAGTTGAAGTCAAAGGATATAGCCTCAGTGAAAGCTCAGTGGAGAGGTCGGCCCTTCGAGAAAGCTACCTGGTAGATTGAGCGGGAGATGAAAAGCAGATATCTCATTGATTTGAGCCTTCAGGTATGTTTCTTAACTCGTACGAGGACGAACGTTTGTTTAAAAGGTTTAAAAGGGGGAGGATGTGACGACCCGGCCAGTCATCTCATGAGTTACCACTCTCTTTCCCCCATTTCAACTTTTTATTGCTTTGATTCGATATTATGTGTTACCGGATTGGTTGACTCGGGTTCGGAAAGGTTTTGGCGAGATTTGAGACACTTAGTCTCTTTTGAGTGAGTTTAAGTTGGAAAAGTCAACCGAATATTGACTTCTGTGAAATAGGGCTCGGATATGGACTTTGATGGTTCAAATAGCTTCGATATATGATTTGGGACTTAGTAACGTGATCGGAATAGGTTTTGGAGGTCTGGAGTAGATTTAGGCTTGAATTGGCGAAGTTGGAATTTTGGTGTTTTCTCGTTGATAGGTGAAATTTTAATATAGGGGTCGGAATGGAATTCCGAGAGTTGCAGTAGGTCTGTTGTGTCATTTGGGGTGTGTGTGCAAAGTTTCAGGTTATTCAGACGTGGTTTGTAAGACTTTTTTATCAAAAGTGAAATTCAACGGAGGGATGGTGCCACAGAAGCGGCTTGGTGAGCGCATCTACGATAGCGTTGGTGCAGGTAAAGTGCCACAGATGAGAAAATTGGAAGTTTAAGTGAATTTCGTACAAGAGCACCTGGGACCGCATGTGCGAGCTTGAGACCGCAGAAGAAGTTTAACTAGGGCAGAACATATAAATTGTGGACTTCACGATTTTGAGCTATTTCTTCATGATTTTATGTCATATTGGGAGATTTTTGGGAGGTTTTGAAGAGGAATTCAGCGGATAACATTTAGAGGTAAGATTTTTGAACCTAATAATCAATCAAATGGCATAATTTCATTGTTTTAATTTGAAATCTATGGAAATTAAAAGCTAAAATTGGGAATTAAGGTTTGAGATTAAGAGACGTTTAAATGGAAATTTGAGGGGTCATTTGGACTTTGATTTTAGTGTTCTTGGTATGTATGAACTCGTGGAGTGATAAGGATTCCGTTGATGTAAATTTTATCGGATTCCAAGACGTGAGCCTGGGAGACGGGTTTTCGTCAATTTTGGTAATTATGCTATAATTTGATTAATTTCGCATGGGGTTCGTCCCTTTGACCTATTCTAATGTTATGATTCTTATTTTGGGTATATTCGGCGTGAGTTGAGGCTGAGACGAGAGGTAAAGGCATCGCGGAGTAGTATTTCATTCGGTTTGAGGTAACTAACCATTGTAAATCTGGAACTAAGGGTACAAAATCCCAGTATTTCGAATTATTTTGATAAATGAGGTGGCACGCATGCTAGATGACAGGCGTGTGGGCGTGCACCGGTAGGGATCGTGACTTGGTCCATTCTGTAGCGACTATTAAGCTGCGTACTTGACTCGAAATCTTGTGATATCTCATATTTTAGACATTTATACTGAATTATGGGTTGTATGCCATGTTTGGGGCCTTGTGCCGACCTGTTGAGATCCTTTGGGGATATTTTTACTATTTTTCCTCACTCTATTTGTTTGCAAACATATTCTCAGTCATATTTTACTTATTTATTGCTTAAAACTGGTTTTATCACTCTACTCCTTAAATGTGAGAACTGTTTGGATTGAGTTTCCCTGAATTATATTGTGATGCCCGAGTGGCTGTAAAATTAATGACGTACAGAGGTTTGACCTAATGGTGAGGACTATAATTTATGGATCGGGCTGCACGTCGCAACACTTACTATATGTATATATTATGGATCGGGCTGCACGCCACAAT
This sequence comes from Nicotiana benthamiana, assembly GCA_034376525.1. Classification (NCBI taxonomy): domain Eukaryota; kingdom Viridiplantae; phylum Streptophyta; class Magnoliopsida; order Solanales; family Solanaceae; genus Nicotiana; species Nicotiana benthamiana. The sequence continues at coordinate 30,127,942 of CM067328.1, forward strand.
GGTTATTATGATTATTACTATTATGATGTGTTATTTAATATGAGTGTTGAGTGTGAGTATTGAGTAATGAGAGCTGAGTCACGAGTGACTGAGAGGCATGCTCGAGAGGCTATGTTTATATGTGATATATTGCCCGATGGGCCCATTTATGATATTCTTTTGCTGATTTCACTCTCTATTTATAATAAGCCTCCATTGAAAACTACTTAGTAACTGATTTCAAAGTATTTAAACTGAAACTGAAACTTTACCAAGAAACTGGTTTTGAAACTGTCGAGTTTGACTTGATGTTCTATCGTTCACTCTTTTATATGATTTTTAACTGCCCGTTACTGCTTTCAGACCTTATTTACTTTCGTCATTTACTAAGTTGGTGTACTCACATTTCTTCCTGCATCTTGTATGCAGGTCCAAGTGCACGAGTGGCAGAGTGAGGGTCCTCAGCATTATCAGAGTTTGCCTGAGACTGCAAGGTAGCTGCATGGCGTCTGCAACCTTGCTTTCCTCCTTCTTATCTTGTTCTTTTCTGCATTTTAGACTTGTTTGTAATAGACAGCCAGATTTGTGTATTTAGAGGCTCTAAACTCGTGACACCAGATGTTTAGGTTGTGTTGGTCTATTTCTATAATTGTTTCCGCACATTTCATCTGTTTTATACCTTTCTTATGAGAATTTGAGATTTAAGCAGTGTTAGAAAATGATTTTTATAAAAGAGATTTATTGTGATTAATGGTCCGAGTTTGCTTGCCTAGTATTGTGATAGGCGCCATCACGCCGGGGATTTGGGGTTGTGACAATCAATCACTAAAACTTAAACCTAAACCTAAATGAACCTATACCAAAAACATAAACATAAACCTAAATCTAAGCATAACAAATTGTCAAATAATTATCCTTTACATGGCCTACTCAAGTATGATTAATGAGATCTAAGGATAAGACTATAAAATCTATGAAGAGCACTGCCACTATATGGCATAAGATTAAAAAAAAGTATCCAAAACCTGTATAGGCGGATGGATTCTCTTAATTTGTATATTTGTATTGCTGGGTAAAGGCATACTTAGATAATTAGTTGAAGTCATGGAGGAGAGTAATAGTTGCATGGAGGAGTGTAATGGTTACATGAAGGAGTGAAATTAACTACTGAAAATTGTAATGGTTGCATAGAGGAGTGAAAGGGACTAGTGGGAAGTATAATATCGGTATGGAGGAGTTAAAGTGACTACTAGAAAGTGTAATGGCTGCATAGGATCTCTACAAAGAGACTTTAAGTCCTACTGGGAAACGGTAACTATTATAACTCTCCCTATATATTTCTCGTATGCTAACCCTACTTAAAACGAACAAACTAAAACTACAACTATTTAAGTATAACGATGGATAAGACTCTAATCAAGAAAGTTGTTAAACAATCACTCCATGGTTCACTTGTTAGTCATAATATTTTGTATCAGGATCTTAAGCGTGACTTTACTTAGCTTAAGCATAAGATTAAGAAATTGATTGAGAGGATGGTTCGTGACTCAAGTATGGATTATCTAAAAAGTGTCATGTTGGAGGACCATCAGCTAACTTTAATTTATACCATGTTTGATGGTATGTCCATACCATCCGTCCAGAAGGGAGCCAAGAGAAATTCTATTATTGTTATCACTAGTGATACTGAATCTGCCTCGAAGACCACCAAGTCTCTCTCTGTGACCCAGAGTATTCAGTAATCCATGCATTATGAATTTTTAACTCAAGTTGTCTTTTGCTTGTGGTGATATTTTTCTAATAGTCTATGAAGTTTCTTACACTTTTTGGTGATGTTTATTGATATTATCATGTTTTTGTGATGTTATGAAATCTCATATTAATGAAACTATATTATTATGTCTTCGAGCTTTTTTTAACTTAAAGGTTGATACATGTTAATATAACAGTCCAATTGCCTTCAAAGGTGCAACTGTTTGTTTGATGACTAATGCAATGAAAGAAGTACGAGTAGCATTTGTACAAATTAACTAAGTTCACTAAAGGTGGTTAATTTTTTATCAAATTAAGAAATCACATTAATTTGACACCAACCTCGGACAATAGGAAAACGTATTGTCTTTTTGAGAAATATGTAAAAAACTTGAAGATAGTTGAGAAGAGAATAAGTACTTATGAAGCAAACTTTCCAAGTTCTTGTCAAAAGAAGGAATTTTTGAGAGATGAATCAAACAGTGTCCAAAATATGACATTACTACATTTGTTTAGAATCAAACGAATGTGGAAATTTTATCTACCATTCCAGACAGTGCCGAAATCTTATGAATATCATGGATCAATGTAAAAGTTTAAAACAAGTGCAAAAGAAATCCAACGCTTATAAGTACTTAACATCTAGTCAGTAGATGTAACACTTTGACACTTAGAACTAAACTTTTCAATTAAAATCCAACAATATAGACAAAACATTCAGTTCATAAAGAGGATAAATAGTTTTATCAATAATCAAACTGTTTTTTTTTTGACATCTTCATCTCTTCAAACATTCCAGCCAATAACACAGATGAAATAACACTTACTCTATTGTCACCTTCAACCCTTACTTTATCTACAAACGAACTTGAAGATAGTTGTTCACTGTCAGCATTTTCTTCTTGGAATTCATTGAATGTTGATATGGCTTCATCATAAGATTTGAAAGACCGAAAGATGCTTTCTTTGAAACCTATGACCATAGAAGCACACTCACACGAAGAGTTGTATAATCTGGGCCTCTTACCATGAAATACCACACACACCTTCGACGTCGATATATTCTCAGCTTGACAATTTTTTTTGAACTCATTGAACGCAGCTATGGTTTCATCATGCGATTCAAAAGCCTGCAATATACTACCCTTGACACCAGTAACCTTAGGAGCATACTGACACCAAGAGTTATATAATTCATGCTTCTTATCACGAAATACAAGATAGAATTTCGAAGCATTATTCATTTTTCCGTCCTCCATTCCTTAATCTAACCCTTAACACTAAAAGAAAGATAAGAGTTGAAGAAGGAGAAAATAAAGATAGAACAAAAAAACGGGGGCAGGAAAAGCTTCTTAAGTGTAGCACTATATATTTTAGAGTTAAGGGTCGGAAAGTAACTAATGCAAGATAAGTATAGTAGTTTAATATATATGTATTTCCTATGGTATACTATATGTATATTTCAATATATTTTATTTGATATAGTATGTATATATATACATTGAGTGCTTTATGGAAAAGGATGTAATCATGCATGTGTATATGTGAAAGAAATCTTGGGAAGATAATATAATTAAAATAATGAGAGAGTTGCTTGAAAAAATTGTATCGAAATAAAAATCTACTAAAGGATAGAGATGAAAACATAGATACCTAATTATTTATGGAAAAACTATTCTCTATAGCCCCTCAAAATTTTAATAACTTATATTTTGGCCCACTTGTAAAAGATGGCCCTTCGGCCCAAACGTATTGCATCTAGTAGCCTGAAATGTCTGTTTTGTATAATATTTTGTATAGTGACTGTCTATTTTGTATAGTGGAAACCTATTTTGTATAATGAGTCTATTTAGTATAATGACAGCCTATTTTGTATATATTTTATATAGTTACATCTATTTTGTATATAAATCGTATAGTTACATCTATTATTGTATATATTTTGTATAGTGACACTCTATTTTGTATATAAATTGTATAGTGACAGTCTATTTTGTACGTTGTCTATTATAGTTACATCTATTTTGTATATAAATTGTATGTTACATCTATTATTGTATATATTTTGTATAGTGACACTCTATTTTGTATATAAATTGTATAGTGACAGTCTATTTTGTACGTTTGTCTATTATAATTATCATACTATTTAACAATTTTTTGAAGAAGGAATCAAGCATTATTACAGTATATTTTGTATAATTTTTGTATATTGACAGTTTATTTTGTATATAACATTATGTTTTGTATATTAACAATATTTTTAGTATATATTTTGTATAGTGACAATCTACTTTGTAAAATAACTTATACCATATTCATTACCGTCTAAAATTTTTGTTATATTTTAATGGATTACAACAAGATAATTACTTTTTTCAGGTTATAATATCAGGAGAATGCTATGAATAATGATCTTTTCTCTAATTATAAATAACTTTTCTTGAAGGAAATACTTACAAGCTAAAATTAAACTCTAAAATGAATTAAGACACTGGTAACATTTTATAGTCAATAGCTTGAATTTGTCTCTAGCAAATATGAGGCAAAAAAATAAGATGTCATGAAAAACTTGCAATATTTTTACTCCTATACATAGAATCAGCGGGAGAGGAGAATCGCTTAAACTTTGAAACCTGTATTGTTTTCTTTTATTACTTCAGTTAACAAAATTTATTCAACAACTAATCTTTAGCTAGTCCCCCGAATTAAAATAATGGATGAATTAGTTTGACTATATGGGAAAGAAGAAGGGTGAGGGTGAATAATTGAGCAACAAAGACGAAATAAATAAAGGCATGTTGGCTGATGAGCTGGATGGCATGTTTTTTTGGGGTCCCAAAAATAATTAACGCTTCAATTTGCACCACTGAAGGAATCAAAAATAATATTTGGAAGGAAGTAGATAGGATAGGTTTGGGCTAGCCATTAGAATTGTTTTTGGGCTATAAATTGTATATTGTAATTTTGGACTACCGAATAATATAAATTTGACCCGAACGACTATAAATGATATTTGCTCATTATTTAATATGCCTTAAAAGCCATGCCAAGTTACCACAATGCTCTTATTCGGGGCATTTGGGCCATTTTTAGTATGGTCGAATATATTTTCTGAAAATAATATTCGAACGACTATAACGTGTTAAATTTTAAATGATACTTTCCGGTTCAAAATAAGTGATTTTTTGAATTTCATACAGATTAAAAAATCTAGCTTTTAGCATTAATTAGCAACAGAATTGACCATATTAACCTTTACTATCTCACATAAATATTTCTAACACATATTCCAATATTATTAACTTCAATGACAATGTAGGAAAAAATTAATTAATTCATTCTTGAAATCTCGAAAAAATCACTTATTTTGAACCAAAAGGAAAATACCAAAAAACACTTATTTTGGACCAGAAGAATTAATGTTAAAATATCAACGTACCTTAAATCCACTTTAATATTAGTAGGTCCCACTCTCCGTGGGTCCTCTTCGTCCACCTCCAATTCATAGTAGCAGCAGATCTACTGTTCTTTCTACGGTGAGCTGAACTTGTATTTGAACTCTCGTAGGGGCAATGTCGTCCTTTAACTTATTCGGACCATCAGCCATTGTTGTACTCCTATGCTCACTTCAGTTTACACAAGCTTCAGTGCATGACTACACCGCTGAGAAATTCGTAAGCAAGGGCAATGCATTCGTAGTCCATGGTGGCAGCGAAGGAATTTACTTTTCTACCCCTAACCTCAACGAATCTTCTTCCTCCTCCTCAAATGGAGACTCTTTTATTCGGTAAGTATGACTAATTTTTTTTTAATTAAATTTCTTTAATCGAAGTTAGTATTCTCTGGCCTTTTCTGTAATTTTTTTAGTAAGGTATCATTTAACTTTATTTTTATCATATTGGGGGTAGGAGAGAGGGAAATGGCAGGGGATTACAAGAAGGGAATCGAACCCTCACCGACAAGGTGAAAGTTCAAATTAGCTGGGCTACTCAGATTCTCCTTTAGTCCTTTGGCCTTATAGTTATTTAGCATGTTAATACTTTTTCCTGCTCATTTTGGAGTACAGCAGAATTAATAGAGGATTTATATAGCTGATCTTAATTTGAGATTATTGAAGAGTAGTTGATTGATTAATTGTCTTATTCATGGTTCTTTATTATTACATATTGCGTTATTCACGCTCGTCACCATATTTCGTTGTTGTCGCCATTTTTTGCTACTTGGTTGCTTTATTCTATCTCTATTGTTCCTTGAGTAGTGGGTCTATCGGAAATAATGTCTCTATCTTTATAAGGTAGGGTAAGGTTTGTATATACACTATCCTCACCAGACCCCATTTATGGAATTACACTGGGTTTGTTGGTGTTGTTTTTGTTGTTGTTGTAGTTGATTGATTGCACCTCCGTCGATCTCTTCTCCGGCGATCTTCTCCGTCACCCCTTCATCTCGCTCTTTGTCACAGTCTCTCTCTCTCTACACACACACACGCTGAGAGAGACACACACATACACTTATTGCCCATTGCTTTGACTTGCTGGTTTAACTGGGTTAGCGTTTCTTAACGGCGTTATATTTGAACCCTTGAGAGATCAAATAACGGTGCAGCAAATCCCCTTCTTGTGCGAAAAGCTCTTTAATTCAATCTGTCTTCACTCCTTCAGCTCAACTACGGCTTGATTCTGCTCTTCTCTCGGTAACTTCTTAGTTTCTATTTAGAATTCAGTTTTCCGGTGTGCTTCAATTGGTGTTTTTATCTTCTTCTGTGGAAATTGGCTATTTTAAAACTTTCTGCATTTAAGAATATTAAGTTCCAAAATATATTTATTTGCTCATTGCTTTATTCTTAAGTTGCTTTACCATTAAGTCATTTTGAAATCTGGGTGTCGAACTTTGTGATTTTTTCACTTGTGCTTATTTGAACATTGGAGTGCTGCTGATATTTTGAACTAATTAATTTTCTACTCCATTTTTGTGCTTTTGTTAAGAAAGATGTTTTGTTCCCTTCGTTTTATCAATTAGTCTAGGTCGTGGATAACTTGAATATTTTTGCAATTTGAATTGTGTGTGGCGATTTTTCCGGCGTCCCCTGCTCTTTTCTTCCTATTCTCTCTTCCGCTTGTTGTGGGTGTGTGTGGGTGTGTTCTGTTTTCTTGGACAGGTGCCTTATTTTTCCAGCGAGGATTTTCGGCAAGCTACAGTACTTCCGGCGACTACACGTTCAGACTTTCGGCAGGACGCAACAGAACTACACGTTCCGATCAGCTTCAAGAAAACATGCACTAGGTACTAGTCGCGGCGGCGAGGCCAGTTCGCGGCGTTTGGGAGTGAGAGCTAATCAATATCGGCCGGGACGTGCAAGAGTCGGTAGCAGTTGACCTTGGGTGCATCAAAGCCTACTTTCAGGTTTTTCCACCGGGAGTTGGTACCTCCCACTCTCTTGTTTACTTTGTACACCTTTTTACGTATTTTAGCTAGCATTCCGTGTGAGGTCTACTTTGTTGCTATCTAGTTTGCATCTTTTTGCGTATTCCGCTATAGTGCGTGTGTGTGTCACTATTCTTTAGTGCGTGTGTGCGTCACTATTCTCCATAGTCGGTTGGAGGGATAGTGGCCGCGGTGGGGGATGATAGTGTAAGGTCATGTCCTCGGGGGGTGGGGGCGGTGGCAGGGGTGGGTAGGGGGAAGGGAGTGGTCTTGCGGGTAGGGCGGGAGGTAAGGGTGGGAAGAGGGTAGCGGACGCTCATAGATTAATGATTGGGTCGTGGAATATAGGCACTCTGACGGTTAAGTCCATTGAGTTGGCGAAGGTTCTTCAGAAGATGAGGGTTAACATAGCATGCGTCCAGGAGAATAGGCGGAAAGGGTCGAAGGCGAAGAATGTAAACTGGTTTAAGCTGTGGTATTCTGGGGTCGTGAGAGGTAAGAATGGAGTGGGCATCTTGGTAGATAGGGATCTAAGGGAGTCCGTGGTCGAGGTTAGGCGAGTGAATGATAGGTTAATGTCTATTAAGTTGGTTATTGGGGGTTGCGTCCTCAACGTCATCAACGCTTACGCGCCACAAGCGGGCTTAGACGAGGAGGCTAAGAGGCACTTTTGGGAGGACTTGGATGATCTGGTGAGTGGTATTCCCCAATCTGAGAAACTAGTAATTGGAGGAGACTTTAATGGTCATATTGGGGCTGATGCTGGTGGTTATGGTGAGGTGCACGATGGCTTCGGCTTTGGGGTCAGGAACGGAGGAGGCACTTCTGTGCTTGATTTCGCCAGGGCTTCCGAGCTTCTGATTGCGAACTCGACATTTCAGAAGAGGGAGGAGCATTTGGTTACCTTCAAAAGTTCGGCGGCGAGGACTCAGATTGATTACCTCCTCCTCAGAAGGAGCGATAGGGGTATGTGCAAGGACTGCAAGGTTATTCCGGGAGAGTCCCTTTCGACCCTTCATAGACTCCTAGTGATGGATGTCAGTCTCTGGGTGAAGAGGAAGAGGAGGGGTGCTCGGGGCAACCGCGGATTAGATGGGGTGTTTTGACTAAGGAGAAAGCACAGGAGTTGGAGAGTAGGTTAGCTGAGGGCAGAGCTTGGAGAAGTATTGGGGAAGCGGACGCTATGTGGTCAGAGACGGCGAACTTGGTTAGGGAGATAGCAATGGACGTGCTCGGGGTAGCCAAGGGCTATTCAGGCAGACATCAGGGTGACTGGTGGTGGAACGATGTAGTCGAAGGAAAAGTGGAGGTGAAGAAGGCGGCGTTGCTAAGTTGGCAGGGAGCACGAGCGAGGAAGAACGAAGAGCGAACAGGGAGATCTACAAGGTGGCGAGGAAAGAAGCAAAGCTGGCGGTTACGGAAGCTAAAAACGCGGCGTTTGGTCGCTTATACGAGGAACTAGGGGAGAGAGGCGGGGACAGGAAGTTATTCCGGTTAGCTAAAGCAAGGGAAAGGAAGGCACGTGATCTTGACCAAGTTAGGTGCATCAAGGATGAGGATGGTAGAGTTCTGATGAGGGAGTCTCAAGTCAAGCAGAGGTGGCAGGCGTACTTCCGAGACTTACTTAATGAGGAGGGGGATCATAACATAGAGCTAGGGGAGTTGGGGCATTCAGAGCAACATAGAGACCTTGGGTACTGTAGGCGCAGTAGGGCGGAGAAGGTCATGGGGGCTTTGCGTAGGATGAGTAGGGGTCGTGCGACCGGGCCTGACGAGATCCCGGTGGAGTTCTGGAAGTGCATGGGTAGGTCATGAGTGGAGTGGCTCTCCAGGTTGTTCAATGCGATCTTCAGGACCAAAAGGATGCCGGATGAGTGGAGGTGGAGCACAGTGGTGCCCTTGTACAAGAACAAAGGGGACATCCAGTGCTGCAACAACTATAGGGGTATCAAATTAATAAGTCATACCATGAAAGTCTGGGAGCGGGTGATCGAGGCGAGGGTGAGCGATATGACATCTATATCTGGGAACCAGTTCGGTTTCATGCCGGGTTGCTCCACTACAGAAGCTATCCACCTTGTCAGGCGGCTGGTGGAGCAGTTCAGGGATAAGAAGAAGGACCTGCACATGGTGCTTATCGACTTGGAGAAGGCGTATGACAAGGTCCCAAGGGAGGTGAGGGTGAGCGATATGACATCTATATCTGGGAACCAGTTCGGTTTCATGCCGGGTTGCTCCACTACAGAAGCTATCCACCTTGTCAGGCGGCTGGTGGAGCAGTTCAGGGATAAGAAGAAGGACCTGCACATGGTGCTTATCGACTTGGAGAAGGCGTATGACAAGGTCCCAAGGGAGGTGAGGGTGAGCGATATGACATCTATATCTGGGAACCAGTTCGGTTTCATGCCGGGTTGCTCCACTACAGAAGCTATCCACCTTGTCAGGCGGCTGGTGGAGCAGTTCAGGGATAAGAAGAAGGACCTGCACATGGTGCTTATCGACTTGGAGAAGGCGTATGACAAGGTCCCAAGGGAGGTGCTATGGAGGTGCTTGTAGGCGAAGAGCGTGCCGGAAGCCTACATCAGAGTAATCAAGGACATGTACGATGGAGCTAAGACTAGGGTTAGGACAGTGGGTGGCGACTCAGACCATTTTCCAGTGGTTATGGGGCTCCATCAAGGATCGGCGCTTAGCCGTCTCTTGTTTGTCTTGGTGATGGATGCTTTAACCCGACATATTCAAGGGGTTGTGCCTTGGTGTATGCTATTTGCTGATGACATAGTCTTGATAGACGAGACGAGGGTCGGTGTTATTGAGAGGTTAGAGGTATGGAGACAGACTCTCGAGTCTAAGAGTTTCAAAATAAGCAGATCTAAGACAGAATACCTGGAGTGCAAGTTTAGCGCCGAGCCGGGCGTAGTGGGTAGGGACGTGATGATTGGATCTCAGGTCATCGCCAAGAGGGACAGTGTCAGATATCTTGGGTCGGTGATTCAGGGGGACGAAGAGATTGACGGGGACGTCACTCATCGTATAGGAGCGGGGTGGTCAAAGTGGAGGCTTGCATCAGGAGTCTTGTGTGACAAGAAAGTTCCACAGAAACTCAAGGGGAAATTTTATAGAGTTGTGGTTAGACCTGCAATGTTGTATGGGGCAGAGTGCTGGCCAGTGAAGAACTCTCATGTTCAGAGAATGAAGGTTGCGGAGATGAGGATGCTCTGGTGGATGTGCGGGCTCACCAAGTTAGATATGATTAAGAATGAAGTTATTCGAGAGAAGGTGGGGGTGACCCCGGTAGATGAGAAGATGCGAGAAGCGAGGCTGAGGTGGTTCGGGCATGTGCGAAGGAGAAGTCCTGATGCCCCAGTGAGGAGTTGTGAGCGGCTGGCGATTGTCGGCGTTCGGCGAGGCAGAGGGAGGCCTAAGAGGTATTGGGGAGAGGTAATTAGGCATGACATGGCTAGAATGTGGGTTTCCGAGGACATGACCCTTGATAGGAAAATCTGGAGGTCTAGTATCATGGTTGTTGGATAGGGCCCTAGAGTTTTTCGTACTCCTCACCCGGGGTTGGGTGAGGCTTGGCAGGGCTATCCATAGATGATTTGTGTTTTGGATTGTGTCTCCCTTAGGGTAGTTATTTATGGTAGTTACTGTATGATATTATTGCATGCTATTTTATTTATGGTTCTTATGTTTAGATAATTATTTACGCTATTTCTATTGGAGTTACTAATGCTCTTATGTTTTTGTTTTTGTTTTTCCTTTCCTTCACTGAGCCGAGGGCCGATTGGAAACAGCCTCTCTGTCCTTTCGGGTAGGGGTAAGGCTCGTCTACATATTACCCTCCTCAGACCCTACTTTGTGGGACTATACTGGGTAGTTGTTGTTGTTGTTGTTGTTGTTGATTGATTAATTAATTGAGTTTGGAGTAATGGCTATGTAATTTAAATTCTCAAAGTAGCCCCCTTTCAATATGATCCATCACTTAAAAGCTTATATTTTACCCGATATTTTTTTATGATAGTGGTATCACAACCAGCTTGTATGCATTTACGGGTGCTTGCTACATCCCACCAGCATAGGTATTGGATAACACTGTCCACCAAAACTTAGGCAGATGGGAAGAAATCATCCGGTGGCTTTTGACTCGGCTCCTATTTGAACTTGAGATCTCATGGTTATCCTTCCACTTCATTGACCACTAAGTCACACACTTGAGTTCTAAATTCTACTTGAATTCTAATTTTTCACTTGGAAATTTAAGCTAGATGTTAAATGTGACACCATCCTTCTTCTAAAAGTACATCTAGCTCGAGCATTGTTTCTCCTTATTCTTGTTGGTAGGGAAATATTTGTGATCCATACTTTGGTGAAAGAAGATAATTAAAGATGTGTTTCTAACCATATGGATATAAATCTTGAAGTTTGTTTTACGTCAAAAGACCCTTCAGCTCATTTCACTGAAATATTCATTATTTTTTATTTATCTCTTCATGTTCCTTAACAACTACATAAGCTTGAAAATGGGTATGTGGTTCATTTTACCCCAACCTTCTGTGCTGGATGTCATTCATTTTCTAGCACCAATGGAGAAAAAGAAAAGTTGTGCATATTCCAACATTAATTGAAATAAAAGTCAAGCATTTTGTACCTTTATCATTTGTGAATATCAGCTTCGAAAAGATTATATTCCGGAGGCCCGAAGAATTTTCAAACTTTAGCTCAGGATCAATTCATGCAGTTGTTTTTGAGGTGGATGACCGAGAGGCAATTGGGGGCTCGGCCTATGGGGGGCAAAGAGCTGTTTGTTGCACAGCAGATCTTGGAAAACTGGGAGTTTGCATACAAGGACAAATAATTCATCGCCCATCTACTAATAATCCTCATTGGCCTCAAGTATTTGGTGCCTCGTCTGGCACTGACGAGCTTGAAGCAAACTGCAGCCTAGAACAATACATATTACGAGAACAGGAATGTATAATGTGTATTTTATGCACTGTGACCCTAATCTTAAGGAAGTTGTTGTTGAAGGGAAAACCATATGGAAAAATCCTACTGGTTACCTACCTGGTAGGATGGCCCCACTTATGAACTTCTACGGGTTCATGTCTTTTGTGTTTGTGTTACTTGCGATCTTTTGGTTTTCTCAGTATGCAAGATTCTGGAGAGAAGTTCTTGCTTTGCAAAACTGTATTACTCTCATTATGACACTGGGCATGTTTGAGATGGCATTCTGGTACTTCGATTATGCTGAATTCAACGAAACTGGAGTCAGACCGACTGGGATCACTGTATGGCTGTTACCTTTGGTACAATAAAGTGTACAGTTTCACGTATGATTATCTTGATGGTCTCTATGGGCTACGGTGTTGTTAGACCAACTCTTGGTGGCCTTACGTCAAAGGTGCTTTTGCTAGGAGGAACTTTCTTTCTAGCATCGGAAATGCTTGAACTGGTAGAAAATGTTGGTACTGTTAACACTTACTCAGGAAAAGCCAGGTTATTTTTTGTACTTCCCGTGGCGATCTTGGATGCTTTCTTTATCCTTTGGATATTCACTTCCCTATCTGCAACGTTGAATAAGCTTCAGGTACATTCACCGCCCATCAATTTTGGTCTATAAAAGGGTTCCCATTCCACATTTCCTATTATCTTCATGTATTTGTGGATAACCAGAAATCTAGAGATGATACAAGTCACCTTCATATATTCTGTGTTAATTTGTAGTACAATGTTGTTAATTAGCTCTCTTTTCTGTTATTCATTGTTGCAATGATTAATACTGTGGCATTTTGTTAGCTTGGTTATTAGCTCTCTTTTGTATGATTATTTTGTTTAACTGCATTCAAAGGCAACACTCTCTATCATGATATATACTTAGTAGTTTCCATTAAGTGAAGAAGCTTCTTCACATGGTCAGATCATTATGTTTTATTAACAAGCGGTGTGCTGATAATTTTATCTTCGGTATTGAAGTTTATTTAGTTAAAATGAGGAAAAAGATTATTGATTGCTCACTTATTTTAAATGTTCTTCTGTATATCTATTTTACTAACATATGGTTAAGGTGGGACTTCTGCCTCTCTCCCAAAAGTAAGGAGCATTTAGTGCGTTTCTTGCAATAGAGGAAGAATTTACTTTTTCTTTTTTCTCGAGGAATTAGAGTTGAGGGGTTAATCATGGCATGACTTCATTTTCTCGAACCATTATTACTATCAAGCACTGATAGTTGATTTGCTGATGTTGTGAACTGACAGGCTAGAAGGTTGTTGGCCAAGTTAGATATATACCGAAAGTTCACAAATGCATTGGCTGTGGCAGTTATTGTTTCTGTTGGTTGGGTATGCTATGAGGTAATATTGGCCGTCTCCAGATTGAAGCTGATTTGTTGTTTTAGTTCCATTTAATCTAATAAAGCTGATTCTTAGCTTTTGTCTGCAAAAGAGCCAAGTGATGGCAACACAAAAGTGATCTGTTCAAAGATATCTGACTTAAAGAAAGGAAAAAGGTCAAACCTTTTACTCAACTTGTCCTATTCATGTGTACATGGAATGAGCTCTAGAAACAGTAACCAAAATATGGAGCACTCCTCTGATCCATGACTTTGACCTGAAATTTTAATTTGATGTGTGTGTGTGTATGGTGAAGGACTTCGGTTCTCATGAAACAAACATGAAAATGGTGAAATAAGGTGCTTACAAGTGATAAGAAGGTGATAAGAAGGTGCTTTAACCAAAGGAGTCGCAGTTGTACTGTTATTCGTGTCCCATTTCATCTGTTCTACGTCGATTAAATAGGTAATAGCATTATAATTCATGTTATCTTTTTTCTTATTCAGGAATTTTTATGAAACCTAGACAAACTGTAGTTTCAGAAACTGATTAAAGTAACTCCAATATAGGGGGATAATGAGTAATTTCAACAAGTGCAATGGCTAGGACAGCTACCGAATTATTGAGTATTTCCATAAGCTGAAGCAAATAGTTAGAGGTGTTCTTATATTCCTCAACTCGAATTACATTGGACGGGATTGTGAAATTTGTGTGAATCAAGATACAGAGAAAATCATCTAGAATTCGAAACGTACTCCTATTGGATACTCGTACTTGACTTCATATAACGTAGTTTTATTGTCCTCCTAATGTTCCCTATTTTTATATTATCAAGCAAAGAATTAAACTTGTTTTTTCCTGGCAGCTGTACTTCAAGTCCACTGATGTGTACAATGAGCGATGGCAAAATGCCTGGATCATTCCTGCCTTCTGGCAAGTGCTGTCTTTCTCTCTCCTTTGCGTCATCTGCGGACTTTGTGCTCCATCTCAAAACTCCATGAGGTAATACCAGGCTTTCTATCTTTGTAATGCATGTATCAAGTATTCATAAGTTCACAGAGCTCCTCCTGCGCAATTGCTTACCCTATAACATCCTATAAATGTTCGATTAATAATGATGATCATTCATGATGGCCTTTGAACAAGGGAGCCATTCATCCATTGCAGTTTTTATGTTAATAGAGTGTTATGTAGCATTTCAACTTTAATTTTCTAGACTTAGAATGAAAGGAGAATACCTCAACCATGTGAGAAAATGAGATGATTTCCTCCTCGCCCCCAACCCTCCCTATTTTCATTTGAGAGATCATGAATTAATTTTCTTTGTCATTTTAGGGGAAAAGAAGAGCATAGAACATATTCTCCTGGTATCAAAGATCCAGCACCGTTTTGTTCAAAATTTTCATGTATTCCCGTTTTCCCTGCAAAAAGAATCTCAAAAATGTGTCTTTCGGTGAGAAAAGTCAGCATTTGTTAGATGCGGTAGTTACTTTCTTCTATTTACGCACTTCAATACTCATTGAGTTTCTTTGCAATACATCTAGATATGCATATTCTGATGATAGTGAAGAGTTTGACAATGACGAAACATTGACGCTCATAAAACCGTCCCTCTGCCATCAAAGGATGTAAGAAGTCTATCTGAAGTGAGATCAACACTGGTTGGCAATGAGGCATCTAATGGTGGTGATCTGGAAGAAGACAAGACAGAGTAGAGTATATATTTTTATTCACACTACTGTAAGAAAATATGTCATGAGAAAAGTAATTGTTCTTAGAATCCTGTAGCTTGTATTCTTTGTGTAAAATTATTGAAAGTCAGGTGAAAACCAAATAGGTAATACGATAGGAAATTCGTTGTTTGCCGTCGCCTTCTCTTTATTCATGTTTTTTTTTCAGTATTTTTTTTATTGGATATTGTGATGTTGTCCACTGGAGCTGCCATATAAATGAAATTGGGTACTCTGCTAATTAGACAAGAGGGGTTGCTCTGATGGTAAGCAACCCCCACTTCCAACCGAGAGGTTGTGAGTTCGAGTTTCCCAAAGAGCAAGGTGGAAAGTTCTTGGAGGGAAGGATGCCGGGGGTCTATTTGGAAACAGCCTTTCTACCCAAGGGTAGGGGTAAGGTTAGCGTATATACTACCCTCTCCAGACCCCACTAAATGAGGTTATACTGGGTTGTTGTTGATGTTGGGTACTCTGCTAATCCTGCAGTATGCTTTTCCCCCTCTTTAGTGTTAGTCTGTGTTCACTATTTTAACGTCTCTATTGTTGCTCTTAGCTGTCTATGCAAGAATGTCACTTTATTCTCAAGTGTATGTCATCACACCTTCCTTACCATTATCATAGCTAGTGGTGGCAAACGGGCCGGTCGGGTCGGATATGAGTGAGTTGAAAATAGATAAATTATTCAATCCGGCTTATATTTAATAGAGATAAAAAACGAGTTAATCTGCGGATAATATGGACATCTATATTATTCATGACTTCTTGAATATGATCACTTTTGGGAGAATTAGTAGTCTCTCAATCTTGAAGAACCCCAATTTGAGGCTTTAAAAATATAAAAATTAAATGTATTGATTATCCATTTTCTAAATGAACATTATGGTTCTCAACTTCTCATTCATATTTGATCAGTTTTTAATACAACTAATCATAACTTAGCTTGCTCATAAGGTTCCATAGGTGATGTGGCACACTTATCAACTCAAGTTGGAACTCAGATTCAAGATCAAGCTTCAATCGTTGAATTAAAATACAAATCAATCAAACTCAAGAATAAGTGATTAAGTCCTTGAGTTAACAGTTGATGAGAAAAGAAAATTCAAATGATACTTTCTCCAGACGTAGAGAAACTCAAGAGATTCTAACACTCATTTTACTTACATAAAATACTAGGAGTACAATTTATTTTATGCTTGCATCAGTATAAACGGTATATATTAGGGTACGGCCCTTCTTCAGATCCGCAGTAAACAAGAATGCTTCGTGCACCAGAGTGTCCTCTTATCTTTAATTTTTTTTTCAGGCACCATATTTGTTGTTACATAGTACAATAGAATCAATTCTTCTTCGTTTTTCCTGCCAAAATTGATAGTCATTTACTCTCAAGTCACGGACGGAGTAGTGGGCCAAATCTGAATAAAATCTATGTACACTCTACTATTCCCAGACCCTATTAGTAGGATTCTACTAGATTGTTATTGTTATTGTTGTTGTACTCCCTCCGATCCACAATAAGTGACCAATTTATCCCGTTAAGAAACATTAAATTCTATACAAAAATATCTAGTATGACTAAACTATCCTTAATTAAATATTTATTGTGCGGAGCAAGAAAACATTTTAGAGATGTGAACATAAGGAGACTTTTGAAAAATAAAACTAATTTATTATTAATTATATAAATAAACACTTATTTTAGACCAAAATAAAAAAGTAAATTAATCACTTATTATGGACTATAAGGAGTATATGTTAAGGGTAAATAAGATTTGTTTTAATAAATATTGAGTAAAATTTGCAAAGTTCGAAGGTGAAGCACGTGTCCTAGTGTGTATTATTGCAGTAGGTCCCAAGATGGACCACAACAATTCTTATTCATTTTTCTTTTCAAAGTTTATTGTTAAACGAGTCGACTTGCCCGCGCTTTGCATGGTCACTAAAAATTTAAAATGTGATCAAACGTTACCAATTTTTTATTAAATAAATTAATCTATCTCTTTCTCATATTTCTTTTAATAGTCTATTTAATATTTTGTAATAGAAAAATATGTGAGAAATAATTAAATTAAGAGTCCATTAGGTCGAGCTGTCAAAAATTACTTCCTTTGAAAGTATTTTTATTCAAAAGTACTTTTTGAAAAAAATACTTTTTGCAAAATAGCAGTTTGTGTTTGGCCTATTCATTGGTTGAACTTTTTGCAATCTCATTGTGTTTGGTTAATTTTTCCAAAAAGTATTTTAAGTATTAATTTATGAAAAAGGATAGTAAATGTTCAATAGTATTATTTAAAAAAAATAATTTAAATATTTCATATAGAATAATTAATTAAAATACAAAACCTAAAATAAAAATAATAAAATAAAAACTCCAATCAAAATAAATTATAACTATTCCAAAGCAACAACATTAAGTTTCTAGTATTGCTTATTGTTTACATAATTTAAATATATCAAAGTACATTATTTAATATAAATTAAAATTTTACTCTTAGGAATAGGAGAAAGAGAATAAAAATATGGTTGAAATAAAAAAGAGAAAATATATATGGAATAAATAAAAATAAAAAGGAAAAGAAAGATGTTAAAATTAATGAGGAATATCTTAAAAAATATTAATTTATTGTAAGGTTATTTTTGTCTTGATATATTAATATTTTTGCTTTTGCTTATGTTTATTGGAAGCTTCTCTCCAAAAGCAGAAAAATTAGTTTTGCTGTTGCTCAAAAATACTTTTCCGTTTTGGCCAAACACCTCACATTTTTTGGAAAATACTACTTTTAACAAAAAAAAAAGAAACAGATTGGAGAGGATTTCTTATGCAAGAGTACTGGTGGAAACAGATATATCACAAACCTTGCCTGATAGTTTTGAGTTACATACAAAGAGGGGCGTTATTATACAACAGATTTATTACGAATGGAGGCCAAAATACTGCTGTGACTGTGTAAGATTTGGCCATAACACTGAAGACTGCTGGTATAAAAAGAAGCAGTGTAGTGAAGAGGTAGCACAAAACCACTACAAGGTAGCATGGGAAAAGAAGCAATTGCAAAGTGAGACTTGGAAATGGATACCAAAGCCAAAGCAGAATAGTGTGGTGGTTAAAAATGCTAGGACAGAGGACGAATGTAAGCAGACTGACAATGCTGGAAGCAAGGTTATTAACAGAGGGTTGGCAAAAGGGAAGAATGTACAACACTGTGCTGGAGCCTCATTGAACACGACAAACAGTTTCTCCTTGTTACAGATAGGTGATGATCCAGGGGACGCTGGCCCATCCAGCTTCACCACAACAGGATATTCAGCACATGAAATATTAGGGGTCTTAATAAGGCCCATAAACAGAAGGAGCTGAAGCTCTTTCTGAAAAAGCATAAAGTAGATTGTAAGGGATGTATAGAAACTAGAGTGAAGGAAGCAAAGGTGCAAAAGATTGTTACAAAAAATGGGGAATGATTGGAGATATACAGGGAATTACAATGAGCATCCAAATGAGAGAATCTAGATACTGTGGAATTCAAAAGTTTAGTTGCAGGTATTGAAGATTGATGAACAGTTTATACACTGTGAGGTTAAAGAAAGAGGTACAAATTTTAGAACACTGATAACAGTCGTGTATGCAAATAATGAGCTGAACAAGAGACAACAACTTTGGGCCAAATTGTTGATCTTAGGTGCTACTATTCAGGGAAGCTGGCTTCTCAGTGGAGACTTCAATAATGTTCTCCACACTGATGATAGAATAGGTGCTCCAGTTATGCAGCAGGAGATTCAAGGTTTTCAAGACACACTCATTGCTCTTCAACTCACTCAGTTGAAGAGTATGGATGTTTTTATACATGGTGCAATAAACAAAAACCAGAGACAAGAGTATATAGCAGAATTGATTAGGCCTTTGGGAATGTGAACTGGATGCAAGAATGCAGTCACATTGAAGCTGATGTGTTGACCCCGAGAGTTTCAGATAATTTCCCTATCCTTTTACTGTGTAACCCTGAGGAACAGAGAAGGAACATTCATCCTAAGCCATTCAAACTGTATACATCTGTCATGGACCATGCTGAATTCCCTAGCATTGTGGAAAGGGTATGGATCCAGCACCAACAGGGAGGGAGACTGCATAGAGTATGGAATAAATTGAAGGTCCTAAAGGTGGGTTAAAGGAGTTGAATACCTATATGGCAAAGTATAGGATACATCTTAGTGAGGCAAGGCAGAAGCTGGAAACTATACAGAATCAGATGCAGTCCAATTGTATGGACCAAAGGTTGATTGACCAGGAGAGGATGCTACTTATGGAGGTGGAGAAATGGAGTAATATAGAGGAGCAGATCTTACAACAGAAATCTAGAGCTCACTAGATTGCTTGTGGAGATTCCAACACTAAATATTTTCATGCTCAACTAAAGATGAGGACAAACTTTAACACTATCAACTCTATATATACTGAAGAGGGAGTAAAATTGTCTGATCCCAGGAAGGTGAAAGAAGAGTTTGTTACTTGCTTCAAGAGTCTACTGGGGGGAAACAACAGCATCTGCCAATGTCCAAACACTGAAGTAATCCACCAGGGCCCTTGCCTTAACTTACAACAGAAAGATGACCTAGTGAAGCCAATCACAAGGGAGGAAATACTAAAGGCAATTAAGGATATGCCTCATGATAAGGCACCAGGGGTGGATGGCTTCCCAGTTGAATTTTTTATAAGGCAGTGGCATGTAGTGGGGGAAGACATTTGTGAAGCTGTGAGAGAATTTTTTCTTACTGCGAAGTTACATACCGGAGTTAGCAGCATTGCACTAACTCTAATGCCTAAAGTACAGAATCCAAGCAAAGTGAAGGACTACAGACACGTTGCCAGTTGTACAACTCTGTACAAGATCATCACAAAGATTATTACAGCTAGGCTGAAAGTAGTTATTGACCACCTGGTGGGTAGATCACAGTCAGCATTCATTGAGGGTCGTAGTATTATTGATAACATCTTATTAACACAAGAACTGTTCAAAGGCTATTCCAGGAAGGGCATTTCTCCTAGATGTGTGCATAAGTTGGATTTACAGAAGGCCTACGACTCAGTTGAATGGTGCTTCCTTGAAAGACAGCTGAAGGACTTGGGCTTTCCTCATAAATTTATTGGGTGGGTTACGGAGTGCATATCCTCTGTTGCCTACTCTCTCAACATCAATGGTGGTCTCACTACACCATTTAAAGGAAGAAGAGGCTTAAGGCAAGGCGATCCGATATCTCCATACCTCTTTGTTCTGGCCATGGAGTATCTACAAAGAGAATTTGTGCAAATGATGATGAGGAAAGAATTCAAATTCCATGCTAGATGCAAGAATTTGGGTGTAGCACATGTTTGCTTCGCGGATGATCTTCTTATGTTCTGTAAGGCATATGTTCAGTCTGTAAGCTTACTGAAACAAACTCTCCAGACATTCTCTAAGGTTTCTGGACTTCAAGCAAATATTGATAAAAGTGCAATGTACATAGCAGGGGTAACAAACTGGCAGAAGGAGGAGATTTTACAGGTGTTAGGATATCATGAAGGCAGGCTCCCATTCAAATATCTGGGGGTGCATTTGGATCAAAGAAGCTGTCCATTGCTCAATGTTGGCCACTGGTGGAGAACATCACACAGAAAATAAACTGCTGGTCGTCAAGGTTACTCTTCTATGCTGGTCGACTTCAA
This sequence comes from Nicotiana benthamiana, assembly GCA_034376525.1. Classification (NCBI taxonomy): domain Eukaryota; kingdom Viridiplantae; phylum Streptophyta; class Magnoliopsida; order Solanales; family Solanaceae; genus Nicotiana; species Nicotiana benthamiana. Next base: position 30,148,857 of record CM067328.1, read on the forward strand.
CTGATTAAGTTAGTTCTATTTGGTATTCAAGCTTAATGGTCCCAAATATTCCTATTGCCTAAACAAATTCTGAGAATGACCGAAGCAATCTGCAGATCATATCTTTGGACAGGTTCAGCTACAGTTTCAAGGGGAGCTCTGATTGCCTGGGATACTCTCTGTATGCCATATAGTGCATGGGGATTGAATGTATTGGATTTGTCTAAATTGAATAAGGCTGCTGTTGTAAAGCATCTATGGGCACTGACTAAGAAGAAGGATAGCCTGTGGATAAAATGGGTGCATACCTTCTATATTTAGAACTGCTGTATTGAAGACATGGTAGTGCCTGGGTCTGCTGCTTGGGCAATAAGTAAAATATTTGAGTCGAGAGAGTTGATAAATGGAATTGCCACTCTCAATGGTAATCTGGACAGCTGATTATTGCAGCTGCAGCAGGGTGATTCTTTTAGCATTAAAAAGTTATACAGACAACTACACCCTCAGTACAGCAAAGTCCAATGGAAGACTATCATACCGCAGACTCAACTGCATCCCAGATACAAATTTATTCTGTGGTTGGCTCTGCACAGAAGACTAGCAACTGTGGACAGACTTCAGGTGTTAAATATCCTGGTTCCACAGGACTGTATTTTCTGTGGTTTGCATCGTGAAACCTTTGAGCATCTGTTATTTGATTGCTTGAAGACCAAAGAAATCTGGACTCGACTCCTTAGCTGGTTGGGCTATAAGCGATCCATTGCTGACTGGAAGGAGGAATGTGACTGGGTTAGTAAGCTGGCTAAAAGTAGAACTCAAATAGCAGAAATCACTGCATGTCTGTTTGGGATCCTGGTGACAGTGATATGGAGGGAGCGGAATAAAATGAGATTCCAGGGAGGTAAGTTGATGAGCGATACTGTTTGTAAGGAAATTGTAGTCCATCTCCACTCAAGAGAGGCTTCAAGTTATAAATGGAGGGTTGTCCTACAAAGTTTAAACCATTACCCCTAGACTTCTATTGAGATAGGCTCTCTTGAGACAGTTTTGTCACACGTATTATCAAATAGTAATATTGTTTGTTAGAGTGATAATAGTGTAGTGATTATATAGCATATGAGAACAGAAGGTCAACATCTATGTTTGTACGTAAAAAAAAGAAAGAACCTTATACTTTTGGCCTCCTATAAACTTGCCCAAACAAACTCTAAATAGAAAATGAGAGAAAAAAGGTGTTACAAACCTATTGAAACAATAAAAAATATAACATTAGAAACCAGTTACAAGGATGCTTTCTCCATAATCTAAAATGCATGCTTGCCTTCTTCAAAACGCCAGGTAAATTTTTTTTAAAATGTATTATTTAGTCAATCGAGTAATTTATGAGAAACTATTGTTATAATTCTTAAAATATTTGCTCCTTAAGATTCCACATTATAGTAATGCCCTTTTTACTCTTTGTTAACTAGGTCTAGTAATCTTTGTGCTGATCTTAAAATAATGATATAACTGGTCATTTTTACCATAAAAAATAAAACGGCTGGAGTTTCTATTGCATCACCTCATGTTAGTAGTGTACATGTTTTACATACATTATTTTCTTAAAAAGTTAAAATTATGTACTTCTATAACTTTATCTTATTTTATAAGATCATGAATGTCCTGCAAAAATAAGAAGTGCTATTTTTGGCGTTTTTATAATATAAACAGAGAGAATAACGAGTATTTTCAGTTTAATTTTATAAGATAAAATCTTTTAGTTTTATTTCAATTTTATGTGATTACTTGTTTAATTCTAATTAATATTCCAAAATATTTAGTTATAGCATATAACTAACCTACAGTGTTACCTTCACAAAATAAGAAATAAAAAATAAAAGGAAAGAGCTACATCTCTTGAGGGAAAAGGAAACGAAACGAAAATAAAGATTGTTATGATATACCTAAAAGGAAAAAAGAATTACATCGCCGAGAATAAATTAGTGAATCTTCTGATGATTCATAATAATAAAAATGAAACTGTTGAGCTACAAGCTTATCTAGCTTTTAAGCTTAAATATAGACATTGATATTGGGTTGTATATTTATTTTATATTTATTGTATACTTTGTATATTGTAGGCTTAGTTAGCTGTTTGGGCCTTAGCATAATCTGAGCCCATTTCTTTTTACATTTTACACTTGGGCCATCTGACCCGACCCAAGTATTATGTATATCTGTATAGGAACAGATATTTTGGGGTTATGAAGTCATTCTCTCTCTCGGACATTCCAGAGAGTTCTCTCATCTTCTCTCTCTCTTTCTCTCACTGTATCTCTCACTATTTTGCCTTCAATCTGTATGTTTTCATGGTATCAGAGCGGGATGATCCTTGGATTCTTCTCCGTTACTTGTTATCGATCGTGTTGGAAGTTTTATCGAAGTTTTTCTTGGATATTTGTGAGAGATTCTATTTACCGAGAGAACGATGTGTATTGAACGGATAATCGTAACTTTTACTGATGTTTGATGCTTCGATCTTCACTCAGTGGATGTTTTGGGTGATTTTCCGACATCCCTGACCTTTTTCCGGTGACTTTCTAGATTCAAGAGTTTCCGGTGGTCGGACCTAGGGTTTTACTGCTATCCGATGGCTCGATCCTCACTCGGTGGATGTTTTGGGTGATTTTCCGACGTCCCTGACCCTATTCCGGTAAGTTTCCAGACCCTACGATTTTTGGTGGTTGGACCTAGGGTTTTATCTGGCGACTTAAGGCCGTTCTTCTCCGGTCGCGAAGGAGGAGGATAACTCTATCCCTGTTCTAAGTGTTGTATATTTTGCATGTGGGTTCTGATTCAACTTTAGCCTCTTTACTGAGACTGTTTTTTTTATTTCAAACTGGTTATTGTTCATGACTTCTAATATGAATGTTAATACCTCCTCAGTGGACTCTACCAGCCCCCTTTTTGTTTACTCCTCTAATGTTCCTGGAGTTTCTCTTGTGTCCACTCCCTTCTCGGGCAGTGGCTATGGGGGTTGGGGGAGGAAAATGATAGACGCGTTGTCTGCTAAGAACAAAATTGGTTTTGTTAATGGCACATGTCCCGTCCAGTCACTAATGTGACTGATCAAAGACTATGGGACGGATGCAATAATATGGTAATTTCCTGGTTAACTGCCTCCCTATCCCCTCAAATTGCTGAAAGTGTGCAGTATTCTGATACTGCACAGAGTATATGGTCACAGCTTCAGACCAGATATGGCACTGCCAAAAGGACCAAAATTTTTGAACTAAAAAGATAGCTTTCTCACACTTCTCTATGGTCTCTAGATGTAGCTTCATATTTTAACAAACTTAAAGGACTGTGGGATGAATTAGAAACAATGTATACAAATCATGGGCAAAGATGTGTTTGTGCTGCCAAAAATGGCATAATACAGGAAGATGATGAGAATAAGGTGTTTCAGTTTCTAATGGGCCTTAATGAAGCATACATGGGGGTAAGGAGTAACCTATTGATGATGCAGCCACCTCCAACCCTTGACAGTGTCTACAATATGGTCCTCAATGATGAGAAGCAGAGACAAGTCCAGTCCCCTTCTCAGTTTAATCCAGACTCTATGTCTTTCAATGTCCACACAAATAGACATTCAGTTGGATTCAATAAGGTCAGAGTGCCTAATCCTTCTCCTCCTTTCAGACAAAGAGTTAATTTTGACCAAGATAGAGGCTCTTTATTCTGTAGATACTGCAAAAAATCTGGGCACTTAATTGATAAGTGTTTCAAGATTCATGGGTATCCACAAAGTACAACATGTAACAAGGGGAGGAGACCTGCTCCTGCTCATCTAACTGCTGGTGTGGATTTCCCTTCTTCTGAAGGACATGTGTCTGTTCCCCAAGGAAATCCTCCTGAAAGCCATCACCCTGTTACAAACATAGATGGCCAGAGTTCTGTGATACCAGGGTTGAGCAGACAACAGTATGACCAATTGATGAGCTTGTTACAACAGACTCAGTTAGGGGATTCCACTGCTCAGACTCCTCCTCCCATGTATGCTGCTAATTTTGCTGGTACTATGCTAACTGAGAGCCCTATTTCTGATCCCAAGCTTTGCATGCTTACCCATATTAACTCTGCCACCTGGATAATAGACTCAGGGGCATCTAATCATATGACATATGATAAAAGTTTACTCTTCAACATAACACCTTTAACTGTACCCTACCTTGTAACTCTTCCTAATGGATATAAATTGAAAGTGACATGCACAGGATCCTTCGCATTAAATCCATCCATCACCCTTCACAACGTCTTATTAGTTCCTTCTTTTAAACACAACTTGATTTCTGTCCACAAGTTAGTGAAATAGTTGCATTGCATAGTTTTGTTCACTGCAACTTGTTTCTTCCTCCACATGATACAGGACCCTTCTCTGAGGAAGCCTCTGGATCTTGGTAGAGAGGAGGCTGGTCTATACAAGCTTGCTTGGGCTCCAGCTTCCCCTTCTTGCTCTACTGGTTGTTCATCTACTTTTGTATACTCTAAATCTGACTCTTGTAATCATGACAATTCTTCTTTTACTGGTTGCCATAAAGATGTTACTTTACCTCCCAATGTAAATAGTTCCATATGTAATAATGTTGTTACAACTGACATGAATTACATTTGGCATTTGAGACTTGCTCATACTTCATTTTCATACATGAAACACATTTCTGGATTGTCTTTTCCTTTTGCTTCTAAGCAGTCTTTCCCTTGTTCTATCTGTCCTATTGCTAAACAGACTAGACTTCCCTTTCCTGATAGCACAATAACTACTTCTAGACCTTTCCAATTGATTCATGTGGACACTTGGGGCCCCTATCACACTCCTACTTCTTCTGGTTTTAGATATTTTCTTACAATAGTTGATGATTTCTCTAGGGCTACCTGGACACACTTACTGGGGTCTAAAAGCAATGCATTTTGCCTGCTTAAATCATTTCTGTGTATGGTTAAAACCCAGTTTAATGCTGTGGTTCAAATTGTTAGAATTGACAATGCTTTGGAATTGGGGTCTAGCATTGAGGGTGCATCTTTCTTTAGTAACCAAGGGATTATTCACCAAACAACATGTCCTCATACTCCTCAACAGAATGGTGTTGTTGAAAGGAAACATAGGACTCTTCTTGAAGCATGTAGAGCCTTACTCTTTCAATCTGGCTTACCCATCTCTTTCTGGGGGGACTGCTTACTAACTGCCACCTATCTACTTAACAGAATACCATCCAGACTTCTTCATCATAAATCTCCCTATGAAGTTTTGCATGGAAAGGCACCAATCTACTCTCATTTGAGAGCATTTGGGTGCCTTGCCTATGCTACTGTTCCAACTCCTCAAAGCGACAAGTTGAAACCTAGAGCCATTTCCTGTATGTTCATTAGGTATCCTTTTGCCAAAAAAGGGTTATAAGCTTTATGATCTCACTTCCAAAAAATACTTTGTCTCCAGGGATGTTATATTTCATGAAACCTACTTTCCTTTTAAAACTATTTCATCTTCTGCTCCTCTTGCTCCTTCTTCCTTTCCCTCTGTTCCTCCTCTTGAGCCTTCATTCTCTGATACAGACTTGTTTATACCTGTCTGTTCCTCTCCTCCTCCTCCTCCTTCTGCCACAACTTCCCCTTCTTCTAATCCAGCCTCCATTCCTCCCTTGAATCCTGATATTTCTCCTCCTGATTTGCCTTCTTCCACATCTGTTCCTGCTCCCAGAAAATCTGGAAGACAGCATAATCCTCCCTCTTGTCTTAAGGACTATGCCTGTCAACTTCCTGCCTTTTCAGGCTCTTCTTCTTCTTCTTCTTCTCTGGAATCTAAAAGCTGCATCTGTTCCAGTATGGCAGGATGCCATGAGAAAGGAGTTTGATGCCTTGGATGCCAACCATACCTGGGATGTTCTTCCTCTTCCTTCTGGTAAGAAACCCATAGGCTGCAAATGGGTTTATAAGATTAAATATAAGGCTGATGGCAGTGTTGAAATGCATAAATATCGGCTTGTTATTAGAGGTGATACTCAGGTTGAAGGAGTTGATTTCACTGACACCTTTTCTCATGTGGTTAAAATGTCCACTGTTAAGTGTATTATTGCTGTGGATGTTAAGAATAATTGGAATTTATTTCAGCTTGATGTTAACAATGCTTTCTTGCATGGTGATTTGGATGAGGAGGTATATATGAAGCTCCCTCCAGGTTTGGCAGTTTCTTCTCTTTCTTTTTCCTCTGCTCCTCTTGTTTGTAAGTTGAAAAAGTCTCTCTATGGGCTGAGACAGGCTTCCAGACAATGGTATGCTAAATTGTCTTCTGCTCTATATTCCAGAGGCTATACACATTATTTGAATGATTATTCTTTATTCATCAAAGATAAACCTGGATCTCTAGTGATTGTAGCAGTTTGTGTGGATGACATTATTCTTACTGTGGATGACGATGATGAGATTGCTGCCCTGAAACTGTTTCTGGATGATCAGTTCAGGATTAAAGACCTGGGGTCTTTGCATTAGTTTTTGGGCATAGAGGTGTCAGTTGTTCCTGGTGGGGTGATCCTTAATCAGCATAAGTATGTTTCTGACCTGCTGCATTAGTTTGACTGTATAAATGTTTCTCCTGTTGTTAGTCCTTTGGATATTAATGTCAAACTTCATGCTGATTCTGGTGATCTTTTCTCCTCCCCTGATCAATATAGGAGTCTGGTTGGTAAACTCCTATTTTTGACTCACACTAGGCCTTACATCTGTTTTGCTGTTCAGCATCTGAGTCAATTTCTGAAATGTCCCAGAGTCCCTCATATGAATGCTGCACTCCATGTCCTCAGATATCTTAAGGGCACTTTATCTTTGGGTCTGTTCTATTCTTCCAGTTCTGATTTCTCTGTTACTGCTTATTCTGACAGTGACTGGGCTGCCTGCCCTGATACTCGCAGATCTGTTACTGGTTTTTGTGTTATTTTGGGTAGTTGTTTGATTAGTTGGAAGTCCAAAAAGCAACCTGTAGTCTCCTTATCTTCTGCTGAGGCAGAATATAGGGCACTCAGTAAAGTGGTAGCTGAATTGTCTTGGCTCTCTCGTTTACTTACTGATATTGAGGTTTCTGTTACTCTTCCCTTCTCTATTTTTTGTGACAACAGACTGCCATTCATATTTCCAAGAATCCTGTTTTTCATGAGCGGACCAAGCATATTGAGGTGGATTGTCACTTTATTAGGGATCAGTTGACTGGTGGGCTCATTACTATCTCCCATGTCCCTACTTCTCGACAGCTTGCTGACCTCCTCACCAAGCCTCTGCCTGGGACTGTCCTCCATCCTCTCCTGCTCAAGTTGAAGGTGGTCTCCCCCTCCAACTTGAGGGGGGGTGTTGTGCTACAAGCATATCTAGCTTCTAAGCCTAAACATAGACATTGATATTGGGTTGTATATTTATTGTATATTCATTGTATACTTTGTATATTGTAGGCTTAGTTAGCTGTTTGGGCCTTAGCATAATCTGAGTCCATTTCTTTTTACATTTTACACTTGGGCCGTCTGACCCGAACCAAGTATTATGTATATCTGTATAGGAACAGATATTTTGGGGTTATGAAGTCATTCTCTCTCTCGGACATTCCAGAGTGTTCTCTTATCTTCTCTCTCTTTCTCTCACTGTATCTCTCACTATGTTGCCTTCAATCTGTATGTTTTCAGAAACACCTACTCACTGAACTATTAGCATAATTGTGAAAAATAAAATGACTTATTTGCTTATAAGAAGAATAAGAAACTTACGTAAAATATAACAAAGTGTCACACCTTCTTTGTTTTTCTTTTCTTTTATTTTTGTTGAATAAAATTGTTAGTGCATAATAATAAAAAATTTAAAAAGAAAAGTTGGAACCAGCATAAACGAAGTAAGTAATAAATTGATGGAATGCAACAAAAATCTTCGCTGCCTTTCTCTGTAAAGTTCATGAGTCGACAATACGACAGTAATCAAGATTGCTTTGAGCCTGCAATAACTTGGCAGAAGAACAATGACATTGCTAATACGTCTAACGTCTATGTACGAATATATAAGAGAAGAAAACTTCAGAAAATTGAATGATTGAGGTTAGGGGTTGTGAATTTGTAGGAATAAAAAAACCGTTGGTGACAACTTTGATTAGTATTTACCACACATGTCTCGACCCAAAATCCACTAACGGTCGTGGTAGCGTCGGACACCGCTATCAGGCCAGCCAATTCAAATACTAAATTAAATCTCATTTTATAATTTTTGAAATACATGATTTTTCCTTCATTATTTAGAAATTATAAGGAATATATTTTCAGATCACTTTAAAAGTTAATCAATTAATATAATACTTCAAACCATCCCAGAACCCGGTGTCACAAGTGCATGAACATCTACTGATAAGAGAAATAAAATACATCCGCCTGGAATACAGTGGATGGAAAGCAAGTACAGTACAAAGGAAGGGACTACTTTAGCCGCGGTCGTCTCGAATGATGCAGCTCACCTAGCACCAAAATCATCCGTGCTGCTACGCCCAGCAAGCTACTGGAGTTACAGATACCTGTGCAATAAAAATGCACATCAAGTGTAGTATGAGTACAAAACAACGTGTAACCAATGAGTGTCCCGCCTAATCCCGAAGGGGTAGAGACGAGATGATCAACCTTGACACTCACTAGCAGTCCAATATTAAACAATGGATTTATTTTATAACATGGTTCTAATCCAGATAGAGGAAACAAGTAAACATATAACTTTTTCATGAAACATTTCCTTATATTTCTTGTTATTATTAACAATATGATCTCGAGCTATGGTGAGGCATGAAACAACTCAAATAAGTTCAAGACAACAGCACAAACATGCGCATATCATATCGAGGTCGATGGACCGCTCCAACAAAAATGTAAAGTGTGCACTGTCAAGGGTCGAGCGGCCAGTACCATAAATGCATCTATGTCACCGAGGCGGTCGGTCCGTTCCAAAATTTAAACACATACCCTGCTCGCGAATCATGCATGCGGTGTAGGTACACATCGAAAATCATGCACAAATAGCCAATTAGGAATTTATTCGGGAACAATTATCCAATTACAAGCAATTTCCTTTTTAATCAATTTAAAAGAAAGAAGTGTAATCCTTTAGGAATTCGTTTACAAATTCTATGTGATATAAGCAATTCATGCCATCAATGCGTTCACAATTAATCCAAGTGTAACATGTTTTTGGGTCCTAGGCTACCCGGGAAATAGCATAATAGTAGCTACACACCGACTCTCGTCACCTCGTGCGTACGTAGCCCCACAATTAGGAGCACATAATTATTTTAACTCACATATGGGATAATGACCAAAATATTTTGAAGATAAAGTTTGCCCATGAACTCACGAACTCAAATATATGATTTTCTCTTAATTCCATACTCAAAATCATGGCTAAAATCCAAGGTTAAAATTTTCTAGGTTGTCAACCAAACCTCCTTATTTGCTCTAATTTCCATGCTTAAATCCATATAAAAGTGATGTATTCAACTCAAAAGTGGTAGGGGTAACTTACCTTAACATTGACGACAAAATCCTCTCTTGAAGCTCCCCAAAGATCGCCCAAGCCATGATGAAATGGGAGTAGTGCACTCAATCCCATGATTTACAACACGTTTCTGCCTCCAACGTTTTCCGCTTTTGCGGTCGAGGGACCACTTCTGCAGTCCCGCTTTTGCGAAAGTCCACGAAGCTTCTCCGATCTCTCAAATCACCCGACCAACCGCTTCTGCAATCTACCCATCGCTGAAGCGATTTTACTTCTGCAGAACAAAATCTTCTTTGCAGTTCCTGGACAAACGTCCACTTTCCGCTTTTTCGTCTGCCAAGCCGCTTCTGCGGCTCCAAAATCGCAGAAGCGAAAATACCAGAAGCAACAGGCCTAATATTTAATTAGTCCAAAAACTCTCCGTTTGGCCACCCAAACTCACCCGGAGGCCCCCGGAACCTCAACTAATCCCAAAACACATTATGGACTTGCTCGAGGCCTCAATTCATAACAAACAAAGCCAAAATCACGAATTACACCCCAATTCAAGCTTTTTGAACTTTGAACTTTTCAACTTCTACTTTTGATGTTTAAACCTATCAAATCACGTCTGATTGACTTCAAATTTTTCACACACATCATAATTGAAATTACGAAGATATTCAAACTTTTGGAATCGTATTCCGACCCCGATATCAAAAAGTCCACTCCGATCAAACTTCTCCAAAACCTTCAGATTTCTATCTTTAGCCAAATGGCTTCAAAATAACCTACAGAGCTCCGAATTCACTTCCGATCGCGCTACCAACTCCAGAATCACCATACGGAGCTACTCCCAGTCTTAGAATCCCAAACGGACATTGAAAACACTGAAATTCACTTCAAGCCAAACTTAAGAAATTTCTTCGAAAATGCTAACTTTCACAATAGGCGCCAAAACACTCCCGGGTTATCCAAAATCCGAGACGGGCATACGTCCAAGTCCGAAATCATCATACAAACCTGCTGAAACCTTCAGATCCCGATTCTGAGGTCGTTTACGTAAAAATCCAATCCTAGTTCATTCTTTCAACTTTAAGCTTCTGAAATGAGAATTTTCATCTAAATTTAACTCCAATCTTTCTGAATTTTGATTCCTACCATGCGCACAAGTCATAACACCTAAAATGAAGATGCTCATGGCCTCAGACTGCTGAACGACGTGCTAGGGCTCAAAACGACAGGTCGGGTCGTTACATTCTCTCCCACTTAAAAATGTGTTCGTCCTCAAACGTGCTTAGAACTATCCCAAAGTAGTCTAATTAAATCACTATTTATCACCTTATGCACCTTTTCGTGTCACCACGACTTAGTTGAGCACATTAGCTCGATAAATTCTAAAGATACTCCCCTTTATTCAGGCAAATAAGCCTTATATCCCAATTGCAACATCCAAAATTCTATGCCAGGCCTGTCTTCATCAAGAGATCACCAAATCATTCACCACACGCTGTACCCAACATGACTGTATAACTTTGCTGAATTCACACTTTGCATCACTTACTCATAGGACCACAATAACATTTTCCGATCAACTTAGCCCAAATTCAACGAATCAGATGTTCCCATTGCACCTCATGAACTACATAGGTCTTGCTCTAACCTTTATAACACTAACACAACGAAAGAGATGCGCCGAAATTCATAACCAACTGTCGAATCAACAAATCATTGAGTCTATACCTCTGACTAGAACCATTACCACATTCTGAACCAAATCATGATCTTTGCTCCTTTATATACTTCATATAATCAGGTTGCACTGATCCTAAGTCTGATAATCTCGTCTCAACCAGTACGAACTACTCAGGCAATAAGCTACCTCGGACACTATGAAAGTCCCATATGATGTCACAATGTGCCAATAGGCTGCCGATTAGGATATGATACAAGAGGAAAGCAAACTCTGAACAGGAGATCTAATTACCCCGCCCGCGAATCATACATGCGATGTGGGCTAACAACTTATACGAGTTTTCCTCAGAAAATGGGAAACATAACACATTAAATAAACTAGGGGGAACTGTCCTTAACATCACACTGTTGCGGCGTGCAACCCGATCTACATGTAGAACTCACATAAGGAGGTACACATCGAGCTAAATTTCTCACCGCCTCAAAATACCGAACATCGGTCATAAACACCATGAGGTGCATAATACCATCCCTGAGGGAAACACATAGGGTATAGGCTACAAAACTCAAGCACAACTGAGGTGCAATACATGATCTGAATCTCAAGAGCCATGCTACTCATATAACATCACCGCTACGCGGAACCTCAACACATAAGAAATTTATCAAGTCGTTTCACAATCATATGGCGCAATACATCATTACCTGGAATAGCTGACGACAAAATAACACCTCGACTATTCCTCCACAGGGAACGCTCGCTGAAACGAACTCAAATGGTCTGATATAAAACCCTGTTCACAAATAAGTCAATCCCCTGATCTCACGCCGATTTCTGAATGTGCCAACTTGGCTAATGTCCTTTTAAAGGCCCATAATAACTCCATTTTTCCTCATAACACGTAAGAACAACTATTATAACCGGAGCAAGCTCCTCAATTCATAACCCATTAAAAAAAAGTGCCCTCCATGCCTAAATTCTCAAATCGATGATATTACCATAATCCTCATACTTGGTTTAAATCTCTAATCAATCAAGTGACTACATGTTACACTTATACAATCTTCCTATATGACACACTCCCACAACCTTCCAAAATAATTAACGGGTCTACACATCCAAACCACTGACTGCACCAACGCTGAAAAGCAATCAAGAATCTTTAACCAGGACGAAAAGCCTTTCTCACAAAACACCGATCTCAGGTGATACTGAAGACAACAGCAACTTACTCAAAACACTGAAACTCCCTTCCTGCTCATCCGAGCTCGTGACATCATAGTCTTTACCAAGATGTAACCTTGATCCTCACTTCATATTCCATACCTCTCACTGCACCCAACGTGCCCATATATGATAGACACAATTTCCATCACAACCCTGGAACCACTGATACACTAACACTTCATCATATAAAACTTCTCATTTAACTAACTTCAGGAGAACTATCGCGAAATACATGTGAATTTTCATCACCATAGAGTATACCAATCTCCAAGTAGTGGTCCAACCACCATAACCCTTCCGGGATCCACCTACTCATAACAGGATATAAAAGAAGAATGCTTCCGAATAACATCAATCACTACGACCGACAAACATCACAAGCACCACCACAATTCACATACATGACTTGATCACGCTGGATGAACTGATCACCACTACCAATATGCCAAGTTAACCATGTCTAATCAATCTACTTCCTTCCACTAAATCCTTGATTGCCTTAGAAATAATACTTCTTCATTCAACACATAACATACTCCATCTACACTCATCCCGAGTGATCTTGAATCACGAGACCATGCTATCCCGAATTCCACAAACCATTTCATATTTCTCAATGCTACCCGCAAGTCAAACTATCGTAGAACATTCTGGGCACCTTCTCATAAGATGCTACAAAGCTTGATTCTTAACCGTACTCATAGGCTCAAAATCCTTGGGCACCTTACTTTAACTTCCGAATTCACTAGGATCATTATTGAGAGCCACCCGCTCTGTCTTGGTACCGCATATAACTCACTCCATAAATCTTATAACACACGAACACTCTCTCCGCAAAGCACCCGGTGAAATCACTTCCTCTGAAACCTACATCTATACGAGGCATAAATCCTGAGCCTTTTTTCAAGTCCGAACATGAGCTAATAAGGCCAACCACAGCAGGCCTCCAATAATTTATTTGCTCGAATTACCACGTATGGTCTTTTCTCATAGCTGAAATAAACCATCAATATGCTAATAACCAGAAATCACGCAAGTAGTAAACCATACAACCCAATCATATGCGGTGAGACTCTGCCACTTAGCTTAATGCCATAATTTTGCAATTCTAGAGTTCGCCCGACCTCTTATTGACATAACCTCGCACCATAAACTACCAAAATTTATCAGAATCTTCCTGTAAATCCCCATCTTTCATATTCTGAATCATCATCCACATTCGCACGATCGATATCTTTGTTGAACAACCAATATAATTCTTTTCAGAAGCTTCGCGAACCACGCGACCACTAACCTGCTCACTGGGAATAACCCACATAGGGAATCACTTCCCGACATCTTCCCATGCCGCTGAACGGGGTACATTCACTATGACACCAATAGCCCATACTTCTTATCATACCCGCAGGCTTCAATCACAAATCCTTAAAAACCCCAATTCGATCCAAACTTTCCGTAAGGTGCGTAGTCTTCCTACTACCAAGCCCGTATGCAACACCCACCATTTTCCCACTTTGGTGTAACTCATCTCTTTAATCGGTCACTAGACCTTGCTTCTCCTACTTGCCCTTCTAGAAATTAAACACTGCCTGACACTTCCCACATGTCTTTCCTCATACGCTGCTGCTCAATTGTTGCCTTAATTAAAACCTATCTTCGTGGAATTTGAACCCACAATAGCTGCTAATCTTTATGCCTTTCCAAAGTTCATATTTATCGAGATGTCAACATTAGAAATTTTGAGTCGATCTTAAACCACAACACCATGCGATATCTGATAGTTGTATCTCCAATACTATTTACAATATCTTGCCTTAAAGGAGAATCATAGCAGATTATACATCGGCGAACTTGGTACGTCCCATTAGAGCCTTGACGCCCCATTAAGGAAGAAAGCTCCCTCTCACTTGCAAAGACCATGTCTCATTACTTCCACTAGCCTAAATCTGACCATCCTTAGCCCAACTGCCTTTCCCTTACCTAGAATAAAATATTGAATCCCTTGATTATACGCTGAGTAAAATTTCCTTCAATTCATCCACTACCCCGACATGTGGGCAAACATCCTATCATTACAACAACATTGCAGAATAATCGCTCATAAGCATCATGGCAACCTGTGCCTAGACTCAAGGCTCTTAAAAGTCCTGTTACTGATATGAACAATAGAATATCCTCCCATAAAGTGACTATAATATTTCAATCAACTATACCGGGAAAATCATCCCGCACCACAATTGTAGTGCCATTTCAATTATTCAAATTCTCAATTTCTAATAAGCGCTCGCGTCGCGTAAGATTGAGTAGGAAGGAATCAAAGGCATAAGTTTCAAATAAATCGAACCGCCCGATAAGGAAATCAAGGAGGGAAGTACTCCTAACAGCCCTGTAGCCTCCCGAGGATAAGTACATACGTCTCCGTACCGATCCGCGAGACTCTACTAGCCTTGCTCATGACTCGTGAGACCGACGGGAACCTAGTGCTCTGATACCATATTATCACGACCCAAAATCCACTAAGGGTCGTGGTGGCGTCAGACACCACTATCAGGCCAGCCGACTCAAATGCTAAATTAAATCTCGTTTTATCACTTTTGAAATACAAGATTTTTCCTTCATTATTTAGAAATTATAAGGAATAAATTTTCAAATCACTTTCAAAGTTAAGCAGTTAATACCATACTTCAAACTATCCAAAACCCCGTATCACAAGTGCATGAGCATCTACTGATAAGACAAATAAAATACAACTTCCGCCCAGAATACAGTGGGCAGAAAGCAAGTACAGTACAAAGGAAGGGACTACTTTAGCCATGGCCGTCTCGAATGATGCAACTCACCTAGCCCCAAAATCATCTGTGCTGCTATGCCCAACGAGCTACTGGAGTTATAGATACTTGTGAAACAAAAATGCACAGCAAGTGTAGTATGAGTACGAAACAACGTGTACCCAATGATTGTTCCCCCTAATCCCGGAGGGGTAGAGACAAGATGGTCAAACTTGACACTCACTAGCAGTCCAATGATTCTTCATATTTAATAAATATATTAAACAATGGATTTATTTTATAACATGATTCTAATCCAGATAGAGGAAACAAGTAAATATATAATTCTTTCACGGAAAACTTCCTTAGATTTCTTTTTATTATTATCAATATGATCTCGAGCCATGGTGAGACATGAAACAACTTAAATAAGTTCAAGACAACAGCACAAACATGCACAAATCATGCCGAGGTCGATGGCCCGCTCCAACAGAAATGTAAAATGTGTACTGCCGAGGGTCGAGCGGCCCGTACCATAGATGCATCTATTTTACCAAGGCGATCGGCCCGTTCCAAAATTTGAACACATACCCTACTCGCGAACCATACATGCGATGCAAGTACACATCGAAAATCATGCATAAATAGCCAATTAGGAATTTATTCGGGAACAATTACCCAATTATAAGCACTTCCCTTTTTAATCAATTTAAAAGAAAGAAGTGTAATCCTTTAGGAATTCGTTTACAAATTCTATGTGAATTAAGCAATTCAAGCCATCAATGGGTTCATAATTAATCCAAGTGTAACATGCTTTTGGGTCCTAGACTACCCGGACAATATCATAATAGTAGCTACGCACGGACTCTCGTCACCTCGTGAGTTCGTATCCCCATAATTAGGAGTACATAATTATTTTAACTCACCTATGGGGTAATTTTCCCCTCACAAGATTAGAAAGGAGACTTACATCGCTCCGAAGACTCATAGCCGACGCTCCACATCTTTCCAATAGATCGAACCAATTCACAGAGCTCCAAAACTAGCCAAATAACGGCAAACATATGAGAATATACTCAACTACTTGCTAACAATTCAAATTATAAAATTTCCCAACTCTATTTTGTGAAATGACCAAAATTCCCTCAAACTCACGTGCCAGGAATTCGAAATATTTCAAAGATAAAGTTTACCCATGAACTCACGAACTCAAATATATGATTTTCTCTTAATTCCATACTCAAAATCATGGCTAAAATCCAAGGTTAAGATTTTCTAGGTTTTCAACCAAACCTCCTTATTTGCTCTAATTTCCATGCTTAAATCCATATAAGTGATGTATTCAACTCAAAAGTGGTCAGGGTAACTTACCTCATCATTGACGAGAAAATTCTCTCTTGAAGCTCCCCAAAAATCGCCGAAGCCATGAAGAAATGGGAGAAATGCACTCATTCCCATGATTTAAAACAAGTTTCTACCTTTAATGTTTTCCGCTTTTGCGGTCCCACTTTTGCGGAAATCCATGCCGCTTCTGCGGTCTCTCAAATCACCGGACCAACCGCTTATGGGGTCTACAAAATCGCTTATGCGAAACAAAATCTGCTTCTGCGATTCCTGGCCAAACGTCCACTTTTCGCTTTTGCGTCTGCCAAGCTGCTTCTGCGGCTCCAAAACCGCAGAAGCGAAAATACCAGAAGCAGTAGGCCAAAAAATTTAATAAGTCCAAAAACACTCCGTTTGGCCACCCGAACTCACCCCGAGGCCCCCGGGATCTCAACCAAACTTACCAACCAATCCAAAACACATTACGGACTTGCTCGAGGCCTAAATTCATAACAAACAACGTCAAAATCACGAATTACACCCCGCTTCAAGCTTTATGAACTTTGAACTTTTCAACTTCTACTTCCGATGTTTTAACCTATTAAATCACGTCCGATTGACTTCAATTTTTGCACACAAGTGATAATTGAGATTACAAAGCTATTCAAACTTCTGGAATTAGATTCCGACCCCGATATCAAAAAGCCCACTCCAGGTCAAACTTCTCCAAAACCTTCAAATTTCTATCTTTAGCCAAATGGCTTCAAAATAACATACAGAACCTCCAAATTCACTTCCGATCGCGCTCCCAACTTCAGAATCACCATATGGAGCAACTCCCAGTCACGGAATCCCAAACGGACATTGATAACAATGAAATGCACTTCAAGCAAAACATAAGAAATTTCTTCCAAAATACTAACTTCCACAATAGGCGCCAAAACGCTCCCCGGTTATCCAAAATCCATGCCGGTCATACGCCCAAGTTCGAAATCATCATACGAACCTACTGAAACCTTCAGATCCCGATTCCAATGTCTTTTACTCAAAAATCCAATCCTAGTTCATTCTTTCAACATTAAGCTTCTGAAATGAGAATTTTCATTTAAATTTAACTCCGATCTTTCTGAATTTCGATTCCGACCGTGCGCACAAGTCGTAAGCCTGAAATGAAGCTGCTCATAGCCTCCGGCTGCTGAACGACGTGCTAGGGCTCAAAACGACAGGTCGGGTCGTTACAACACATAAGATAACGGCCTGCATGAATGGAGCTTCCAGGAGTTAGTGCATTGGATTCCTGGGCAACTGCATTTAGTAGAGCTGACTGAAGATAAGGGCGCTCCCGCAGGGTCCCGTTGACCTACCTTTGCCCTCTCAGGTTCGACCACCGCAGGCTTCTTCGCGGTCTGATTGGTCGTGCTGTCGTATTCGATCGTTCTGTGTCCAAGAAGTACTTAGCATGCCACATGAAAAGATGATAATTAAGTTCATGTCTATAATTAATGTTATTATATGGACCGTACTAATTACAAAATAACCGCAGCTTTGATGTTTGTGAAGGAAGGCACGGTCAGCAATTCAAAGCAAAATGTTCAAAAAAGAAGAAGAAAGATAAATGGTAATCCTTGTCTAAGAGATGTGCCAAGTCACATTTTACATTCCCTCCTATATATATATATATATATATAAACTATATTTTATGATAAATCACGCGACTTACATACACTTTTCTGTAATAAATCATACATCGTGCCAACTCATTAATTTTTAAATATATCGAACCAGTATAAGAAAATACTACTATGAGTTAAAAAAAATATTTTCTATCAAACGGCAAAACAATTAAATTGTTAACAAATATTAGCATTAACTTCAACCACAAATATCGAGTAGAAGAGATTCCAATTAAAATCACGTGTTTCTAGTGTGTGTACAATTGCACTAGCCCAAGTTGGCACACAAGTCCTCTTCATGAATCATGATGTTCATACATACCTAAGTTGTTCTTGCACGTCAATTAAATGCCCCACGTGTCGATATGACATTAGCATAGTTATGGGATTGTACCATCAAATAATTTTGAATATTTCGATTATGATAGAACAAAAAATTTGAGACTGCAATTTGATTTTCGAAATCAGAATCGAAATAAGGATAAATTTGAAGAAAATAACATACTTTATTTAGGAAATTATTTTTTTACTTATTTATAACTTGAGAATTAAAAGAAATCCATACTTTACAAGCTATATGTAAGTATTCCAAAAAATTTCTCATAATTTAAATATTTTAAATTATTGTTAGCAGGACCCCTACACTCATACCCATACATGTATTAGGATCGGTATCCCCGAATCTAAGAAATTAAGAAATTACGTTTCAAATGATCCGACCTTTAAATCCGTACCTGTATCGAATACCCACATCCGTGTGAGTAACTTAATAGTAATAGTGTATGGGTCAAAACAAAATTATAATATATATATATATATATATATATATATATATATATATATATATATATATATATATAAATTAATAGTAATAGTGTATGGATCAAAGCAAAATTATAATTTTTAATATATATATATATATATATATATATATATATATATACTTTTGATAAATTTAAAATTATAATTTAATAAAATAATATTACATTAATTTAAATTTTTAATAAACTACAAAATCTAAAAATTTAATCAAATAAGTATTACAGTGAAAAAACGTGCGGAAAGAGGGGGCGGAGATTATGTTATGGTATTTACATTTTTAATTAATTAAAAAATAAAATATAAATCAATAACACTCCAGAAAAGTATAAATAGTACTAAGTACTTGCTAATTCAATAACAAAAATAAAAAGGAATAAATAATTTATTTGATTACTATATGATGTGTATACTTTAATTTTTTATAGATTGCATTATATTTCTGTACATTATATTAAACAATAAATTACAAATGATTCTGTCCCCCCCAAGTCTGATAGCATTGTTTCACAGGTAGCTGCTACTGTTCCATTGATACCTCTGGAGGATACTGTTTCATTGAGTCCCAAAAATGATGGTCCACAATCTGAAGCCCCAGCGACTCAATTAGACAAGGAAGTGTGCACCTTAGAGTCTCAATCTCCACATGCAGACTCTCAACATGAACCAGATCCATCTAAGGCTGCAATTCCTCAGGATGTTAATGGTAATGTTCTCATGCAGCAGCAAACACAACCACCCCGAGCAGATCTAGAGGAATCCACTAAAGAGGAACCAAAGGTATGGGCAAATTTGTTCAAGAAAAACAGACTTGCCGCTAATGGCATAGCTTTAGAGTACATTCCACCGACCCTTATCAATGGTAAACTAGTAGGTCAGTTGATTAAGGAAGAAGTTGCTGAAGAGGAGCAGAAATGGAAGTGTGCATTGGTCGTATTTGTATTAGGAAATACACCGGGATTTAATGCCATGAAAAGATTTATAAATCTTCATTGGTCCCATGTGTCAGAGCCGGATCTCTACTATCATGAGGAGGATTATTACATTGCTAAATTTAAATCCCTTGATGATGCTAAAGAAGTATTGTGTGCAGGACCATACTCTATTGCAAATAGACCGATAATTTTGAAACAATGGTCGCCTGATTTTGACTTCAAAGCTGCCTTCCCAACCGAGATACCTCTTTGGGTTAAATTTCCTAATCTTCCTATGTCTTGTTGGGGTAATAGGACTCTTAGTCGTATCGCCAGTGTCTTGGGCAAGCCTATCTTTGCAGATGAGTGTACGACGAAGCAGACTAGAATCTCATATGCTCGGATTCTTATTGAAGTAAATGTATCTAAAGAGTTACCTTCAGAAATTGAGATCATGGATCCGAATGGAGAGATTTTTCTACAAGATGTAAGCTATGATTGGAAGCCTTCCTATTGTGGGAAGTGCCTAGTAGTTGGACATAACTGCTTGGCTAGACCTATCCAGACTAATACCACACAGAAGCCAAAGATGACTCAGGTTTGGAGACCAAAAGAACCACTCCTGCCAAATCAGGATAAACAGTCAGCTCAGATGCAACAGGTTGATATTGTGGCTACCTGCGAGGACAATGGTACAGTAGCAGTTTCCTCTCAAGACAAGCACCAACAACCAATTGGTATAATTGGAGTTCATGGCAATCAGCAGCTAAACGAGAAGGAACAAATGACACCTTTTAAGGATGTCAAAAAGCAGAAGGCTAAGTGTAATTCAGCTCCAGTTTTTAACAGTAAAAACTTTCCACCACTGTCTCCTATTGTGATGTCAAATCGTTTTGATACAGGACTAGTAAACTGGGCAGATCATCCATTTGAGGAAGGAGGAACAAGTTTTACCCAATGAAGTGGATATTTTGGAATATAAGAGGTGTAAATAAAAGGTTCAAACAAAAGGAAGTTAAAGAATACCTTAGAATCAATAAGTTTGATCTTGTTGGTCTTGTTGAAACCAAAGTGAAACAGGAAAATGCAGCAAAAATATCTGGATTTTTACTTCCCAATTGGAACATGCTTGCTAATTATAGTAGTGCTACAAATGGTCGAGTGTGGATCTTATGGAATGCTAACAAACTTCAGGTCACTGCTGTCCAAGAGGAGGCACAATACATTCATTGCACTGTTAAAATACTCGCTGATGACTTAACTTGTTGTCTCACTGTCATATATGGACATAATGATATTATACAAAGAAGATCAATGTGGACAGCCCTTCAGAATCTAACAACTACTATCACTGATCCATGGCTGATAGCTGGGGATTTCAATGCTATTATGTCCAGCTCTGATAGAAACTCATGTCATCCAGTTAGACTAGCAGAAGTAACTGATTTTGTTCAATGTGTACACCATATTGGCCTAACTGAATTGCCTTGGAAGGGTGATTTTTTCACCTGGACAAACAATCAAGGTGGAGAAGATAGAGTATGCAGTCGTATTGATAGATGTTTTGGTAATTGTGAGTGGATGCTAAAGTGGAATCATGTACACACAGTATATGGACCTCCTTTGGTGTCTGATCATAATCCCATGATTCTTACTTTGACAGATGATGTTTCAAGCAGGAAAACACCTTTCAGATTCCTTAATGTTTGGTCACAGCATCCAGATTTCCAACACCTCATCCAAACCTCCTGGAACACCAAGGCACAGCCCACCCTGCAAGGTTTATGGAGTAATCTCAAAGCTATTAAACCAGTCTTGAAATCCTTAAACACTAAGGAATTTAAGACACTCTCACAGAAAATTGATGATAGTCGAAAAGTTTTGATTGCCCTACAACAGCAGAGGTCATCAGCCTACACTGATACACTCCTAACAAGAGAAAAGGAACTGGTTACTCAATTGGAAAAATGGTCTTTACTAGAAGAGTCAATATTACAACAGAAAGCTCGAGCTAAATGGATTCAGCTTGGAGATGGTAATAACAAATATTTTTCTGCTGTGATGAAAGAGAGAAACCATTATAAGCAGATAACTGAATTGCTCACAGAGGATGGTTTGAAGATAACACAGCCTGCTGAACTGAAGAAAGAAATCACTGCTTTCTACAAATCTCTCATGGGAACCTCAGCTCATTCTCTCCCAGTAGTTAACAGAACTTATATGGCTAATGGTCCTACATTATCACACCAACAGAGGCTATTCTTGGCTGCTGATATCAGTGACAAAGAAATCTTTGACAGCCTACAAGCAATTGGTAATGATAAAGCCCCAGGTATTGATGGTTTTAATGCATTATTCTTTAAACATACTTGGAAGATTACTGGTCCACAGGTGCTGCAAGCAGTTAGGCATTTCTTTGCATCCTCCAAAATGCATAGGCCCACAAACTGTGCATCCCTCACTCTGATTCCCAAAGTGCCCCACCCTCAAACAATAAAGGAATTTAGACCAATAGCCTGCTGCACAGTGATTTATAAGATCATTTCTAAACTCCTAGCCAACAGAATGCAAAAGGTAATAGCGAGCATCATATCCAATACACAAGCTGGTTTCATTCCAGGTAGAAGAATTGCCGATAATGTCATTTTGGCTCATGAACTCATCAAACACTACACAAGATCCAACATATCTCCTAGGTGTATGATCAAGATTGATCTCCAAAAGGCTTATGATTCCGTCGAATGGTGTTTCCTACAACAGATTCTGGAGACTTTGGATTTTCCAACCAGATACATCAAATGGATCATGGAATGTGTACAGACAGTTAGTTACACAGTGATAGTTAATGGTGAAACCACAGTACCTTTCCAAGCTGCTAAAGGTTTGAGGCAAGGTGACCCCATATCACCTTTCCTGTTTGCTATAGTGATGGAATACTTAAGTCGATCTCTGGCAGAGTTAAACAATCTGAAGGGTTTCTCTTTTCACCCTGGTTGCAAGAAGTTGGGAATCACACATCTCAGTTTTGGGGATGATCTCTTATTATTTGCTAAAGGACAATGTCAAGCTGTGCAAACCATGTTCACATACTTTGATCATTTCACTGCAGCATCGGGAATGAAAGCTAATATGCAGAAGAGTGCAGTGTACTTTGGAGGAGTCAAAACTGATCAGCAGCAACTGATTCTTAGTACTCTTGGCTATACTCGTGGGGAGCTCCCTTTTAAATACCTAGGGGTTCCTCTAACATCCAAGAAACTAATTGTTATTCAGTGGCAGCCGCTCATTGATAAGATCACAAAAAGGATTACATCCTGGACTACAAAACAGCTGTCCTATGCAGGTCGATTGCAGTTGGTCCAAACAGTCATTTTTGGTATTCAATCCTATTGGGCACAGTTGTTCCTCTTCCCAACAAAGGTCATGAAATTAATAGAGGCCATGTGCAGATCCTTCATATGGTCTGCTTCAGTTAATATCACCAGGAAAGCTTATGTAGCATGGGAAAAACTCTGTCAACCAAAGTCTGCTGGAGGCTTGAATTTAACTAATCTTCTAATCTGGAACAAATCTGCTGTTGCAAAATTAGCTTGGGACTTGGCTCATAAGAAAGATTTGCTATGGGTGAAGTGGATTCATACAGTATACATTAAGCAACAACAGCTGGAGGATGTGAAGATTCCTGCACAAGCTAGTTGGATCGTCCGGAAGATCATTGATAGTTTGAGATTACTACAACAATACCAACTCTTACATAATAGTGACTGCTCCATCAAACTGATCTACCTTAAACAAATTGGTCAAATGCCTAGAGTTCCATGGAAAGCTCTAATTATGCAAAATGCTGCTCGACCTAAGTCCCTCTTCAACTTCTGGTTACTGCTTCAAGACAAGCTCCCTACCAAAGAGAGGTTGATTAAAAGGCACTTCAATGTAGATGGTTGCTGTGTTATGTGTAAACAAGCAAGTGAATCAAGAGACCATCTGTTCCTCTACTGCTCCTTTGCCGCTCAACTGCGAGAACTCGTCTTGCGATGGATTGATATACCTCAACCCCCAGGACAGTCGTGGGCTCTTTTTGTCAACTGGATCATAGAGAAAGCTAAAGGGAAATCCCCCAAAGCTCAAGTATTCAAAATGGTTTGTGCAGAGATGTTTTATGCCATTTGGTTGGAGAGAAACGCGCGTATCTTCAGAAACACCTATTGTCCCAATGAATTCTTACTTAGGAACATTGTCTATACTTGCAATGTGAGAGCACCTCCTAATGTTCGCATTTATATCCAAAATCTTTTTGTGTAATTCAAGTACTCTAGATACTAGTAGGATTTGTCTTTCAGTTTAGTTTTTTATTATGATAGGCAGCTTTTGAGTAGCTAACCTATGAGATTGTAAGCAAATCATTTGGTGATTAATAAAATGCTTAATTACCAAAAAAAAAAATTACAAATAATATTTATCAAATTAATATGATATATTAGATTATAATTTATAAGATTAATGTTTTGTCAAATTTACGCGTATCGCGCGGGTTCTTATACCAGTTGAGTAGAATTTGCGAAGTTCGAATGTGAAGCACGTGTTCCAAGTGTGTATTATTGCAGTAGGTCCCAAGATGGACCACAACAATACTTATTCATTTTTCTTCTCAAAGTTTATTGTTAAATGCTTTAGTTCATGTGCTAAATGTAAATATCAGCGTAAACTGTATTTTAAAAGTAAAACATTTTTCTGTAATAAATCGTGCGATACATAAATTTTCCGGTAATAAATCATACGACTTACATCGTGCCAACTCATTAAATTTTAAATATATCGAACCAGTATAAGAAAATACTACAATGAGTTAAAAAAATGTTTTCTATCAAAGGGTAAAACAATTAAATTGTAGTAAATATTAGCATTTACTTCTACCACAAATATCGATGTTGATAAAGAATTACAAATTGAAGAAATTGCAAGGATCAACAAAAAGGGACATCATTTTAACTCTTTTATCATTTTAATCTGCCACTTTGTTAGTATCCTCATTTGTAATCTCATCACAAAGCATGTTATAAACTCTGTGACGATCATAAAATATTTGGTCCTGTCAAGTTCGTAT
The DNA here is from genome assembly GCA_034376525.1 of Nicotiana benthamiana. Classification (NCBI taxonomy): domain Eukaryota; kingdom Viridiplantae; phylum Streptophyta; class Magnoliopsida; order Solanales; family Solanaceae; genus Nicotiana; species Nicotiana benthamiana. Next base: position 30,173,879 of record CM067328.1, read on the forward strand.
TTTTTGCATTCCTATTAATAAGTGAGGTTGTCAAGCCTCAATAGGATTTAGTACGGTACGTTTAGCCCGGTATGTGTTATATGTATAATAATACCGGTGCTAATGCCCCCTTATTTGTACTTTTCTTAATTGTTGTATTTTTCTTTTATGCTATTAATAAAAAGCTAGCCCTAGGCACTTATATAATGGATTGCCAAAAAAAAATTCAGACTAAAATTAAAATCACGTGTTTCTAGCCCAGGTTGGCCCACAAGTTCTCTTCATGATGTTCATAGCATACCTAGGTCATCTCCAATTCTAACATTAAATTTCATATCAAAATGGTACTTTCTCTGGTCCAAAATAAGTGATTTTTTGACTTGTTTCATAGAATTTAAGAAATTTACCTTTTAGCATTAATTAGTTAATGGAATTGACCATATTAACCTTTACTATCTCATAAAAATACTACTAACACATATTCCAATACTATTTACTCCAAGGACAATGTAGGAAAAAGATAATTAATTCACTCTTGAAATTTGATAAAATCACTTATTTTGGTCCACAAGAATAATGCCAAAAAATTACTTATTCTGAACCGGAGGGAGTATAACATCAAATTTACTTCAATCGTTATATTATCTTTTACACCATATATTTTCTCTCTTCTATATTATATTATTATCTTCTATTTACATTTTATTTTTCATTTCCTTTAAACTAATACTATCTTTTTTCTTCTTCTTTTTCGATATTCATTATATATAATTCACATTCACCACTTATATTTTTTATGTTTAAATAATGGTTATATTTCTTTATATAATTATAATAATAATAAAATTAATTTATAATTTTATATAAATATAATATATACAAAAATTAATATAACAAAAAATAGGCTATAAAATTAAAGTTATAAAAATCATAGTATAAAAATTAATTATCTACATAATATATGATAAATTAAAAGTCAAAAAATAAAATGATTGAATAAAATAGTGATAAATCAAATTTGGAGTGATGAATAGTGTTGCACCAAATTTGGTGCAACACTATTCATGCTCTATAATGGTGCAAGATATAGTGCTGCATTGGAGCAAAACTGTTAGATAATACGCTTAACGCTAGAGGGGGGTGAATAGCGTTATAATAAAATTAGCGTAAACTTGCAGAATTTAAAAATTGCAGGAAATAAATAAGTGCGATAAGTAAATAAATTAGAACAAACGCACCGATGTATCCTGGTTCACCACAACCCGTGGCTAGTCCAGTCCCCGAGAGACTCTCTCGAGATTTCCACTAACTTGTTAAGCTTACGGGTGCTCAACAAACCGTTACAACTTGAGGACACAAGCCTCAACAACCTTTGCTCGGAGATAAAACACTCCAAGACTTCAACCAAGGAAACACAAGTTCCTTCATACAACACAATGGACTAACACTTCCCTTCACGTGTACAAAAACACTTAGTACTCAAACAAGACACTCCTTTGAGAGTAGATATGAGTAAAAAGAATACGCTCAAGATCGCAACAACTTTCGGCAAGAATTTGGCCCTCAAAAGCTTATGTAATGAATATAAAATGATAAGCAATAAAGTATGCAAGCTTTAGCAATTGTATGATCAGTTGTTGTGTGTTGTTGTTCTTAAAAGACTGAATTGAAGCTGTATTTATAGTTGAAAAACTTTGTATTACCGTTGCCTAATTGCCAATTAAGAATTGCTGATTTTACTCACTGACAATCGATTGTCAAATTACCACAATCGATTGTTTGCCAGTTCTTCCAAAAATCAATCCCAGATTTTACGCATAACAATCGATTATCTAAGATCAATAATCGATTACTGGCAACATTCAAAAAATCATTTCCAAATTTTACGTAAAACAATCGATTGTCAGAAATCTACAATCGATTACTCAGCAACGTTCAAAAAATCCTTTCCAGATTTTAATTAAAACAATCGATTATAAGAAATCAATAATCGATTACCTGACGGTATTTGAAAACATTTTGGCAACAGTCAGTTACAATCGGTTATACTGAGTTAACAATCGATTATATATCAGTCTTGAAAAATCAATTTAGACACCGCCTCTTGACAATCGATTGTTATAGGTTCACAATCGATTATTTAATAACTTTGAAAAAGTCTGGAAGACACTGCCTCAACATAATCGATTGTCATAAGTTCACAATCGATTATTTTGTGACTTTGAAAAATCTGATGGACACTGTCTCTTCACAATCGATTGTCATTAGCTTCACAATCGATTATTTTGAGCTTTGAAAAACTTTGATGGACACTGCCTCATCACAATCGATTGTCATAAGGTTCACAATCGATTGTCATGCAGATTTGAAAAATCTGATGCTCACTGCCTTAACACAATCGATTGTCATAAGTTCACAATCGATTGTCAAGCAGCTGACTTAAACATAATCGATTATCATAAGTACATAATCGATTATCTTAGTCCAGATTTTAGAGGCATGTTTAAAAATTATTTTAACTAAAGTAAATATTCATTATTTAAAATCATTTTGCTCTAAATTAAATATGCATGATTTGTTAAAAATATTTTTACGAGAGAAGCCAAGTCTTGAGTTTAAGTTGTCGGATCAAGATCACAATTAAATACCGACTCATATAAAACTTAATCTCGATCTTTGTCTTGTGCTTGAATCTCTTTGGCTCGTTCATGCAATTCCGTCATCAGTATGCTTCTTGCCATTTGATTGATTGTCATACAATATCGTTGTTTGACACTTGACTTCATTGTTTGTCATTCATCAAAACCTATACCTGAAAATCATGCTCATACAACCAAAGCGCACATATCATAGATATACATGATTTCCAACAATTTCCCCCTTTTTGATAATGACAAACAACGGAAGATATGCATATTGAATTCCCCCTAAATTCATGCTATATCTCAACATACAATTTATGCAACCAATTCAATTCAATGTAATTCCCCCTTAATTAAAGCATGCATATCGCCCATATTCTTTCCCCTTTTGGCATTAGCAAAAAGAGTATACCGAAGGTTATTTAAACCATTGACGATACCAATCGTTATAGACAAGATCATATAAAAAGTTAGTAAATGGCCTACTAATAATAACGATCATTTTTCTCAACTATGCCAATTGTTATTTAAAAAAATATTCATCAAAACATGAATCAATCATTTATTATAAAACCAATTGATACTAATTGTTATTCAAAAATAAGACTTGTTAAAGCATGTATCAACCAAAACTGATATAGATTATTTGCACATATCAACTTATTGCGTTTTTATTCAAAATACGATAACTAACCGACGTTCCCCCTTAATGCATTAAGGTTTCGTGCTTGGTGCATCCACTACAATATTGTGGTCTTCAAGCACACCTGCAAAAAGAACCTAAAAATAGGTTTTTGGTACCCAACTTCTTTTGGGTCCTTGGGGGTTAGGAATTTAATAATCATAATCAATGCATAAGTCTCTATGTTTAGCAAAACAAACGGGTGCAATGAGTCCTACCCGATTACAATAGTGACATATAACATTAGGATTGTGCATATGTCTAGGTTGAGCCAAATGCATTCTAGGTGATCTAAAGTTGTTCCCCCTAGAAGCGTTGAAATTCCTAGAATCATTTCTAGGTGGTCTAGAATCATTTATTCTAGACTCATTTATAAACATCCTAGAATTGTTTCTAGGTGGTCTAAAATTATTCATTCTAGACTCATTAACAAAAATCCTAGAGTTGTTTCTAGGTGGTCTAAAACAGTTTATCTTAGACTCATTAGTGAGGTTCCTAGAATTCTTTCTAGATGGTCCGACCTCATTACTTACAACCTTTTTAATATCTTCAATTTTAGGACTATCAACACTACGTGTTTCTAGTGCTTTCCTAAGTTCTGTGTTCTCTAGTTTTAAAGAACTACAAGAAGAACAATTGGAACATTTATCAATAGAAGAGGCTTCATTCAATTCCTTGATTTTATTTTTAAAATCAGCAATGTCATTTTTCAAAAATTTATTTTCTTTTTCCAAGACTTCAATCTTATTTTTCAGAAAACCATTGTCATTTTTAAAACACTTATTTTCTTCTTTCAGCTTCTCATTTTCACAAGTCAATTTTTCAAACTCTTTTTCTTGCAAAGAAAGTGTTTCTGAAAATCTGTTTCTTGCAAAGAAAGTATTTTCTGCAAATCTTTAATAGTTTTGGAAACATTGACAAACTCACTGTATAATTCATTATAAGCATTTTGCATTTCTTCAAATGAGTGAGAGTTGGAAGTACTTACCTCTTCTTCTTTGTTGGCCATGAGGCATCGGGCAGTCGATTCATCACATGAGCTGTCCGCTTTTTGAGATGTGCTTTCATACGTTACCTCAAGCTTATCCCACATCTCTTTGGCAGTTTTGCAGTGGGAAATTTTCCGATAGTCTTCATGATTCAAAGCTCTATACAACATATTGATTGCCTTGGTGTTGTATTCACTTACCATGGCTTTCCCAACTTTTATCGTCATTTGTTCACCATGCATGATGATTTGCCATATACGAAAGTTGTTTGATTTGACGAAGATTATCATTCGCTCCTTCCAATATGAGTAATTCATTCCATCGAAAAATGGAGGGCAAGTGGTGGATTTTCCTTCATTCATCGTTCCTGCGTTCAATAATCTCAACAGAAAAAATATATATTGCTCTCAACCGGTTAAGGCTTTCAGAGAGTTAGGCTCTGATACCAATTGTTAGATAATACGCTTAACGCTAGAGGGGGGTGAATAGCGTTATAATAAAAATTAGCGTAAACTTGCGGAATTTAAAAATTGCAGGAAATAGATAAGTGCGATAAGTAAATAAATTAGAATAAACACACCGATGTATCCTGGTTCTACACAACCCGTGGCTAGTCCAGTCCCCGAGAGACTCTCTCGAGATTTCCACTAACTTGTTAAGCTTACGGGTGCTCAACAAACCGTTACAACTTGAGGACACAAGCCTCAACAACCTTTGCTCGGAGATACAACACTCCAAGACTTCAACCAAGGAAACACAAGTTCCTTCTTACAACACAAGAGACTAACACTTCCCTTCACGTGTACAAAAACACTTAGTACTCAAACAAGACACTCCATTAAGAGTAGATATGAGTAAAAAGAATACGCTCAAGATCGCAACAACTTTCGGCAAGAATTTGGCTCTCAAAAGCTTATGTAAGATGAATATAAAATGATAAGCAATAAAGTATGCAAGCTTTAGCAATTGTATGATCAGTTGTTGTGTGTTGTTGTTCTTAAAAAACTGAATTGAAGCTGTATTTATAGTTGAAAAACTTTGTATTACCGTTGCCTAATTGCCAATTAAGAATTGCTGATTTTACTCAGTGACAATCGATTGTCAAATTACCACAGTCGATTGTTTGCCAGTTCTTCCAAAAATCAATCCCAGATTTTACGCATAACAATCGATTATCTAAGATCAATAATCGATTACTGGCAACGTTCAAAAAATCATTTCCAGATTTTACGTAAAACAATCGATTGTCAGAAATCTACAATCGATTACTCAGCAACGTTCAAAAAATCCTTTCCAGATTTTAATTAAAACAATCGGTTATAAGAAATCAATAATCGATTACCTGACGGTATTTGAAAATATTTTGGCAACAGTCAGTTACAATCGGTTATACTGAGTTAACAATCGATTATATATCAGTCTTGAAAAATCAATTTAGACACTGCCTCTTGACAATCGATTGTTATAGGTTCACAATCGATTATTTAATAACTTTGAAAAAGTCTGGAAGACACTGCCTCAATACAATCGATTGTCATAAGTTCATAATCGATTATTTTGTGACTTTGAAAAATCTGACGGACACTGTCTCTTCATAATCAATTGTCATTAGCTTCACAATCGATTATTTTGAGCTTTGAAAAACTTTGATGGACACTGCCTCATCACAATCAATTGTCATAAGGTTCACAATCGATTGTCATGCAGATTTGAAAAATCTGATGCTCACTGCCTTAACACAATCGATTGTCATAAGTTCACAATCGGTTGTCAAGCAGCTGACTTAAACATAATCGATTATCATAAGTACATAATCGATTATCTTAGTCCAGATTTTAGAGGCATGTTTAAAAATCATTTTAGCTAAAGTAAATATGCATTATTTAAAATCATATTGCTCTAAATTAAATATGCATGATTTGTTAAAAATATTTTTACGAGAGAAGCCAAGTCTTGAGTTTAAGTTGTCGGATCAAGATCACAATTAAATACCGACTCATATAAAACTTAATCTCGATCTTTGTCTTGTGCTTGAATCTCTTTGGCTCGTTCATGCAATTCCGTCATCAGTATGCTTCTTGCCATTTGATTGATTGTCATACAATATCGTTGTTTGACACTTGACTTCATTGTTTGTCATTCATCAAAACCTATACCTGAAAATCATGCTCATACAACCAAAGCGCACATATCATGGATATACATGATTTCCAACAAAAACAATTCCATTTCTTGCACCAAATTTGGATTTGGAGCAAGAAATGGTGCAGCCTTGGAGATGGTCTAGCACGTCAATTTAAATTCCGCACTCGTGTCGACTCGACATTAGTATGCGTTTGATAATGGGATCCGTACCAGATTCGATCAAATAATTTTGAATATTTTGACCATAATAGAAGGAAAATTTGAGACGAGATACAATTTGCTTCCCGAATCGAAACCAAAATAAAAAAAATTTGAAAAAAATAGCATACCGTATTCAGGAAATCAATTCTTTACTTATTCACAACTTTAGAATAAAAAAAATTCACACTTTACAAGCTAGACGTAAGTATTCCACAAAATTTCTCATAATTTAGAGATTTTTTTAATATTTTGAATTATTGTTAGCGAGGTCCCTACACCCATACCCATGCCTGTATTAGTATCGGTATCCCCGAATCTAAGAAATTACGTCTCGAATGATCCGATCTTTAAATCCGTACCCGTGTCGAACACCCACATCCATGCGAGTAACTTAGTAGTAATAGTGTATTTGTTAAAATATGACTCCGAGATAATTAACGAGATTAATTATGTCCTAAGCTAATTCGTAGTTAATAAATTGTATAATGATTTATTAATCACGATACCCGATCATCAGTTGACTCGGTTATTTAGACTACGGCCTATCCGCCGTCGTAATGACGGAACCTCAGTATAGTTACGACCGTCATTACCAACTCATATATTTTACATCTATAAATACTAAGAAAAGGTACCCTAGAAAGGGAGTTGCTTCTCCTTCTTCATCACTATTCTCTAGAAAAAAGAGAATATAAGTGTAAGGCTTTGAACCTCTCCATGGAGAGGCAAACCGAATCAATACTATCAATAAAAGATCTCTACACATTTCTTTCTAACGAAGAATACTTGTCTAATATATTTCTTATTTGGTCTCTCTATTATTACGATCTGCTATGATTGTCCGGTAATTTATTTTAAATGTTTTATGCTTGCAAAGTATGTGATAACTTTGAGCTAAACAATTTGGCGTTGTCTGTGGGAATTTCATAGCATAATCGTGTAGTTCTTCCCTGGACCAAAATGAAAGAAATGGCAAAGAACAACCCAGCTCAAACAAGCTAAAGTGGTATATCGGTCAAAGGGAACCCGAAAATCTTAAATCGAGGCCCAACTCCTCCGTCACTCCTCTCTCGGATAATGCAAGCAAGAAGAAGAAGCGGCCCCCCCTTGAGGGAGGATCTTTGTAAGGAACCTCCCGCATCCCTGATGCGAGATCCAGCTGAATATCGGCATGAAGATATCTCAAATCGAGAGTCACCTTAAGCCAGCCTGCATACCCCGATCGGGAAGATAACGCATGAGTTGCTCAAGATCTCGAATAAAAATTGAGCTTTAGTTCTCAAACACCGACATACCAAGATTCAGGCTACGTGCCTTCACCGAAGAGTTCGACTACAAGTTAAATCGGAACTCAGGCCACGCGCCTTTGCAAAAAAACTATAGAGGTTCAATTACGATTATACTAGGACTCAGGCCATACGCCTTCTCCAACAGAAAATTACAAGATTCAGCTATGGTTGAACAGCGACCCAGGTTACATGCCTTCACCGAAAGGTTCAACTACAAGTTGAACCACGACTCTGGCCATGCGCCTTCTCCAACTAACGGTTGAACAGCGACCCGGGCTACGTGCCTTCACCGAAAGATTCAACTACTATTGAACTGAAACTCAGGCCACGCGCATTCGCAAAAAAAAAAAAAGTTACAACATTCAACTACGGTTGAACAACGACCCAGGCTAAGTGCCTTCACCGACAAAATTCAACTACAAGTTGAACTGGGACTCAGGCCATGCGCCTTCGCCAACAAAAAAATTACAAGATTCAACTACGGTTGAACAGTGACCCAGGCTATGTGCCTTCACCGAAAGGTTCAACTACAAGGTGAACCGGGACTCAGGACATGTGCTTTCACCAACAAAAATTACAAGATTCAACTACGGTTGAATAGCGACTCAGGCTACGTGCCTTCACCAAAAACTTCAACTACAAGTTGAACCGAAACTCAGTCCAGACGCCTTCGCCACAAAAATTATAAAGGTTTAACTACGATTGAACTGGGACTCAAGCCATGCGCCTTCGCCAACAAAAAATTTCAAGATTCAACTACGGTTGAACAATGGCCCAGGCTACGTACCTTCACCGAAAGGTTCAATTACAAGTTGAACCGGAACTCAGGACATGTGCCTTTGCCACCAAAAAATTACAAGATCCAACTACGGTTGAGCAACGATTAAGGCTACGTGCCTTCACCAAAAAGTTCAACTACAAGTCGAACTGAGACTCAGGCCATATGAGTTAAGCTCCCTCGCCACTCAAGTAAGTAGACCCAACTCGAGCTAAAATTTGGGCCACGTAAAGTTCGGCCCCGGTTGAAGTACAAGGCCGCATTTCTTACCATCACGGCCAGTAGTTCGACCATGCCCGAACTGGGACTGAGGCTAAGTGCCACTATCGCCAAATAATGGCCACAAATTGTTTACACCAAGTAAAAGAAAGCGATAAGCAAGAATCGCTTAATTATGATCAAGGCCATCACCGCTAAACAGCCAACCTAGTTTTTTACTAAGGCAAGCAAGCGACTCGACGACAGTAGAAGTCACCTACCTAACCAAGGCCACCAACATTATCTTGGTCAAGGCCTCCGGCATCATTACGACCAAAGGACATAGGGGACTTAACACGCCTACCAAAGTCTCACTCTAAGGCAGATCACCCTTTGAACACATGCATAAAAAATATAAATGAAAAGGGAAAAATCAGAATAAACACAACACCAACAGTGGAAAAAGTAAGCCGATATATACACATATTTACATTCTTGTGCGGGCAACACCACTTACATTCGTACAAGGCCGGTCAGTACGAAAGAAAGGAAAAAGTGAAAAATCTAAAAATATCCAAACGCCCAATGGAGAACAAAATAAAAAATACATCAAAACCTTTTACTCGGCGTTTCCCATGCCACCATAAGCGCAACCAGCACCATTAGTGCCATCATGAACCCCTAGTGAAGATGGATCAAAGCCTCAGCAGGCACGGGCCTCACGAGTCTTTTGATGGGCCTCTTCATAAGAGGCTTCAAGAACAATTCCGGCCTCCCATAGCCTCTTGTACACATCAAGTTGAGCCTCGACGAACGTCCAAAGAGCACGAGCCGGGCCGAAAGAGGCAGCATGATCCCTCAAGCACTGATTCTTGGCCTCTAAGGTCGTAATCTGATCTGACACAGTCTGGAGTTCTCGTTCATAGATGCCAATGCGGTCCTCTAACGCTCCTTTCCGAAAGGCCGCCGCAGCCCTTTCTAGCTCCCATTCCCATTCACAAATGCAATTCATCATCTCCAACGTCCCAACCCTCGACACGGCGTCCCTCGCTTGCAGCCTCAAGGCAGCGACCTCAGCCTCCAAAACGACCACCTGCCTGGTCAAAGTCTCAAAAGGCCTCTGCCGCCCTGGCTCGATCCTGGCGTTCCCTCTCAGCAGCAGCCCTCCTCTCGGCCTCCATCTTCTCCTCTTTACGATGAAGCTGCTCCTCAAGAGTGTTAACCCTGCCAAATGAATGCTGCATTTGAAGTTCTCGCCTCGCCAGCTCTTCGACGAGGTCCCAACTTCGGGGGTCGTTCTTCATGCGCTCACGCATCTCGCGGCACCGGCCCCTGTAGCAACGGTATTTCTCCAGCACTGTGAACAAATCCCTAAGCGGGCGTTAGCTCGACGGATGCTCTCCACCTCCAACAAAAATAGCTACAAGAACAAAGCGACGATCATAACATTGAAATAAACCAAGTAAAACAAAGAAAAAGACAAACTAAAAGTCACTAAACGTACCTTTAGGCCCTGCGTAGCCGCCTCACCCATCAGCCCGACGTCTGTTATGCCCCTCCGCGACGTGCTTTTCGCCTCTGAGCCCAACACCTCAATCAACAACACCGAGTTCTCCTCTTGAAGCAGCAAGTTCTGCTCCGTGGGAATCTCAACATAATGGAACTGCCCTTCCGTATGCACCGTTGTGCGGGTGTGGCCGTCCTAAAGCATACGGACATCGTCAGGGTCCAGGTCGGACTCAGAATCAGACCCCTCACCCACGGCATCACTCCCTCTGCCCGTCGATCAGGACGTTGAGGCTCCCGCCCCCGCCAACACGTTGGCACCTGAATCTCCAACCAAAGCAGTCTCTGAGGAACTACCTCCCTTCTCAGCGACTGGAACTTATAATTGAATTGCCGAAGCGATAGTGTCACCTTTGCCTGAGACAACCGAGGCAACCCCCACTGAGTGTACGCCCTGAAGGGCAGGAGTTGCCGCTGCATTCTCCTCCACGTCCGATGGCATGGAATCCAAACTTATCACCATCGGAGCTGGCGTAAATGCAACCCTACGCCTGAACAGCGACATCTCCTCCTTCTCCTCATCCGCGCTCGAAGGTGACTCTGCCCTACGGTGCACGATCCCCGAAGGCTCCTCGGCCCGAGGTGCAGACCATGCTAGGGAATGAGCTGCCGAAGATTCAACCGAAGTCGCCCTTGAAACTGGATGGGGCACTGAAATTGTCGCGAGTCGTGCAGTCGTGCCCGATCTATGAAAGGCTAGTTGAGGGGCCCTCACGCGGTGTGCCCTTGCTAATCAAAGAAAGAACAAAGTTGAGAAGAGGCAAAAGGGAATAAAACAAAGACAAAAGGAAGCGAAAATTCTCACCAGAAGCAGATCTACGACCCTGACTTTCCTAGAAAGACGGCCACGTACGAATCCCTGCTGTGTGAGGGAGCATGGCCTCGACCCATTCGCGAACGCCGGGTTGTGGAGCCGGCAGCGGCCGTTCAGCTACAAATAGGAGGTAAAGTTAACACTTATCAGAACATGACAAAAAAGAGACGGAATGAAGAATCTGATGAATAAAAGGTCATACGTGCATGGTTCCAAGTCTTTGGGAACTCAGTAGCACACGCCACCAAGTGTTCAGTTCTGATGTATAAGAAGTTCTCATATGCGTGAGGCTCGACCTCATCATCTAACTCCGCAATCAAGCCCCTCTCCCCATGAGGAACGGCCCAAATCTTCGTACCACGGACCCTCTGAGGGGCGTAGAAGGTCAGCACGTGCCGCAACGTGATCTCCCTTTGGTCGAGCTCCGCATATTTGATGAGCATAGCAAAAAGCTTGTAGAGGGAGGGAACGAGCTGGCCAGGACACACTCTGTAATACCGGCAGAAGTTCACCACCAGCATCGGAAGAGGGATCCTAAATCCCAATCTAAGAGGATAAGCATAGAAAATGCAATACCCCCTATGGTTGATGTGGACCCTCTCCTCCCGTCTAACGAGGGAAATATTGGCAAAACGGGGAATAACCCACTGCTCCCATAACTGACCAATCCCCACTTCTCCCATCAGTGGGGCTTCGTTCAATTGATTTTCTCCCTCATCAGCGGTGAAATCGATCGTCGAACCTCCGGACAAAGGCAGGATATCAGTCACCGATGGAACCCCATCGGCCTCTACCGATTCTGCACCTCTTACTATCGGAGAAGGCTCTACCGCCACCGTGAGGTTGAACGGAAGACTTGCCTGCGCAACATTTCTGGAGAACTACTTGCCATTTTTTATCAAAGAAATCGGAAATAAGTAAGAGTCGACGAAGAGCGATGAAGATTACGACAATCGAAGAGCAAGAACAATGATGAACTGACTGAGCAAGGAAAATTCTTCAATGATCTCTCTTAAGCAAATTACGAAAAGTGAGGGACAAATACCTCAGCCCCTTATTTATAAGCAACACAAGTGACTCTCACGAATTCCAATGGTCACCATTAACTACTTGACCAACCGCAAAATGGTTCGGTTCTACAGAAACATGCATCATAATGACAAAACTCTATGAAACGGCTTTTCAGTTGCCAACCGACGCAGTCGAAACGGTTATAATGGCCCGAGGACATTTCAAGAATGTCCCGCGTACCTCTAATATTTTGGACGTTACCAAAACGCATGGCAAGTAGGTCCGTACCCTCCCTGGCTGCGATGATTAAATAACATCGACACCGTATAAGGCTAAAGGTCGTTGACATAATAATCACGGCAACCTCCAAAATATAAATGGTTACAACCATCCCCCCATGTGGACAAGCGGCTACAGCCATTCCAACGCATATGCGGCTATGAACCTCGCCCAAGAATAAACATTTAAAACCAACAACATGCAACCAAGATCACCAACTCGACTCCATTGTGGCTAAGGCCGTTCACGATTGTAAGACTATTGCCATCTCCAGTATATAAATGGATAAGGTCTTCCACAGCAGTAAGACTATGGCCATCTCTAGTATATAAACGGCTAAGGCCGTCCACAATATTAAGGGTATGGCCATCTCCAATGAATAAATGGTTATGGACATCCCCAATATGCATGCAAAGTGATTCGACTACGGTCGAAGTCACATGCATGGACAAGTCCATCAACACAAAATGGCTAAGTCCATAAATTTCAACAGCATAATCTCCCACATGAAAACGGCTACGACCATTATTGACCTCGACTGAAACTGCATCCAGAGAAGTTCGCTCATCGAGCTCGGTCAAGACACGACCTCAATAAGCGGAGGGACTAACTATATGGGTCAAATTATGGACCCGAGATAATTAGCGAGATTAATCATGTCCTACACTAATTCGTAGTTAATAAATGGTATGCCCATTTATTAATCACGTTACTCGATCATCAGCTGACTTGGTTATTAAGACTATGGCCTACCCGCTGTCTTAAGGACGGAACCTCAGTATAGTCACGACCATCATTGCCACCTCATACATCTTACATCTATAAATACTAAGAGAAGGAACCTAGAAAGGGAGCTGCTTCTCCTTCTTCATCTCTATTCTCTAGAAAAAAGAGAACATAAGAATGAGGCTCTGAACCTCTCCATGGAAAGGCAGACCGAATCAATACTATTAATAAAAGATCTTTACACATTTCTTTCTAACGAATAACACTTGTCTATTGTATTTTTCATTTGGTCTCTCGATTATCACGATCTGCCACGATTGTCACTCAATCTATTTTTATTATTTTATGATTGTAAAGTATATGATAACTTTGAGCTAAACGAATAGTATACAGACATTTTGTGTTTTGGTGAAGCAAATTAAACGTGGATAATTGAAGGTCAAAAGTTGTCTAATAGATGAAGAAATAAAGACAACCCCCACAAGCACAACTTTTACTGGCACAACAAAAACCTGAGCTCCGTATGTAAAACTATACCTACCTACCGTTGTCCATTGATCAAGATATATTTCCCTCTTCAAAACTTAAATCATTTTCCCTCAAGCTAAAGAGAGAATTGTATAATTAAGTAGAATATATAATTTAGCAGTGTATAAACATGTCAAATTTGCAACTTTCTTCAGATTGCAAAAGTGGTTACATGCAGACTTGTAACTTGTTGAGTCAGTATCTCAATGGAAAGGCTACCCTTAAAGATATCATGAATCTTGGAATCAATGGCGACGGAGAAATCACAGGTTTAGATTTTTCCTTTTTACATTATCCGAATAGCTGTGGAAATAGTTTCATGCGAAAATGCAGGGTAAGACTGCAGATAAAGCATCCGGCTTCTCCCCGAACCCCGTATATAGCGAGATAATTAATGTACCGGGCTGCCCTTTATCGGAATAGCCAAAGAATTAAGCTTCATTATTTCAGTAGTTATGTTTCCATGTTTGTTGTTTAATTTGCTTCCTTCTCTCTACTTCATTTGTATGGAGCTTTTTTTTTATTCCCCTCTCCTTTAATTTGATCCCTTTTATTGTAGCTATTGCTCCTTTGGTGACTCGAACTCACAATCTTGAAATTATAGGTAGAGGTAATGACCAACCGAGCAACCTCTGTCATATGGAATTAAATTCTAAGGAAAATTTCTGACAAAATATTTAAAAACCTTCCTAAACTTGACACGTTTTTTATTTAAAATATATTTAAACATTGCATTGTCTTAACTATATATATATATATATATATATATATATATATATTATTTCCTTGAACTTGATTCTTTGTTATCGGTTACTGGTTACCTCTTGGAAGTTAATGTAGCAAAGAGCATAAACTTTCTTTTGGGCGCACGAGTAAAGAAAAATCAACAAAACCAGCTTTAAAATAGGGTAATGTTTTAATCGTTAATTACAACATATATAGTGATATATATACAATGATTTATTTCAGCAAGTTATGCATTTCTTCTACCTCTTCTTAATATACAATGAACATTTACCCAAATTTATATTTCTTTTTATATATTTTTTGAATGCAATAATTATTTATTTTAATTGTGTATTTTTTCTTGGACCAAATTTGTAAAAACAAAATTTGGTTGGAACTCTATTATTTAGCCAAATAAAAATATTAGCCAAATTAATGGAGTTTTAACTGCATGTAGCTATTTATTTCAACTAGATACTTTTTCTTCGTTGGGCAAACTGCGCGCAAACAAGATTGTTGCAACTACATTATTTTGGCCAAATAATAAAAGTTTAGTTTCAGTTGTATATTTATTTTTATTTTTTTTTTGACTATTTATTTCAATTATATATTTTTTATTTTCGAGCCAAATCTGTAAAAAAGATATGGCTAAATTAATCAACCTTCATTATCTTGATGTAGAAATAATAGAGTTCCCGTATTCGGGAACTGGAGAAAGTGGGGGATAACTAATAAGCCTGAAATATGTTGTAGAAGCTATAAATTGTTATTGCAACTCTATCCGCATTAATCAGCTTTAAAAACATGCCAGTAGGGCTTGGATCAAAGGGATCTTAGTTCTCACTAGGCTTTTTCAGTTTTATAATATTGCTGTGACGCACCTTTTACTATAGTATTATTTGCTACTCTTCTAGTTATCAAATAACTAGTTATCAAATAACTTTTGTTTACCTCAAAAAATAGGTGTAATAATTAAAGATGAAGTGTGATTTTAAAGATATGTGATTTATTTTAATACTAGTGAATATACAAGTAATATTAAGCTTAAGTAAGAAAAACTAATGAACTAATTAACCAGTATTGTTAGAGCAATAGGAGTCTCGAGATCGACTGTATCAGGGGCCTCGAAGCGATCTATGAACCAATAAAGTAAAAAATGATAAAGCTGAAGAATAATTGTTGAGCACAGTAAATGAGAAACGTAGAGTAGAATATACTGTTGCAGTGAATAATATGTTGAGTTGTCCCACATCGGAAGAATTTGAGGTCCTTGGTCTCTTTGTATGGCTTGGGCAATCCTCACCTCATAAGCTAGCTTTTGGGGTTGAGTTAGGCCCAAAGTCCATTCTTTTCATAATAATGTGTCTTTTACAAATTATAAAAGGAGAAAACGCCAATACAGTACATTCCTAATTGTGATAAAGAGCTCTATTGCCTATTGGTACAGGTATACGGACCTATACCATTTCGTACAAATCTTATCCTTTAGTTTATGCCTTGATCCACATGTCCTTGAGAAATTCCCGCTCTTTCTTGAGTATCTTCGAAATTATACTGTCATTGAGGTGTGTGTTCTTCAGCCAGGTCCGACCCCCACTTCGGGTTGTCCGAATTCAGACATAGCCCAATTTAAGACTTCGAAATCAGACTCCTTGATTTTGACCGTATACAACTTTGCCTATTAAGATATATGCATAATTTGGTTACTGATCTCTAAGGTTTTGATCCACTTTATTGACCACTATAGGTTACACAAGATCAGGAAAAACTGATATATGTCAGGTGACGGAAACTGCAACCATGGATTTTTTGACAAACATGGAAGAACAATCAACTAAGACAATGGACCAAGAAAAGAAATTAATTAATCATGTTCCTCAAAATGCCACAACAAATTCTTTTACAGAAATGGAAGTGTCAATAAATAAAGCCAGCAACAGTAGGTTCGTTCCTTTATTCAAATTCGCATTCTTGAATTAATAATACTATGAATTTGAAGACTTATGTTTACTAATCTGTGACAATGATTTTTTTTCTTCTTTATCCAGTAAAGAGATACAAAAGGAGCAAAAGTCAGCCCAGTTGTCTATATTCTATGGTGGTAAAGTAATAGTGTTTGATGATTTCCCAGCTGATAAAGCAAGAGCAATGATGTTACTAGCTGGCAAAGGAAGCCCTCAGAATTCCTGTGCCGTTTTTAACACGATCAACATGGACAAAACTGGTCCACTTAAGCTCGCCTCTAATAATTCTCCTGCCAACAGCTTGGGTTAGCATTTAATTACTTTACCTAAATCACATTATATATACTCCCTCCCATTCATTTTGAGTAAATGTCATTTTTACCTAGATGTAAAAATAAGTTTATTTTGTATTTTTTCTAAAAAGTATTTTTGATGGCAAACAGTTTATGTTCAGCTAATTTATTTGAAATATACTTTTGAGTAGCAATTAGTGTTTGACCAAGCTTTTAAAATTACTTTTAAGTATATTTTTCTCAAATGTGCTTTTAAAAAAATTACTTTCGGTAAGAAGCTACTTTTTTTCTATTTAAAAGTATTTTTTCCTAAAACCTTGACCAAATACTTCGACTTTGATTTTTTTTTAACTTTTAAGGAGCTTGGTCAAACAGGCTATAAGTCTAAAATAAATGTCAGATTTATGGAACTACAACTACCCTTAGCTCCAATAAATGAGCTATACTATAGTTTTCCAATAAATGAGCTATATGTAATTTTCTCCAATTTAAGTATTTTGAGAAATTGATGTATCAGTATTTAGAAACAATATTCTGAATGTTTTCTTTCGAAGTAACTTCTTAGCTTTTCTCTTGATTCTTTCTAAATTCAAAGACTAATCATAAAATCACAAAGAAAATAAATTCATTAATCTGATACCTTGTATAAAACTAGCGTGTAAGAAATATTCGATCGCATATATTATATGATTGGGTTGATTAACAATTCCCATATGAAAAAGTGGCAAAAAAAAAAAAAAAAAGCATTCACTCCTCTTTTCTATCTTGCCTCTACAGTATTTTGCCGTGTTAGATTTCTTTCTCAATACGTGTACTAAGACTAGTTTTTCAAAAAACGACAGTTTTGTTATTCATTTTGATAAGCGATAAAGGATAATCTTGTCAAATAACATTTATGATTAATGATAGTATTAAATAATTTTCTTAATCGGTATGCCAAGATCTTAAACTAAATTTAAGATACATTGGTGGATTCAAGATTGAGCTATACTTATAATTTTCTTAATTTGCTTTATGATACGGTTTTGTGTTTGTCCACTTCAGATTTACCAATTGCAAGAAGATCTTCACTTCATAGGTTCCTTGGCAGGAGGAAAGATAGGTAATGCTATTAATTCTACAGTTAGCTGTAGTATACACAAACATGTTAAGTTACAATATTATTCTTATTATCAAATGCCATTTGCTAAAAATTACACTGCGCAAAAACGGTAAAAGTAAAAAAAAAAAATTGTTATATGAACTGTAAGAAATATTCAATTATTACAGTGAAGGGAGTTCAAAAGTTATGTTGGGTCATATGTTTAAATACCAATTGTAGCCTCCTAAATTTCGTTTGAATCATTTATATAATAAATTTCTGATTCTACCACTGGTCTCACTTATTTTATTTTGTGGTGACATCAAGAGACACGGCTAGAGCGCCATACCAAGTGCAGAATTCATCGACAACATCTTCAAAGAATGAGGAACCAACTTCCGCGATTCGTGATCATAGCAATATTAATCTCAACTTTACGTTATAGTCAACTCGATGTCTAAATTATTTTTGGTTATTACTTTGCTATATATAGATGTAGTTCTCATGGTGCATTCACTTTGCGCTCTGTATTCAGTTTGGACTATATATGTACATGAACTATGATCTAAGATCTTAAGTTAGTATGTGTAAAGTACACCACAATATTATTTTGTGACACTTGCAAATCTTAATATAGATATAATATTTTACAAGTTGAGCTGCTTGGTATTGAATTTATGTTGTAATAATCCGATTATTTTTTTAATATAACTATTAATTGTGAGATTAGAGAATTAATTTAACTGATAGCTATTGGGTCAAATACTAACTAGTACAAGGAGAATTTACTCTATAATATATAATATAATGTACTAATAAGTGATTAATATCACGACCCAGCCTAGGGCCGTGACGGATAACCGACACTGAGTGCTGATTATCATTAAGATTGCTGATAAGCTAATAATCATGAATTTAAATGGATAAATTGAACAAGCATAAGTATGGCTGATAAGAAGTGTACAATCTGGAAAGCCAATAAGGCTAACACAAGTTGACATATAAAAGCATACTAGCTGCACATGTGCATATGTACAGGCCTGTAGGAGTGCTGAACTAAAAAAATACTAGGCAGAACAGGGCTTCATCATTCCCAAACTAGCTGACTGTACACATACCAAAAGATAAGTAACTTAGAGAGTAAGCGGGGTGACTCCAACAGCTGATGGAAGGACGGCCTACTGATATGGTTTAAATGTTTATCTATCTATACCTGCGATATGAAACGCAACGCCCCTGGAGGGTTGTGAGCATGATATGTACAAAGTATGTAGGGTGTATAGCATATGTAAATCATACTAAAGTATGGCTGTAATATAAAAATCTAAAAGTAAGCTGAAAGCTAAACAAGAGTTTGAACTAGCAACTGATCTGGAACTAAACCGAAGTTTAAGCTGAGACTGTGCTGAAACTGAACAACTATCTAAGCAGGCACGTATCTGGTGTTATGGGATATATCCTCCCCAGTCAGATAGGTATAGAACTGAATTGGCCCCATGTGTAGTCATACAATGCAAACTATAGCTATATACGCGTATATATCATGCCTGATTAGTGTTATGGGCTATATCCCCCCAGCAGGTAAATATATAATCAACAGGGCCGACTGGTATTGTGGGATATCTCCCCCAACATATAATCAATAGGTCTCACTGTCCTTATGGGCTATCTCCCCCTGCATATAATCAATAGGCCTCACTGGTGTTATGGGTTATCTCCCCAGCATATAATCAATAGGCTTCGCTGGTTTTATGGGCTATATCTCTCCCCCCAGTATAATCAACGTAAGCATGTATGAGGCATAACACATGTGGTAACATTATATGGAATCAAGAGATCATAAAGGAAACCGTATGTCCAGAAGTTGGACAGAGGAGCTTATCCCCATTTAGGGAGAAACTGAGTATATACATTGTTGGTATTATTATGCTTGATAATGCAAAGCCAAAGGTTTCTTTGTGATTCCTTTTTTTCTTTAATTTTTGTCTTTTGTGAAAGACAAAGTGTCCCTTATTGGTTATGAGAAGTCTTCTTCTTCTCCTTATATTAAATTGCTCGTTGTTAGACTTGTAAAGAGCTAGTAAAAGTGAGTGGTCTTGTGCACATGAGAAATTAGTCCTGAATGCAAAGCAGGTCAATTTTCTCCTCCCCTTCTATCATACGCGCGAGATATACGTGAGGCCTAATCCAAATCTAATATTTCTATAAAACAAATTTGAGCTTACTAGAAAAATATCCAAATACATGCTTCCAAAAATTCATTCACTTTGAATTGAATTTTGTAACGTCCAATTTATTACTTTGTAACAGCCATGATTTAATTCTTGTAAAAGTTCTGTTTAATTCTTGTAACATCTGTAGTTAATTTTATGACAACTCCATTTTAATTTCTATAACATCTGCAGATTAATTCCTTCATCTGTAACTGTCCAACAGCTTTGCCTAAAAAGGCAGCTGTATTTGTGAATAATGGGACATAGAAAACACCTTCATCTCTCTTCTTCAACTCACTTCTGGGAAATTATTTTGTACAAATTCCAAACTTCTAGCTACGAGTGCACATGTTTGGAGGTGATGTGGAACCTTAGGGTGAGATCAGTCTGAACGATTTGCACTCAGTCGAGCCGAAATCACTTTCAAGGCAGTGACTTGCCACAACATAGTATTTTAGTAAGTTGTTCTTGAATCCTTCTTGTTCTTCGTCAATATTATCTACTCATTTTTTATTACCATTTGAAAGTGATTTCTTTACATATAATATTGACTAATGGCTACTACTTTGAACAAAATACTTTCTGGTCTGTCAAAGCTTAGGACATTAGATGGAAATAATTATTAGTGCTGGTGTAACGACTCGACTGGTCATTTTACTTTCTAGATATCTGTTCCCCTACTTAAGACTCACTTATATGATTTTACTATTTTACAACTTGTGGAGATGGTTAGTTCGAGTTTGAAAGGGTTTAGATTGAAATCGGAAAACTTAGTTCCTTAATAGTGGCTTATAATGGTTAATTTTGACTTGAGTCAATAATTTCAGTTAACGACCTCCGAACCAGGATTTGAGGTCCCAATAGGTTCATATGATAATTTTAGACTTGGATGTATATTCGGATGACCCGATAGCATTTCAATGCTTAATATTGAAGATTTTCAAGTTCTTTAAGTTTGGTTTGGAGTAGGTTTTGGTATTATCGAGGTTCGTTTGGTATTTCGAGCCTATGAATAGTTCCGTATGGTGAGTTAATACTTGCATGTAAAATTTGGCATCATACCGAGTAGTGTAAGTATGTTTTGACGTGTTCGGAGCTAGTTAAGAAGTTTGAAGTTCATAAGATGATTCAATTTGATTTTGGGGTGTGATTCTTAATTTTGATGTTTTTTATCTGTTTCGAGGGTTCGAGGAGGTACGTATTATGGTTATAGACTTGTTGGTTCATTTGAACGGGATCCCAGAGGGCTCAAGTGCATGTTGGACCGCCCAAGGCTAAGTCTAAAACTACTGGTGTATTGTTTCTGGTTTCCTTCTTTGTGGACGCGGAAGGACTCTCGCATTTGTGATGAAGGATTTGGGGATTGGACACTTTTGCTCCTCATGTTCGCGAAGAAAGTGTTGCGTTCGTGGAGATTGGAACCAATGGACTTTGCGTTCGTGGTTGACTCGCCGCGTTCGCGTAAAAGATCTGGTTATGCTTGGGCCTGGGCCACTCTATTTCTTTTCGCGTTCGCGAGGGAAGGCACACATTCGCGATGAGTGGGTGGTTCAGTGCATCGTGTTCGCGAGTGACTTCTCGCGGTCGCGAAGAAGACCTTTTCTGGAATTGTGAGTTTTGCCTTCATGATCACGAGGACTTGTGCGCGATTGCGGAGAAGGCGGACCCGGGCAATGACTTGGTAAAATAGGGATTTTGGACATTTTTTCACTTCTCTCATTTATTGACCAATTTTGGAGCTTTTTAAAGAGGAATTTTCACCTAGCATCTTGAGGTAAGTATATTCTACATAATGCGAGTTAAATGCTTAGAGTATTGGTAGATCTTAACATGAAAGTTGAAGAAATTATAGTACTTTGTTGAAAATTTAGGTTTGATAAAAATGGGATTTAACCACGAAAATAATTATGGAATTGGGTAGAAATTATATGTTTGAGTACGTGAGGTTATGGATAACATTTATCTTCGAAAATATTTGAAATCCGGGCACGTGGGCCGGGGGTGAATTTTAGGAATCTTCCCATTTGGGTTGGATAATTTCTCTAATAGCTAAATTATGAACTTGTGAGTATATATTGATTAATTTATATAATATTGGCTAGCTTCGAATTGTTTGGTACCAAGTTGAGGCACTTAGAGTGAATTTGTGGGTCGGAAAGTCAGCTTTAGGACGAGGTAAGTCTCTTGCCTAATATTGTAAGAGGGAATTTACTCATAGGTGTTTTAAATTACAATTTGATTCTAATTGTGGGGGCTACATACGCACGAGGTGACAAGGTTCCATGTGTAGCTACAAATCATGCTTAAGTCCGGGTAATTTTAGGACCCAAATCATAAAATACTTGTGTTGTTTGCACTCTATTTGTTAATTTAAGTGCCTCAATTATATTGAAACATGATAAATGATTTGTAATGACCAAATTTCACTTATTTTGAGTTTGGCAGGTTACTTGACCGTTAACAAAAATTGTGTTTCCTTGTGTATTAGTCTTATGATAGCTTTTAAATCGGATGTTCATAGAGTATTCTCTCTTCTTATGGAGCGGACCAAATGCCTGGACAGTATAATAGATGCATCTATGGTTCGTGTCATTCGACCCTCAGTAGTGTACATATTATTCCGGATCGGACCGTAAGACCTCGGCATAAATCGTGCATGATAATGCTTGAAGCCCGAATACACTTGATATTATTTTTATGACTTGAGAGGTTATAATTTATTTAATGGCCTGAAATTGTTGAAGTTAGCATGTGTCAGTTGGAGGTTTTTAAATTTATTATCAGTTAAAGATAACCATTTATTCGTTACTCATTATTGTGTTATTATTAGTATTCATGTATGCCTATTCATAATTTCCCCGTTTTAGTTGTTGGCCCATAGTAAGTATAGATGTCGACCTCTCGTCACTACTTTTTCAAGGTTAAACTGGATACTTACTCGGTATATGTTATTTATATACCCACTCTAAACTTCTTCACTAATTGTGCAGAATCTGAGGCAAGTGCATCTGGCAGTCATTCGGCACGCACCCCGTTATCCCGAGGCATAGCGGTGAGCTACTCTGTGAGTCCGCTCTGCATCACCTGCAGTATCTTTTTTTATTTACTTTCTCTCTATCTTATTTCACATAGGGGCATAAGTGTTTTGTATATTCTACTAGTTGCTCATACACTTGCGACACCGGGTCTTGGGAACATGCTAGTAGACACTTTATGGTTTTAAGCATTTATTTTAACGTATTTTCTCTTTCATTAGTTCACGCTTTATTTTACCATAATTTTTCTTTTCTCAGTTACTTAATAAATAAAAATCAACTACTTTGAATTATTAAAAAGAATAAATACATGGCTATTTCACCGTTGGCTTACCTAGCAGCGACGTTAGGATCCATCATGGCCTATAGGAAAAATTGTATCGTGAAAATATGATATCAGAGCACTAGGTTCACGTAGGTCTCATAAGTCATGATCACGGCTAATAGAGCCTTGTAGATCGGTGTGGAGATATCTGTAGTTATCTTTGAGAGGCTATAGAGTGTTAGGAAACAACTCTTTCTTCATCTGCTATCATGGAGTTGATGTTGTGCTAAGCATCTTTCTCATATTCTCTCACAGATGGTGAGAACGCGCACGGCAGATGTACCTGACCATGGAGGAGCTGCTCCCCTATTGCTAGAGGCTAAGGCAGATGCCGAGAGAGGGTTCCAGCTCGTGATAGAGGATGAGGGCATCCTAGAGTTTCTCCGTTTGGGCCACCAGTGGATCCAGTGGAGAATCCTATTATTGAGGAGCAAGGCAAGGTGCCTGCGGCGGAGCCGGCCCCAATGGATTTCATGTCCGCACTAGAATTCAAAGAGGTCATGGGCCGTATGCTGCGGTTCATGGATTCTATGATGCAGGCTGGTTTATTTCCAGCAGACCCATCCACATCTCTAGCGGGAGGGGGAGCATAGACCCATACTGCTTAGGCTCCACGATATGCAGCTACCGCATATCAAACCCCGGATGCACTACCCATAGGCGAATCTTATCCAGTTGCAGCGGCTATACCGAAGCCCAGACCAGGTGCAGATGGCGAGCCGCAGAAGCTCTTGGATAGATGGACAAGGCTACATCCTCATGTCTTTGAAGGTGATGTAATGACCCGCCGGCCATTTTAAGCATTTGCACTTTGCTCGGTAGTTTGAGGGAATGAGTAGCTTTGTAAGATGTATTATGACTTGTGTGAATCTTCGATTTTGGTTTTCAGATTATTTGAAATCGATTTGGACGAATGAATTTCCTGATTGAAGGTTTAAGTTAGAAGATTTGACCAAGTTTGACTTTTTTTTATATTTGACCTCGGATTGAAGTTTTGATGGTTTAGTTAATTCCGGATGGTGATTTTCGACTCGTATGTATACCTGGATTTGCATTTGGATGTTTCTGGAAGGTTTAAACGCAAATTGGCAAAAGTTGAAAATCCAATCGCTACATAGACACAATAGAATGTCTCTCTCTTAGACGTGGCCCTTGAGTTCAGTTTCTTTTGGTTTAATATAGTATCGATAGCAATAGCAGTTTTTTTCAGTTTGTTGGTCATTTGAAGGTTTGAAAAGTTTATAAGTTTGACCAAGAGTTGACTTTGATGATATCAGGTTTGAATTGTGGTTTCGAGAATCGGAATAGATTTTTTATGTCATTTGAAACTTGTGTGCAAAACTTGGGTTCGTTCCGGGTTGATTTGGTATGTTCCGGCGCGAGTTTTGGAAGTTAAAAGTTCAAAGTTCATTGATTTTTGATTTTAGGTAGGATTCATAATTTTTATATGGTTTGACGTGATTTGAAGCTTCGAATAAGTTTGTATCATTTTTTAAGACTTGTTGGTATGATTGAATCAGGTCCCGAGGGGCTCGGGTGTTTTTTGAATCATTGGTTGAGAAACTAGTTAAGTTAAGGATTTGGAGTTTGAACATGGTCAATATCGGATCAAGATGACCTTTTTTCGGTGTTTTGAGTGCACGAGCAGGTTCGTAGTGTGTTTTATAATTCAAAAACACATATATGGTTTGTGTCCGGGAGGTTCCGAATGAGTGATGGGTGCTAAAACAAGGGAAAATTGTTGTTGATTTTTCTGGTGTAAAATAATTACGAAAATGTCATTTTTATCCCTTAAATTTCAAGACTTCATTTAAAACTTCAAAACGTCATATCTCCATCATTTTAAGGCCAAACTGGATAAAAATCATATCTTGACTGAAATTTCACAAGAAATCCATTGGAGGCATCAAAAGTTAGCTTCGGGATTATTTGGCATATTAAACGAGACAAAACAGCTGGGCAAAAATATTTAATACCAAGGGTTTGTTCATTTGGTCATATTTTGAGTTTGGGAGCTTAGATTTAGACGATTTGTGAAGTGATTTTCACTACATGGACTGGGGTAAGTGTCTCTACTCATTTTTTGATTATATTTCATGAATCTATCTTTGTTTTTGGCAATTGGTTGATGATTTCAAAAGTGAAATTTGGGGGGGTTTTGTCTAAAATTTCATAAAGTAAATTTTTGAGTTTTGTTCATCGAGTTGGAGTCGGATTTGAGTGGAACTAGTATGTTTGGGCTCATAATTGAATGGATTGTCAGATTTTATAAGTTCGTTAAGTTTCGAAACGTCGGCCCATGTTTGACATTTTGGTTGATTTTGGGATTTTGAGTTAGATTCTTTGTCAATTGGAATTGTTTCCTTAGGCTTTATTTGATATATTTGTGTTGTTTTGGCTAGTTTGAGTCATTCGGAGGTCGATATGCACGGGATGGCATTTTTGGAGCATCGTTTGGCTTGCTCGGTGTTGGATTTGGCTTGTTCGAGGTAAGTAATACTTCTAAACTTGGTGTTACGGGTATGAACCCCTGAATATACATGTATGTATTGGGTGTTGAGATGACGCATATGCTAGGTGACAAGCGTGTGTGCATGTGTGAATTATGACTCGATTGTTTCTGTGGTACTGTGTAGTTACCTAATTTGTTTTTTTATCCATGAGATTTCTACATGTTAAGGTAATTGAGTTGTGATCCATGTTAAAAACCATGTTTAGGCTATATGCTTACTTTGTTGGAACCCACTGAGTCATATCTGCTGTGGAGTCATTTGCTTAAATTGCAGTTGTATACTCAGTCATATTCATTCATTTGCATATCATACCTCAGTCTCTGTTGCTATTTATTGATATATCATATCGTTATTTTTGCGGCTGGTTTTCATGGCATTGTGATCCCGATAAACTGGAGAGATTGACAATTGAATGAGGCCGAGGTCCTATTTATGAGTGATATTTATGGGATTGAGTTGCATGCCGCAATAATTATTATTTAGTCATGCCATGATTGGATTATTATAGCATTTGGGCTGAAGGAGCCCATCCGGGCTCTGTACACACTCTAGTGAGCGCATGTACATACTAAGTGCGAGTGCTGAGTGATTAGGATGGCTGAGTTACTGGAAGGACTAAGTGACTAGGAGGACTGAGTAAATTGATATTTTAAGAGTATGCATATGGTTTTATCATCGAGTTGTATCACATTTGACATGCACACTTGATATACATGCATAGTGGTGCATTTTTCTCATGTTGTACGGTATCATGTCATTTATGACTTCTCATATACACTAACATTTTCCTCGTGCCATTTCATAAAGAAATGTTTTGTCCGTTGTTGAAAAGCTTTGGCAAAAATCACAATTGTACAAACCAACTCATATTTGGTGATTTTGGTAAATGAATTGGGTTTTCACTGATATACTTGAAAAGCATGCCTATTTTTCCAAAACTGTGAACGGGTTGAGCATCTTATATCTGAGGATGTGTTCCTGTACCGTTATTATTATTTTGTTATGAACTGTTGTAGGCTATTGGTGTTGGACTCAGAACCTTGTTCCCGCTCGTTGCTACTTTTAACCTAAGGTAAGGTTTGTTACTTATTGAGTACATGGGGTAGGTTCTACTCATACTACACTTTTGCACCTTCCGTGCAGATCTGGATGCTAATATTGCTGTGTATGATGGCAACTAGTACTGAAGACGTACCTGTGTTCTAGTTACAACTGCCTCTTGCTCATGGTAGCCCTAGACTTATGAAAATTTGTTGATGTATATTTGAATAGATGATATATTTATTTCATACTAGCTTTGTAAACTCTTGTGCATAAAAGGAATTCGAATTGGGGCTTTACGTTCGTAGAAATTATCAAGAAGTACTCCTCATGATTCTGATCCAGAGTATGTTCCTATCCACTGAGTAAGTAAATAACTATCAAGAACGAAGTAATCTTTTACTTTGGTTAAAGGCCCTTTTTCTGGGAAAGGAGAATAGGAATGAAATAAAATAGAAATAGAAAGAAAATAATCTAATTGAATCCCTAATTATCTTTTTTTGTTAGCCTATCGATAATTCCCTAAATTAGACCTGCTTAATCTAGAACAGAACGTGCCATAATTTACAAGAACATTCTGTAGTCTTAGTAAGAGGGGGAAGGGTTAAGGATTTACCCGGTGTGAGATATCACATTGTTCGAGGAACCCTTGATGGCTAAAGTAGTGATAAATCCTGTTAATAAAAAGGGTCCTATTGAAAGTCCATCTATTCCTAATCTCCAATGGAAATAAAAAAAAATCTTAGAAGCTCATGATTTGTACTACCAGTCCTTGGGAATTATTGTATAAAAGCAGTTTTATTATCATTTATTTCTTGAAAAATCTAATTAATTTGGATAGTTGTTAATTGGCTTACCTAGTAGATTAGATTAGGTGTCATCATGACTAGTTGGACTTTGGGTTATGAAAAGTGAGCAAAATGATGACCCCCAAGACTTTATAGATCGTTGTAGGAATAAACTGCACAACATGAGGATATTTGAGTCCCATGGGGTGGACTTTACCACCTTTCAGGAGGGCAGGGCCCATAGATGATGGCAGTCCTATCTTCGGCAAACTAGCAGGTTCTCCTCCTTTGACTTGTGACAAGTTCAAACGTCTCTTTATGGATATATATATATATATATATATATATATATATATATATATATATATATATATTCCATCATCTCATATGGAAGAGTTTCGGGGTCAATTTGAGTAGCTTCAGCAAGGTCAGATGTCGGTGAACGTCTATGAGGGGAGATTCTGTAAGTTATCTCGCAATGAACTTATGATACTCCGCACCGATGCAGAAAGAGTGTGAAGGTTTATTGCAGGTTTTCACCCCGGTATCTAGGCCAATATGTACTAAGAGGTTGAGATGGGAACTTCATACAAGCTAGTTCGGAAGATAGCTAGGAGGATCGAAGGTGTTCATCAAAGGGGGCGAGAGCAGATGCTGAGGGACAAGTGGTTTCGATATTCTAGAGGATTTAGTGGTGCTCCGTCTGAGAGTAGAGGTTAGTTTATGAGGGGTCAGCCTAGCACGCCTCCATATCCATTTCCTCCGCCTTCTCTGGTTGCTTCAGTGCGATCCTATTTTAGCGCCAACGTAAAGAGCTCCTACTATCCACCAGCCATTCAAGGTTCCTCCAGTGGGAGTACATGTCCCCAGATTCAGACTCAGGGTCAGTCATTTTCCACACAGAGAGTTAGTTTCAATTGTGGGGATCTTGGTCATGTGAGAAGATTCTTCCCCAAGCTTCAGGGCAAGGCAGTACAGGAGGTCCATAAGCCTATGATTACAGCACCAGCTGTCGCAACAACCGTCCGGCCGCTTAGAGGTGGATGCCTGTCAGGCAGTGCTCCAACTAGTTCTATGCCTTTCCAGTCAGACCAGATGCAGTAGCCTCAGATATCATGATCACATGAATTATTTCTATCTGTAATAGGGATGCTTCGACACTATTTGATCTAGGGTCTACATATTCATATGTTTCATCTCTGTTTGATTGTTTTTTTGGTGTTCCTCATGAGTCCTTGGGTACTCCTATATATGTATCCATGCTAATGGGCGATTCTGTTGTTGTGGATTGGATCTACCGGTCACGTATCATGACTTTCTATGGTTATAAGACTAGAGCAAATTTTTTTATTGCTCGATAAGACTTTGTCTTCCTGGGAATGAACGAGTTGTCTTCACATCATGTCGTCCTTGATTTCCATGCGAGAATGTTACCTTTGTGATGCCAAAGTTTCCTAGATAGGAATGGAAGGGTTCATCTGTCGGTGCATCTAGTCGGGTTATCTCTTTCTTGAAGGCTCGACACATGGTCAAGAAGGGATATTTGTCTTAGCTAGATTATGTTCGAGATACAGTTGTCGAGACTCCGATGATTGATTCAATGCCCGTGGTTTGGGAGTTCTCTAATGTGTTTCCTTCTGATCTACTAGGCATGCCACCAGATCGTGATATCGATTTCTGTATTGATTTGCTCCAGGTACCCAGCCTATCTCTATTCCACCGTACCGCATGGCTCCAAAGGAGTTGAAAGAACAGCTTTAATAGTTTCTAGCTGTATGTCTAACCTTGATTCTTGTGAAATCGCCTTGCTTGGTGTGTAAATTGTTTGGTAATTGATATCTACGTTGGTTATTTGTGAGCTTCTTGACTGGTTTGATTGTGAATGAACCTTGTGGTAAAAGTTGAATAACAAGTGATTGAAGGAATCCCTAAATGGTGAAACGAGGCTATTTGTGATAACAATGTACCTTAAATGTTATGGGCAATTGTGGTAACTTGAATTAAGTACGAATTGTTGAAAGTTATGAAATTGGTACTAATAGTTGTGGAAACACTCGTAACACTATCGTGGTAATGTCTTGAGGTGTACTTGTTGTTTATTTTTGTGACTTGTTGTTTGGTTTTGTTTGTTGTGAAATGAAACTGTACGACGTGGTGGGGTTGCGCACCACAACACGGCGTAATAAGGTGTGGGTTGGGGTGATAAGGATGGCCGAGGTAATAAGGGTGGACGAGGTAATAAGGGTGGAAAAAGTTATTGAAATCACTATATATATATATATATATATATATATATATATATATATATATATATATATATATATATATATATATATATATATATATATATATATATATATATATATATATATATATATATATATATATATATATATATATATATATATATATATATTGAACAAAATTATGAAAACAATGATGTGGAATTGTGAAAGGAGATATCAGGAGAGTTTGTAACCTGTGAAGCATTGATTGCCCCTTTGTTTGACTAATTGTACCTTCTATGTGTGTGTGTTTGGTTGTTGCTTCTATTGCTGTGTTCTTGTTCTACTTGAATATGGCTTGAGTTTACTTGGGGAAAAGTTTTGTTCATACATACCAGTACGATTCAAATGTACTGACGTCCTTTTTGCCGGGGGCGCTACATTCGTGTTATAATTGTAGGTTGATCTTCAGCAGGTACTCCAGTCCACCTTCCGTAGCCCTTCCTCATTCCCCGCCAGCTGTATTGGTGAGCCCTTCCTTCCGGGGCCCTGCGTGGCTCATGCCACCTTGTTCTTGTATTTTGGAGTCTTATTTTGGTTTTTTGTAAAAAGGTATAGCCGAAGCCTTGTTACCGGAAAGTATAGTACTGTCATCTTGTATCCTTAGAGGCTCCATAGACATGAAGTGTGGGTCACGAGGCATGTGTTATGTACTTTGTATTTTTGGGTAATGTAATTTGTAAAGCACGCTTATATCACCTATGTATGTATGGTTTGTAAAAAGGTATATTAATTATAAATGGTGTTTCCATTTGATTAGTAAAGTAATAAAAATGTAGGGTAACTCATGGGTCAGGGAAGGTATCCAGGTCCACTCGACTGGAGATACCCGGTTGAGTGCCGGTCATGTCCCTCGGATTTAGGGTGTGACAAACTTGGTATCAGAGCCTAAGGCTTTAAAAGAGAGTCCTAGGGTGTCTCAGAGCCGTGACAAGTAGAGCCCTTCTTATCGGTGTGTTGTCGACCACATCTATAAGTAGAGGCTATACGAGCATTTAGGAAACTACTCTTTCCTTGTTATTCCATTTCGTGCGGTGAAGTGAAAAGTGAAAGTATTTGTGTCTAACTCGTGCCTTGTTCCAAAATGTTTAGAGATGGCACCTAAGAAGAAGGTTAGACTCGGCCTTGAGGCCAATGCCACCCCAAGTGTGATTGTGAGCCATGTACCTGACGCTGTGGGTGACAGTGACTCCCCGGCTTTGAATTTGCCTGCCATGTCCCTTATGGATCATAGCACTCCTTTTCCAGCAGCGGCAGAGGGCGTCACCATCCCTCCTGTTGGCATTCCTAATCCTGGCATTGCCTCAGCTCCCAGTCTCGAGGCTTCTGATGGGGACCTTAGGGGAGCCATCCGTATGTTAACCCAGTTAGTGGCTGCTCAGGCCCAGAGATCTCATGATTCCCCTATGTCCTCCAGAGGACAGGGAGAGTTTGCCAGCTCCGGAGTCCACCAGTTTCCGAGATTAGCCCCTCCAGAGTTTTCAGAAACAGACCCAGAGGCCGATCCGCAGGATTTTCTTGATGAGAGGTACAAGAACCTTCGTGAGATGAAGGCCACAGAATCAGAGGGGGTTGAGTTGGTTTCCTACAGGTTGAAGGGAGCGGCACATTCGTGGTCGAGATGTGGGAGGATTCCCGCGAGGAGGGGAGCCCTCCGGCTAGATGGGAGGAGTTTGCGGATGCTTTTATGGATCATTTTGTGCCTGCCGAGGCTATGGCAGCCCATGCCACAGAGTTCGAGGTCCTCAAGCAGGGCAGCATGAGTGTTTGGGAGTACCATCTGGAGTTTGTAAGATAGTCCAAGTATGATCCTCAGTTGGTGTCGACCATGAGTGCTCTACTTTGACAGTTTGTTCCGGTACTTAGTCCATTGGTGGTGAACGAGGTTGCTACAACGGCCTTGCACTTAGATATGAATTATGGGAAGATTGTGGGTTTCGCTCAGGCCACCGAGGCTAGGAAATTGAAGATATGGGCAGATAGGGAGAATAGCAACATGGCCCGGTCAATGGGTCACTCAAGAAGGTCAGCTCTGGAAGTGGGCCATCAGGGCCATTCCGGTCATATGTTCAGTCTTCAGCCAGCGCACCGCCATCTGTGCATAGCCATCAGCAGAGTAGTTCTTCGAGACCATGTTCTGATAGTAGGAGGTTCCAAGTCCAGTCATTTGGGGGTGAGGCCCCAGCAAGAGGGGGTTGCTACATGTCCTAAGTGTGGGAGGTTCTACACGGAGACTTGCTATTTGGACATCCCGGTGTGTTACAATTGCAGGGTGAGAGGTCATGTCCAGCAGAACTGTCATGCACCCAGACATGGCATGGGTAGGGCATTCGCCCTACCATCCAGTTCTTTAGTTGCTACATCATATGTGCGTCCTCCAGCTCCAGCACGGCATGGTGCAGATAAGGGTGGGGCTCGTGGTAGAGGTGGACCGAGCCGGTTCTATGCTTTGAGTGGTCGCCAGAATGCTAAATCTTCTCCAGATGTGGTTACTGGTATCTTGTCTGTTCAAGCCATTGATTGTTATGCTCTTATTGACCCTGGGTCTTCTTTGTCATTTGTCACTCCATTCGTTGCTTCGAGTTTTGGGATAGAGCCCGAAAAACTCCTTGAGCCGTTCTCTGTATCGACTTCGATTGGTGATTCTATTAAAGCCGCGCGAGTTTATAGGAATTGTGTTGTAACGGTGTGTGGTTGTGTTACCACGGCCGACCTTATTGAGATTGGGATGGTGGATTTTGATGTGATTATGGAAATGGACTAGCTTTATTCGTGCTTTGCTAAACTTGATTTCTGGACAAGAGTCATGAGACTCGAGTTTCCCAACGAGCCGGTTATTGAGTGGAAAGGGAATGGTGTTGTGCCAAAAGGTATGTTTATTTCTTACCTTAAGTTTGCGAAGATGATTAGGAAGGGGTGTATTTATCATTTGGTCCAGGTGGAAGATACCAATTCAGATGTGCCTGCCCTCAGATCCGTGCCAGTTGTAATTGAATTTCCGGAGGTATTCCAGATGAGCTTCCAGGGATTTCGCCAGATAGGGAGATTGACTTCGGGATTGATGTGTTGCTAGATACTCAGCCAATATCTATTCCACCATATAGGATGGCGATAGCAGAATTACGAGACTTAAAGGAGAAGCTGAAGGATTTATTAGAAAAGGGGTTCATTCGACCAAGTGTGTCGCCATGGGGTGCTCCAGTTCTTTTCGTCAGGAAGATGGATGGGTCACTTTGGATGTGTATCGACTATCGGCAGCTTAACAAGATCACCATCAAGAATAAATACCCTTTGCCCTGGATAGATGATTTGTTTGACCAATTGCAAGGTGCGAAGTTTTTCTCTAAAATTGATTTGCGATCCGAGTATCACCGATTGAAGATCAGAAAGTGGGATATTCCTAAGACCGCCTTCAAAACCCACTATGGTCACTTCGAATTCTTGGTCATGTCTTTTGGGCTAACCAACGCCCCAACAGCTTTCATGGATCTTTTAAATCGGGTCTTCAAGCCATTTCTGGACTCCTTTGTGGTTGTTTTTATTGACGACATCCTCATTTATTCACGAAGCAGGAAAGATCATGCTGATCACCTCAGGGCAGTTTTGCAAACTCTTCATCAGCACCAATTGTATCCTAATTCTCAAAATGTGAATTTTGGTTGGAGTCTATTGCTTTGCTAGGACATCTTGTTTTGGGAAAGAGGATTCAAGTGGACCCCTAAAAGATTGCAGCAGTGAAGGATTGGCCTAGGCCCACAACCCCGACGGAGATTCGTAGCTTTTTGGGTTAGCAGGTTATTATCAGAGGTTTGTGGAGGGGTTCTCTACCCTCACCTCCCCATTAACTAAATTGACACAGAAATCAGTCAAGTTCCAATGGTCTGATGCTTGTGAGAAAAGTTTTCAGGAATTAAAATCAAGGTTGACTCAGCACCAGTGTTGGCTTTGCCGGAAGGCACGAAAGGGTTTGTGGTGTATTGCGATGCCTCCAGGGTCGGTTTAGGGTGTGTGCCCATGCAGCATGGGAAGGTTATAGCGTATGCTTCGAGGCAACTCAAGAATCACGAGAAGAATTA
Source organism: Nicotiana benthamiana (assembly GCA_034376525.1). Classification (NCBI taxonomy): domain Eukaryota; kingdom Viridiplantae; phylum Streptophyta; class Magnoliopsida; order Solanales; family Solanaceae; genus Nicotiana; species Nicotiana benthamiana. The sequence goes on from CM067328.1 coordinate 30,208,046, forward strand.
CCCGACGCATGATTCGGCACTTGCAGCAGTTGTGCTCGCCTTAAAAATGTGGCAGCATTACCTTTATGTGGTCCATGTGGATCTGTTCTCGAACCAAAAAAGTCTCCAATATTCATTCAAGCATAAGGAGTTAGACTTGACTCAACGGCAATGGTTAGAATTACTCTAGGATTATGATATGAACATCTTGTACCATCCAGGGAAGGCGAACGTGGTAGCCGACGTCCTCAGTCGGAAATCCATGCGTAGTTTGGCTCACCTGGGATCGGATCGGAGGTTCCTAGCTCGAGAGGTTTATTAGTTGGACAGTCTTGGAGTTTGTATCTCGTTCCAAAATGAGGAGGTGATTTTGGTGCACAACGTAGCAGAGTTGTCGCTTTTAGCGGAAGTCAAGGAAAATAAGTTCATTGATCCAGCATTAGAACAAATAAAGGAGGTGGTTCAAAGCAACAGGATTTTGGCATTCTCTCTCAACTGCAAAGATGGTGTGTTGCGTACTCAAGACAGGCTCTGTGTTCCAAATATAGATAACCTTTGGGAGAGGGTAATGGCAGAGGCTCATCATTCCAGGTATTCGGTGCATCCAGGTTCTACGAAAGTGTATCACGATCTCAAGGAAATTTATTGGTAGAGCGGTATGAAGAGGAATGTGGCAGACTTTGTATCCAAATGTTTGAACTATCAGCAAGTAAAGGTCAAGCATTAGCGGCCCGGTAGGCTAACCCAGCTTATAGAGATACCAATGTGGAAATGGGAGATGATCAACATTGATTTCGTGACAGGACTACCTCGCACTCAGCATAAGTTCGACTCAATTTGGGTAATAGTTGATCAACTCGCCAAATCAGCTCACTTCTTGCTAGTCAAGTCCACCGATACTGCAGAACAATATGCTTGACTGTACATCTAGGAAATAGTGAGACTTCATGGTACTCCACTTTCTATTATTTCAGATCGAGGGGCTCAATTCACAGCTAACTTTTGGAAGAAATTTCAGCAAGGGTTGGGTACTCAGGTGAACCTCAGCACGACGTTTCATCCATAGACTGATGGTCAAGCAGAGCAGACTATTCAGACGCTCGAAGATAGGTTGCAGGCTTTGTCTGGATGTTAAGGGTAATTGGGATGATCACTTTTCCCTTATAGAATTTTCTTACAACAAAAGCTTCCATGCTAGCATCCAAATGGCCCCGTTTGAAGCATTGTACGGGAGGAGGTGCAGGTCCCCGATCGGGTGGTTTGAAGTTGGTGAGGCAGAATTGATAAGGCCGAATCTTATGCACCAGGCCATGGAAAAAGTTAATGTCATTCAAGAAAGGATGAAGACTGCTAAGAGTCTCCAGAAATCCTATGCGGACGTGCATCAAAGGGAATTGAAGTTTCAAGAAGGTGATTGGGTATTCTTGCGGGTGTCGCCCATGAAAGGAGTCACGCAGTTCGGGAAGAAGGGGATGGTAAGTCCTAGGTATGTCGGACCTTATCAGATTATTCAAAGGATCAGACAGGTGGCTTATTGGTTGGAGTTGCCTCCTGAAATGTCCTTACTCCACCCGGTGTTCCATGTGTCCAGGTTAAGGAAAGTGGTTGGGGATCCGTCCACCATCGTGCCAGTTGAAGACATCAAGGTTACTGAAGAGCTGTCATATGAAGAAACTCCGGTTGCTATTCTGTATAGACAAGTCCATAGGTTGCAAAATAAGGAAATCGCTTCGGTTAAGGTGTTGTGGCAAAACCAACAAGTCGAAGAGGCCACGTGGGAAGTGAAAGAGGAAATGAAAGTAAAATACCCCCATTTGTTTGAACAAGCCTAGGAGTAGTCATGTAAGGTCCTTTTCTCTAAGAAAACTAGCGTTGTGTCCCATTTTATGTAAAAGTTCCTAAATGCTTCACCATTATAATTCTCCAAGCTGTGCCCAAAATTTTGTGTGTCTTGTGATAGAAACTTTTCCCATGGTAAGGTGATGTAAGGAAATAATGATTAATTTTGCATGGAGGAATTGCATTGAAATGATTGACTGTATCATACTCTTGTGGTAGATAAATGGCTTTGATAGTACAGACGATTAATGCTTAATTTAATTACATCTAGTGTGCCAAAATGGTTAAAAGTGTATCGAGAGGTTGAATACGTATAAATGTGAAGGTCGTGCATTGTATAACTATGATAGGGGTAGCAAGATTGTGTAATGGTGCTTGGAAATATGTTTTGGGACTCTCTGACAGGTGGATATGTCCATGTTATAAAGGAAACTGTGGTGAAAAATTTTCTAAATTATAAAAGGGTTAGTGAAAACTTAGGAACTTGCATATCATGCTTTCAAACCATTTGAATTACGAAGTTCTCATTCGAGGACAAATGATCTTAAGCAGGGGGGATTTAACACCCCGTGAAAATGAGTGCTCAAGTCCTAGCAACTTATAGAGTCGGGTCCATCGATGTGTCGAAATCCTTTTCTACTGATTTTACACTTAAAAACTGAGAGTCAAATTTTTCCAGAAAAATGTCTATCTGCGGTCAGGAATGCGGTCACAGATCAAGTATGCGGACCGCATGTCGACCGCAGACTGAATCGGAGAGTAGCCAAATTGGATATTGAAAATGTGGTCCATTATGCGATCGCATAATCAATATGTGGACCGCATAGTCGTCGCACAAGTTTCTCGAGGATATGTGGAGGTCAATTTTGCGGTGCAATATGCGGCTGCAGAACGTGTATGCGGACCGCATTCTTACCGCATACCCAAACAGAGAGGCCTGCAATTTGGGAACATTCTGCGGTCCAATCTTTGGACCGCATGTCAACTATGCGATCGCATAATTGAGCGCAGGTCCTTCGTGAACAGCAGATTTCTAAAAATTTTAGACCCCACCCTTTTCTAATAAAACACCCTTACCCCCCCCCCCCCCCCCATTTTTACACATTTTCTGAACAAAACAAGAGAGAGGGAAGGGAGAGTTCTTGATAGAGAAAGGAATTTCCATCCAATTGATCCTCCAAAACCATCCAGGCCGGGAAAATCTTAAGTTATTGTCTTCATCCCCACTCTTACAGGTAAAATCCCTAACCCTTATCCCCAATATCTCTGAGTTAAGTTAAGGGAAGGGAGTCCTATGCTTTAATTTTTTAACTAACAACTAAAAACCCTCATGTATGTCACTCAAACCTAGAATCTAGTAAAAGGAAAATTGGATAGAAGTAAAGGACTGAGAATAAGAGCTTAAAAGAAGGAATTTGACTCCATTTATGTATGTCTAACCTTGATTCTTGTGAAATCGCCTTGACTGGTATGTAAATTGTTTGGTAATTGATATCTACGTTGGTTATTTGTGAGCTTCTTGACTGGTTTGATTCTGAATGCACCTTGTGGTAAAAGTTGAATAACAAGTGATTGAAGGAATCCGCAAATGGTGAAACGAGGCTATTTGTGATAACAATGTACTTGAAATGTTGTGGGAAATTGTGGTAACTTTAATTGAGTATGAATTGTTGAAAGTTATGAAATTTGTACTAATAGTTGTGGAAACACTCGCAGCACTATTGTGGTAATGTCTTGAGGTGTACTTCTGGGTTGTGATGATAAGGGTGGCCGAGGTAATAAGGGTGGACGAGGTCCCTTTTGCCGGGAGCGCTACATTCGTATTATGATTGTAGGTGGATCTTCAGCAGGTACTCCAATCCACCGTCCGTAGCCCTTCCTCATTCCGCGTCAGCTGTACTGGTGAGCCCCTTCCTTCTGGGGCCATGCGCGGCTCATGCCACCTTGTTCTTGTAGTTTGGAGTCTTATTTTGGTTTTTTGTAAAAAGGTATAGCCGGAGCCTTGTTACCGGCAAGTATAGTACATCTTGTATCCCTAGAGGCTCCGTTGACATGAACTGTGGGTCACGAAACATGTGTTATGTACTTTGTATTTTAGGGTAATGTAATTTGTAAACCACACTTATATCACCTATGTATGTATGGTAATTAAAAAGGTATTTAAATTTTAAACGGCTATTTCCATTTGATTAGTATAGTAATGAAAATGTGGGGTAACTCGTGGGTCAGGAAGGAATCCAGGTCCACTCGACTGGGAATACCTGGTTGAGTGCTGGTCATGTCCCTCAGATTTAGGGTGTGACACGACAGTAGCTAGAGCAGTCCTTTCCAGTGTACAATATTTACTTCCTGTCCACTATATTCCGGACGGATGTTGTGTTTGTTTTCTCTTATCAATAGATGCTCATGCACTTGTGACACCAGATTCCGGGAGGGTTTGAAGCATTTTATTAACTGTTTAACATTTAAATTTGACTTGAAACTATATTCTTTAAAAATTTCTAAATAATGAAGGAGAATCCTAGATTTGTAAAGTGTTAAAATGAGATTTAATTAATTATTTGAGTTGGCTGGCCTGACAGCGGTGTTCGATGCCACCATGAACCTTAGTAGATTTTGGGTCGTGACAACATGGTATTAGAGCACTAGGTTCCCGTCAGTATCGCGAGTCATGAGCAAGTCTAGTACAGGCTCACGAATCGGTACGGAGGCATTTGTACTTATCCTCAGGAGGTTGCACAGCTGTTAGGAGTACTTCCCTTCTTGATTTCCTTATCATGCAGTTTGATTCCTTTGAGGCTTATGCCTTTGATTCATTCCTACTCAATTTCACGGGAGCGCTTGTAATAAATCAAAAATTGAGAGATTGTAATGTCACTACAAATGTGGTGCGGGATGATTTTCTTGGTATAGTTGATTGGACTATTATAGTCGCATTATTGAGGGATATTCTATTGTTTTAGCTCAGTAACAGAAATTCTAAGAGTCTTGAGGCTAGGCATAGGTTTCCATAATGCTTATGAGCGATTATTCCACAGTATTATTGTGATGGTAGGATTTTTGCCCACGTGTCGGGACAATGAATGACTTGAAGGGACGTTTATTCAGTATGTATTCAAGGGATTCAGTATTTTATTCCTGGCGAGGAAAAGGCAGTTGGACTAAGGATAGTCAGATGTGGGCTGGTGGAAGTAATGAGACCGGGTATTTTCAAGCGTGGTGGAGCTTTCTTCTATGATGGGGTGTTGTGGCCCTAATGGAATATACTAAGTTGTCGATGTTATAATCTTTTATAATTTTCCTTTATGGCAAGATGTTGTGAAATGGTATTGGAGATTCAACTATCAGTTATAGCATGGTGCGGTGGTTTATGATTGAATCAAAATTTTTACTGTTGATGGCTCGAGAAAGATGACCTTTGGAAAGGTTTAAAGTTAGAAGCAATGGTGGATCCAAGTGCCACGAGAATAGATTTTGTTTAAGGAAACAATTGAGAATCAAGGTATGAGGAAGGACATGTGGTAAGTGTCTGGCAGTATTTAAAACTTCTAGAAGGCCACTTATGAGGAGCAAGGTCGAGTGGTCGATTAAAGAGACGAGTTCCGCCAATGTGGGAGAGTGGCGGCTGTTGCATATGTCTTGGTAGTAGGATGACTACGCGTCTTAAGGAAAGTTTGGATCGAATTGAGGATTTTATTGATTGGTGATTGAAATCTGGGGGTATGACTTGAAGTACGGGCTATTATGCGGCAGAAGATTGATATGGAGAAAAGGAGCTGCTTGAAATGATGGAGGGTACACCACAACTCTTAATTTGGGAAAATGTTGCCGCACATTTAATTGATGTCCACGAGGAGTGAACGGACTGGTGCAGCTAGAGAGTGAGCTTGGACTCAGGACTTGGTTGTTGATGTCATAGCAATTGTATCCCGTGCAGCAGTATTTGGAAGGCGTCGGGAAGTGATTTCCGCAAGTGGGTTATTCCCTGTGAGCAGGTTAGTGGTTGCATGGTTGGCGAAGCTTCTGTGAAGGATTCTATCGGTTGTCTAGAAAAGAGGTTAGTTGTGCGAATGTGGATGATGATTTAGATTATGAAAGATAGGGATTTACAGGAAGATTCCGGGAATTTGCGGCGGATAATTTAGTAAGGTTATATCAACAAGAGATAAAGGATTCTGGTAACTTCAAGAGTTGTATAATAATAACTTTAATATAAGTGGGAGATTTCCACCGCCTAAGATTGGGTTGCATAGTTAATTGCTTGTGAGGTATATGTTTATCTGCATGTTGATGGGTTGTTTCAACTACGGAAAAAGACCATAAGTGTTAATTTGAGAGAATGAGTTGTTGGAGGCATGCGATGATTGGCCTTATTGGCTCATGTTCGGACTTGGAAAAAGGTTCAGGATTTATGCCTTGTATAGATACAGGTTTCAGAGGATGTGATTTTGCTGGGTGCTTCACCGTGAGAGTATTCATGTGTTATAAGATTTATGGAGTGAATTATATTCGAGACCAAGTCAGAGCGGGTGGCTCTCAATAATGGTCTTAGTGAACTCAGGAGTTAAAGTGTGGTGCCTATTGATTTCAAGCCTATGAGTACATTTAAGAATCAAGCTTTGTAGCAGCTTATGAGAAGGTGCCCAGAATGTTCTCCGGTACTTTCTTGTGGTGTAGTATTTAAATGATGTGAAATAGCTCATAGGAATTAAGACAACATGGTCTTGTGATTCGGGGTCACTTGGGGTGAGTGTAGATGGAGTATGTTATGTATGGAATAGAGTTAGTATTACTTCTAAGACAAGCAAGGATAAATTGGAAGAGGATAGAATGATTAGCCATAATTGAATTGGCATATTGGGGTCGATGATCAGTTCATTCTGTGGCTTGTCGGCCGCCGTAATTGATGTTATTCAGAAGCGCTCTTTTATTATGGCTTGTTAAGTGGAAGCGGATTCCTGAAAGGGCTATGGTGGCTTGGGCCACTACTTAGAGATTTGCATATCCTACGGTTATGGGAATTTACCTGTCTGTTGTTATGATTCTCCTGAAGTGAGTTAAGTGAAAAGTTCGTATATGATGAAGTGTTAAAATATTAATGATTTCAAAGTTATGCTGAAAATTGTGTCCTATCGTATATATACACGTTGGGTGCGGTGAGAGGTATGGAAATTCGAAGTGAGGATCGAGGTTGCAGTTTGCCGTTAGTAAGGATGTCACGAGCTCGGATGAGCAAGATAAGGATGGAATGTATAAAGTAAGTTGATATTGTATTCTGCATCACCTAAGATTGATGTGTTGCAAAAGAGACTTTGCATTATGGTTGAGGATTCTTGATCGCTTTTCAACGTTAGTGCATCCGGTGGTTTAGATGTGCAGACTCGTTATTTATTTCAGAAGATTGTGGGAGCGTGGCCCACAGGAAGATTGTATGAGTGTGACATGTAGTCACTTGATTGATTAAAGATTGAAATCAAGTATGGGGATTTTTGTAATATCATTAATTTGAGAATTTATGCCTGGATGGCACTTTGTTTATTGGGTTATGAACTGAGGAGGTTGCTCCGGTTATATGGTTGTTCTTACGTGTTATGAAGCAAAGGGGAGTTACTATGGACCTTTGAAAAGTTATTAGCCAAGTTAATGCAATCAGAAATTGGCTTGAGATCAGTGGATTGAATTATAAGTGAGCAGGGATTTATATCATGCCAGTTGTGTTCGTTTCAACGAGCATTCCCTATGGAGGAACAGTCAGGATGTTATTTTGACATTAGCTATTCGAGGTAATGATGTATTGCGCCGTATGAGTTTTAAGACATCTTGGTAAATTTTGATGTGTTGAGGTTCCCCGTGGCGATGATGTTATGTAAGCAGAATGGCTCTTGAGATTCAGATCTTTTATTGCACCTCAATTGTGCCTGCATTTTGTAGCCTATTGCGCTACGTGTTTTCTCAGGATGGTATCATGCACTTTACGTGCTTGCGATCGAAATTTGATATTTTTATTGTAATGAGCAGATTTAGCTCGAAGTGTAATCTCCTTATGTGAGATCTATGTGTGGATTGAGTGGCACGCCACCATGGGTTGGATCGGGTTGCATGTCGCAATAGTGTGATGTCAAATATGGTTTTCCATATGCTATTTTTGTGTGTTTCCCTTCCCATCTTCTAAGGAAAGTCTGTATTAGTGTGGGGGTTAGGTAGTTCCTTCCAGAGTTTGATTTCCTATTTGTGTTGTGTTCGGATTGGTGGCGTATTGGCACATTGTGTCGTCATATGAGACTTTTGATTGCATTCGGAGTGGCTTATTACCTGAGCAGTTCGTATTGGGTGAGTCGAGATTATGGGATTTAGGATCAGTGTAGTCTGATTATATGAATTATATTAAGGAGAAAAGATGATTATTTGGTTCAGAATGTGGTAATGTTTCTTGTCAAAAGCATAAACTCAGTGATTTTTTGACTCAGTAGTTGATTATTAATTTCGGCACATCTCATTCGTCATGGTGGTATTGTAAGAGTTAGAGTAAGACTTGCATGTGGCATGAGGTACAATGGGAACATCTGACTCGTTAAATGTTGGTTAAGTTGATCAGTCGTGGTCCTGTGGATTAAGTGTTGCAAAGTAAGAATTCAACAAGGTTATGCAGTCATGTTGGGTACAGCGTGTGGTGAATGATTTGGTTGTCTTATATCGAAAAAAGGCCTGGCATAGATTTCGGATGTTGAAATTGGGTCTAAGGCTTATTTACTTGAATAAAAGAGAATATCTTCGATGTTTATCGAGCTAATGTGCTCAACTAAGTTTTGGTAGTACGGGAAGGTGCATGAGGTGCTAAGCAGTGATTTCAGACTACTTCAATATAGTTCACAGCACGTTCGAGGATGAACGTATGTTTAAGTGGGAGAGAATGTAGCGACCCGACCGGTCATTTTGAGCCCTAGCACGTAGTTCACCAGTCTCTGGCCATGAACAGCTTCATTTTAGGTGGTATGACTTGTACGCGTGGTAGAAACTGAATTTCGAAAAGTTCGGAGTTGATTTGGGAAGAGAATTCTCATTTCGAACGCTTAAAGTTGAAAGAATGAACTAGGATTGGATTTTTGAGTAAACGACCTCGGGATCGGGATCTGAAGGTTCCTGTAGGTTTGTATGATGATTTCGAACTTAGGCGTATGCCTGCTTCGAGTTTTGGATAACCCGGAGCGTTTTGGCACCTATTGTGGAAGTTAGCATTTTTGAAGAAATTTCTTAAGTTTGGCTTGAAGTGCATTTCCGCTTTATCAATGTCCGTTTGGAATTCCGAGAATGGGAGTAGCTCCGTATGGTGATTCTGAAGTTGGGAGCGCGATCGGAAGTGAATTCGGAGGTCTGTAGGTCATTTTGAAGCCATTTGGCTAAAGATAGAAATTTGAAGGTTAGTAAGAAGTTTGACCGGAAGTGGACTTTTTGATATCGGGGTCGGAATCCGATTCTGGAAGTTGGAGTAGGTCCATAATTTCAAATATGACTTGTGTGCAAAATTTGAGGTCAATCAGACATGATTTGATAGGTTTAAACATCGGTAGTAGAAGTTGGAAAGTTCAAAGTTCATAAAGCTGAAATCGGGGTGTAATTCATGATTTTAGCATTGTTTAATATGACTTGAAGCCTCGAGCAAGTATGTAATGTGTTTTGGGATTGGTGGTTTGATTTGGTTAACGTCCCGGGGGCCTCGAGTGGATTGCGGGTGGCTAGCGAATCAAATTTGGAAGTTGAAGAATAGCTGAAGGGATTTGGTTGCTGCTATTTCTGCTTCTGCGGAAATAGGATCGCAGAAGCGGCCTCGCAGAATCAGTAAAGGAGGACGCAGAAGCGGAATTGATCCAAGGCTTGTGGACCGTAGATGCGATCAAAGTTCCGCAGAAGTGGGACTGCATCTGCGGTTGGTTGGTCGCAGAAGTGGAGAAAGAGAGCTTAGGGAAGACCGCAGAAGCGGTAATTTGACCGCACCTGCGGAACCGCAAAAGCGGTCAAGGGACCACATGTGTGAAAATACCTGGAGGCAGAAGGGTTATTTCAAATCGAGAGATGGTCATTTCTTTCCCATTTTCCACTTGGTATGGGCGATTTTGGAGAGCTTCAAGAGGGGGTTTTCATCATCAACGTCAAGGTCAGATATCCCCACCTATTGTGAGTTAAAAATATCAATTATGTATGGATTTAAGCATGAAACTTGGTTGAAATATTTGGGGTTTTGGTAGAAAGACCTAGAAATTTAATTCTTGGAATTTAGCCACAATATTTTATGAATTTAGAGAAAATTATATATTTGACTACCTAAGGTCATGAGAAAAGTTTATCATTGAAACATTTCGGATTTCTGGACACATGGGCCTAAGAGTATTTTTTTAACTTTTCGTTTGGGGTTAGGAATTGTTACAAATTGGGTTGTAAAGTTTAATTGAGCATATATTAATAGATTTGTATGATCGTTGGCTAGTTTTGGAGCATTGTACGTTGGTCCAAGTCTTCGGAAGAATGAAGAATGCCGGTTGCGGATCTTCGGAGTGAGGTGAGTCTTCTTTCTAATATTGTGAAGGGGAATTTACCCCATTTATGAGTTAAATTGGTTATGTGCTATATTTGTAGGGCCTACATACGCACGGCGTGGCGAGAATCCGTGCCTAGCTACTATTACGCTATTGTCCGGATAGTCTAGGACCCAAAAGCATGTTATACATGGACTATTTGTGAACCGATTGATGGTTTGAATTGCCTAAATTACATTAAATTAGTAAATGAATTTCGAAACGATTTAGCTTTATTTCTGAAAAAATTGTTAAAAGAGAATTGGTTTTATCTGAATAAATGTTCCCAGATGAGTACCTAATTGATTGATTGAGCATGTATTCCTTATGTGTACCCGCGTCTCATGCTTGGTTCGCGAGCAGGGTATGTTTTTACTTTTGGAAAGGGCTTAATGCCTCAGCAGATTAAATAGATGCATTTATGGTACGAGTTGTTCGACCCTCGGTAGTCCACCATTTATATTTCTGTTGGAGCGGACCGTCGCCTCAGTATAACAATATTTAGCTAACATTTGGCAACAAAGAAATAGACATCTATATACACTTTAAAATCCCAGAACCTGCAGTACAAGTCATAAGCTCTACTGAGTTTACTAAAAAGCCTACAAATACAACTGTTTCGAAATAGAGATAAAACCGTGCAATTACAAAATTAGAAGGTAATTACAAAGCCTGCGAACGCAACAACAGGTTTACCTTGAGTCTCCCCAGCAAGATGCGTATAGGTAAATAGCGATCGACTGGCTCTGATATACCTGGATCTGCACAAAATGTGCATAAGTATAGTATGAGTACACCACAGTGGTACCCAACAAGTATCAAGACTAACCTCAGCGGAGTAGTGATGAGTGGCAGTCAACATACCTACTAGTCTGAATAACCCGGACAAGTATAGGTATAGAACTAACAGAGTACGATATCTCTACAAAACTATGCAAAATGACAATAATGATACAATGCTTTCAATGAGAAATAGAAGCAACAATTAGCAGCGAAATGCTACAATTAATGACACAGTAGAGTAAGTTGAACACAGTCTAAATCCGGTGAAAATCATAAATGGGGGAAACTCGACAAGAATAACCTCTTTCACACCATTTTTATCCAATAGTCACCACGAGGTACCACAACTCAAAATATTCACAAGTCACGGGTCCTACTTTGTGCCCTCATTTCAATTAGTAAATGTACGGGCGACGCACGTGCCAATAGATCATTCTCACATAGAAGGCAAGTAGACGAGGGTGTGTATAAATAATAATATCAGGATCCACCTTCCTAAACCGATAGGAGTGATTAACTATGTGTATGCTTATACAAGTGTTCTAACACAATTCAGGCGAACTAGTAAGTCTATAGAAAATGAACAGCATGTAATAATATTCCCCACCATTTTTCACAAGATAAAACTCTCACAGATAAGCACACATCTACACAAAATATCAACAACAAGAATGCCCCAGTCCATCACAAGTCATCAAGAAATAGTCCCTGACATAGCCCACCTTGTCTCGCCACATACACAATAATAGTGTAAATGGCCGCCTTGTCTCACCGCTTGCACATAATAATGTTCTCACCTTGTCTCTCCACATATGCAATAACAATGTAAATGCATGCCTTGCTCACCACACATGCATAATAATGTTCCCTCATTGTCTCGCCGCATGCGCAATCTATATATATAGCACGCCATATCCGCATATATACATATCAATAGTAACAATAGCAAGGCATAAACCTCTTGCAACACAATAACTACTGTACGGAAGAGACCTCGTGCATCACAATATCAACTGCACGACAAAAACCTCATGTAACACAATAATAAACGTATGACAGAAACCTCACGCAACACCATACTAAGTACAATAACAACAATGGCAATAACACAAGAGTACGACAAGTAAATCAACTCAAGAACTTTCGAACACAACAAAACAGTAGAACGAGTTCACAAGGAATAAACACAATAGAGAATACTAGTCACAGTAAGAATAGATTAACAAGGGATGAACAATATGTAACAACGATTCCACAAAGAATAATTCAACAACAAGGGAGATAACGCGAGTCAAAAATTCCAAATAAGGGTAAGTCAACTAAGATAAAGGATAACTAAACTTTAGGATTGAGCAATTACAAAAGTGATACAACAAACTCAATTAAGGGTAAGCAACTAAAAAATAATCTTAACTTCACTTAAGGACGAACAATTTCAGAAGATATGATTACAATATCAATTAAGAATAAGCGATTAGGGAGGGATAACATGGAAATAGAAAAGGTAACAACTTCAGTTAAGGCACATAAGAGTCAAATAAGCAATTGAGTATATCATAAAGCAATTAATTCTAACTAAATTATGTAAAGATGAAAATAGTAAGTGGGAAACTTAATCATAGCAAAACAACTCGATATCTAATGAACTTAAGAATATAAGAGCCCTAAAAGGTCAACATTTTACATTTAATCCCGAGTACATACTCGTTACCTCATGGAAATGGACTTCACATGACACAATTTACATAAAAGCCTCAAATCCTAAGGGGTAGTTCACCAACACAAAGTTAGGCAAGATACTTACCTTAAAAAGATAGACTATTACTCTAAAATGAACTTCTCGAGTGAAATAACCATCTCAAATCTAACCAAAATAGCTTCAGAGCATAAATGAAACTCATAAACAACTATTCCGGATAATAAAGCTTCAATCATAATCAAAAACTAAAAATCAACCCAAAAAAGACCCCTTGGTCTGCACCTCGAAATCTGACATATTTCACAAAACCCGAATACCCATTCCAATATGAGTTCAAATATACCAAAGTTATCTTCCTATACTAATTCCTCCCATTAATCATCATTTTTTGAATGTTTTTTTCAAAAATCCCCACTTTTTCTCAACTAAAAACAATAATTTAATGATAAAATAAAGATAAAATTATGGAATATAATAAATTCTCAGTGAAGAATACTTACCCAATTGATTTTTTTAAAAAACCCATGAAGAATCTCTCAACACCAAGCTCTACAACTCCAAAAATAGTAAAAATGGCTAACCCTCGGAATAGAGTACTTTTATATTATGTACAGTGATTAATTGTCATGACCCTAAACCTAGACCATGTCGTGATGACACCTTTCGTGAAGACAAGGCCAGCCGACACGTTTTTGTTCCAATCTTAGGCAATAAAATAATAAGTATTAAATAGTAAACATGATAAAATCTCAAAAATAAGCAGTTAACAGTGTAATTTGGAAAAAACAAACCCAACACAGCCCGATACCGGGGTGTCACTAGTCATGAGCATCTACTAAGGTCCAAATACAACTAGAGTCAAAAAATGTACTAAATACAGTCTAATGAAATTGAGAGGGAGAAAAGCAGTATTGCGAACGTTGGGCAGCTACCTTGCTAAACTCCGACGACTCGGCCTCTAAGCAACCAATACCCGCTATCGGGTTCAGAAATACATGAATCTGCACACAAGGTGCAGGGAGTAAAGTGAGTACTTTCAACTCAATGAGTAATAAAAATAAATAAAGACAAAGTGATCGGAAATCACAAAGAGTACATCAACATGATGTATAGAAGCAGTACAAAACCAGTAAGAAAGCAATGAAGCTGTGAAATCTCTTAAGCACCTTAGCTCAGTTTAAACTCCTTCAAAAATGGCTTTTCAACAGTTAAGCAATTGAATGCAACCAATTAGAATAGATAATCATAAAAGATCTGCCCTCGAGCACAATTACACAATTAAACATGTACATGACGGGTAAATAAGAAATATAAGCACATAAAGGTTCGCCCCTCGGGCACAATGTCAACAAATCCATCCCTCGGGAAATATCGCAGAATAATACATGCCCCTCGAGCTATATCTCACATCACAATGAGTACCCGTGCTCACTGGGGGTGTGTAGACTTCTGGAGGGGCCCTTACGGCCCAAGCGCAATATCAAGCCATATCATGGCATCATAAACAGGCTCTCGGCCTCATATCAATATCAAGCCACCTCGTGGCGCACAATCTCAGGCCCTCGACCTCATTATCATAATCGGTATAACACTGTTGCATCATGCAACCCGACCCAAAAGTATCTTCACAATACAGGCCCTCGACCTTAGTCAGTCAGAATCTCCAAAGCCCCTCTGGCATCAGTAAAATATGAGGCTCAGCTCAAATATCTTTGAGAATATCAATTAATGTGTTTAAAATAGAATAACATAGTTGAGTTTTTAAAACAGTCAAAATATAGCATGACCGAGCATAAGTATGAAATCAAATAGTAAGGAAAATATCATTAACAATCCCCTAAGGGTTCAAACAGTTGGCACGAAGCAATTTTGAATTACTAAATTTGACCTTATAATGAATGAGATATGTAGGTTTTTATATTAACAAATAGTGCAGATCTTTAAATACGCCATCATTAGCAATTTCATAATTAAACGGAAAAATCTAGCAACTTAATTCTTAGTAAAATAACCATAAAGTCCCCGTTACAATGTTCAAATTTGATGATTTTTTTTTCGACGGATCCATAATTATGATACGGGTCTAATGCTTCAATCAAAAAGAAATCGGAGCTCATTTGTTCAATATGATATCATTTATGCTTGAAGAAACGATGTCGAAACATAACAAAAAACGAGCGCAACATAATCCAAACCTATTTGAACTCACCCGAGGCCCTCGATACCTCAACCGATAATTCCAACAAGTCATATATTACTACCCAAAGTTAGTCAAACCTACGAAACACCCAAAACAACACCAAAATACCAAATCAACCTCGAATTCAAGCCTAAGAACTTCTAAACTCCTAAATTCCACCAATGACGCTGAAACTATCCAAAACAACTCCGTTTGACCTGAAATTTTGCACACATATCCAAAATAATATTACAAACATGTTCCAACTTTCGAAACTCCATTCAGACCCCGGTAGCCTATCTTCCACTGCCGACCATAAATCGTTAAAAAATTAACTTTCGCCAATTTAAGTCTAATTCTACATCGAACATCAAAAAATATTTCGGACACACTCATAAGTCCCGAATCACCTAACGGAGCTAATCAAATCATAAAATTTTAAATTTGATATCATATACAAACAAGTCAAAACTTGATCAACCCTTTCAAATTTCAAGCTTCAAACTGAGAATCGTTCTTCCAAATTCATTCTAATTATCCAGAAAACCAAAATCAACAATTTACATAAGTCTTAATACATCATACGGGGAGATTCATGCCCAAGAACTGATGATCCAGGTGCAAAAGCTCAAAATAACCAGTCGGGTCGTTACATTAATGCATCGCAATTGCGAAACATTCCTCTCGACTGCGAAGAAGAAAAATGAAGACTGCCTAAAACGTGCTATGCGAATGCGACAACGAGCTCGCAAACACGATGACCGAAATTCGAGACCTTACGCAAATGCGTCTCAGAACTCGTGAACACGAAGAGAAGTTGCCTGGTGACCTTTTTGCCTTACCTCTACATGACCGCGGACCAGCGAGTTCGAATGTGTTACACCCATGTTTCTTACATGAAAATACTCCATAAGTGTTACATCTCATGTTTTCGTATGTTAAAGTTTCGTCGTAAGTCAATCGACGTAAGCTCGGGGATCAGATTATCTTGAGGTTATACGTATTTATGCTATTTATAACAAGTGATAAGTAAGTGTCGTGAACGATAATTAAGTTGAAATCATTCATAATTATGTAGATAATTGATTAATTTGTGGGTAATTAATTAAAAGGTGGGATAAGATTTACCCCAACGTGGCAATAATCCTCTACACTTAAATGACTAAGCATTAACGATTTAAGGGGTCACACTTTGAGAAAGAAGTGTGACACCAAGCTTACTTGTGGGGCCACCTAAAAAGAGTTGAATAATAATTACAATGTCTTATGAAAGAATTGTCACAAACACTTTCCACAACTTCAGTAACGTAATTTCTCTTAAAGCTTCTATTTGGAATGACAATCTTAATCTCCTCAAATATCAACAAAACTTTGCATACCTTTTAACATCATTTTCTAAAGAAATTAATTTAAGCTTCTCATAGTTACTTAAGGAGAGGTTTCAGCCAAGATAGTTTTTGCATAAGCAACAAGCTTTTTACAAAACGTGTTTCGTACTTTGTCACAATTAACATGTAATAGAGGAGTGTCAAGAGAATCGACTCGAATATGTTAAGACTATTCCTTATCTTTTTGGCATGATTTCATACGATATAAATGAAACGAGCAAAGACATAACTTCCATAAGTGACTCTATTCATAGAATTATAAGAAGTGCCTATATTTTTGAATTCTCATATGTCTTATTATTCCATTATTTATTTATGGGTCTCAAAAAATACGTAAATTAATTTTATTATATTAATCAAAGTTAAAATGGTATTATAACACTCCGAAAGATTTTATTGGTATACTTCTCATACATTGAGTTCATTTACATTGACCCGTGACCAGATGACATTATATACACGTATATATATATATATATATATATATATATATATATATATATATATATATATATATATATATATATATATATATATATATATGTGTGTGTGTATGTGTGTGTGTGTATGTGTGTGTGTGTGTGTGTGCGCACGTGTGTGCGTGTGTGTGTGTGTGTATGGAATATGGGAAAATGTTACGGCATTATATACGCACCATCACCTGATCAGCTGGTACATGTTGATAATGTTTCCCACAATGGCCGCGAAGATATGATAGGATTCCCTCAGAGGCTTGATGATCTTATGAACACATTTACCTATGCAAGATTGAGTATCACGTTAGGTTGTCCTATATTGAGTATTTCCACTATGTCTATTCTGGATAGCCCATGACGGCCCGTTTGGGCCATTTGGTAATGAAAGTATACTAAGAAAGATATGTTATGTTGGTACTCGGTTGAGTAAGGTACCGGATCCCCGTTGTGGTCCATCGATTTGGATCGTGGCAAAAATTGTATCAGAGCAGTTCTGTCTTAGTGAGTCTACAAGCTGTGTCGAGTAGATTCTTGTTTATGGGTGTGTTGTGCACCACACTTGTAAACAGGAGATTACATAGCATTTAGGACTGTCACTTTTTCTTCTTACTCTAGATCGTGTGGTAGAGCTTTGTTGTAAGTGTCATACCTCCTTTTTCTACAAGAAAGGGTATATGGGAGTTTTTCAATTAAAGTGATAAAACCGAAATGGAATTATTTATTTAAATTTAGAGTCGCCACTTGGGATAATTTATGGTGTCCCAAGTCACCGGTTTAAAATCCCGAGTCAAGAAAGGTTGACTCTATTTTTCAGTCTGCAAAATCTGGGTAAGAAATTCTATTTATCTGAGAGAAGGTGTTAGGTATTCTCGGGTTCCGTGATTTTAGCACGGTCACTCAAATACTATTAATTGGCCTAATTATCTGATTTATTACATATTTGGGACCTACCTGCATTTTTAAACTTTCTATACGCTTTTAATATTTTTAGGATAACTCGTGATCGCCATACACATATTTGTTTGGAGAACACATCATAAACTGTTTTACATGAAATGCACCCTCGATTCATTACATGTTTATTTTATTTAACATTAGAAAGTTGCGGCCGGGTCACATGAAATGTGCATCCAAATTTGAAAATTATGTATCACAACTACATCACGGGAACCGTACCCATAGCTATGATAATTTATTATAGCGCGCCTAACACAAACTACAAAGATTCATGCTTAAACTAAGTCGAAATTAAATATAAAGCTTCTAATTAGATAGGTATTGGGTACACATGTTGACCCCTAATTATTTTGGGACAAATTGGGCCAGCGAAGAGCCCATTAAGCCATTTGGTCACAAGTTTTTAAAGAAGGGATTTTTACTTATCTATACCATATAACAAACCTTATTACCCTTCATGTTTAAGGTTTGTGTTTATTACATTTAAGCATACCAAATTTCAACTTATGTACCATAATTCAAATTAAGGGTATAATTATTGCTTCATTTATTCTAGGCATGATTTTAGGAGCATATATTCCTTTTCCCTTTTATTCCTCCTCTTCTCTTTAAAAATCCCATGTAAAATCCCTCCCCTCCCCAACCTACTAGACTTCCTTTAGCATTATATATGAACAAGTTAACAGTCCCAATTCAGAACAAACCAACGATTTTAAAATTCATTCAAACTAGTATTATACATTAACACTACTCAGTATGCCATTCAAACTAAATTTATTCACTCAAATGACTTCACAAGTTCAAAATTGGAAACATTGAAATAGCGTACTGAACTATAAAAAAACTATGTGAACCTATTTCTCTATAACTTTGAAAATAGATTAGGCTACAATACACCACATTACACTATACTAGCAACACAACTAAGCCATATGACTATGAAATTCACAAGCTCATAAGAAAATATTCTATAAAAAAATCATATATAAAAAAAAAGAACAATTTAGAAGTTCTATAGTTTTATAGAGAGGTACATATTTTCATGATGAATTTATGATACTATCAATAAGAATATATATATATATATATATATATATATATATATATATATATATATATATATATATATATATATATATATATATATATATATATATATATATATATATATATATATATATATATATATAAGTTCACCTTCTCATTTAGCCAATTGGCAACCTATTAAAAATACACATGGCAACTTAATTTAATAAAACTTAATTTAATAAATATTTATAAATATATGACTAAGAATCCAAATGTTATTATAGAGATCAAATTGAAGGCGTTGTAGAAACTCATACACTTCAAACTCATACAATACTTCTTCAAGTATTGTATTTAAAGAAGATTTTTTCAAAATTGAAATTTTGAATATTAAGAGTTGATTAAATTTGATATGCTTAAATTTTTTTGACACAAGATTATAGTTTAATTGTAGTATAAATGTAACAATACAATTTAACTACAATTTATAATTTATCTACAAATTATCTATATTTTATCTACAATTAACTACAATTTAACTACAATTTCTGGAAAAATATGTCTTCTTCTTCTTCGACGAGTTTCAATTTGAAATTCAGTCAAAACCAAGTCTAATCTTCACCAAAACCCTTCAAAATTGAGATATAAACTCCTAAATATATCTTCCCAATCTACAATTTATCTACAACTTATCTACAATTTATCTATATTTTATCTATAATTTATCTACAATTCTACAATTTAACTACAATTTCTGGAAAAATATGTCTTCTTCTTCTTCGACGAGTTTCAATCTAAAAATCAGTCAAAACCAAGTCTAATCTTCACCAAAACCCCTCAAAATTAAGATATAAACTCCTAAGCATATCTTCCCAATCTACAACTTATCTACAATTTATCTATATTTTATCTACAATTAATCTACAATTTCTGGAAAAATATGTCTTCTTCTTCTTCGACGAGTTTCAATCTGAAAATCGGTCAAAACCAAGTCTAATCTTCACCAAAACCCCTCAAAATTGAAATATAAACTCCTAAACATATTTCGAATTATTTACAACAACACCAAATCCAAACAAATAATGATTTTTGAAATCCAAATTTGAATTCAAAGCTTTCAAGCTTTTTATGGCTATCAATGGTGGAAAATATATGGAGAAGGAGAGAATTACGCTGCAATAGATATTCTTCCATTTTAAATTTCGAAATTAATGGTGATAAGATCACCATTAAATGTGATTCCTACAAATATTTACATATATATATAACGATGTGTATGCTATTGTTTACCATTAAATCCATATTTTTACATTTAATGGTAATTATATATCCAACGATGCGTATGCTATTGTTTATCATTAAATCCAGAATTATGTGTTAAATCCCATAGAGAAACACATAATTATCATTGCCTTAGCATTATAAGCATGTTCTCATTGAATCAAAAGGAAAATTACATGTCCGGGAAAAGAAAAACAGTACTTTAGTAGCAATAATAAGTCCTTAAACAGGATAATCACATTTTAATATGGTGATAGCACCATTAAATCCAGATTTTTACATAAATTTCGAAATTAATGATGATAGAATCACCATTAAATGTGATTCCTACAAATTTGGAGCCTTTTTAGGGTAGAATCTATCTATTTTTGGTTTGGTACATTTTTGTAAACAAAACATGGTATAGGCGGGTAAATACAAATCATACACAATTTTGGTAATAAGGTTTGCTATATGGTGTATATATATGTAAAAATCCCGTTTAAAGAATAATGACATTGGCACTGTTTGGGCTTTGAAATTGAGCCCCAAAAATGAGAAAAGGCCCAGAAACCACGCTAGCGGTTATTTCGACTAGGCCACCCATTTGGGCCAACGCCTGGCCCAATTGCTACTAAAGCCTACTAAAGCTCGACCCTCACGTATACAAATATAACAAACATTGCATAAATTCTAAAACTAAATGCTGACTAACCTTATTATGGGTTTTATCAATTAGCAATATAAGTAATACAATATTAACTTAAACTACTAATTAATCGCATTAAGATCAGTCATGAAACCATTTCGATCATAACTGCAAGTCAAAGATACTATTTGAACATGATTTGGCAATTAAACAACTGAACTTCATTTAAACAGGGATGAATTTGGACGCCAAATGAGATACCATGGCCAGCATGGCCCCATACCCTTTAGCACATAAACAAGAAAAGAGCTAATAATAACATCCATCACCCTGGACTTTGAACAACACAACGAAAAGCTAAACTATTTGAGTACTCAAACATGAGGGCCCTTAGTCAGATCACAGACTATCATAGTAAATACAAGATTCTAAAACAAAAAGCTAAAGACAGAATTACAAAACAGTGGACAGAATTAAAAGGAAACATATAAGAAAAGTTGAAACTTAAAATTTGAACATGAACTTCATATTACAAATACATCTTTTAATGAACATGAACATGATTTCATTAAACATTCCCCATATATTAATAGCATGCTTGCATTCCAATGGTCAATCAAAGTTCAAGAGGTACCTGGTTATAGAACAAAAACAAGCTAAGGGAGCTAAAATCAACGGGAATCAGCAAACAGAAATGAAATCAGTAGCAAGGAACAGCAATACACAACCACAAACTTAATCCATATCTCGATGTAGAAGACCAAATATTTCCCATAAATTTGTTCTATCTTTGGAAAAAATCAGAATAAAGGGATCAGCTACTAGTGAAACGTTTGAGCCAAACATTTTGGGTATTTTAGGGTCTGAATCTCTCCCCTTTTTTTGGTGCAAAAGATAGAACATATATATGGATATCAACTAGTGCATACAAAGAGAACTATTACAATACCTACTTAAGCTACCACCTTGCAGGGTACTACTCATACTGCTACTACCGACATTACTAGTACCATCATTGTGCATAATATTTACATAATATTCATCCAAAATACATTGTTTGTCATCTTCCAGCACTTTTGTTACAAAAAAAGGTGGCACATGATCAACAAAAGGATCTGTTGTTGGAGCAAAAAGTTTGGTTGCCTTTGCTAGCTGATCTGCTACCATGTTCTGCTCTCTGTAAGCATGTTGTACTAGCGGATTACTAAGCTGGTAGAGGAGGTACCTACACCCAGCTATCATATTAGAATAAGGATGGTTATAAGTTTGCAATAAGGAGACAATACGTTTAGCATCAAATTCCACTTGTATAGATGTCAAGTTATACTGTAAGACTAATTTATGGCCTGGAATCAATGCATATAATTCAGTAGATATTACAGATGCCTTGTGTATGCGTTGTGTAAAACCAAGTATCCAGACTCCTCTTGAGTTACGTATTAATCCGCCAATACCATTGGCATTTGGACCAGTTGCCTCATCAATATTTAACTTATAGTAATAGTTTTGTATTGGAGGTTGCCATTGAAGGATTAGAGGGCATTTTTTCCTAGGCTTATGAAAATAAGTTGTAAGACAAATAAACTCAATGGCTTGCATAGTTATTGTAGAGACATTTACTTTATACTTTGTTGAGTTGAAATTATTCTGATTGCGAGTTATCCAAATATTCCATAAATATGTAGGTAAGAAAATTTTGGGGCTAACTTTATGTGGAAAAGTGATATTAGTAGCATGAATTAGAGCATATAGACAACTAGTAGTGCCATGAATGGGAAGAATATATCTTACAAGGTTGGTCTGACCTAATTCCTCCCAAACAGGTTTTGCATTAGGACATTCAAGGAAAATGTGGCGTATGCTTTCTTCAGCATGTTGGCAGTATGTACAACAACTACTTTGTATAAGTCTGATATACGCAAGATATACTTTAGTTGGTAGTCTATCATGGCAAAGAAACCAAAGAAAACTTTTAAGTTTTGGTAAGATTGGCAGCTTCCATATCCAAGTAAAGTTAGAGCAATTAGTGGCGTTTGTGAAATTTGCTAATTACGCTGTGATAGCTAGAATGTGTTGTAAATGTTCATGTTAGTGATAGCCTCCAGTAAGGATAGCCTGGGGTAGTTATTGTACGCGAAATATAGGTGCTATGTATTGCCTGTAAGACATATGTAGGTAGCTCAAATGACATCATCTTCTAGTCCCAATTGGAGTTATAAAGGTAAGAAGACAGTTTAAAATTACACCGATTTATTGGTAGCGGTCCTTGAATGAGTGATCTAAGTGTAGTACCAGGTTGTAGCCAGGGGTCATTCCAAAAATTAGTATGATGGCCTGTTCCAATTCTCCATTGTAGGCCTCGTTGGCATGATCTCCATCCTCGTAGAATATTCGACCAAATAAGGGACTGCTTATAACCTCTATTTCTAATTAAATGTTTATTCAGTAGAATCTAAGCCCACATTGTATTAGGAGATTTAATATCTCTCCAAGCCAAATTAGCTAGGAGTGCTTCATTTTTAACGTGAAGTTTTTGAATTCCCAAGCCACCTGCTTCTTTTTGGATTAATGACAGTGTCCTATTTGAGAATGTGGCTTCTTTTTTTAGTAGAAGTTGTGTCCCAGAGGATATTATGCTGGTATTGATTCATTTTGACCATAATAGCCGGAGGAATACTAATATATGCATAATATGGTTAGGTAAGTTGTTTAAAGTGGATTTGATTAAAGTAGCTCTGCCTAATAAGGTAAGAAACTTTGTTTTCCATCCAGCTAGTTTGTTTTTAAAGCTGTCAAGAAGAAATTGGAAATCTTGTGTTTCTAGTGTTCCTTGGAACATAGGAAATCCTAAATATTTTGCAAAGGACCTGCCCTCTCTTATAAAAAAGAGTTTGTGATGAAGTGTCTGTCTTCCTGTATACAATTTTTGGAGAAGTAAATCTTTGATTTTTCAAAATTAATCTGTTGCCCTGAATGAGACTTAAAATCATTTAGCACATCCATAATAGTATGGCATCTTTTGGTGGTTACTTTTGAGAATAATATGATGTCATCCGCAAAGAAAAGATGTGAGAGAGGTGGTCCGTTGGATGAGAATTTAAGAGGCTGTCATTGGAGCTATTCCATGTCTCTTTAAATTTTATGGGATAACATTTCTATAGACATTATAAATAATTAATGAGATAAGGGATCCCCTTGCCTTAATCCTCTAGTAGGTGTAAAATATTGGGTCCTAGTACCGTTAATAATGATTGATATAGAGGTAGTAGTAACACAAGACATGATTAAAGATATCATATTATCTGTAATATTAAAATAATGCAGTGTTTTCTTTATAAAGGACCATTCCAGGCGATCAAAGGCTTTTTCCAAATCTAGTTTTAGTATCATGGCTGATGATTTGCCTTTCAATTTTTAAATATAGTTAAGGGCTTCTTGGACAATTATGGCATTGTCAGAAGCTCTTTTGCCCTGTTGAAAGCTAGTTTGAGTAGGGCCAATTATTTTATTAGCTATAGGTTTTAGTCTACTAACTATAATCTTTGTGATTATCTCGTATAAAGTATTGCATAGATTAATAGGACGAAATTGAGTAATAGTAGAAGGATGTTTGACTTTAGGTATTAAACAAATAAGAGTTTTATTCAGCTCCTCCGGAATAGTCTTAGTGTGGTAAATATCCTCACATAACTTAATGACCTTATTTTTTACCGCTGTGTAGTATTTTTGGAAAAAATAAGGGTGTAATCCATCTGGCCTAGGGGCCTTGTAAGGCTTAAAGTCAAACATAGCATTTGTAATCTCCTCCTGGCTAAACGGAGATGTGGTATCAGAAAAATCACGATAAGCAGGATTCCAAGTATCAGGGCTCCAATATGAGTTAGTACTATGAGTTTTTGAGTAGTACAAAGATTTTGATAATAGTTAAGGATAAAATTGTGAAGGTAGGTATGATCGTCTAACCAATTTCCAACCGAATCTTTTAAAGCCGTTATTTTATTCCTACGTCTTTGATAAAAAGTAGACATATGGAAGAACTTAGTATTGGCATCACCATCATTAATCCAGTTAATCCTAGATTTTAGTTTCCAATATTGTTCTTCTATACGAAGTAAATTACTATTCTAAATGGAGCTGTATTTCAAAATTTATGAGGAAGATGCTAGTTGGGTAATGCATTGATTGCTGCATTCCTCCTTGTCTTGCTAAAATTTTCCTATTTTCTTTCAAAATATTGCCAAAAGTTTGTTTATTCCACCTAGATGCTACCGTTTGGAATTTATGGATAGTGGAAAATAGAGGTTAATCCTCCGACCAGATGCTATGGACAAGCATTTGGAATTGAGGATAACAAAGCCCACATAGTTTCAAATCAGAAAATATTTTGATGTACATTTATAGGAGGTTCTAAAGTAAGTAGAAACGGACAATGGTCAGAGTGTGTTCGAGGTAAATGGCTAACTAGTGCTTCAGTATATAAGTTTAGCCAATCATAGTTAGCCAAAAACCTATCTAGTCTTTCTAAAATTGTGAATCCAGGCCTACGTTTATTTGATCAAAAATACTTGCTACCCTAAAAACCTAAATCGATAAGATTGGAATAGTTAATAAGATTACCAATGTTGTCAGCCCTATTATTATTAATAGGGAGTTCCTCAAACTTTTCATTAGAGTTAATAATTTCATTAAAATCACCACCAAGTAACCAAGGCATAGAAACAGTTTCATGCAAGTATACTATGTTATTCCATAATTCCTTGCGAAAATGACGATTTGAACTAGCATAGATAGAAGATAAAAGCCAGGAAGGTTTATTAGGACTTTCCTGTACCTGAGAGTGGATTTCCTGGTCAGTGAGGCTCAGTTCAGTAACATTTATGCTAGCCTCATTCCATAACACATGTAAACCCCCAATAAGCCCATTAGCCGACACTTGTGACATGTTTGTAAAACCAAAGTCCTCATGAAGTCTACTATGATCTTGCATGTGTGTTTCAAGTAGGATAGCTAAAACTGGCCTGTGATATCAAGTAGGGACCTAAAGTGCCTACGGAACTTAGGGTTATGTGACCCCCAACAATTCCACACTAGAAAGTTCATATAAGAGTTATGAGAGGTTGTCTCCCTCATGGGAGATGGATTCATCTGACTAACTGTCTGTGTCACAGTCAGACCTAGACTTAGAGAATGACTATTTTGAAGTAGAGTAGGAAGTATTACCATGGCATATTTGCATGTCGCTTGGTTTGTTGTTTGACGGAAGTTTAATTTTATTAAAAGGCATAATATTAAAACTTGTGAATCTACTGTTGCTATTAATAACTCTTTAGAGGTTATTAAATTGTTGAATGAGCATGATATTATTAGATATAAATCTAATTTTAATTATTTGCATATTGGTCTTGTGCAAGTTGCTGTTAAGCCTTTATTTAGAAAGGGACTTAATATTCCTGTATGTGCACTTTTACGTGATGCACGTTTTATTAGTTTTGATGATTCTTTGTTAGGAGCTCTTGAAAGTAATTTAGCAGGTGGCCCAGTTTACTTTAATTGCTATCCTAATTTCTCTGTTGATATTAATTATCCGAATGTACTTGATACATTAACCCTTAATATTAAAACTCTTAACATGAACAGCAAATCCGAAACTCGTGAATTAGCTGTTATATATCGAGTTTATTACAGACTTATGGCAACTACCCTTGCTCCTAGAGCTCGGATAGAGAGTATTAAAGGTGTGACTATGTTAATGGAAGCCAACCACGAACATAGTACCATCTTTGTACCTCGTTTGCTGAAATGGAATGACCTCCTTGCCAATTCAGAATGGCATTTTGAAGCCATTACTCAACCTGTTTCTTCTCATAGAGAGAAACGTCAAATTGAGCGGATCACTCAGAACTCGGATGGTTCTGTTGATCTTAAATTTCTTGACTCGAAACCTCGTAGAAGTTTCACCGCCGGTTCTACTTCTTCTAAACCCCCGGAGGAAGTAATAAATAGTTTTAATCGTTCTTATTCGTTCAGAACAACTGACAAAGGTCTAGTTGACGGTGTAGATTTCTCGGGAGATACCCCAAAAGTTTTTTATAAACCACAAGTTCAAGAACCTTCTAGTCCTTCTAGTCCCACAGCGTCTGATATGGAACCTCCAAGGCATTATTCAGACCCTGGATTAGGTGTAATTACTGCAGAAGATGATTATACCCCTGATCTTACTTCTTTGAAAAAACTCTGGCTTGATCCTAAAAATAGGATGAAAGTCAACTGGTATAGCGCTACTTATTATAAGAGCCAGCAAGCTCTTTTTGGAAAACAATGGATTTCCGATATGAAACGTTTAAGGTGTGATATCGAATTCTTTAAATGGTTCGAGATCACTGGAAAGCTTGATGACCAAAACGATTCATTACAAGTCCTCGTTAATAAGTGGTATACTCAGACCAACAAAGTAGTCGAGTCTGTCACTCCTCCTCTTGAAGGAATTAAAATCCCTCATTCCAATACTATTATCCCTGCTTCTCCTTTCAAACTCAAAAGCAGTAACCCTGCGAGTGCACCCTCAAATGCTGATATAGACAAAATTGTCGAACAAAACAACTACACCAATAAGTTGCTGCACACTGTTTCCCTGCAAATTGAGGAAACAAATCCTAAACTAACCCCTAGTCTAAGTATCCCTAGGCCTAGTACAAACAGTACAATAGAGCCTAATCCTATATTCAAACCTCCTGAATTTAGAAGGGAATTGTTCCCTAAACTCAGTGACAATATCTCTGTCTCGGGCAAATTAGTCGAACAGATTACCGAAAAATTAGCCCACTTTCATGTCTCTAGCGAAAGTAAGGTAAAAAATTCAGCAGTTTCTGATTCTTCCAAAGCAAAAGAAGCTGCTAATCCCGCTTCTGGTTCTCGCTCGACTAAGGAGAACAAAACTACTAATTCTGAGAGTGTCCGAACCCTTTCCGATAACTCTCTCCTTAGACTCTCCGATAGATACCCCCATCGACGAAACTATTATAGTCGTCCCTCTTTTCCTGATACTCAGTATGAGGAAGACGGTTTCCAGTCCCAATCATCTCATGATGGTAGGGGCATCGTAGAATGGAATATTGATGGGTTAGCCGAACATCAAATCTATCGTGTCCTTCACGAAATGGGTGTTTGCATTACCAGCTATAAGCTGCGCAATTCCTCCGATAAAGAAGCAGCTGCTATGATCACTGCTGGCTTTACCGGAATGCTTAGGTATTGGTGGGATAATTATGTCACCGAAGAACTTAAGCTTCAGATCCTCAACGCAACCACTATTATTACTACTGTTAAAACAGGTAGTGATATGGAAACTCAGGAATCTGAGATTAGAGAGGATGCTTGTGCCACTTTGCTCTACCACATTGCCAAACACTTTGTAGGTGAGCCAAAACTCTTTCAAGATAGAAGCCTTGAAATCCTTAACAACCTTCGTTGCCCAAAATTGAGCGATTTTAGGTGGTACAAGGACCAGTTTATGGTCAAAATTTTGACTAGACCAGACTGCAATAGTGACTTCTGGAAAGATAGATTCATAAGCGGTCTTCCCCCTCTATTTGCCAAAAAGGTTAGGTCAAAGATAAGGGATAGATGTGGAGGTAAAGTACCCTATGACCTAATGACTTATGGAGACATTATTAGTCTCATTAACACCACAGCCCTAGAACAGTGTAACGACCTAAAACTCAAGAGTCACCTTAAGAAAGATAGGATGACCTCCAGAGCAGAATTAGGTAGTTTTTGCCGAGACTTTGGATTCGGAAATTTAGATCCTTCTCCGTCAAAGGTCGCTAAGAAAATTTCTAAGAAGTCTTCTTATAAGTTTAGGAAACCTAGAAGAAATATTTCTAAGGACCAGCCTTATAAACCCAAGAAGAAATTTAGAAAGCGTAAACCTTCCCATAAAGAAGACGTTTGTTGGAACTGTGGTAAGTTTGGTCATTGAGCCAATCAGTCTAAATCTTCCAAGAAGAAGAAGAAGATTATTCTTTTAGGATTAGATGAGGATACTAAAGAAAAACTCTTTTCTATCCTCCAAGAAAGCGATTCTGCTTCTAGTCATACCTCTTCAGACGAATATAGTGATGAAGAAAACATCAATGTCGCTTATGAGACTGATGATAGTCAGTCCGAGCATAATGATTCCTGTGAAGAATCATGTGAAGGTATTTTCTGTAGTTGTAATTCAAATACCATTAGTATGATTACTGCTGACTCCAAAGAAGTCCTTTTTGATATCATAGATCACATCAAGGATGATGAATCTAGAGCTAGGTATTTGGCTGAACTTAAGAAAATTATTCTTGATTCAGACCAGAAGAAACCTTCTTCTTCCAAGGTTATAGAACCTTTTAGTATGAAACAAGTTTTCAACAGGTTTGATAAACCTGTTGAGCCCTCTGTCTCTGACTTGCGCAAAGAAATCAATACTCTTAAGCAAGAAGTCAGAGAATTGAAATCTCGTCTCAATAAAATTGAGATAGAAGCCCTCACTTCTCAAGTCCTTAATAATGTCCCAATAACGGACAAAGAAAAAGCTGATTCTTTCCCAGAAAAAGAATCTACTTCTACTTTCCCTGGAGAATCTATTGATCCAGGCTTTCTAAACGATGCTAGTTCTCCTAGTCCTTCTGTGGCCACTATTAAATCTATTAGTCAGCATATCCCTATTAAATTAGTGATTGCTAAAAACTTTGTTATTAACAAAGTTGATTTATTTGATAGCGGAGCTGATCGTAATTGTATAGTGAAAGGACTTATTCCCCTTAAGTACCTAGAAAAGAGTACAACTCGTTTGTATTCCGCAACTGGAGAGCGGATGAAAATTGATTATAAATTGTCTAAGGCTCATATTTGTAACAATAATATTTGCTTTACGAAGGATTTTGTTATTACTGAAAATATCAATGAAGATATTATTCTTGGTGTGCCTTTCATAAGTCAGTTAAAACCTTATACCGATGATTTAGATGGCATTCATGCATGTATCCTCAGTCAAGAGGTATTTTTTCCCCTTTGTTAAAACACTTTCTCCTGAAGAAAGCCTGTTTTTAAAAGATAATACTATTTTTAAAATTAATCGCCTTTCTAATCATATTTCTTTTATTAAGGAAGAAATAACGATTGAAAGAATTAAACAAACTTTAAAAACCCCGGGAATGGTGACAAAAATCGATTCCCTTCAAAAGAAATTTGAAAATGAAGTTTGTTCTAATTTGCCTACTGCCTTTTGGAATGTAAAAAAGCATTCTGTAGCACTTCCTTACATTGATGGTTTTGATGAACGGAATATACCTACCAAGGCTAGACCAATTCAAACGAATCATGAAATGGTAGAAGTTTGTAAACCTGAAATTAACCATTTACTTGATAATGGTATAATCCGCCCCTCTAATTCTCCCTGGAGTTGCTCTGCATTTTATGTTAATAACAGTGCAGAGAAAGAAACAGGAGCACCGAGGCTTGTAATTAATTACAAGCCCTTGAACTCGGTCCTCAAATGGATCCGTCATCCAATCCCGAACAAGAGGGATCTTCTTAAAAGAACTTAGCAAACCTTTATAATAAGTTCGACATGAAGTCTGGATTTTGGCAAATTCAGATCAAAAATGAAGATCGTTATAAGACTGCATTCAATGTGCCTTTTGGGCATTATGAATGGAATGTTATGCCTTTTGGGCTGAAAAATGCCCCGTCTGAATTCCAAAATATTATGAATAATATTTTTAATCCCTATTCTTATATGTCAATTGTTTATATTGATGATGTGTTAATTTTTTCTGAGGATATTGACTCTCATTTCAAGCATCTTACTACCTTCTTTATTGTTGTGAAAAACAATGGTTTGGTTGTTAGTGCTAAGAAGATTAAACTCTTTCAGACCTCAATTAGATTTTTAGGCCATGACCTTTATCAAGGAACCTACAAACCTATTTGTAGAGCTATAGAATTCTCTTCCAAATTTCCTGACGAAATTAAGGATAAGACGCAGCTTCAGAGATTCTTAAGAAGCCTTAATTATGTTGCAGACTTTATCCCTAACGTCAGACAAATCTGTGAGCCTTTATACCTTAGGTTTATAAAAAATCCAATACCTTGGGGAGAAGAACAGACCCAGAGTGTTAGGAAAATCAAAAGATTAGTCCAAAATCTCCCTTGTCTAGGGATACCAAATCCCGATGCCTTTATGATAGTAGAAACGGATGCTTCGGACATAGGATATAGAGGCATCCTTAAACAACAAACCAACCCAGATAGTTTTGAGCAACTAGTGAGGTTTACTTCTGGTATCTGGAACAATACCCAGAAAAATTACAGTACAGTCAAAAAAGAAGTTTTGTCTATAGTACTATGTATTACTAAATTCCAAGACGATTTAGTAAATAAAGAATTTATACTCCGTGTTGATTGCAAATCAACTAAAGAGATTTTACAAAAAGATGTAAAAAATCTTGTTTCAAAACAAATATTTGCTAGATGGCAAGCTCTACTATCTAGCTTTGATTTTAAAATTGATTTTATTAAAGGAGAAAATAATTCTCTTCCAGATTTTCTAACCCGAGAATTTATTCAGGCCCATGAAGCCATCCAAGAATAGCCCCTTCAAAAATGTTAAATCAGAAAGGCAGCTCCCGACAGCTAGACCTTTCGTTCCTACAAGTCTGGCCCAATTAAGGCCTTCTTTCCCTCCTTTACCCTGTCCGGCCCAAAGCCAAAATAAATTCATTGTTCTAGGAGACATCCCAAAACTAACAGGCCCCAAACCTGAATCATCATCTGGATCTACTTCCATAGTCCAGAATAAACAAAGTTATGAAATGAAGACCCCTGAGTCTTTTGCACAAGTTGTAGACGCAAAAGTCCAGATCCAAAATCCTCAGACCATAGAGTCTTTCGAGTATTTAACCATTGAAGTTTCTCCTATTCTAGCCCTTGACAAAGAATTTGAATCTGGTCGAGTTCAAGACCTAATAAAACCCAGTTATAATTCTTCAAACTACGTAGATAGTTTTGACCCTTTGCACACTCGCCTTTACTTTGAGGCTATTTTAGTTGATACTGATTCGATAGAAATTGAACATGTTTTTTTCTGAAAAGAATCCATACTTTATTTTATATTCCCAATTCACAATTAGGAAAATTCTTTCACCATTCGAGTGGCATGTAGACCATCTCCTTACCCCGGTACGTCTTAGCATGAGTCACAAACCCCAGACTTACAATTGGTACACTTACCAGCAAGCATGGTATAATTTTATATATCTTAGGCCAGGTCATACTTGGTTTGTCAAATACAGCCCTGAGCTAGTAAAGGCCATTATTCCTAGATGGTTCTATGATTGGTGGAAAACTTTTGGAGGTAAGATAGAAAACCTCCCTCAACATTTTCTAAAGAAATTTGACGATTTCCAGACCAAACAAGAAATCACTACATTACCTATCCACATTAAAATGTGCAAATATTATGTCCAGAAGAGGATTTCCTATATTATTAGCTGGGACATCAAAGTTGCAGAGTTTGATCGCATTAGATATTTATCCAAAGAGATAAAGGTTAAAGGATGGGTTCCAAAACCCAAAGTATCCACTCCAGATAAAGGAAAGATGATTGTTCAATCTCCATCGTCCAAATACTCCAAAGCCGAAATCAAGAAGAAGCTTCAGAGGGCCCTTCAAGATATCGAAAAACAGGATGAAGCCACTATTATGCAGCTTCTCGAAGAAGCCACCTCATCTGCAGAATCAGGCAACGATGATATGTGCCATCCTAAAGGAATAGCACAAGCTTATCTAGAAGCCTATTATGAATAGGAATTACTTTTCCCAAAAGACGTTTTACTATTCCTACAAGGAATCTGGTAAGAGCCAAGCACATGGTATTAATTTAATTATGGTGGGAATGCCCACTTTTTGTCCTGTGAATACCCACTTTATCACTACCTTCCAAAAGAAGGAAAAACTGAGGGGTATGCGTCAAATCTTGTCGGTCCACTAAGGGACCATTTATGTCAGAAGGAATCTTATCCTTCACATGGGTTCACGTGCTGCTTTAATTATTGAAGAACCCCACTTTGTGTCGGCAACATCGTAGCCGTCCACTTGTAAGTAAGAGATGAACTCTTTTCTTTTCAGAGGTCTATATAAGACTCTCGCTTGTATTATGAGAGCAGGTCCAATTTTCCTATCTTAGAAAATTTTAGACACTCTCTCTCTCTACCTTTGTAATCATCTTCTCAACCTTGTAATTCCCCTTCGGATTTATGGAATAAAGCTTGTTGTTTTTAAGTAAGTCTTCAAATCTTTTGTACTGATATACTGTTTCATCCTGTTTTACTGTTTTCATAATTAAAGATTTTCGGTCCTGTTCCCATTGGTATCAGAGCCATGATGTCTGTATATGTATTTAGCATGAGCAACTAAATACATATACTGTCCGGAGCTTTATACTTTTGCAAATCTATGCCTAAGGTTATTTGGATAAATTCTTAATAGAGCATGATTAAATTTTTATAAGTATTAAATCTTTTATCCTGTTTCTTCTAATGATCTATTTAGTGTGAGGTACTTATTTCTCTCTAAGTGTGTGAGGTATCCGATTAATTTCCGGAGTGTACGTTGGCAAGCCTGTCCTTTAGGTCCTTGTTAGCCTTGGTAGGCATTTTGATGTGACCCTTAGGTGTTCCCGTAGCCAAGATAACTCTAGAGAGAAAAGAGGTAAAGCCAATAGAACTTATAGATCCTTAAGAACCTTGATAACTAGATTTTGGACTTATTTTAATTTGATTATTGTTATTTAGCTTTATCTGAATATTTATTGTATAAGATTTTGCTTTAAGTATAAGTTCCAGGACAGTATTATATTTTTTAAGTGAATCAAAATATTTTAAACTCTGTTAATACTACATCTCGAACTACTCAGATTGCTTTAACTGAGTCTAATTTGGATAACTGGAGTATTCCTGCAGAACCTTTTCATAAGATCTATCAGATAGGTCATTTTAATTTTATTAAAAGGCATAATATTAAAACTTGTGAATCTTCTTAAACGAACTTATAAAGCAAACCTTTATAGTAAGTTCGACATGAAGTCTGGATTTTGGCAAATTCAGATTAAAAATGAAGATCGTTATAAGCTGCATTCAATGTGCCTTTTGGGCATTATGAATGGAATGTTATGCCTTTTGGGTTGAAAAATGCCCCTTCTGAATTCCAAAATATTATGAATAATATTTTTAATCCCTATTCTTATATGTCAATTGTTTATATTGATGATGTGTTAATTTTTTCTGAGAATATTGACTCTCATTTCAAGCATCTTACTACCTTCTTTAATGTTGTGAAAAACAATGGTTTGGTTGTTAGTGCTAAGAAGATTAAACTCTTTCATACCTCAATTAGATTTTTAGGCCATGACCTTTATCAAGGAACCTACAAACCTATTTGTAGAGCTATAGAATTATCTTCCAAATTTCCTGACGAAATTAAGGATAAGACGCAGCTTCAGAGATTCTTAGGAAGCCTTAATTATGTTGCAGACTTTATCCCTAAGGTCAGACAAATCTGTGAGCCTTTATACCTTAGGCTTAGAAAAAATCCAATACCTTGGGGAGAAGAACAAACCCAGAGTGTTAGGAAAATCAAAAGATTAGTCCAAAATCTCCCTTGTCTAGGGATACCTAATCCCGATGCCTTTATGATAGTAGAAACGGATGCTTCAGACATAGGATATAGAGGCATCCTTAAACAACAAACCAACCCAGATAGTTGTGAGCAACTAGTGAGGTTTACTTCTGGTATCTGGAACAATACCCAGAAAAATTACAGTACAGTCCAAAAAGAAGTTTTGTCTATAGTACTATGTATTACTAAATTCCAAGACGATTTAGTAAATAAAGAATTTTTACTCCATGTTGATTGCAAATCAGCTAAAGAGATTTTACAAAAAGATGTAAAAAATCTTTTTTCAAAACAAATATTTGCTAGATGGCAAGCTCTACTATCTAGCTTTGATTTTAAAATTGATTTTATTAAAGGAGAAAATAATTCTCTTCCAGATTTTCTAACCCGAGAATTTATTCAGGGCCATGAAGCCATCCAAGAATAGCCCCTTCAAAAATGTTAAATCAGAAAGGCAGCTCCCGACAGCTAGACCTTTCGTTCCTACAAGTCTAGCCCAATTAAGGCCTTCTTTCCCTCCTTTACCCAGTCCGGCCCAAAGCCAAAATAAATTCATTGTTCTAGGAGACATCCCAAAACTAACAGGCCCGAAACCTGAATCATCATCTGGATCTACTTCCAAAGTCCAGAATAAACAAAGTTATGAAATGAAGACCCCTGAGTCTTTTGCACAAGTTATAGACCCAAAAGTCCAGATCCAAAACCCTCAGACCATAGAGTCTTTCAAGTATTTAACCACTGAAGTTTCTCCTATTCTAGCCCTTGACAAAGAATTTGAATCTGGTCGAGTTCAAGACCTAATAAAACCCAGTTATAATTCTTCAAACTACGTAGATAGTTTTGACCCTTTGCACACTCGCCTTTACTTTGAGGCTATTTTAGTTGATACTGATTCTATAGAAATTGAACATGTTTTTTCTGAAAAGAATCCAGACTTTATTTTATATTCCCAATTCACAATTAGGAAAATTCTTTCACCATTCGAGTGGCATGTAGACCATCTCCTTACCCCGGTACGTCTTAGCATGAGTCACAAACCTCAGACTTACAATTGGTACACTTACCAGCAAGCATGGTATAATTTTATATATCTTAGGCCAGGTCATACTTGGTTTGTCAAATACAGCCCTGAGCTAGTAAAGGCCATTATTCCTAGATGGTTCTATGATTGGTGGAAAACTTTTGGAGGTAAGATAGAAAACTTCCCTCAACATTTTCTAAAGAAATTTGACGATTTCCAGACCAAACAAGAAATCACTACATTACCTATCCACATTAAAATGTGCAAATATTATGTCCAGAAGAGGATTTCCTATATTATTAGCTGGGACTTCAAAGTTGCAGAGTTTGACCTGCTGTTAATCAATTGGCTTTGCTCCAGAACACTAGTGACTTCAAACACTTTTGGGTTCCATAGAATCCACACTCTGCCCTTTTCACCCAAGACATAGTTTGTTAAGATGCCCCAGCCTGGTGCTAGTAAATTAGCAATTCTACTAGCATGTATTTGTTTTACCTTAGTTTCTACTAATCCAACAAGGCTAATGAAGTTACATTTCATTCTTTAAATTTTAAGTTTTGAAGTTGAGAGCCCGCCCATATAACAGAGGAATACATTACATTCTTTAAATTTTAAGTTTTGAAGTTACATTTCAGCCTTTACATTTTAATTTTTGTATTTGGTAACAAACACCCAGTTTTCCAAATTGGGGCAGAAAGTTTTCTTTGTTTTGTCTGATTTTGTGAATTCGAGAGCTCGCACATATAGCAGAGGAATACATTCAAGTTCAGCAAGTTGAAAAGAAGGAACAACATCTCAGTTGACTAGTTGAAGTAACAACAATGGATTTCACAAAGCGAATACAAGGCAACAAGACAACAAGGAAGTACAAGAACAAATTTGAAGAATTTAGATAGGATCTTGTTTGAAAAAATTGCTTATATTTTCTCACTTATCTTTGCCTAAAAACCCTTCATGTTTCCAAGCAAAGGGGGGCAGCTTTGAGCACTTGATTTTTGCCCTATATATGAATTATTCCAAGAAATTTAAACAAAATGATTTTTCTTTATTTATACAATTTTTGTGATTTTTTTGTCATTTTATAGTTATTTGTATATTTGTGCATTTTAATTCATATGAAACAATACAAAATATATTTGCATTTAGGATTTAATTTCTTATTTTAGTGGGGTTAATTCGTTTTAGAACAAATATGGAGAAAAAATAACAAAAATAGTTTACTTTTTAATTTTATTATTTTAATTGTAAAATCATCACGAAATAGTTTTTAATATATTTTTAGGCATTAATTAGTTTTAGTTTAATTTTTATTTAAAATTTTCAATCAAAAAATAATACAAAAATACAAATTAAAATAACGAAAGAAATAAAAAAGGAAAAGAAAAGAAAGAAATCATTAAAAATTAAAGAAGAGGTCTTGGAGCTATTGGGGTGTTACAACCCAATTGAATATTGAGCCCAAATTCCCCCTATCAGGCCTAAATGCACACCCGTCCAAGCCCACACCTGCCCCAACCCGGTCTGCTTTGTTACCAAGCCGAACGATGTTTTTTTGGCGTCCATTAATATCAGCCACCCATCCTCATAATTCAACGGTACAGATTCAATCCCCTTATTCAATAAACATTACTCAAAACCCTAGAGATAATAATCGTCTTCCTCGTACCCTTGTCTATGTTCCACTTCTCCTCCGTCGGTGCCGCCGGCCGGAAATCGTCTCTGTCGACGGCGAAGCTCCAAATGACCCAAAAATTTCACCACCAACTCTCCTTTTCCTCATATTTCCAACCCCCATAACCATCTCCCTCGAATCACAACGTAACTTCTCAAATATTCGTTCAAAGTTAAGACACAAATCGCAAACTCGCCCAAATCGGCCCAACTTCACACTCCACAATCCACGGGCCTCCCTTATCCCTAATCACTAACTAAAACCCTTCAAGTCTCACCGGTTAAGCTCAAATTTGAATCTAGGGTTATACGCTCATGGGCTGTTTTGAGGATTTTTCAAGTCGAGTGAACTCAGGTTAATATTATAGGTTTATTTCTTATGAAATGGGCGTATAATATGAACTTGAAGTTAATTTCAAAGGTTTTATTTTTATGAAGGCCAAATTTCAGTAAGTGTTATTCTCTGTCTTTTCTTTAATTTTAGTTTAATTCGTTGTTTTGTCTATTCAACAGAGCATAGTTTTATTTTCTAGTCTAGATTAGCATCAATTCGTCTTTAAGACT
Source organism: Nicotiana benthamiana (assembly GCA_034376525.1). Taxonomy (NCBI): domain Eukaryota; kingdom Viridiplantae; phylum Streptophyta; class Magnoliopsida; order Solanales; family Solanaceae; genus Nicotiana; species Nicotiana benthamiana. Next base: position 30,245,820 of record CM067328.1, read on the forward strand.
ATTATAAATATTTAGGATAATTTTTATTTCTTTGTTTAAATTCTGATTCGATTTAGATTTCTATTAGTTTGACTACTTAAATGTTAATTGGTTCAAATGAGTCGTTAGTTAAATTAGGTTTCTCCTTTGTTCTGTTCATGAGGTATTGACCTGGGATTTGGCCCTGATTCCAGTAATTAGTTTAGTTCTACATATTCGATAGAGGTTTTAGTCCAGTAGTATAAAGTTTAAATCTCTTTTGATCTGTTTAAATAAGATTTTAGCTTGTTCACATTAAATTTTGTATGTTCTTTCCTTTTGGAACAGATTTGGGTTGATTACAGTTCATGAGTTTGTTTGTTAGTTGTTAATTCAATAATAGTGTCATTTGGTAATGGTTTGGAGTTGGTTTAGTAATTGGCTATAGTTGTTGAAGGTTTAATTAGAATCAGTAATTTCAGGGGGTTTTCAGGGGTAGTTTAGGCATGGGAAAGGGCAATTTTGTTAAGAATAGTAATTTCAAAACAAGAGCAAGGATAGTATAGGCATTGTATAGGTAGAAGAACACCCTAGGCTTCTAGAATAGGAGTTTAGTATAAATTCTAGCTAAACATAGAATACTAGCTTGGGCAACAAGTTAAAAAATAAGGGACTAATATGAAAATAAAGAGGGACTAATTGGCAAATGCTGAAAATCTGACATGCACCTCATTTTTGCCTATAAAAAGGCATCACTATTGCCTTCACATACAAGTTTTGGGGACCCCAAAAAATTCCTCAAAAAATATCTTCAAGTTTCAGATCTGAAATTCAAAATTAAGATAAAAACTTTTCTCTAGTTCTTAGTTCTAAAGAAACCAAAAACAATCAAATTCAGCAGAAAAATACAAAAATAATACTGTTCCATTAGGAGTTTTAAGATGATTTCACTTTTCAGTTAGTGTTTTTGTTTTTTCAAGTCAGATTTGTGGTTTAGTCCAGTTTGGTGGTTTGCTTCTATTTGTTGAGGTCTATTTGGTATAATTGGATTCAATCCCAAGCTTACTTAAACATATTTAAGTTGACTGTTGTTGAGTTTCTGCTCATGTTTAATTTTGTGACCTCATTGGGTGGACGAGTGCATTTTTGGCTGTGATTCGACTGATGCTTGTCCCCTATTGCTGACCACTTCTCTCTTTTCATTTCTATTCCATGCACAAAACTAAATTCCATTGATGTAGCTTTACTTGTGGAAAGTATGAAATGAAAATTATTCGAAATTCCTGCTGAGAGACTGCACTTTAATAAATTTATTACGTTCTGTATTAGTTTTTTGTTGTATCCAAACTAGGACTGTTTTCTAAGTTGTTTGATTCAAGGACTATCTGGATTATGGGCTGTGATTATTCATTAGTCATAATAGTTTAGTGTCGTTTGGTGTCGTATACTGTTGAAGGTAAAAGCTAGCTCAAAGTTGAAACAGGAAACGTCTTGGAATTCATGAAATATATGTGTAAAAATTCTGAGTTGCAATTAGTATGTATATTTTGAATTTTGTAGTTAGTAGTTTTTATGGATTTAATATGTGCAACTAGCATAGTATAGTATGAGGTATTGCTAGGGGAGTTTGGGCAGCCAGAGCGCCATAGAGACCTTGGGTACTGCAGGCGCATTAGGGTGGAGGAGGTCTTAGGGGCGTTGCGTAGGATGAGTAGGGGTCGAGCGACCGGGCCTGACGAGATCCCGGTGGAATTCCGGAAGTGCATGGGTAAAGCTGGAGGGGAGTGGCTCACGAGGCTGTTCAATGCGATTTTCAGTACTAAAAAGATGCCGGATGAGTGGAGGTGGAGTACAGTGGTGCCCCTGTACAAGAACAAAGGGGACATCCAGTGTTGCAACAATTAGGGGCATCAAATTAATAAGCCACACGATGAAGGTTTGGGAGAGGGTGATTGAGGCGCGTGTGAGGGAGGCGACAACTATATCTGGGAACCAATTCGGTTTCATGCCGGGACGCTCCACCACAGAGGCGATTCACTTAGTCAGGCGGATGGCGGAACAATTCAGGGATAAGAAGAAGGACCTTCATATGGTGCTTATCGACTTGGAGAAGGCGTATGACAAGGTCCCGAGGGAGGTGCTATGGAGGTGCTTGGAGGCGAAGAGTGTGCCAGAAGTCTATATCAGAGTAATCAAGGACATGTACAATGGAGCTAAGTCTAGGGTTAGGACGGTGGGGGGCGTATCAGAACATTTTCCTATGGTAATGGGGCTCCATCAAGGATCGGCGCTGAGCCCCCTATTGTTCGCCTTAGTGTTGGATGCTCTGACCCGACATATCCAAGGGGATGTGCCTTGGTGTATGCTCTTTGCTGATGATATAATATTGATAGACGAGACGAGGGCCGGTGTTAGTGAAAGGTTAGAGATATGGAGACAGACCCTTGAGTCTAAGGGTTTCAAGATTAGCAGATCTAAGACAGAATATCTGGAGTGCAAGTTTGGCGACGAGCCGAGTGGGGTAAGCGGGGAAGTGATGCTTGGTTCTCAGGCCATCGCCAAGAGGGTCAGTGTGAGATCTTGGGTCTCTGATCCAGGGGGACGGAGAGATTGACAGGGACGTCACGCATCGGATAGGAGCGGGGTGGTCAAAGTGGAGGCTTGCCTCAGGGGTCCTGTGTGACAAGAAAATCCCGCACAAACTAAAGGGGAAATTCTACAGAGCCGTGGTTAGACCTGCAATGTTGTATGGGGCGGAGTGCTGGCCCGTGAAGAACTCGCATGTTCAGAGAATGAAGGTTGCGGAGATGAGGATGCTTAGGTGGATGTGTGGGCACACCAGGCTGGATAAGATCAAGAATGAAGTTATTCGACAGAAGGTAGGGGTGGCCCCGGTGGACGAAAAGATGCGGGAAGCGAGGCTGAGGTGGTTCGGGCATGTTCGGAGGAGGGGCTCCGATGCCCCGGTGAGGAGCTGCGAGCGGTTGGAGATTGTTGGTGGTCGGCGAGGGAGAGGGAGGCCTAAGAAGCATTGGGGAGAGGTGATTAGGCAGGACATGGCCAGAATGCAGGTTACCGAGGACATGACTCTTGATAGGGGAGTCTGGAGGTCTAGAATCAAGATTGTAGGTTAGGGGCTCATAGGTGATTAGTGTTTTAGTATGGTAGTTCCTGCTTGATATTACTGCATGCGACTGTATTTATGTTGCTTATGTTTGCATAACTATTTACGTTACTTTTGCGGGAGTACCTATGCTTTATTATTTGATTTTGTCTTGCTTGTATTTCTAATTTTATCTCTGTTTCTTAATGCAGCTTTCCCATTTTTACTCTACTCGCCGAGGGTCGATTGGAAGCAGCCTCTCTGTCCTTTCGGGCAAGGGTAAGGCTCGTCTACAGATTACCCTCCCCAGACCCCACCTGGTGGGAGTATACTGGGTAGTTGTTGTTGTTGTTGTTGATTTGTTCATGCCAGGTTAATTGAAATCATAATTGAATTGTATCACTGTCAAACATTAATCCAAAGTAAGGAATTAAAAGGAGCTAGAGTGTAGGTGTCTCAAAATAATCCGTATACTTTGAAAAACTGGTCCATAAGTCCAATATTTGGCAAATGGATTGAGTTCTATCAAACTTCTTAAATAGTCCATATTTGAATTATGGCATCTCCATTTTGTCTTTGCCTGGGAATCGATCTTGGCCAAGACGCCCCATGTCTAGGCCTATCTTTTCACACATTAGGCCCAAATGACTTCCAGTGAAGGAGCTGGTGTCGAGGCCTAATAGCAAGCTTAGAATTTTGAATTGATTAGCATTTCTTTTACTCTTAGAGACAAATTGAGCAAAGAGTTGTAGATTGTTCTAGGATTGACATTTAATTTATCAATAAGATGAGCCTCGCAAAACAAAACATATAAGTTGTGGGGCCCTCAATAAATATTATACTAATTTTAGAAATTCGAGATGTGTCGTTTATGGAATCTCACGACTCTCCCAAAAGAATATAACGCGTTAGCCACTTTAGGCGCGATGTTAATAAATTATATTCCTAAATTCAGGTGTGCATTGATGCGACCCAAATCGAAATCTCAACGGAGTCGAAATATGTTTACATCCACGGGTGCATTGATTGCGACGTGTTTCAAGACACATTTTCACAACATTGAAATTCTTTAAAAACAATTATAAAAAGGTTTGAAATTTAAAAGAACAAACTAGATGATGTTTTGAAATCAGATAAAATCAAATAAGAGAGTTAAGCGACCGTGCTAGTCCCACAGAACCTGGGAATGCCTAACACCTTCTCCCGGGTTAACGAAATTCCTTACTTGGATTTCTGGTTCGCGTACTGTTTATAGAGTCACATTTTTCCTTGGTTTGGAATTAAACCGGTGACTTGGGATACCATTAATCTCCCAAGTGGCGACTCGGAAACCTAATAAAAAATTCGATTCTGATTGTACTTTAATTGGAAAAACTCCTACACGCCCTTGCAGGTGTAGCAAAAAAGGAGTGTCACAACCGGGTAGCTTCACTGGTGCTCCGTCTAGGGGCTAAGTTCAGTAGAGCAGAGGTCATTCTTTCAGGCCGATCAGGCGGCAGTGGCGGCCAAGCTCAATTTTATGCTATCCCAGGCAGGATAGATGCCTACACCAAATGTTGTTATCACATGTATTATTTCAGTCTGCCACAGTGACGCCTCTATCTTGTTTGATCCCGGTTCTACCTATTCTTACGTTTCATCATATTTTGCTCATTATTTGGGTACGACCCCAGGGTATTTTTCTTTACCTTTGCACGTATCTACCTCGGTGGGCGATACTATTGTTGTGGACTATGTGTATCAGTCCTATCTTGTTACTATTGGGGGTCGGGAGACCCGAGTTGATTTATTGCTTTTGAGCATGGTAGACTTTGATGTTATTCTGGGCATGGACTGGTTATCTCGGTGTCATGATATTCTAGAATTTCATGCAAAGACAGTCATCTTGGCTATGCCAGGTGTTCCGAGGATCGAGTGGCGTGGTATGATTGACTGTGTCCCTAATAGGGTTATATCTTTCTTGAAAGCCCACTGTATTGTTGGGAAGGGTTGTCTATCATATTTGTCCTTCTACATGATGTTGGAGCTGAGACTTCTAGTATTGATTCTGTTCCCGTTGTGAGGGATTTTCCTAATGTATTTCCTGCAGACCTATCGGGTATGCCCCCGGACAGGGATATTTATTTTGGTATTGACCTGGTGCCAGGCACCAAGCCCATTTCCATTCCACCGTATCGCATGGCACCAGAGGAGTTAAATGAATTGAAAGATCGAGTTTAGGAACTCCTAGAAAAAGGGTTTATTTGGCCTAGTGTGTCACCGTGGGGTGCAACTATTTTATTTGAGTAGAAGAAAGATGGCACAATGAGGATCTTCATTGACTACAGGCAGTTGAAAAAAGCAATAGTGAAGAACAAGTATCCCCTGCCTCACATTGATGATTTATTTGACTAGCTTCAGGGAGCGAGGGTGTTTTCTAAAACTAATCTCCATTTGGGTTATCACCAATTGAAGATCAAGGATTTAGATATTCTCAAAACTACCTTCAGGACTAGATAAGGTCACTATGAGTTTCTGGTTATGTCTTTCGGGCTAACCAATGCCCCAGTAGCATTCATGCATCTAATGAACAGTGTATTTTGACCGTTCTGGATTCATTTGTTATTGTATTCATTGATGATATTCTGTTATTCTCGCGTAGCCAGGAGGAGCACGCAGAGAATTTACGAGTGGTATTGCAAAGATTAAGAGAGGAGAAGCTTCAGGCAAAGTTCCCCAAGTGCGAGTTTTCGATTAGTTCCGTGGCCTTCTTGGAATGGTGTCCAGTGATGGTATTCGGGTTGATCCAAAGAAGATTGAGGCGGTTCAGAGTTGTCCTACACCGTCCTTGGCCACAGAGATTCGTAGCTTCCTCGGTTTGTCTGGTTATTATCACAGATTTGTACAGGGTTTCTTATCTATTTCCTCGCCCTTCACCAAGTTGACACAGAAGGGTGCTTCGTTTGTATGGTCGGATGAGTGTGAGGAGAGCTTTCAGAATCTCAAATCAGCTTTGACCATAACTCCAGTATTAGTCTTTCCATCAACTTTAGGTTCTTACACAATTTATTATGATACTTCGAGAGTCGGGATTGGTTGTGTGTTGATGCAAGAGGGTAGAGTGATTGCTTATGCTTCTCATCAATTGAAGCCCCATGAGAATAACTACCATGTTCATGACTTAGAGTTGGATGCTATAGTTCATGCTTTGAAGAATTGGAGGCAATATTTATATGAAGTATCTTGTAAGGTATTCGCTAATCATATCAGTCTTCAGCATTTGTTCAAGAAAAAAGATCTTAATTTGAGGCAGCGGAGGTGGCTTGAGCTGCCTAAGGATTATGATATTACTATTTTGTATCATCCAGAAAATGCCAATGTAGTGGCCAATGCTTTGAGCCAAAAGGCAGTTAGTACAGGGAGTTCGGTGTATATTCCAGTTGGAGAGAGGCCCTCTATAGTTGATGTTCAGGCTTTGGCCAATCGGTTTGTGAGATTAGACATTTCAGAGCACAGTCGGGTATTGGCTTGCGTGATTTCTCGGTCTTCTTTACATGATCGCATCAAAGAGTGCCAGTATGATGATCCGCATTTGCTTGTCCTCAAGGACTGGGTTATACACGGAGATGCTAGAGAGGTGACTATAGGTGATGATGGTGTGTTGAGGATGCAGGGCCGGATTTGTGTGCCCAATGTGGATGGGATTAGAGATTTGATTCTTTAGGAGGCCCACAGTTTGTAGTATTCCATCCATCCATGTGCCACGAAGATGTATTAGTATTTGAGACAGTACTACTGGTGGAGGAGAATGAAGAAGGATATTGTGGGTTATGTAGCTCGGTGTCTTAATTGTCAGCCGGTGAAATACGAGCATCAGAGACCGGGCAGTATACTTTAACAGATAGATATTCCCGAGTGGAAGTGGGAGAGAGTCACTATGGACTTTGTGAGTGGCCTTCCTCGGACCTCAAAGAAGTTTTATTCGATTTGGGTGATTGTTGATCAGCTGACTAAGTCCACACATTTCATTCCAGTGTGTACTACTTATTCTTCTAAGCGGCTAACATGGATCATTTCGGGAGATTGTTCAGTTGCATGGGGTTCCAGTTTCTATTATCTTGGATAAAGTCACTCAGTTTACTTCCCAATTTTGGAGGACTTTTCACCGAGAGTTGGGTACAAAGGTAGAGGTGAGCACAACATTTCATCCTCAGACAGACGGGCAGTCCGAGCATACCATTCAGATGTTAGAGGACATGTTGCGTGCTTGCATGATTGATTTTGTAGGTTCTTGGGATGAGTTGCAGAGTTTGCCTACAACAATAGTTATCAAACCATCATTCAGATGGCGCCGTATGAGGCCTTATATGGGACACTGTGTAGATCTTCGATCGGTTCGTTTGAGCCCAGCGGGTCTAGGTTGTTGGGGACAGATTTGGTCCAGGATGCCTCATAGAAAGTGAAGATGATTCAGGAGATACTTCGCACAACTCAGTCACGTCAGAAGAGTTATGCGGACCGGAAGGTTCGAGATGTATCTTATATGAAGGCTAGAGGATTTTGCTGAAAGTTTCGCCCATGAAGAGTGTTATGAGGTTTGGGAATAAAGGGAAGTTGATTCTGTGGTTTATCAGATCTTTTGAGGTCCTTAAGAGGATTGGAGAGGTGTCTTACAAGCTTGCTTTGCCACCCAGATTATCGAGTGTGCATCCGGTGTTTCATGTGTCTATGCTCTGGAAGTATATTGGGGACCTGTCTCTTGTTTTGGACTTCAGCACGGTCCAGCAGGATGATGATTTGACTTATGATGTGGAGCCAGTGGCTATTTCGGTCGTCAGGTTAAGAAATTGAGATCAAAAGACATAGCTTCGATGAAGGAATAGTTGAGAGGTCAGCCTGTGGAGGAGGAGACCTGAGAGACCAAGTGGGAGATGCAGAGTAGATATCCTCACCTGTTTGAGACTTCAGGTATGTTTCTTGACTCGCTTGAGGACGAGCGTTTATTTTAGTTGGGGAGTATGTGATGACCCGACTCGTCGTCTCATGTGTTCTCATCCTGTTTTCCCCATTTTATGCTTCTTTATGTTTCATTGCTGTGTTTGGTGAGTTTTGGTTTATACGGATTGAATTTGGTGAGAAATAAGACAATTAGTCTCTTTAAGGAAATATTAGTTTGGAAAAGTCAACCGAAAGTTGACTTGTGAGTTAGGGGACTAGGACATGATTTTAGATGATTTGGTTAGCTTCGGGGGATGGTTTGAGGTTTAAGAGCGTGATCAAAAGTAGATTTGGAGGTTCGGTGTAGAATTAGGCTTGAATTGGCAAAAATAGCATTTTGGGGATATCCAGTTGATCGATGAGATTTTGATCCGAGGGTCAAAATGGAATTCCGAAAGTTTCAGTAGCTTCGTTAGGTGATTTGGGATGCATGTGAAAATTTCAGTTGATTCGGAGGTGTTTTGGTCGGGTTTTTGATTGAATGCGAGTTTCGGAAGAATTTGATAAATTTAGGCTTTGATTTGATGAGATTTGATGATTTTGATGTTCACTATAGGGTTTTGATGGTTCGAGCAAGTTTGAGAAAGGTATTGGAGAACATCTATGTTTTTGGTTGGGGTCGTGGGGACCTCGAGGTATTTTCGAATGGCCAACGGGGTGAAAATTGGACTTGAGAGATTGCTGAACTTTTCTGCCACCTGGTGTTTTCGCACCTGCGGTTTTGAGACCGCAAGTTCGATCTAGCGGAAGCGATCGATAGGAGCGGAGAAGTGAAAATGGGGCTCAAGGAAAGTTTCGCAGAAGTGGAAGCCTGCCCGTTGGAGCGAATATTTAGCCGCAGAAGAGGTCTTGGATTTTTAAAAGGGAATAACAGGAGCAGTAGAAAGACCGCAGAAGCGTTAGTCGCAGGTGCGGTAACTAGACCGCAGAAGCAAAATGTCTAGACATAACCATTTAATTTAAGCTTCGCGAATTTTTGAAAGAACACAACATTTCTACTTCGAACTTAGAGAGTTTTGGGCGATTTTGAAGAGAGTTTAGAGGGCTTTCAAAAGGTATGGATTCTCGGATTTAGAATACGTTATTATGGTGTAAAATCATGGATTAACACTGAAAACCCAAGGACTAAAAGGTTAAAATGGAGGTTAGGGCTTGAAACTTAAGAGAGTTAAACTAAGGATTTGAGGGGTCAAATGGACTCCGATTTTGGTAAATTTTACATGTATGGACTCATGGCGAGACAAGGAACATTTTTATGTAAAGCTTTTTCGAGAAGTGGGCCAGGGGCTCGGATTTTGGAAATTTGATGATTTTTGTTATTTTTCAAGTCTTTTCGATTGGGTTTTATTCCCTTAGCCTATTGTAATGTATTCATTGTGGTTTTGGCCAGATTTGACGTGCCAGGAGGTCGATTGAAGAGGAAAGGGCATTACGAGCTTGTCTTTGACCGGCTAGAGGTGAGTAATAGATGTATATACTGCTTTGAGGGTTTGAAACCCCAGACTTTCACATTGTAACACTATATTAAGGAATGACACGCATTCGACGATAAGTGCGGAGTCGTTTACTATTAGGGATTGTGACTTGGTCCATCCTGAGTGTAATTTCTACTATATTGGCGATTGGTACGCATAAGTTATTACTGAGAATAGGGCTTATTGCCATGTTTGGGGCTCGTGCGGACCTTTAGAATACTTAGGGGATCCTTCCCTCACTTGTTCGCACAAGCTATACTCTCAGTCATGTTTTCAACTATTAAAGATAAGACAAAAACTTTATTTTTGAATATGAATATTAAATGAAAAGGATATGAGGGCTGATATCCCAATAAAATGTCATGCCTGAGTGGCTGTGAATTTATTTGACACAGATGGATCGAGGACCTGATAGTGAGGATGTTTTTCCTTGATATGGATCGGACTGCGCGCCACAGAAATGATATATAAATATTGAGGCCGAAGTCCTATTTGATGCCACGAGATGGTTGATATTGCACTTGGGCTGTATGAGCCCCTTCGGAGTCTGTACACTCCTTCAGTGAGCACCGTCGACGTTAAATAAGTGAAGCGGGCTGCATATCGCAGCGGGTACTAGTGTGTACCGTTATATGTGTTGCATCGTTTCATGCATTATTTCCTTAACTGACTTATTGTTTGACTATTTCCACCGAGATTGATCTGAAATACTAGATATATGTTACTTTGTGCATTTTATGTGTTTTCTTACTTCCAAACTGTATTTATGTTTATTACTCACTGAATCGGAGACTCACTTACTCCCCGCATCTTGCGTGCAGATCCAGGTTCCTCCCAAGTTGAGTAGATCCGGTTAGATTGAGCAGAGGCATTTCAGGGAGTTTCGAGGTAGCTGCACGGCGTTCGCAGCCTTGGAATTCTCCCTTCTATCCTTATTTCTTTTGATTCCGCATTTCCTCTTTTTAGACAAACATTGTAGTAGGTGGGAACTATATATTTAGACGCTCAAATTCGTGACACCGGGTCCTAGTTGTACTATGTTCAGTATTATTGCTTAATTTCCGCACTATTCATAAGTAACTATAGACTTTTATTATAATGTGTTAGTATTTTCTCCAAAGTTATTTATCTGAAACCTACTTAAGTATTGGGAATTGTTGTAACAAGGTCGGGCTTTCCTAGTAGTGTACTGGGCGCTATCAGGACCAGGTTGGGGTCGTGACACCTTTTTTAAAATTTTATGTTTTTCACCCTTTTTTGAATTTACAAAAGTAACCTTTTTAAAAACTATAAATACCCCCTCGCTCTTCTTCACTTCTTCACTTAAATTTCATATCTCAATCTCAGTTTCTCTCATTATCCAATTTGCAATACTTCAGTTCATCATTTCATCTTCTAATTTTATTTGACTCACTTTTATTGAATTTTATTTATCGTGTTTTGTCATTCGGAATTTCAAGTTTGAAGTTTCAACTTTGAACAATTGAAGTTCAAAATTGAAATACTTGCTTGACGAGTTGACGTTTGTTAGTGGTAACATCGGAACTACTTAATCAAGTGCAACTTTTATTGTTTAATTCGGTGCAGTCTCTCCAACTCTTTATTTTATTTACTATTTTAATTGCATATTTAATCTTAGTTTATACTTTAATTTTTACAATATGTTGAATGATGCTAAAAGAGCATGTAGAGAAGTTACTGGTAGGGGAAATAAAAAAAAAGATTGTCCTTCAGCATCTGGTAGTAATAGTAATACCCAATTTACACATGTTTCCGAAACATCGCCTAATGTTAACATAGATATGAACTATTACGAGAAGATTTTGGAATAGAAGATATGAAATAAGAATTCAAGATGAGATACCATCTACACCTACTAGTGCTGGAGCCGATAGTGCTAGAGTTGGTATAAGGAGTGGTGGTTGCGGCACTAGTAGTAGACCTCATGTTAGATGTAAAATTTATAAAGATACTTTTAAACATTTAACCGGAGGAAATTTCGGGGGATTGAGACGCTTAGTAGACATATGAGAGTTGATCATCCCATAGAATGGGGCGTTGATGGTGATGAAAAGCAAACAACTTTTAACCTTACTACTGGAGGTCTAGTAAAATATGATAAAATGAAGGACCGTGAAGAGTTAGGAAAAATGATTACTTCTGGTTGCCTACCGTTTTCTTTTGCTTCTTCATCATATCTTATTATGTATATTCAAAGGATTTACAATCCTTTATTTAAAGGTATCCCTAGAAGTACTTGTAGAGTTGATATCTTAGACTTTATTGACAATATCAAATATACATAAGTTATTTGTTTAGCCACCTTCCTTGTAGAGTTTGTTTAACTTCTGATATTAGCCATGATGTTAACGGAAATGATTATTTGACAATTACATTCCATTGGATAGATGATACTACTTTTATGCAAAAAGATATTATCGCTTTAAATATGATGAAGATCGGAGTCATACTGTTGCTTATAAGTAGTATTATTGTAGAATTTGCTGAATTTTATAATCTAAACAAAAAGTATTGTGTATGTCTTTTGATAATGCTACTAACAATAATGCTGCAATGTCGATATTAAAAATGCATTTAAAACCACCTCTTGATGATATTTTTCATGTTAGATGTGCATATCATGTTTATAATTTAATTGTTAAAAGTGGCCTTGATTTATTTTTAGTTGAGATTACTCATGTTAGAAGAGCAGTTGGTGTTATTCAAGGAAATAATAGACAATATAGAATAAAGGAATTTAAGAATAAGTATGTCCAGTATAACCTTAAACCTTGATTCATGCTAGAGGAAATTATTACTAAATGGAATTATACATATATATTTTTAAAATATTACTAATAATATAGATTTCCAATAACTGAAGTTGCTAATGCACATTGTAGTGATCCAAGGCGTATGTTAACAAATGATACTTGGGAGGTCATTAATGATGTTAATTTTTTACATAAATTTTATACAACTAGTGTTGCGTTTTCTGGAGCATATTACCCCACTGTTACTATGGCTTTAGTACATATAGCTGAAATTTCTTTTCTACTATCTGAATTGTAACAACCCGACCCGTCCTCCCGTGAATTATTGCTAATTTTCCCCATTATGCTTTTATATGTTTCAATATATGTATTTGGAGAGTTTGAAGTGATTCGGATGGAGTTTGGATAGAAATGAGACAATTAGTATCTTTATGAGAAGGTTATTTTGGAAAAGTCAACCGAGCATTGACTTATGAGCTAGAGGGATCGGAATGGACTTTCGATGTTTCGACTTGTTTCTGATGGTGATTTGTGACATAGGAGAGAAATCAGAACTGAATTTGGAGGTCCGGTGTAGAATTAGGCTTGCATTGGCTAAGTTAGAATTTTGGCAAAGTCCGGTTGATAGGTGAGATTTAGATTCGAGGGTCGGAATGGAATTCCGACCGTTGCAGCAGCTCCGTTAGGTGATTTTGGATGTGCGTGCAAATTTTCAGAGCATTTGGAGGTGTTTAGGTCGGGTTTTGGATCAAATGCAAGTTTCTGAAGTTTTAGTTCAACATAGGCTTGAATCCGTGAAAATTGGATGACTTTGATGTAAAGATAGTGTTTTTATGTTACGATCAAGTTTGAATAAAGTAATGGAACATATATGTGCTTTTGGTTGAGGTCCCGAGGGCCTCGGGGTGATTTCGGATGGCTAACGGGAATTTTTAAAGTTAAAAAGTGCAGCAGACTTTTGTTCTATGCGATCGCATGGAGGAAAGACAAGGGGCTCTGAATTTGGTCTATGCAATTGCGTAAGGGGTGATGCGATCGCATAGGTATGGGGCTGTGTGCATTGCGGCCGCGTAGAGGTCAATGTGATCGTGTAGTTGTAGGGCTCAGTGAAATGCGATCGCATGGGGAGTTATGCAACCGCGTAAGAGGAAATTGGAGGGCCGGAATTTTGGTGATCGCAGGAGTAGGGGTGCGATCGTATAGAGTAAATCACTGGCGGACAGAATGTTTTAAGGGTTATTTCAATCGCGACTTAAACGTAATTTACTCTATTGTTAAGAAACCAATGGAGCTTTTTGAGGAATTTGAAGCGTGTTTTCAACGGATATTGATTGGAGGTAAGTCTCTTGACTTAAAAATACCATTTTTAGGAAGTATCAACCCTCAATTCCATAAAATTGTGTAGAAATTGTGAAGAACTAGGGTTTAGTTTTTAGAAACGATTTTTGGGGATTTGAAGGGTCAAACATGCCCCGTTTTTGGTGAATTTTATATATCTACGGACTCGTGGCAAGACGAGGAATTGAAAAATGTAATTTTCAGAATTTTTCGAGAAGTGGGCCCGGGGATCGATTTTTACCAACTTAGTGATTTTTAGCGTTTTTCCAATTATTTCGATTGGGTTATGTTAATTTAGCCTATACTAACCTATTCGTTGTCGTTTTGACTACATTCGATGCTCATAGATGGATATTCAAAAGGAAAAGGCATTCCGGACCAATATACGCCCGGTTAGAGGTGAGTAGTTTGTATAGATAATGGCTTGAGGGTTTCAAACCCCGGTTTATCACATCGTGATGCTATGTTAGGGCGTGGCTCAAACCACATGGTAGGTGTGGGGTTGTAAATGATTGGGGATTGTGACTTGGTCCATCCCGAGAGCTGAATATGATTTATTGGTGTCTGATACGCACATTGTGTTATTGATAATTGGGCGTAATGCCATATTTGGGGTCGTGTGATGATTTGTATTACCCGTCTAGGGTGAATATATGTGTGATAACATGATTTGAATAATCATTGATCTCAGTCCTGTGCTTAATAACTGTCATTGAATGCTGAGTCACCTAATTTATTAAATTGACTAATTAAATTATATTCACCTTAATAATTGGAAACTGGCAAAGAATCAGAGTGAATATGTAATGTGACTTACATGTATACTGTGGACTGAGGATGGCTCGGGCTGCACGCCACAACGGTTATATATTGATATTGAGCTTGGGCTGAAGGAGCCCCTCCGGAGTCTGTACACACCCTAGTGTGCGTCGTCGATGATAAATAAATATGGATGGCTCGGGCTGCATGCCACAGCGTATTCATGTGCATTACATTGCACTTGTATCTGAAACTTGATTGCTATTTTGATATTGTTGTGTTATTAGTTCGTAGCTAGAGAAGAGGATTGTTAGTTTTAGCTTTGCTTTGTGGCATTTCGTGGATTTCTTACATTCAGATATTTTTCTATGCTTATTATTCACTGAGTCGGTAGTACTCACCCCTACTCCCTGCACCTTGTATGCAGATTCAGGTACACCGGAGGCTTAGCTGAAACTCGTAGTCTCCATAGATATTTCTAGAATCGTTGAGGTAGCTGCATCACGTTCGTAGGACCTGACTGCTCTTCATTTGTTTTCCAATTTATTATTATCACTTACATTCCAGATTTTATTATTTCCATTCAGATATTATTATCCAGTTTTGTTTAGAGGGACTAGACTTGTGACCCAAGATCTTATGGGTGTTTATCGATTTTCCATATTTGTCCTTTACTATATTAATATTTTTGGATTATTATTCTAAAAATTACTATTATATTCTTAAATTCTCGGTTTTGCAACTTAATATTAAATTGGGAGCGATTGTTGGTCAGGCTTACCTAGCGTTTGGGATAGGTGCCATCACAATCGGGTTTGGGTCATGACAAATTGGTATCAGAGCCTAGGTTACTAGGCCTCACGAGTCACAATCCGGTTTAATAGAATTTTGTTTATGGGGTCGTGCACCACACTTATAAGCAGGAGCTTACAGAACTTTTAGGAAACACCTCACTTTCTTGAAATTCATATCGTGTAGTTTGATAATGTGAAGACTAAATTTCTGTATTCTATTCTCTCGCAGATGGCAAGAACCAGTGCTAATGGACATGGAGGACAACAACAAGTACCACCCGCTAGAGGCCGTGGGCGCGGTCCTGGTGCTGGATGAGGCAGACCAGCGGTGGCATCACCTGCAGACCCACCAACTGCCCAGGTGCAGGATAATCCTCCAGTTGTAGATGCTCCAGCAGCACCTATTCGGGCACCGACAGTGCCCATCATGATTCCTGGTCTCCAGGAGGCTTTGGCTTAGATTTTGTCCGTCTGAACTGGCCTGGCTCAGGCAGTTTTAGTCACTACAGCAGCAGCTACTTCTTAGAACGGGGGTGGTCATCAAACCCCGGGTGCTCGAACTCCCGAGCAAGTTATTAAGAGCTTACAGACACCTGAGGTAGCTCAAGTTCAGCCAGTTCCGCCAGTTTTTCCATTTCAGCCAGTTGCATCGGTTGTTCCAGTTGCGTCGGTCGCACCTGCTCCAGCTCATATGGTTTTATCTATGCCGGATGATGAGCAACGTCGTTTGGAGAGGTTCGATAGGCTCCAGCCTCCGACATTCAGTGGTGCTGAGGGCGAGATGCCCATGGTTTTCTGGATAAATGCCAGCATATGCTTCGTACTGCGGGTATTCTGAAGTCTAATGGAGTGGCTTTTACCACCTTCCAGTTCACAGAGCTGCATTTACTTGGTAGGAAGACTTTGAGAGGTGTAGGCCTATTTGGGCAGCGCCCCTCACTTGGTAGCAGTTCTCCACGGTATTTTTGGAGAAGTATGTGCCCCAGTCTCACAGGGACGAGTTGCGTCGTCAGTTAGAGTGGTTGACTCAAGGACATATGTCAGTGACTCAGTATGAGTTGTGGTTTACATAGCTGGCTAGGCATGCTATGTGGATTATCTTGATAGATAGAGAGAGTATCAGGAGGTTTATAGATGGCCTCAACTATCTGATCTGTATATTGATGACTAGAGAGAGGGCTACAGTAGCTACATTTGAGGAGGTTGTTGATGCGGCTCAACTGATTGATAAAGATCGCCGTCGGGAGCGTGTGGAGAGGGAGGTTAAGAGGCCTTGAGGTTCAGGTAATTTCAGCGACACTCCGTCTAGGGGCCATTTCCAGCAGGGCAGAGGTCATTCCTTCAGGCCTCCTCAGTCCGAATGCACAGAGTCCAGTGGAGTCTCTTCAGGCCGGGGCCATCAGGGTCATTCATAGATTCAGCCTGCACGGAGTGCTCTTCCAGCTTAGAGCTCTGCTCCTGCTCTTTCAGCTCAGGGTTCGTCTACAACGATAGGTTCTCATCAGTCCCCTTCTCCAGCTTCAGTTCGTTGGCATGATTGAGGTGAGTTGGGTCATATGAAGAGACAGTGTCCTTGACCCCGCAGTAGGTGAGTCTCAGTAGAGGGATCAGCTCTGGTCTTCTGCACAGGTTTCTTCAGCTCCTACTCAGTCAGCTAGGGGTGGAGGCCAGGTAGCCATAGGTTGCCCTAGGGGTGAGGACCGTACTGGCGGTGTCCAGGCTCATTTCTATGCCCTTCCAGATCGTAGGGACGCTATTGCCTTAGAGGCAGTTATCACAGTCATTATCTCAGTCTGCCACATGAATGCTTCTATTTTATTCGATCCCTGATCCACCTATTCATATGTATCCTCCTATTTTGCTCATCATTTGGGTAAGACCCATGGCTGTCTTGCCTTGCCATGCACGTATTTACCCCGATGGGTGACACTATTATTATGGATCTTGTCTGGTGACTATTAGGGGTCTGAAGACCCAAGTTGACCTGTTATTGTTGGGCATGGTAGATTTCGATGTGATTCTGGGAATGGATTGGTTGTCTCCATACCGGTTATCTCCATACCGTGCTATTCTGGACTGTCATGCTAAGACATTTACGTTACCTATTACGGGTATTTCGAGTGGCGAGGTGTGACCGATTATATACCCAGCAGGGTGAATTCCTTCCTAAAAGCCCAACAGATGGTTGGAAAAGGTTGTCTATTGTATTTGGCTTTCGTGAGGGATGTGGAAGTCGAGGCTCCTAGCCTTGATTCGGTTCCCGTTATTAGGGAATTTCCTAACGTGTTTCCGGCGGACCTTCCAGGCATGCCGCCGGACAGGGACATTGATTTCGGTATTGATCTAGTGCCGGGCACTCAACCCATCTCTATTCCTCCCTATCGTATGGCACCAGCAGAGCTAAAGGACTTGAAAGAAAAGCTTCAGGAACTCCTAGATAAGGGTTTCATTCACCCGAGTGTGTCACCTTGGGGTGCACCGTTATTATTTGTAAAGAAAAAAGATGGCACCATGAGAATGTGCATTGACTTCATGGATTTGAATAAGGTGACAGTGAAGAACAAGTAACCACTACCCCGTATTGAGGATTTATTTGATCAGCTCCAGGGAGCAAGGGTATTCTCTAAGAGTGACCATCGATTATGCTATCAACAGTTGAAGATTAGGGATTCAGACATTATGAAGATGGCTTTGAGGATAAGATATGGGCACTACGAGTTTCTAATGATGTATTTCGGGCTGACTAATGCCCCAGCCGCATTCATGCACTTGATGAACAATGTATTTCGGTCTTATCTGGATTCTTTCGTGATCGTGTTTATTGATGATATCCTGGTGTATTTGCATAGTCAGGAGGAGCACTCAAGGCATTTGAGGGTGGTCATGTAGAGATTGAGAGAGGAGAAGCTTTATGCAAAGTTCTCCAAATGTGAATTCTGGCTTAGTACTGTGGCTTTTGTGGGACATGTGGTGTCCAGTGATGGCATTCAGGTTGACCCAAAGAAGATTGAGGCGGTACAGAGTTGGCTCCGACCGTCCTCAGCTACTGAGATTCGTAGGTTCCTCGGTTTGGCGGGTTATTACCGTAAATTTGCTTAGGGTTTTTCATCTATTTCTTTGCCTTTGACGAAGTTGACTCAGAAGAATGATCCATTTGTGTGGCCAGATGAATCTGAGGAGAGTTACAGATGCTCAAGTTGGCTTTGAACACAGCTCCGATATAGTATTACCATCAGCTTCAGGCTCTTACACAGTGTATTATGATGCTTCGAGAGTTGAGATACGTTGTGTGTTGATGCAGGAGGGTAGAGTTATTGCGTATGATTCTCGTCAGCTAAAGCTCCATGAGAAGAACTATCATGTTCATGACTTAGAGTTAGCTGCAATTGTGCATGTCTTGAAGATTTGAGGCATTATCTTTGTGGTGTATCTTGTGAGGTATATACGGACCATCGCAGTCATCAGCACTTGTTTAAGCAGAAAGATCTTAATCTGAGAAAGCGGAGATGGCTTGAGTTGCTCAAACACTATAATATTACCATTCTGTATCATCCTTGGAAGGCCATGTGGTGGCCGATGCTTTGAGCCAGAAGGCTATTAGTATGGGTAGTATGGCGTACATTCCAGTTGGGGAGAGGCCCCTTGCTGTTGATGTTCAGGACTTTGCCAATTAGATGGTGAGGTTAGATATTTCCGATCCCAGTCGGGTGGTCTCCCGATCTTCTTTATTTGACCGCATCAGAAAGCGGCAGTATGATGACCAGCATTTACTTGTCCTGAAGGACAGAGTCCAGCATGATGATGCCATAGATGTTCCCATTGGAGACGATGGTGTGTTACGGATGTAGAGCCAGATTTGCGTGCCCAATATGGATTGCCTCCGGGAGTTGATATTAGAGAAGGCTCACAGCTCGGGGTATTCGATTCATCCGGGTGCCGCAAAAATGTACCAGCATTTGAGACAGCATTACTGGTGGAGGATAATGAAAAAGGATATTGTGAATTATGTGGCTCGGTGTCTCAACTGTCAACAAGTCAAATACGAGCACCAGAGACTCGGTGGTTTACTCCAGTGTATAGATATTCCGGAGTGGAAATGGGAGAATATTACTATGGATTTTGTGAGTGGTCTTCCTGGTACCTCGAAGAAGTTTGATTCGATTTGGGTAATTGTGGATAGGTTGACCAAGTCCCCGCACTTCATTCAAGAATGCACTACCTATTCTGCGGAGAAGTTAGCATAGATTTTCATTCGGGAGATAGTACAGTTGCATGGGGTCCCGGTTCCCATTGTATCAGATAGGGGTACCGTGTTTGCTTCCCAGTTCTGGAGGACTTTTCATCGGGAGTTGGGCCCACAGGTACAGTTGAGCACTGCATTTCATCCACAGACGGATGGTAAGTCCGACCGTACAATCCAGATATTGGAGGGATGTTGCGTGCCTGCGCTATTAATTTTGGAGGTTCTTGTGTTGAATTCTTGCCACTTGCGGAGTTTGAGTATAATAAAAGCTATCAATCCAGCATTCAGATGGCGCCGTATGAGGCCTTATATGGGGGACAATGTAGATCTCCAGTTGGTTGGTTTGATCCCGGCGAGGCTAGATTGTTGGGGGCAGAGATAGTTCAGGATGCCTTAGAGAAGGTGAAAGTGATTCAGGAGAGACTTCGTACAGCTCAGTCGCGCCAGAAGAGTCATGCAGACTGGAAGGTTCGAGATGTATCTTTTGCACTGGGCGAGAAGGTCTTGTGAAGGTTTCGCCTATGAAAGGCTCTATGAGGTATGAAAAGAAAGGGAAACTGAGTCCAAGGTTCATTGGACCTTTTGAGACACTTAGAAGGATTGGAGAGGTGGGCTATATGCTTGCTTTAACACCTAGCTTGTCGGGAGTTCACCCGGTGTTCCATGTTTCTATGCTCCGGAAGTATGTTGGGGATCCGTCTCATGTGTTAGACTTCAGCACGATCCAGTTAGATGAAGACTTAACCTATGATGTGGAGCCGGTGGCTATTTTGGGTCGTCAGGTTTGAAAGTTTAGAAAAAAGGACATAGCTTTGGTGAAGGTGCAGTGGAGAGGTCGACCCGTGGAAGAAGCCACTTGGGAGACCGAGAAGGAGATGCGGAGCAAATATCCTCACTTGTTTGATACTCCAGATATGTTTCTTGACCCGCTCGAGGACGACCGTTTGTTAAGTTGGGGAGGATATAAAGACCGACCCGTAATCCCATGAATTATCGCATGTTTTCCCCGTTTTATGCTTTTATATGTTTCAATATATGTATTTGGAGAGTTTGAAGTAATTCGGATGGAGTTTGGATAGAAATGAGACAATTAGTCTCTTTATGAGAAGGTTAGTTTGGAAAAGTCAACCGAGCATTGACTTATGAGCTAGAGGGATTGGAATGGATTTTCAATGTTTCAACTACTTTCGGGTGGTGATTTGTAACTTAGGAGCGAAATCAGAACTGAATTTGGTGATCCGGTGTAGAATTAGCTTGAATTGGCTAAGTTAAAATTTTGGCGAAATCCGTTTGATAGGTGAAATTTTGATCTGATGGTCGGAATGGAATTCTGACAGTTGCAGCAGCTCTGTTAGGTGATTTTGGATGTGTGTGCAAATTTTTAGATCATTTGAAGGTTTTAAGGTCGGGTTTTGGATCAAATGCATGTTTCGGAAGTTTTAGTTCAACTTATGCTTGAATCCGTGGAAATTGGATGACTTATGATAGTGTTTTATGTTACGAGCAAGTTTGAATGAAGTAATGGAACATATATGTGCTTTTGGATGTGGTCCTGAGGGCCTCGGAGTCATTTCGGATGGCTAACGGGAATTTTTGAAGTTAAAAAGTGCAACAGAAAAGTGTAGCAGGCTTTTGTTCTATGCGATCGCATGAGCATCATTGCGATCGCATAGAGGAAAGAAAGGGGGCTTAGAATTTGGTATATGTGATGGCGTAAGGGGTGATGCGATCGCATAGGTAGGGGACTGTGTGCAGTGCGGTCGCTTAAGGTCAATGCGATCATATAGTTGCAGGGCTAACTGATATGCGATGGCATGAGGAGTTATGAAATTGCATAAGAGGAAATTGAAGGGATGGAATTTTGGTCTATGCGATCGCAGGAGTAGGGATACGATCGCATAGAGTAAATCACTGGGGGGACAAAATATTTTAAGGGTTATTTGACCCGAAACTTAAACATAATTTCCTCCATTGTTAAGCAACCAAAGGAGAATTTTGAGAAATTTGGAACGTGTTTTCAACGGGTATTGATTGGAGGTAAGTCTCTTGACTTAATAATACCATTTGTAGGA
The DNA here is from genome assembly GCA_034376525.1 of Nicotiana benthamiana. Classification (NCBI taxonomy): domain Eukaryota; kingdom Viridiplantae; phylum Streptophyta; class Magnoliopsida; order Solanales; family Solanaceae; genus Nicotiana; species Nicotiana benthamiana. The sequence goes on from CM067328.1 coordinate 30,267,313, forward strand.
AGGATCAACCCTCAATTCCATGAAATTATGTAGAAATTGTGAAGAACTAGGGTTTAGTTTTTAGAAACGAATTTTGGGGATTTGAAGGGTCAAACAGACCATGTTTTTGGCGAACTTTTTATGTACAGACTAGTGGCAAGACGAAGAATCCAAAGATGTAATTTTTAGATATTTTTGACAAGTGGGCCTGGGGCTTGGATTTTACCAACTTAGTGATTTTTAGCATTTTTCGAATTATTTCGATTGGGTTATGTTTATTTAGCCTATAATAACCTATTCGTTTTGGTTTTGACTAGATTTGATGCTCGTAGATGGAGATTCAATGGGAATAGGCATTGCGGACAAATTTACGACCGGTTAATGGTGAGTAGTTTGTATAGATGATGGCATGAGGGTTTGAAACCCCGGTTTATCACATCATGACGCTATGTTAGGGCATGAATCGCACCCCATGGAAGGTGCGGGGTTGTAAATGATTGGGGATTATGACTTGGTCCATCCCGAGAGCTGAATATGAATGATTGGCGTCTAATACACACATTGTGTTTGTCATATTGGGTGTAATACCATATTTGGGGTCGTGTGCCGATCTCTAGTACCCGTATAGGGTGAATATCTGTGTGATAACATGATTTGCATAATCATTTATCTCAGTCCTATGCTTAATCACTGTCATTGAATGCTGAGCCACCTTATTTCTTAAATTGACTAATTAAATTATATTCACCTTAATAATTGGAAACTGGCAAAGAATCAGATTGAATCTGTAATGTGACTTACATGCATACTGTGGACTGAGCATGGCTCGAGCTGCACGCCGCAGCAGTTATATATTGATATTGCGCTTGGGCTGAAGGAGCCCCTCCGGAGTCTGTACTCACCCTCAGTGAGCGTCGTCCACGATAAATAAATATGGATGGATCGGGCTGTACCCTGCAGCGTATTCATGTGCATTGCATTAGATTTGTGTCTGATACTTGATTGCTATTTTGATATTGTTGTGTTGTTAGTTCATAGCTAGAGTAGATGACTGTTAGTTTTAGCTTTGCTTTGTGGCATTTCGTGGATTTCTTAGTTTCAGAATTTTTCTATGCTTATTATTCACTGAGTCGGTAGTACTCACCCCTATTCCTTGCAACTTTTGTGCAGATTCAGGTACACCGCAGGCTTAGCTGGCACTCGTAGTCTTTAGAGATATTTTCAAAGTCGTTGAGGTAGCTGCATGACGTTCGCAGGACCTGGCTATTCTTCATTTTTTTTCCAGTTTATTATTATTACTTACATTCCAGATTTTATTATTTCAATTCAGATATTATTATCCAGCTTTTTTAGAGGCTCTAGATTCGTGACCCCAGATCTTATAGGTGTTTATCGGTTTTCTGTATTTGTCCTTATTACTATATTAATATTTTTTGAATTATTTATAATATTCTTAAATTATCGGTTTTGCGACTTAATGTTAAATTTGGAGCGATTGTTTGTCAGGCTTACCTAGCGTTAGGTATAGGTGTCGTCACGACCGTGTTTAGGGCGTGACATGAATTTAAGAAGAAAGAAAAATATAAGGATGTTGTTGAAAAAATGCAAGCAAAATTCAAAAAATATTTCTTTCCAATTCCTCTAATTTACTTAATTGGTGTAATTTAATTCCTTCTATTAAGATGTCTGATTGTCACCAATTAATGAATGTATTATATACTTATATGAAGATTGGAGAAAATGAAACCCCAACTTTATATGTCTCTTTGAACAAGCTAAATGAATATTTACAACAACTATATAATTATTATTCAATTGAATTCGATAAAGTTGCTCGTGCTGTAGGCAATGTTAATTCCACTATGCAATGTAGCACTTCTGCTACTGTGGATGATGAAGAAGGCCTTGATAGTTTTAATATTTTTCTACGTTTTCTAATATTCCAACTAGTAGCTGGAACATTGATGAACTTCAATTCTACTTGCAGAAGAAAAAAGAGCCTCGCACAAAGGAATTTTCACCGTTGGGATGGTGGCACGAGAATGGAAAGCAATTTTCTATTCTTTTCGCTATGGCTCGGGACGTGCTGAATGTGTCAATTTCTACTGTTGCATCGGAGAGCGCATTTAGCCTAGCAAGAACACAACTTGGAGACACCCGCCACTCATTGGGAAGCAATGCTTTGGAAGTTTTAGTATGTTTTAGAGATCGGATTAGATCGGAACGAAGAAATCAAGAAAAAGAAGATGTTGATAGCCCAGAAGACAAAGAAACTTTGAGATATATTATCACATGGAAACCCATCTGAATTTAACACTCCAGAAGAAGGTCAATCGGTTCATATGATTATGATGAACTTACTAAGGCAGTAAGTACAATTTGAAACTTTAAATTTAAGAAATAAAAGTAGCACTTGTAATAAGTACAAATTTTCACATCTTCCTTGTATTCTTTATGTTAGTACTTTGTATTAATATAACTTACAATATTCATACTAAATCTGGTCCGGCCCGGCCCCCTCAACCCGTAACCGTACGATTCAATTTTTATCCGTATGAACCCGAACCCGTTAATGTACAACCTGGAACCGGCCCGACCCGAAACCCGTAAGGGTAAAAAAGAATTGAACCGGCCCGGCCCGGTAGGCCCGTTAGACACCTTTAGTTTTATATGTACCCTTAGAGAGTTGTTGTGTGCTCTACATGCCATGAAATAATTCCCTTCGAAAGCATCCCTGAAAGAGCATCTTTTAACAGAATTGGATAGCTGGCTGCTTCTAATTGGTTTTAGTATTTTGTACTGGCCAAATAGGGCCAACTACCCATATTCTAGAACCCTCTAGTTGCCTTATCTCAATTTCATATTTACCCACCCTTCAAATGACCCCTTTCAGTTATTGTTTTGATTCTTTTAACCCTTGCAAATTTCAATTAATACTAAAGCAGTTAAAATAAATCCAATGAAAGAAATAAAAACTAACCCTAGGTTAATTAGGCATACACTGATTAAACTAAACTATTAAAGAGTTAAACAAATTAGGCATGAATCAGACCAACTAATAATATACTGTTGTTAGAGTTTAAGAAAAATAAACAATAAAAATGGAAAAGCAACAAATCGGGAAGTACCAAGGGGAAGGAAATTAAACCTCAAATAAACAACGAGGAACAGAAATATACCTAACAAGGGAGGATCTGAGGTGGATCTCTGATTTGGACTTCGAGATAGCTTGAAATTCACCCAAAATAATTGTTTTTGTTAAGAACAATCCATTTGGGGTGAGCTTCGAGCTATACGAACTAAGAAATCGCGAATGAAACGGAACATGCAAGAACAGTTGCCGGTCGATTCTAAGATTTGAGATTCGACGGGTTCGAAGGGGATTTAGGAAAATTATTCATGGATTTAGAAAGAAAGGGGAACCGTGGTTATAGGGTGAAGATTTGAGCGAGTTTGGAGACAAGACGCCACCGTGAACAATTTGCGGTGGGTGGCAGCTAGGGGTAAAGTGGAGAGTATTTAGGGCAGCTAGGGTTAGCTTAAATAAAGACTGGGTGGGGAATGGGGGTCTCTAGGGTTTGGGGGGTCGTTAGGACATATATATTGGTGGGGTTGGTTTGTTCCCGGCCGTTTGATCGAGGGCGATGAAGAGCTGGGATGGATGGACGCCAAAACGTCATCGTTTTGGTTAAGTCGAGGACCTAGAACGGGTAAGGGATTGGACTGAGCGGATTTCAGAGGAAAAAGGGCTTCGGCTCAAACTCATGAGCCCAAAATTGATTTTTAAGACCAAAAATCTCCTCTTTATTGTATTAACTCAATTTTAATTTAAAATACTAATTACCAATAAACTTAATTAAATCTTAACAAAATCTTATAATGTAAAATTGACTTAATTATCTAATTCTAATAAAAAAATAATTAATTGATTCAGAACTAATGCAGAAAGTGTACTAATTTATAAAACTAAAGCTATAATTTGGAATAATTATATATATGTATTTACTTTATTTCATGCAATTAATTGACAATTAAACTAAAAATTCAACTATCAACCGAAGAATGCAATGCATGAGATTTAAATACATATTTTTGAGTGTTTTTATGCTTTTAATATATGCAAAAAAAATGCAACTAAAATGCAAACAATTAAGCAATTATTCTTAGAAATTCTATAAATATTAAAATAAACTACAACAAATCTATTTTGTGATTTTGTAGGAGTATTTTGGTCAGACAAAAATTACGTGCTCACAGCTGCCCCTCTTTGCTCGAAATCACGAAGTATTTTCGGGCAAAGATAAAGTAAGAGAATACGAGAGATTTTTCCCATTTGGATACTCCATGGGAAGCATCTTTGAAAAGTCTGACCGAACCTTGCTTTCGAGGTTGCCTACATATTTTTGGCTATGAAGAAATTAAGTAAGTATAGTTTTGGTAGCTGGGACTACTGGGAAGCTGCGATTTCACTATTGTTGCTACTGTTACTGCTTGCTGAACTCCTTATCACACAGAAACCAAAATGGAAAAAAGCTTGGAAACTCTATGATCTATGAGTTACAAGATTCATATCTATATGTCTTCAAACTTGATCTTGAAGCTTCTGCAGTTCTATCACACATTTGAACTGTTGAACCGCAATCTCGAGGCAAACTTTCGTTATTCCTAACTTGAATTGACCCCGTTCTTCAGGCGGGCTCCTACTATTTTTTGGGCTTAACTCTAAAATATATTTCCTCATTCTCCAGATGGGTGCCTGCTACTTGACGTGATAGTTGAAATGAATATCCTTGTTTTCTAGGTGGATGCCCGTGTCACGACCCAAAATTCACTAAGGGTCGTGATGGCACCGGACACCGCTGTCAGGAAAGCAAACCAGATTACTTAATCAAAAACTTGTTTTTAACACTTTGGAAATACGTGATTTTTCTTCCATATTTAGAAATTCTTAAAGAATATAGATTTTCAAATTAAACGTTAAGCCAGTAATACATTATTTCAAACCATCCCAGAACCCGGAGTCACAAGTGCATGGGCGTCTCTTGAATGGAAAAATAAAAATACAACATCCTTCCGGAATATAATGGACGGAAAATAAATACAGTACTGGAAAAGGACTACCCTAGTTGCAGTCGTATCAAATGATACAGCTTACGTAGTCCCCAGAATCATCTGTGCTGCTACATCCAGTAGACCATTATAATCACATATACGTGCGAAAAAAAATGCACAGCACGTGTAGTATGAGTACAAAAACAACGTGTACCCAATGAGTGTCCCATTGTCAATTATGACACGCACTAGCAGTCTAATGACTATTATCATTAATAAATATATCAAAGCAGTGGGTTTTTTTTATAAATATGATTCTAATACAGATAAGGGAAAACAAGTAGTCATATAATTCTTTCATGGAAAATTTCCTTAGTTTTCTTATTATTATTAATAAAATGATCCTAAGCCATAATGTGGCATCAAACAATGCAAATGAGTTCAAGATACAGCACAAACATGCGCAAATCATGCCGAGGTCAACGACTCGCTCCAACAGAAATGTAAAGTGTGAACTGTCGAGGGTCCAGCGGCCCGTATCATAGATGCATCCATTTCACTGAGGCGATCGGCCCCTTCCAACAGAAATATAAACACACGCAGACAGATAATAAGTCAAACAGTCAGCGTGGAGTAAATATCCAAGTAAGGTCCATTCCTCTTTAATAATTTGAGGAAAACATGGCTTTAGTCTTTTTAGAAATCCTCTTATTAATTTAACATGATTAAATCATTTCAAGACATCAATGATTTATAAATTATCCAAGTATAACATGTTTTTGGGTCCTAGACTATCCGGAAAATAGCATAATAGTAGCCACGCACGTACTCTCGTCACCTTGTGCATACGTAGCCCCCACAAATAGGAGCACATAATTATTTTAACTAACCTATGCGGGTAATTCCCCCTCACATGTTTATAAAGGAGACTCACCTCGCTCTGAAGACTCATAACCGGCGCTTCACATCTTCCTGGAAACTCGAACTAGCGCACAAAGCTCCAAACGGTAGCTTTGCACTTTTCTCACTTCAGGGGAATCATAGCAACACACAGGTAAATTCCCATAACGGTAGGATATGAAAATTAGCAAGTAGTGGTCCAAGCCACCATAACCCTTTCGACATCCGCTTTTACTTAACGAGCCATAACACAAGAATGCCCCTGATAAATCTTCAATCACGGCGGCCGAAAAACCTCACATGTACCGCCACAAATCAAACGCATAACTCGGTCACAGTGAATGAACGGACCATAGGCTCCAACATGCCAAATTCAACTATGGCTAATCATTCCTTTTCCCTCCGATGTATCCTTTATTGCTTTGGAAATAATACTCATTCTCTTCAACGTATAACATACTCCCTCTACACTCACCCCAAGTGTCCTTGAATTGTAAGCCCATATTGTCTCAAATCTCACAAACTATTTTACATTTCTAAAATGTCATACCACAAGGTAGCACATCATAGGTCATTCTGGGAACCTTCTTATAAGCTGCTATAGAGCTTGATTCTTAACTGTACTTATAGGCTTGAAATCGTCGGGCACCACACTTTTAACTTGTAAATTCACTAGGACCAATTATTGAGAGCCACCCGCTCTGACTTGGTCCCAAACATATCTCACTCCATAGATCTTATAACACCTCTCTCGATGAGGCATCTAGCGAAAATCACTTTCTCCAAAACTTATATCCATACGACGCATAAATCCTGAAGCTTTTTCCAAGTCCGAACATGAGCCAATAAGGGAAACCATCGCATGCCTCCAACAATTCATTTGCTCGAATTACCACGTATGGTCTTTTCTCATAGCTGAAATAATTCATCGATATGCTAATAACCAGAAATCACGCAAGTAGCTAATCATATAGCACAATCATACGCGGTGGGACTCTCCCACTTAGCTTGAATCCATCATTTCATAATTCCTGAGTTCGCCCGACCCCTTTACCTCTTAGGGCGTAGCTTCACACCATAAGTTATCAAATTTCTCGGAATCTTCCTGTAAATCCCCATCTTTCATATTCTGAATCATTAACCACATTCGCACGACTGATCTCTTTGTTGAATAACTAATATAATTCTTTGCAGAAGCTTCGCCAACCATGCGACCGCTAACCTGCCCACAGAGGAATAACCCACCTAGGGGAATCACCTCCCGACATCTTCCCACGCTGCTGCACGGGGTACATTTACTATGACACCAATAGCCCATCCAAAGTTCGAGATCACCTTCCCATTGCTCAAGTCCATTCGCCCCTCGTGAACATCCATTAAATGTGCGGAAACATCCTTCAACTTTCAAGGTTATGTTGCACCCTTCTCCATTTCAAGCAGTTCCTTTCCGCCGCATCAATCTTCTGCCGCATAATATCCCATACTTCACATCGTACCCATAGGCTTAATCAATAATCATAAGAATTCCCAATTCGATCCAATGACCTACACAGGTCTTACTCTAGGTTTTACAACACCGATACGACTTAAGAGAAGTACCGAAATTCATAACCAACTGCTGAATCAACAATTCATTGGATCCATACTCTTGACGAGTTCCATTACCTTGTCCCAAACCAAAGAATGATCTTTTCTCAATAATATACTTCATATAATCAGTTTGCCCTGACCCTAAATCTAGTAACCTCGTCTCACCCAGAACAAACTGCTCAGGTAATAAGCCACCTTAGACAGAATCAAAAATCCCAAAAGACGCCAAAAATGTTCCAGTATGCTATCAATTCGAGCGCGATTCAAAAGGAAGGTGAACTTTGGGAGGAAATACTCAACCCGCACACCAACATAGACTTCCTCAGAAAACAGGGAAACAGAACACACAAAAGCAAATATGGGGGACTGTACTGAACATCGTATTGTTGTGGTGCCTAACCTGATCCAACAAGTTACCCATGGCGGCGTGCCACCCGATCCACATATAGAACTCACATAAGGAGATATACGTCGAGCTGAAAAGCTCAATACATTAAAATACCGGATATCGGTCATAAACAGACTAAGGTGCATAATACCATTCCCACGGAAACATATAGCTCTATAGGATAAAAACTCAAGCACAACTGAGGGCAATACGTGATCTAAGTCTCAAGAGCCATCCTACACATATAATATCACCGATGAGCGGAACCTCAACACATAAGGAATTTACCAAGCTGTCTCACAACTCATATGGCGCAATATATCAATACATAAATTACCTGACCACGAAATAAGATCATGACTATCCTTTCATAAAGATCGCAGAGCTGAAATAAACACAACTGGCCTGACGTAAGGCTCACTTCCACATTTAATTCTATCCACCAACCTCAAGTCGATCCTGATCGTGCCAAGATAGGCCAATAATATTTCACAGGTCCATAACCAATTAAGCAAAGTGTCCTCCAAGCATAACTCAAATGGATGATATTACCAAAATCCTCATACTTGGTTTAAATTTCCAATTAATCAAGTGACTACATGTCACACTTATACAATATTCATGTGGGACAAGCTCCCACCATCTTCCAAAATAATTAATGGGTCTGCACATTCAAAAACCACAGGCTGCGCTAATGCTGAAAAGCAATCAAGAATCCCTAACCAGGATGCAAAAACTTTCTCACAGAACATCAATCTCAGATGATACTGACGTCAATACCCATCTTACTCAAAACACTAAAACTCATATCCTGCTCATATAATATCATGACATCACAGTCATTGACCAAACTGCAACCTTGGTCCTTACTTCAAATTCCATTCCACTCACTGCACCTCACGTGCTAATATGCGATAGACACGATTTCCATCACAACTCCGGAACCGTCGATAGGCTAATAATTCATCACATAAGACTTTCCATTTAGCTCACTTCAGGAGAACTATAGCAACATACATGCGAATTCTCATAATCGTCGAATATGCCAATCTCTAAGTAGTTTTCCAAGCTACCATAACACTTTCTGGGATCCACCTACTCATAATAGGCCCTAACAAAAGAATGCTTCAGAATAATATCAATCACTACAGCCGACAAGCCTCACATGCACCGCCATAATCACATGCATAACTCGATCATGCTGAACGAACCGATCACTGACACCAATATGCCAACTCAACTATGGCTAATCAATCTACCTCCTTCCAATTTATCCTTGACTGCGTTAGGAATAATAATATCTCCCTTTAACACCTAACTTATTTCAACCGCACTCACCCCGAGTGACCTTAAATCACGAGACCATTCTCTCTCAAATACCATGACCATTTCATGTCTCTCAAATGCTACACCACAAGTCAAAACATCATAGAACATTCTGTGCCTTTCTTCATAAGCTGCTTCAAAAGATTGACTCTTAACCATACTTACAAACTCAAAATCATTATGTACCACACTTTACCTCTTGAATTAACTAGGATCACTATTGAGAGCCACCCAGCTCTAGCTTGGCCTCGAATGCAACCAACTCTACTGAATTTTATAACATATGAATACCATCTCGATAAAGCACCCAATGGAATCACTTCCCTCGAAGCCTGCACGTATACGAGGCATAAATCATGAATATTCCCTCAAGTCAAAACATGAGCAAATAAGGCTAACCATAACATGCATCCAACGATTCATTTACTCAAATTACCACTCATGGTCCATTTACGTAGCTGCAATAACCCATCAATGCGCCATTAACAAGAATTCACACAGGTAATTAACCATGCAACCCAATCGTAAGTGGTGAGACTCCCCCTCTTAGCTTAAATCCACTATTACACGACTCTCGAACACATTAGAACCATCCTCTCGATTCATTTACTCTTATTCAAACTGCAACTCACCTGATCCAAGAAACATAACCACCCTTCCTCCTTAGCACTCTGACACCACAGGATATGACCTCATTCCAATACAACCAAACATCTTCCTGCTCCATGCACCGAGCAGTTTCTACCAATGACAGCTTAACACATACTGTTATTCTGACACTTCTATGAAGCACCATGTAGCCTTTGTCAAAATTCTCCCTCACCCGTGCCATCTTCAGACCAATTTTCGCAACCAGAGCAGATTCACCAGCATGCCTCGAACCGGAACCAACATAGCATATAGCCGTACAATTATCTAATCAATAGCAAACTCCCCTAATTGGCTCGAAGCCATTGATCACAACATATATACTTTATTGTTTCCGTAATACCATGGTGAGATTAAACTCACTCCTTCATAAGCTTGTGGAAACACGATTCGTTAGAAATTTTAACTCTTCTGCCCACTCTTTAGGCGATAAAATTTTTACTAAGTCCCAAATTTTTCAAAAATTTTGGCAGAGTTACCTTTATAAATGGGCTTACCCACCTGGCAGAAAATCATCAAAACAATCCTAACAACACGTCCACAACTTGACAAAGCAGCACGATGTATATCAACAACATTAATCTCAATACTGTATGTATTATATTATCAAAATTAATACATGGACATGCGTTGCACCTACTCAAATCATAAGACATAGAAACTACATTTCAATCATCCATTATTGGGTTGTTCAATTGAGGAAGAACATATTCTTTCTTTAATATTTTTGACCTTCAAGGTGGTCTCCTTGACTCATTCATTTCGGCATAATACATTTACAGAAGTGATCTCAGCCCCAGACTTATCTAACTAGTATGAAAAATAGCTTCCCTTCATAAGCTAATTACCCAATAGCTTTACCTTTAGTTAATATTTTTGTATGCCTTCCACTGTCATACACATTACTCATCACGTAGATATTCATCCGCCATTCTGGCTAATAAGGACTAATGAACATATATGTTCAAAGCACTTGCTCACAAAATCAGCACTTCGGTGCCCAAGCCAATGGCAAGGATTCGGGCTCAAGTCCTCCAGACTTGCCTAATTCAACTCACAGAGATTACACTCCGCCCCTCGATCGGAATAAAAATCCATCGAGGCACATCTGGTAATGAGCGCCCGTTCATGCACATGATCATGCAGAAGGAGTTTCAAGAGTTTCCTTTCAATCTGAATCAAGGACGCAGGATAAGAATTCAAGAATGTGAAGTTTTTTCCTAAAGGTTTTGCAGCCTCTCGAGGATAAATACAGATGTCTCCGTACCGATCGCAAGACTCTACTAAACCTGCTCATGACTCATGCGGCCTAGTAACCTAGGCTCTGATACCAACTTGTCATGACCCAAGATCCCAATCCCGATAGTGATGGTGCCTCTCGTGAAGACAAGGCCAGCCAACTAAACCAAGTTGTAACTTTAACAATTTTTAAACATAAATGAATAAATAAATACAACTTAACACAATAATAGCAGTGTTTACAGCCCAACATATCTCGACCTGGGTGTCACAAGTCACGAGCATCTAAGGAGTCTGAACACTACTATAAAACTAGTAATATACATATTGGAAATTTAGAATCAAAGGAAGAGATACGGTGTCGCGAACGCTGGTGGTCACCTTGCTCAGCTACAATAGAAATACCTTCAATCAGCTAATACCCCGCTACTGGGTGATCAATACCTGCATCTGCACACGAGGTGCAGGGAGTAAAATGAGTACTCCAACTCAGTGAGTAATAAAAATAAATAATGACTGAAAGAATCAAATCTCATAAAGGCACAATATAGCGCTATCTCAAGCAGTAAAATCAATTATACAATAAGACCATAAAGTATCAGGTAATTCTCTTTTTAAAATAGTGAAAACAACAACTTCAACAAGAAAGGAGTAATCAAAATCTTGCCCCTCAGGCTCAATATCAAACTCTCAGTACAGTATTAGCCCTAGGGGTTCACTCCCAACTCACCAAACACAAACATCACCCTCTCAGGCCCACTCCCAACTCACCTGGGTACCCTGCGCTCACTGGGGGGTGTACAGACTCCGGAGGGGATCCTACAACCCAAGTGCAATACAATAGGCCTGAAATCCTTCAAACATCACACACGAGCGCTGAAATCATCCTCACATAACACTCGAGGCCTGGAAGCCTCCTCACATAACACTCGAGGCCGGAAAACCTCCTCACATGACTCAACATATCCTCATAGATGGACCTTAGACTCTATCGGTCCAGAAAATAATCATAAGCCTCTTGGGCAACAGTAAAACCATGGTGCTCAGCTCATCAATATTATGAATATCATCAAAACTCGAGTTGAATATAAATGTAGCTGAGTTCACAAAATAATATAATTCCATTGGACTGAGTTCAAATAATATTTTAATTGGTGAAGAAAATGGTGATGTAATTCAAAAAATATTTAAAATATTTGGCCCGAAGCCCAAATATGGCAATAAGCCCAAATCATGGTATAAAACAGTAAATCTTTATTAAATTCAAGGTAAAATGTCAACCGGGATGGACCACGTCAGAATCCCCAATAGTAAATGACCCCGCTTTCGTCATACACGCATGTCTCATCTCAACATAGTAGTATGTTGTGCAACCTGGGGTTTCAAACCCTCAGTGCATCATTTAAAATCATTACTCACCTCAAGACGGTGAAATCTCTAGCCCACGACACCTTTCCTTCTCAAATCAGCCTCCACGCAGTCGAATCTATCCAAAACCACATCGAATGTATTACATTATGATAAGGGAACAATACCCAATCGAAAATAATCAAATTCGGGCACAATTCCTGAAATTAATGAAACTCGAGCCCCAGACCCACATCTAAAAATTCAGAAATTATTACATCAATACGACCCATATCTCGCCGCGAGTCTATACATACCAAATTCACAAAAATCGGAGTTCATTTGACCCCTCAAATCACCATTTCTATCGAAGAGGGTTTTCTACCTTTTAACAAAAATTCTCAAATTAAACACCAAAACTTGCAATAGATTTGAGTTATACAACCAAAATTGAGTTAAGAACACTTACCACGTTGTTCTCTCCAAAAATCCCTCAAAAATCTCCTTATCCGAGCTCCAAATCGTCAAAAATTGAAAATGGGTCAGAACTTAACATTCTGCCCGGCACTGTTCACGTCACTGTTCACGGACACTGTTCACGGTACTGTTCACGGGTACTATTCACAGCAGAAATTTTCTACAATTTCTGCATATTTTTCGAAGTCCGGAATTACTCTGAAACACTCTTGAACCCTCGGAGCTCCAAACCAAATATGCACACTAACTCTAAAGCATCACACGATCTTGCTCGAGCGATCAAATTGCTAAAATAACATTAAAATCAATGATTTGAGCCTTAAATCCAAGAATTCTTTTAAATTTCACATCCGATGCCGAAACACGTCAAAACTAGTCCGAATAACCTCAAATTTTGCAGACAAGTCCAAAATGATATAACGAAGCTATAGCAACACTCAGAATTCCATTCCGACCCTCGAATCAAAATCTTACCTATCAACCCGAATTCGCCAAAATACTAACTTTGCCAATTCAAGCTAAATTCCACACCGGCCATCACAAAAATTATTCCGAACATACTCCTAAGTCCCAAATCACCTAACAAAGCTATCCGAACCATAAAATTTGCATTTCAAGCCCTCTAACATATAAGTCAATATCCGCTTCACTTTTCCAACTTAAGCTTCCTTAAAAGAGACTAAGTATCTCAAACCTTACCAAAATTATTCCGGAATGACTTCGAATTTTGTACACAAGTCACATTCGACATTATGGACTTGCCCCAACTTTCGAAATTGCATTCCGACCCCGATATCAAATATCCACTTCCGGTCGAATTTTCTCAAAAACCTTTAAATTTTTATATTTAGCCAAATGACTTCAAAATGACCTACGAACCTACGAATTCACTTACGATCGCGCTCCCAAATCTAGAATTGCCATATGGAGCTACTCCTAGTCTCAGGAACCAAAACGGACATTAATAACACTGAAAAGCATTTTAAGTCAAAGTGATACAATTTTTTCTAAAATGCTATCTTCCGCAATAGTTGCCAAAATGCTCCCGGGTTATCCAAAACTCGATCAGGCAATACGTCCAAGTCCGAAATTATCATACAAACCCTCTGGAACCTTCGGATCCCGATTTTGAGGTCATTTACTCAAAATTCCAATCCTAGTTCATTTCTTCAACTTTAAGCTTTCAAAATAAGAATTTCAATTTAGATTTGACTCCAAGCTTCCTGAATTTTAATTCTGACCATACACATAAGTCAATATACCTGAGATGAATCTTCTCATGGCCTAAAACTACTGAATGACGCGTCGAAGCTCAAAATGACCGATCGGGTCGTTACACCATGTCGTATGGATCTTTCCCGCATAAGTATTGCGATTCATCAAAGATAACATGTATGCTTTCATCATCACATTGAGTCCTTTATTGTAGACCTTGTAAGCTTTTCTTTGTAATGAATAGCCAATAAAGCATCCTTCATCACTCTTGGCATCAAATTTTCCTAGTGCTTCCTTACAATTATTGAGAATTAAACATTTGCAGCCAAACGTCCTCAAGTGTGTTAGCTTGGGTTTCCTTCTGTTCTTTAGCTCATGCGAGGTTTTGTTCAAAGGGGACCTGATCATGCACCTGTTCACCAAGTAACACACAGTGTTGACTGATTTTTTCCAAAATCTTTGTGCAACATCACTGTCAATTAGCATTGTTCTTACCATGTCTTTAAGGGTCCTATTTTTCTTCTTCACAACACTATTTTGTTGGGGTGTTCTGGGTGCTGAGAAATTGTGACTTATACTAATTTTAACACAAATTTTGCTAAATTTTACATTATCAAGCTTTGTGCCATGATCAGATCTTATACTCACAATATTATGGCTCATCTTCACCTAAATCTTCTTCACGAAGGCAACAAATGCTAAGAAAGTTTCATCCTTGGTTCTGACGAACAATGTCCAGGTGAATCTGGAAAAGTAATCCAGTATGACGAAAAAGTAGTTCTTTCCTCCTCTACCTGGCACCCTCATAGGTCCGCACATATCCATATGAAGGAGAGCAAGTGGCCTTGAGGTGCTTAATTCCTTTTTGGTCTTGAAGGAGGAGGACCTGACTTTCTTTCCTCTTACACAAACATCACACACCTTGTGGTCTTTGAACCTTGACTTGGGCAGTCCACAGACCAGTCCTTCTTGACCAACTTATTCAACAATGAAAAGATTTCATGACCTAATCTTCTGTGCCACAGTTCAACATTGTCATCAACAACACTCAAGCATGTAAGATCTCTATTGTTCAAGGACTCAAAATCTGCAACATAGCTATTTTTGTATCTTTTTGCCAATAGAACCACATCACCAGTTACATGATTTGTAATAGTGCAAGTCTTTGATAAGAATTTTAATTTTTTTTCTTTGTCACAAATTTGATAAACACTCAGTAGGCTATATTTCAAACCATTCACATAATATACATTTTCAATTGAATGAGTAAGTGTCTTCCCAACTCTTTCTTCTCCCAGAATGTATCCCTTTTTGCCATTTACAAAGGACATACTCCCTCATTGCAGGGCTTTAAGTGAAAGAAAATCATCGGTGCTTCCAATCATATGTTTAGAGTAGCCACTATCCATATACCTTCTTTGGCTGTTTCCTTTCACTGCTCTGTGCACAAGAAAATCAAGAGTTAGACTTAGGAACCCAAACAAGTTTGGGTCCCTTGCCATAAGGACAAGGGTGAATTAAAATTCTTCTTGTCCAAACAGGCATCACACATTTTTTTATTTGGGGGACCAGGTGCTTTTGTAGTTACTTTTTAGCAAAAAATTATTTTTATGTTATACTGAAATCTAAACTGACAGGCCTCTTTAAAGTGCAGTGTTACCGCAGTGAGTGCAAAGCCAGTTATAAGAGAGAGTAACATACTTGCTATGTGGATTGTAGGAAGTCTTTTTCTTTTGGAACCCAATTCCCTGCATGTACCCCCCATTGTTCTTATACATGGCAATGATCGCATCAGAGGACCAGGTCCACTTGAGAGATTTTTGTAATTCATTTTTAACTCTGCCTAGATTTTCCTGGAGTTGTCTATTTCTTTCAAGCTCAAAACACATACTAGATTTCACCATTTTATCTCATTTTAAATCTTAAGTTGTGCCTCACTTGCAACTTCATTTCCCTTTTGAGTGTCCCCAGAGCTGCTTTACCTTTTTAGTTCCTCAATTGTTTCTTTTAGATCCGCAACCACTACCAACAAGTAATCTCTCTTATGATCTACGGTTGCAATTCTTTTTCAGTTAAAATATCCTTTTTTTAAAACTTCTATCATTTCCTTTAAATCAACCACTACAACTACTAAATCATCTCTCTCATGTTCTACTTCGCTTGGTTCCACAGTTAGCACATTTTTATTATTAATGAGATTATGATTTGTATCAATTAGGAAATTTTCTTAAGATATAATTTTTTTTTTTTGAGAATAGGACTTCAAATTTATTTGAACGTCCAGAAAGTTTAACTCATCGTAATCGACATCGTCATTCTTATCAGAATTTGCCATTAGGGCAAAGATATAGTCATATTCAACTGCTTTGCTTTCAGTGGCCATCATCAATGCATCGCCTTTTCATCATCTCCTTCAGATTCATTGGAGGAATCTCCCATGCAGCAAGAGCTTGTTTCAGAACATTGTCAACGACATCTTTTCTCTTGAATCTCCTGTTAGGAACCAGGTTCCTCTTGGCTGCTTTGCCTGTGTTATGTTTGTATTGATCTTGCTTCTACAGAGGAAAATCTTTGATGAAATGTCCTGGCTTCCCACATTTATGATACAAGTCATAGTCTTTTGGTCTTCAGGAGCTACTCTTTTTTGGAATGCCTCCATGCTCGCGCACCATTTTTCTGAAATCTTTTTATGGATAAGCCGTGTCAGTATCCTCTCCACTTGAGTTATTGTTGTCGGTCTTGAGGACCAAGTTCTTCTCCTTCTTGGGTTCTCTTCCTTCATGGTCCTTCTTTTTCTTCATTTCATATATCTTTAGATTTATGATGAGTTCATCAATGGTAAACTTTTGCATATCCTTTGCCTTCATGATAGCATTTACTCTACTTTCCCAGGAACCAGGTAATACGTTAAGTATATTCCTAAAAAAAAAATTTCTAGGAATGATCTCTCCAAGAGAGTGGAGCTCGTTGATGATGGGTTGAATCGAGGGTGCATGTCCTGAATGAACTTATCATCCTTCATCTTGAAGAGTTCATACTTAGTGGTGAGCATGTCAATCTTTGACTGTTTGAGTTGAGTTGTTCTTTCATGTGTTGTTTGGAGATCTTCCCCAATTTCCTTGGCAGATTGATAGGCAGAGATTCTGTTGTATTTGTCTGGATCAATACCACATATGAGGATCTTTTTTGCTCAGAAATTTTTCTCTATTGATATAGGTCAGCATCATTGTATTCCTTCCTTGTTTTTGGAACTGTCACTGATGGCTCCCTAATGGTCTTCATGGGAAAGAAGTTTCCATCGTAGATGTCTGGAGCTCAGAATATTCAGCTATAATAAAATCATACATCCTTATTATCCACCATCTGTAACACTGTCCATTAAATCTTGGTAGTCTGTAGGTTAATTGATCTTCTTCAAAGTTTGGTGGAAAATCCATGTGGATTCTTTCTAGGTGTTAGCCTTGTAGAAAGAACCTACTTTGATACCAATTGATGGAAACTTAGGGTCCGTCATATTGAATAGAGAACCTGGTTCTCTATCAGTTCCCAAAGAAAAAATAATAAGATATAAGTAAATAACACAACAGAGTTTTACGTGGAAAATTCCCAGCTCATGGGACTAAAAATTACGACCTATACTCGTAGGATGTTAACTTCACTACTGAACAAACATCAGATTGCAAACTATTGTAACCTAGAAATTAAACATTTAATCCCGTACTTACTTGTAGTAACTCTATTACAAAGTTCACAACTCGACTAACTTTAGCCAATGTACAAACACAAAGTTTTTGGTTTTACAAATAGTTTCCTACACAATATTTCTGGCTAAGCTAAGTAGAATTACAAGTAGATCACTCTACAAAGTTACAACACAACAAAGGACATACGGTAACACTACATGAAACTGGTCCTTTGTTCTAAAGTCTTGAATATTACTTGATAGTTGGCAACACACTTAGAGAGAGAACTTTATCAATTTTTGGATATGCAAGTATGTGTTTTTCCTTTGCTTCATGTTGATAATATACAAGTGATGTCACTTGGATGATGCACGCAATTATCAGGTACAAGGCATTCCCGATAAAGTAACTGATGCATTATTTGCACTATTACGTGTGTGCAGAGGAATAGTTGTAGCGACCTTATAGTTCTGGGGAATTGATTGATACAATCAGCAAGAGAGCTGATGTCCATCTATTTCCTATGCCGTCTCTTTGATTTGGAACTTTTGCTCGACTTGAGACTTATTGTTCTTAAGCACTTTCAAAATGTGCAACAGGTTTCCGATTTTGTTCTTATCATAAAGTTTGTTAGATCATTAAAAGGTAAAATACATAAGTACCCCTACCAATACCTGAATTTTCAACTCACACTTTATCTTTGCGAGAATCCTATTACCCCCGAAACTTTTTTAAATGTAATAAATAGCACCCTGAAACTAAACAACCATGGCAAGTGATGAACTACATGCGCTGCCACATGTATATCTAGTACTGTTTTATTCTTTCTTCTTTTTCTTTTCCTTTTTCTTATTTTTTATTATTCTCATATTCTTTTGTTATTTCATTATCTTTATTTTTGTTTGGTCACTAGCGCATAAAACTGTGGTAGTCGGTATTTCAAGGACACCATATTTTCTATAATTTATGTGGGAGGAAGAGCAAAAGAAAAAAACGAATATAAGTTGAGAAGATTTTTTCCAGTTAAAATTTCAATACCTCAATTATTTTCAGCGTGGGAAGGTTTTTTGATGATGAATTTTCCCCCCCCAAATCTGAGTGTATTTTTCTTTGCTTATGAATAGAGCTTTTTAAGAGTTTAATTTGTGTGTGAAAAGGATAGGAAGAGAAAAAGTAAAAATAGAATAAATGGAAAAAATGGTTAGATAAAGTCGTTTGTGAAAGAATATCCGCTAGAATTAGAGAAGAAACGAAAAAAGAAGTAAAAGAAAAAGACAAAGAAAAAGGAAAAAGAGAAGGAAAAGGAAAAAAAGTAAGAAAAAATGGTAAAAAAGCAACAACAAAAAAAGAAATGAGAAAATCGTTTTTTCTTGTTTCTCACTCTCCCAAGGAGAGCGAAATACACGTATTCGGCCATGTAGCCTTTAAGTAAGCAAATAATTCTACTTTAAGGAATCAAATACAGACACTCTAATGATGCAAGCAATTATCAAGTACAAGACATTCCCTATAAAGTGACCGATGCACTATTTTCACTGTTACGTGTGTGCAGAGGAACAGTTGTAGTGACTTTATATTTTTAGGGAGTTGATTGATACCCTCAACAAGGGAGCGGATGTCCATCTATTTTCTCTGTTGTCTCTTAGACTCTAGTTTTTGGAACTTTTGCCCAACTTCAGACTTATTGTTCTTAAGCACTTTCAAAATGTGTAATAGGTTTCTAATTTTGTTCTTTATCATAAAGTTTGTTAGATCATTAAATGGAAAAATACATAAGTATCCCCCACCTATACCCGAATTTCTAACTACACATTTTATCTTTGCTTGAATCATATTACCCCCGAAACTATTTTCAAATGGAATAAATAGCACCCTGAAACTAGACAACCAAACTCTTGGCAGGTGGTGACCTACACGCGCTACCACATGTATATCTAGTACTTTTTTTTTATTCTTTCTTATGTTTCTTATCTTTTTTAATTTATTATTCTCATTTCTTTTGTTATTTCACTATCTTTCTTTTTATTTTGGTCACCGGCGGTATAAAATGGTGGTCGTTTGTATTTCAAGGACACTATTTTTTCTGGCGACAGATTTTTATCCTGATTAAGTGTGTTTCTCTCTCTCTCTCTCTCTCTCTCTCTCTCTCTCTCTCTCTCTCTCTCTCGCTCTATATATATATATATATATATATATATATATATATATAGAGAGAGAGAGAGAGAGAGAGATAGAGCGAGAGAGAGAGAGAGAATATATATATATATATATATATATATATATATATATATATATATATATTGAAACTGTAATTTATGTGTGGGAAGAAGAGCAAAAGAATGAAAAACGAATATAAGCTGAGAAGACTTTTTCCAGTTAAAATTTCAATACCTTAATTTTGTTCAGCGTGGGAAGGTTTTTCGATAATGAATTTCCCCCCGACCCCCCCCCCCCCCCCGCCCCAAATCTGAATGTATTTTGCTTTTCCCATGAATAGATCTTTTTGAAAGTTTAATTTGTGTGTGAAAAGGATAGAAAGAGGAAAAAGAAAAACATAATAAATGAAAAAAAATAATTAGACAAAGTCGCCAGTGAATGAATAAATGGGAGTTGTATTAATGCAGGAAGGAAACCCCTTAGCATTTTTGTGCAACGCCTTAGCCCTTAGATATTGGGGGTTATCTACTTATGAGAAGGAGTATATGGTAGTCCAAGCAACAGTAGACAGATGGAAAAATTACTTACAAGGGGACATTTTATCATCAGAACTGATCATCACAACTTAAAAATACCTACTAGAGCAGAAAGTAACAACTGCCTTCCAACAGAAGAGTTTAACTAAGTTACTAGGGTTGTATTATGAAGTACAATAGAAAAAGGGGACAGAGAACATGGTAGCTTATGCATTATCTAAAAGAGAGGTAGAGGATTCCATCTTTTCTGCCATCACTACTACTGAACCTACTTAGATGCAGGAAATTGTTCAGAGTTACCAGGATGACCCCACAGTGGCACAGTTGTCTATTGAGTTAGCAACAGTCCCTGGCAGCAAACCATACTAAACCTTACAAAAATAGATTATAAGGTGTAGCAAAGGATATACATAGGAAGATGAGCTCACCTCAGAACCAAGATTTTTGAGGTATTACATCAGTCACCCTTGGGTGGCCATGCAAGACAGATGGGTACTTATAGAAGGATTAAAGGAGTATTCTACTGGCCCAACATGAAGGCTGAGATAATAAAGAAGGTCTCAGAATGTGATGTCTGTCAGTGAATGAAAACAAAGAATGTGCACTCTCCAGGTTTATTGCAACCATTGCATATTCCATAAATGTCATGGCAGGACATAGCTATGGACTTCATTAAAGGACTTCCCAAGTCTGGTAGTATGGAAGTTATATTGGTAGTAGTGGATATACTAACTAAGTATGGCCATTTTGTAGCTCTTAAACATCCTTATATGACACAAGATGTAGTTGAGACTTTTCTAAAGGAGATATACAAGTTGCATGGATTACCATGCACAAGATGCCATTTTTACTAGTCAATTTTGGCAATAACTCTTCAAAACAATGGGGACTACGGTGAATATGACTATTCCTATCACCCTCAATCTGATGGTCAAACCGAAAGGGTAAATAGATGTTTTGAATCCTATTTGAGATATATGGTGTTCACCAATCTTAAGTAGTGGGTGAAGTGGCTACCTCTAGTTGAGTGGTGGTACAACACCAATTACCATAACTCACTAAAGTCCACGCCTTTTCAAGCGTTGTATGGCTTCCCACCTATGCAGGTTCCATTGGGTCCCCACTATACTATACAAATACAGAAGCAGGGTCACTTATAGCTCAGAGATAACAAATGTTAAAGAACTTGAAGGAGAATTTGAATCAAGCCCATGCTCGTATGAAGTTTTATGCCGATAAACATAGGTCAGACATAAATTTGGAAGTAATATTTTTAGTCTATTGAAACTCCAATCGCACAAACAGACATCAGTAGCAGTGAGAAGAAATTTAAAACTAAGTGTTAGGTATTACGGGCCATACAAAATTACTGAGAAAATAAGAGTAGTGGCTTACCATCTCGAGCTTCCACGGGGAACTCAAATCCATCCGGTCTTTCATGTGTCGTAGCTCAAGAAACATGTTGGCCCATTGATTTCTCCACATCAACAACCTCCAATGTGTGATGAAGAAGGTCAAATGTTGGTTCAACCATTAGCCATCTTGCAGCGACATATGGTTTAGGTCAATAATGCAGTGGGGGTGAAGGTGTTGGTGCAATGGACATATCTAGGGGAAGAAGAGGCGACATGGGAAGATTGGGGCTATATAAAGGGTCGATTTCCAAAATTTGTGGCTTCACTCAGACTTTGAGTACAAGGTATTTATTCATCGGAGGGATATTATAATGAACCTAAGGTTGTCGGCTAAAGAGGAACTGGGAAATGAAGGAATAAAGAGTAGGGTTAGAGATGAAAAGAGGAAGGGTGACGTGGCAGCATCTGGAGCGTCCAAGAGCACTTATGATGTGTGCCTAGATAACTGATTCTAATAAGATTCAACGGTGGAGATTTACTAAGGAATATTCTAGAATTCCTATTAGTAACAGATTCTCAACAGAATCAAGCAAGCAAATAGTTGTATTCAACTAATTCTTTCTCTCTCGACTCTCTCTCTATCTTTTAACCCAATTCTCTTCTTCTTCTCCAGGACTCCATTGAAGACCTTGAAATAGTTTGTATTTACATTTTCATAATATTGTAACACCGTTGACTGAGCTAATAAAATTTCCCTTGACTTATGCAATTCATTTTTGTTTTCAATTCCATTTTATTGAAGTTTAATACATTGTAGAATGTTATTTTTACTCTAGGTGAATTTAGAGGTGTTGACTTTGGTAAATATATAAAAATTCAAAAAGTTCAATTCATCTGATCACTTATTGGATTCGTCTAAGTTTTCGATGCAACAAGAAGCAGTGGAGAGGACAGTTTCATGGAACGAAAGTTGTTCGAAATTGTCCAGTTGAACCTGTTATCTACTATTCATTAGTAGGTTTTCCAACATTTTTATTTTCTTGTTATTGAAGTACTATTTCATAAAGTCGTCGATTAAGATGGTTAATATTAAATTGGATGATCAAGAATGTGGTATTAAATTGGATGATCAAGAATGTGGTACTTAAACAAATCATTGCGTGACTAACTCATCTTCTAACAACATGATCTGTTGTCATGCTTGACAAGTCACAACCATAGACCATAACCATCTTATCTTTATTTTTGTTTCTTTTGACTAGAGATTCGTTTTGAAAGAACCCACAATTGTTTTATTTCCTTGGAAAAATGGTAAATTACATGTTGTAATATACTGTATTAAACTATATTAATAGTGTAAAACTTATCTATGATAATGGTATATATATTTTAAAAATCCTAGACTTATCACTAATAGTTTTCTTTATGTCTCAGTTTATGTGTTATATTGTTCTTTTTAGTTTGTCTCAAAAACAATGTCATACTTTTTTATGTAAAAATAATTTAATTTTAAACTTTTAATTTTATCTTTAATGAGATGATTTATAGTTACATAAATGTCAATAGCTTGTTTTAGACTCCAAAATTTTAAATTTTTTTATTTTGTCTTAAACTACGTGCTCAATTAAATATTGTCACATAAATTGGGACAAAAAAAAGTATTTAACAGTTAATATGCTCAATCATCTTCCTTCATCCGCCTCGGAATGGATTATCCTTTTAGGGTTCGAGGGGAAATCTTAGCATATTATAGGCAATAATAAATACTTGTAATTAAGGAATATAATATATACTATAATTAAAAGACATTATTTTAACTATGGTCTGTTTGACCAAATTTCTTTTTGGCGATTTTTTTTTAATTGCAAAATGTATTGTTCTTTCAAAGTTAAGGTATTTTTGGCCAAGGTTTTAGAACGGAAAAATGTACATTTGAGTAGAAGAATAAGATACTTTTTTGAAAAATACTTTCGAAAAAATACACTTAGTAATATTTTTAAAAGCTTGATCAAATACTAATTATTATTTAAAAGTATTTTTCAAATTAATTAATTAGTCAAACATAAACTGTTTCTTATCAATAATACTTTTTTTTGAAAAAGCAGATTTTAGAAGTTTGGCTAAACAAACTATTAGCATAGTTTGACTCAATTATGCATGTGTTTCCATTCTTACACATGTATAATGTCAACCATATATATAATACATGATTTCTTGGCTACTTTGAAAAGAGAAGGGAGGCCTCAAAATCTTACAAATCATTGTAAAGTTAAAGCTAATGAAATAAAGTCAGCCATGGGAAAGGCTTTGGGCGCAAGTCCTTCATTCCTTGTGGTTTTATGTATAACAGTAGTGTGGCATACTGGGGAATGTCAAAAACCAGAAGGAAAGACCGCTCTCTTCATATTTGGGGACTCATTATTTGATGTGGGAAACAACAACTACATCAATACCACTACTCTTGACCAAGCCAACTTCTGGCCTTATGGAGAAACTTACTTTAAGTCCTCCACCGGTAGATTTTCCGACGGCCGTTTGATTACAGATTTCATCGGTAAGCATGGGCGGAGCTAGAGTTCTAGTCATGAATTTTGCATAACCCAGTATATAACTTTTGTCAAAATTCTTTATTTATGTTAAGATATCTAGTTAATATGCATGTACACTAGAGTTCAGAATTTATAAACTCAAAATTTTGAAAGGCTATCGTAAATTTATATACACTATCCTCCTTAGACCGCATTTAAAATATTACACTGGTATTTTTGTTGTAAAAATCTGAATCTGCTTCTAACTGTGTGACTGTGTGTATTTGTTTGTGTCTTGACTATTTTTGGTTGCTTTTATTCGGTGACAGCTACATATGCAAAACTGCCATTGCTGCCGCCCTTTCTGCAGCCTCGGGGGAGTCAACAGAGCTATTATGATGGGGCAAATTTTGCCTCGGCGGGGGCGGGAGCTCTTGTCCAGACTTTCCAGGGATCGGTATGTTATTTCTATTGTCGTATTACTCGGAAATTCTAATAAGGGGATATATCCAAAACAATGCAAGAATACAACATTTTAGAATTCAAAATTTCAAGGTAACATATTTTTTGAACCACATTTATCACTATACTTTAAATTCCCTTATATCAAAGGGGATTCAAAAATTTATATATGAAGAAAAAGAAATTTTGATCAATTTGCAAACAATGGCAAAGCTACACTTTGTTAGAGGATGGTTAATTGATTACCCCTTGACAAATTATTCTGTGTATATAAGTAAAATATTAAGTTTTATATGAACATGTTTGACTAGGTATGAAGTTTAAGAAAAAATGAAGACTTTAAAAATTTGTGGTGCTAAACAAGTTAAAAAGCGGCCCAGAGTATTTGTGTGGTTATAAAAGCTTCTCATTAGGGGTAGAATTGTAAGTTTAAGCTAAATTGTTTCCAAATTTAGAAATAATTTATTTTTTTTGGAACGAATCAAAAAGAAAATAGGTTCACATAAACTGGAACAGAGGGAGTACCCCCTAAGTTTTGGACCACAGTATTATTGCATACCAAAATGTTTCTTGAAAACACAGTTCCTAGGATGTCTCTCCAAAAAGCTTCATTGCAAACACAGAAAGAACTGTCAATGTTGTTCTTCCAAAAAAGTCTTTCTTTCCACCTTCATTTGCTAGTAGGTCAGCTACCTTATTCTTTTTCCTCTAAATGTGTTTCACCACTATGTCTCTCAATCTTTGATTTATTGACCTGCATTAAGAGATAATAGTCATAAACATAGTTTTTCATTTTAAGCATTCTTATTATCTTTGTTGAGTCTGTGTTAATTCAGTGGTGTTAGACCTCTTTATTCTGCAATTTGCAGTCCCTGTAATAGTGCAAGAAACTCAACTTGGGTATTAATGGGAAGTTATTTCCTCCTAAAAGGTTAGTACTACACTAATTAGTTTGTTGACTTGGCGTATGATCGGCCATGTTGTATGACATAGAGTGTTAGGCCGATTAAGAACTCACATATTCAAAGGATGAAAGTAGTAGAGATGCGGATACTGAGATGGATGTGCGGGCACGCTAGGATAGACAAGATTAGAAAGAAAGATATTCGAAAAAACGTGGGCGTCATTCTTGTGGATGACAAGATGCAGGAAGCGAGACTCAGATGGTTCGGACACGTGCAGAGGAGAAGTCTCGATGCATCGGTGAGGAGGTGTGAGCAATTGACCATGATGGGTACGAGAAGAGGTAGATGGAGACCTAAGAAATATTGGGGAGAGGTGATATGGCATGACATGGCACGACTGCACATTTTCGAGAATATGACCCTTGATAGGAAGGTCTGGAGGTCAAGCATTAGAGTTGTAGGATAGGGGTAGTAAAACTTTCCTTACTTCATGCTGGGGGTAAGGTGGGTTAGATTAGGGTTGGTCTTAGATGACTTGCAGTTTATGTTGGACCCACACTATTCTTGTTGGGCCCTTATGACTACTATTATTGCATGTCATTCATCCTTTGATTTTTATGTTTCTATTACTTTTACGGTTTTTACTGGAGTAATTAATGAATTCTGTTTTCTTGCTTTTTTATTCTATTTTCGTCTTTCAGAGCCGTGAGTCCATCGGAAACAACCTCTCTATCTCTTTTCGGGGCAAAAGTAATGTTTACGTACCCATTACTCTTCCTAAATCTCACTATGTAGGATTTTACTGGATTGTTGTTGTTGTTAGTTAGGCGTATGAACTCAGGGAACTACCTACCTATATTAGGTAGGAAACTAGTATGTCAGCGATATATGAGTTATCACCGGAACTCAAATTAAATTATTATTGCTTTCTGTATCCATAAAAGTAAGAGACGACTTTTCCAAAAATAACTTACAAGTAAATTTGACTCACTAATTGCGTTGAAATATTCTAATTGATGGCAAACTCCATATAGGTAATTCATATATATATTCTCTGATAAGATAGGAGCCAGAAGAGAAAAGCATGCAGTAGGATCCACTAAGCTAAAGTTCTTTATATTTCAATGGCCAATGGAAGAACTCCAATCAATGAAATCATCAAATAAAACAGAGCACGTATATGCAATGGCGGAGCTACATAGCTCTAAGGGTGTTACTTGATACCCTTTGCCAGAAAAATATATTATTTAGATATAATAAAAAATTATATATTAAATTGCATTGACTTTTTTGTGTATTTACTATTTAAATGAAAATCTTAGCTCCAGTATTGCGTGTATGTGTATCTGTAGAGTCCTATTCAGTCATGTATTTCCTAGTTCCGATATAGCGAAATCAACGGATGGGACTTTTTTCCATTTTTCATTATCTTCATCTTTTCAAGTTCTTGCTTGGACGGGGACACGTGTCAAAACAACAACAACATACCCAGTATAATTCCACATAGAATAGTGTATACGCAAACCTTACCCCCACCTTGTAGAGAGAGAAATGTTATTTCCAATATACCATCGGCTCAAGAATCATAGGTACCAGAATAATAACAAAAAAAAACAAAACAGGACAACACCAGAAATCATGTAAAAACAACATACATAACAAGATAGTAAGATAATCAAAATGCACAAAAAAGGCAGGTATTCAAAGAAACCTAATACCAATCAAATGCGAGAGTACGTACTAACACTACCAATATGAATAATCTAGACTACCTAACCTACTATCCTAATCCTCGACCTCCGCACCTTCCTATCGAGGGTCCTCGATCAGTTGTAGCTGCACGATGTCATGCCTAATCACCTTACTTCGGCTCTTCTTCGGGCTATCTCTACCTCTTCTAAGACCCTCCAATGTCAACCTCTCACATGACCTCCTTATCGGGGCGTCTGTGCTTCTCCTCCTTGTATGCCCAAAGCACCTAAGCCGTGGTTCACGCATCTTGTCCTCAATAGGGGCCACCCCCATCTTGTCCCGAATAACTTCATTCTTGATCATACCTATCCTGGCGTACCCGCACATCCATCTCAACATTCTTATCTCTGCTACCTTAGCTTTATCTTCTGGACGGAGGGCTCTTGATTGGCCCATACTCAACCCATGCAACATAGCTGGTTACATGTCATAGTTTAGAATTCATCATTAAGATTTAGATAATCAAAAATGATATATATTTCTCATCCAAGCATAAAAATTCCCGGGAAATGTAGACAATGAAAAATGTGAATTACGAGACCATCCGAAATAAACTATGCAGGGAAACTATATAGGAACCTCTTTAAATTCGACGTGCTATAATTAGTAATTAAGGTAAAATTAATATTATTCCCTCGGTTCATTTTTATTTGTTT
Organism: Nicotiana benthamiana; assembly: GCA_034376525.1. NCBI lineage: Eukaryota > Viridiplantae > Streptophyta > Magnoliopsida > Solanales > Solanaceae > Nicotiana > Nicotiana benthamiana. The sequence goes on from CM067328.1 coordinate 30,295,508, forward strand.
AGTATTCAAAAAATAAGTTTTTACTTTTATTGATCACTTTAAACATATCAAGAGTAGACAATTTCTTTTTTCCTGTTATACCTGTTTAGCTCAAAGTTATCACATACTTTGCAAGCATAAAATAAAGTTAGGGCTAATTATAGCAGATCGTAGTACTCGGTAGACCAAAAGAAAAATACAAGAGACGAATGTTCTTCGTTAAAGAGGGGAAGGTAGAGATTTTTTATTGATAGTATTGCTTTAGTCTGCTTCTCCATGGAGAGGTTCAGAGTCTCACAATGATATTCTCCCTTTTCTTGGAAATAGTAATAAAGAAGAAAAGAAGCCCCCCTTCTAGGGCTCCTTCTCTTTGTATTTATAGATGCAAGATGTGTGAGCTGGCAGTGATAGCCTTGACTACGCTGAGGTTCGGTCCCTATGATGGTGAGTGGACCGTAGCCTAAACGAGTGAGTCAGTCGAGGATCGGGTACGTCGATTAATAAGTGGTCATTTCATTTACTAACTCCAAAAAAGCTTAGGATATAATTAATTTCGTTATTTATCTCGAGATCATATTTCGATCCATATAATACTCATAGTATTTATTACTCATTTCAAATTATTTTTTTTAAATTTATTAATAATATGTATCAATTAATATAAGCAATATGATAAATTATATATATATTATTTATTGTTTTTTAAAGGATATACAAAATTTATAATTAGACAAATAATGGTGAACGAAGGAAGTATAAAGTATTACTTGTGTTGGGGAAGATTCTCAAAAGTCGTTATATGTCGCATAGGTTTTAGGATTATTATACAATTGGAGATGAGAGAGAGACCACGGGGTTGCATGTCACAAGTAGTGACAGCAAGGGTCCCTTCGATTACAATCAGTAGAGACAAGTGACAGCTTTTTCCGTGGTGTCGAGTTGCTACAGGCCATGCCCGAAACAAAGACACTGCTGTCTTGGACTTCTGATGCGTCCACCCCACTTGTAGGTAGGTGGTCCAACAACCTTGGACAGCAATTAAAAATCTCAAATTCTCTCCCTACTCACCTTGAAAGACATAAGTTTTTTTTAATAATCATCTAGTATTTGAGATTTGATATCCTGACTAATTCATATTCGCCCCGTTTAATAGTGATAGAGTCACATGTATCCCAAGGGTGTCAATGATGTCCTTTCGACGGAAAATTATGATAATTATTTTTTAAAATATGTATATATATTATATGTTGATATTCATTGACTTATTCGTGAGTTTATTTCTTTATATTTTGACTCCTCTTAATAGAAATTCTCGCTACGCCACTGCAGTGTAAAGTTCATAAAAGAGTAACCCCTTTCTGTTAGGGATTTCTTTTTAGGACTCATACCTGAGACGTTTAGTTAGAAACAGAAGAATCCAATCTATCCAATCAGTGTTTGACCAAACGATTTTGAAACCTTTTTTATTAAATTAATTAAAGAAGTTGAAGAGGTAAATCTTAGCCAAACACAATTAAACTTCAGATCTGCAAATAAATCATACGATGATACGAAAAATAAAATAGGAACAATAAATTGTTCGAGCTTTTCATTTCTTCTGTAGTCAAATGGTGAATATGGCTATCGTACATTTTCCATGGAAGATTGTTTTACTTTCTTTCTACTAAGGAGCATACAAAGGAGGGAGAGAAAAAGCCCCCCATTCTAGGAAGGTTCCAACCGTATATATAGTCATGGAGTCCTGGTTGTATATTTGGTCTATAGCCCCTTCGTACCACGTCCATTTTTGTCATCCCATGAATATTAACCTTCGACTTGGCAGACACTGCTGACACAAGATTTAGAGCAATAAATGGCGTCTTTCTTCATCCAGTTGTTTGGACGTGGTCCCGATTGGGTCGACCACCGTCTATCGAGGTCGTCCCTGGTCGGGCCTGGTGGACGGATAACGATTTTCACTTATTTATGAGAAATCTAACTGCGTACCTCTTGGGTGTGATTTTTATTAGTTTGTATGGGTCCACCAAATCTCAGAGTACCTGGACCTTTATAAGTTTCTGCTGAAAGCACTTAGTAAAACAGCAAGTAAATGAGGCAGAGGATTTTTACGTGAAAATATCCCGCATAAAGGGATCAAAAAACCATGACCTACACCGGCATGCTTTTAACTTTACTAACTTGTAATCTTACCTATTGCAAGCCACTTTACAATACTTCCGATTGTAAATGATTTGCTCAACTAACTTGTGGTACCTTTACCACAAGCCACTTTATGACTATCCTTGTTACAAAGGTTTTATCTAACTTGTGGTGCTATCACCTCAAGCCACTTCGCAATTCTACAATTACAAAGACTTTTCTTTATGACTAAATCTAGTCACAACCTAAACTCGGCGAGTTTAAGGATTTACAAGAGAACTCCTAATCAGTATGCTTTTAAGTAAGTAATTTTGGAGATATAGTAAGTATAATAACAAGGTTACAACTCTACTAGGACGACGACAATCAATCTTTTAGGAACTAGTCCGTAGTGGTGTTCAACCTTATTCTTCAAGCTTGAAAGGATAGTGAGTTCTCTATTTTTGCAAAGGCCTGAATGAGAAACAGAAATCTTCCAGTGATGTCTTTGTATGAAGCTTCATCGGGTACATCTTGATCACATCACTTAACGTGATGTGAGTTCTTTGTTTGGTTAGAGAGTAAGTGGGCTGACAGATTATTGCAGTGCGGCAGAGACAGTGCCATCAGTCACTTCAGTTCCAGCTTTTTCCTCGTGTCTTTGTGCTGCTACATAAGAGCCACAGGAGCACCAGGTCCTTGATTGTTCGTAGCTCCTGAATCTTTAGTGATTCATGCTTAGCTGGGATCCGTTTAAGTTTGCAGCAGTCCAAGTAGTTCAGGTTCCCTATCTAGTTCTTATCAGTAAGTTTGTTAGATCATCAAAACACAAGGAAAGAGTTTAAGATCTATCAATTTTCCCATTTTTGATGATGACAAACTTAAACATTTATAAGTTTTGAATTAAGGCAGCAGAGAGCAGTGTTAAAGAGTCCCCCCTGAGACAATGCCTTAATCTTTTTCAATTTATATATAAGAACCAGTTCCCTTATGTGATTTCCCCTAAGTCCATATTAATCTTATATATATGAACAACAACAAAAACAACAACCCAGTATAATCCCACTTGGTGGGGTCTGCGGAGGGTAGTGCGTACGCAGGCTTTACCCCTACCCTTGGGTAGTGAGGCTGTTTTCAAATAGACCACCGGCATCCTTCCCTCCGAGAACTTCCCATCTTGTTCTTGGGGAGACTCGAACTCACAACCTCTCGGTTGGAAGTGGGGGTTGCTTACCATCAGAGCAACCCCTCTTGTATATAAGAACCAATTCCCCAATATTATTTATCGTTTTTCCCCTTTTGGCATCACTAAAAAGAATAAAAGCACAAAGAAGTCCAGTAAAACTAACTCATACCACATATGTGCACACTAGCATGAGAAAGAACAGAAAGCAAAGAGGAAGTAATAGAAAAAATAAAAGAGGATTTATATCAATAATAGCTTCATATGCCCCTTTCTTTTAAAAAAAGGAAGAGGAAGCAGTTGGACTTGATCACAGGAGTAGTAGTAGTACATCCCAACCACAATAATAAAAAAACAAAAAAACATCCACCAATCATCAACAGAAAAAAGGAACATATCCAGATAACTGGTCACTGAGGGGAAACTTACGGGCACTGGGAGGAAAAGGCATGGAAGCTCCGGCAAGTGTCTGGAGAACAAGGTCTATTCGGGCATTTCCCAACTTTTTCTCATTGAGCAGTTCAGATTTCAGGTTCTTAACTTGCGCCTTGGGGTTAGCATTTTCTTGAGTCAAACGGATCACCTCATCATTTGACATGGGAATCGCTCGAGCTTGTTGGCCTTCCAGGATGGCATTCCTGGCGTTCAGTCGACGTATCTCCTTAACTGCATTGTTTTGGGCATTTATGAGTTGAGACACAGTTGAACTACTTCCTACACCCCCATACTTCTCAATACACTCACACTCTTCCAAGGTTGTCTGTGAGAATGTCTACCTATGGGTCCCTACTTTACACGTTCCCAATGGAATCTCAAAGTATTTAAATACTTGCGTGAGCAAAAATCCATAGGGAAGCCTGTGATTGCTATTCTTGACATCAGCCGTTTTATGCATATGCTCAATCGTTATGGTAGGCAAACTCACAGGGTTGAAACCATCCAATTGCTCCATTAAAAATAATTCAGATTTGGAAATGATATATCTCATTATGCTCGAGGCAATAGGACTTTGTTCACCAGATCAATCAATAACTGGTAGATGGGAAGCAGTACTTTCTTATGAACCCGGTCCCATTCTGATTAGAATTATCTTTCACGACTGCATTTCGGAAGTTGTATTGATAAACATCTCTCACGCTAGACACCTCAGCAGTAGAAACTTGAAGAATTTCCCCAATTAATTGCATGTCGAAGACAATATCCACCCCATTTACTTAAACACACACATGGTCAGTATCTATTGGAAAGAGACTGGCGAAGAAACTCTTGACGGCCTCCTCATATACCTTAGGAGCGTCAATGTAGAACAAATGCATCTATTGTTGAAACTCCACCATCTCTCGAAGCTGATGCATTCCTTTCATCTCAGAGATTTTTGGGTCAAACATGCGACCAACAAAACCTTTTGATGCCTTAGTCGCTCAGATCCAAGACAGACGTTACTTCTTGCTTTCTTCCCAGAACCGGGTTCTTCAATTGTTTCCCATTTGCGTTTCCTATGCTTTTCTCCATTAACATTACCTTTCCCCTTGGACTTGATAAGAATATCTTCATCACTCACTGCCTCATTTTTCTTAGACTTAGAAGTATATCCATTTTCTATGGAGAACACAAGGGAACCAGGTTCCTTAATAGTTCCTTCCTCCACCACAATAATAGGGATAGCTTCATCACTTACAGGGACACCATTCTTAACCAACTTTCTCCTTTTTTTACTATTTTTTCTTGCTCTTTTGAAGTGCAGAATCGTAGGCTGCTTTGACTTGAAGCCTGGTAGTAGGTCGCTTCCTTTCAGACTCAGGAGTGGTGAAAACCCTGCGTTGACTTAAGAATGCATCTAGAGCCACATTGTCCATGTCTTCTTTATCACTAGACCTCATTTCTGGTGTTTGAATTTCCAAGGGCACAACATCGAGAGTACATCACTATCCCGGGGATGATAATCCTGGCCTGGGTCCTCTGGAGAGTGATTAGGTTCCTCATGAGATGCCTCAGTAGTGTATACTGCTACACCCCCTTCAACAACCAAAAGGTTCCCTTCTACCCACATGCTTTATAGCTCTTGTATTTGAGAAATAACTTCATGCAATATCACATCTGCAGATATGAAAAACACAGTCTTTACTTCTTCAACAGCTGTTTCCATGAACAAGGAGTCGACGGTAACCATGGCGAAACCTTTTGTCAAGTTAGTATTTTTACCTTATTTTCCAATTAAGGTTTTACTGGTTGAGCGTCAGATGACGTTGAGGAGGGAATAATGGTTTTAGGAGTTTCAGAGTAGGGAAGACGTTGGGAAACTAGGGATGGTGTGATTGTAGCAGTAAAGGTGATAGAGGGTGACACAAACTCAGTGAGGGGGAGACGTTTCATGGATGGGTCAGAGGTTTTCTCAGCCATTGAAAAAGAGGTGTGATGATCCTTCTTTTTAGGTGAATCTAGAAGAGGGCTCATGGTTAGAAAGAGCAGATGATAGGGGTTTTTAAATGGAGAGGACAATTATGAAGGGGGAAGAATAGGTAGCGGTTCTGAAACGACAATTAGGCGTGGAGAATCGTGATGTTTCAGAGGGAAATGGAATGCTTTGAATTGAAGATATGTGATAGCCGGATTTGAAAAGTTAATGACATTGCAGTTGTATTTTGTTCCTTTTAATACGTGTATTAAAGAATGTACAGAACAACTAACATTTAGTACAAGAACCCGGTTCTTGGGAAACATTTTCTTCAAGCCCTCCTTTTTCTGAAATGAATTAATCATCTTTTATCAATCATGTATTGCGTCTACTGCTTCTATGCTCATCGTGCGTGTTTACCCGCAATGGTATTATAGTGAGTTAGGGATGCCCAAAAAACAATCTGAACCTATTATTTCTTAATAACTCTAGGCAACTCAAAAAGGGATCAGGTTCTTAGTTTGGCCTCAACTGTCCAAACTTTACTCTGTTTCTTTCGAATGGTTCCCTACTTAATGCCGTGGTAAAGAGGTCTGCAATTTGATCTTCGGTGTTGCAGACCATCATGCATATCAACCCTTTCTCCATATTATCTCTCAGAAAATGATGTCTCACATCATTATGTTTGGTCCTTTTATGTTGGACTAGGTTCTTTGCCATGTTGAGTGCACTGGTGTCAAATTGGAGAGGCACACTCTCAGTGAGAACTCCAAAATCCTCCAATTGCTGCTTGATCCACAGAATTTGAGCACAGCAGGATGCTGCAGCCACATATTCAGCTTTAGCTATTGAAAGAGCCACTGAATTTTGCTTCCTTGTTCCCCAAGAGATAAGACATGATCCTAAGAAGTGAGATATCCCAGAAGTACTTCTTCTTTCCACAAGATAACCTACATCGTTTGCATCATCATACCTAATTAGATTAAAAATGTCACCTGATAGGTAATATAATACTAGTTCCTGCGTGCCGTTGAGATATCTCGGTATTCTTTTGGCATCCTTCAAGTGAGATTCCTTGGGATTTTATTGAAACCTCGTGCACAACCCCACGTTGAAAACAAATTGAGGTCTACTAGCAGTGAGATAGAGAACAATGATGCCTCTATACATTGTTTGATTCATAGGAGATTCTGTTTCATCCATGTCCAGTCAAGTGGCGGTTGCAATGAGAGTGTCTATCACATTTGATGCTTCCATGTCAAACCTCTTCAAGAGTTCCCTAATCTATTTTTGTTGACAGATGGAAGTACCTTTTGGGGATTGTTTTACTTGAAGATCTAAGAAGAAATTTAATTCCCCCATCATGCTCATTACAAATTCACTCCCCATAAGTTTTGCAAATTCTTCACATACAGAATCAGTTGTTTCTCCAAAGATGATATCATCAATATAGACTTGAACATTGAGCAGGTTCTTTCCAAGTTCCTTTAAGAAGAGATTGTTGTCAATCTTGCCTCTCTTAAAGCCATTTTCTAAGAGAAATTTTGACAATCTTTCATACCATGCTCGAGGAGCCTACTTTAGCCCATATAGGGCTTTGACCAATTTGAACACATACTCAGGGTGCTCATGACTTTTAAACCCAGGAGGTTGCTTTACATAGACTTCTTCCTTAAGTTGTCCATTCAAGAATGCACTTTTAACATCTATTTAAAACAGATTGAATTCCATATGAGAAGCAAAGGCGATCAGAATTCTGATGGCTTCCATGCAAGCCACTGGAGAAAAAGTTTCATCATAGTCAATCCCTTCCTCCTGATTGTAACCCTGAACTACTTGTCTGGCCTTGTTCCTTATGGTAATTCTATGCTCATCAAGCTTGTTTCTGAAAACCAACATAGTTCCTATAATGGTTCTATCTGGGGGTCTGGGTACCAGGTGCCACATATTATTTCTCTCAAACTGATGCAGCTCGTCTCGTATGGCTGTAACCCAATCTGCATGTCTTAAGACTTTCTTGATGTTTGGGGTTCTATCTGGGAAAGAAAAGCTGAGAAGGCAAGTGAATTTCTAGCTCTTGACCTGGTTTGGACTCCAGAGTCTAGAGGAGTGATTATGTTGTCTATGGGGTGAGAACTTTGATGTCTCCAATTAGATGATTGGGGTTTATTCTGAGAAGAAGAAGGTATATTTGGCTGATTCTCCTCTATCCTATGCAAGTGGAGTTCCCTAAACTACATCAACCATTGTTTCTTCAGCTTTAGTGGTTGCAATTGATGGTTCTGTAGACGATAAGGTAGTGTTGTCTTCATTTGCCTTCTTCATTTGACTCATCATATCTGCCTTTCCATTTTTCATGTTAATGACTTCGCTAGGAACAAATAAGGATTCTCCATTTTGATCTTCCTCAGCGTTCTTCTCAAATGATGAGTGAGATTCATCAAAAATAACATGGAGGCTTTCTTCAACACATTGAGTCCTCTTGTTGTATATCTTGTAAGCCTTTCTTTGAGAAAAGTAGCCAAGAAATATCCCTTCGTCGCTTTTGGCATCAAAGTTACCAAGCTGATCTCTTCCATTGTTGAGAACATAGCATTAACATCAAAACGTTCTTAGGTAGGTCAGCTTGGGTTTTCTTCCATTTAGCAATTCATATGGTGTATTTTTTTAGAATTGATCTGATCATGCACATGTTCACTAAGTAGCAGGCTCTGCTGACAGCTTCAACCAAAAAGTTCTTTGCAAGTCCACTGTCAATCAACATTGTTCTTGCCATTTCATACAGAGTTCTGTTCTTTCTTTATACTATCCATTTTGCTGAGGAGTTTTGGGAGCTGAGAAGTAGTGAGAGAACCATTTTCATTGCAGAAATCATCAAATTTGAAATTGTCAAATTATGTCCGATGATCTTATCTAATGCATACTCTCTAGACTCCATCTTCATCTAAATTTTCTTCACATAGGCCACAAATACTACAACTGTTTTGATCTTTTGTTCTGGGCAACAGAGTCCATATAAATCTAGAATAATCATCCACGATCACAAAAATGTATCTCTTTCCTCCTATGCTTTGAACCCTCATTGGTCCACACAGATCCTTTTGCAGGAGCTCAAGTGGTTTTGAAGCGCTCACTTCTCTTTTTGAGTTAAAGCAGGACTTTACATGTTTTCCTCTATCACATGCATCGTAGCTTTTTGAGTTTCGAATTGTGACATAGGCAAACCATGGACCAGGTCCTTCTGAGTTAGTTTGTTCAGAAGGGAGAAGCTTGTATGGCCTAGTCTTTTGTGCCATAGTTCAACATCATCGTCAACCTCCTTCAGACAGCTCAGATGTTCTTGTATATTTTGGCCACCAGAACTATTTCACCGGTCACAAGGTCAGTGACTCTACATATTTTGGACAAGAACTCTACCTTGTTTCCCTTATCGCAAATTTGAGAGACACTCAAGGGACTGTACTTTAAGTCCATTGACATAGTACACATTTTCAATAGAATGAGTGAGTGACTTTCCAACTCTAAGAATGTTCTCCCTTTTTTCATTGCCAAAGGATACACTCCCTCAATGTAGGGCTTTTAGTGAAAGAAAGTTTGTGGTGTTCCCAGTCATATGTTTCGAACATCCACTATCCATGAACCATTGTTGACCACTTCCCTTCACTGTCCTCTGCACAAGAAATTTAGGAGTTTTTTTTTTTGGAAACCAAACAAGTTTGGGTCCCTTGTATTAATCAAGAGGATGAATAAGAGCTTTTTTAGTCCATTCAGGTAATGTACATTTTCTATGAGTGGAACCTGGTCTCTCTTTTGTGATCACAGTTTCAGCAGCCACTTTATCTTTTGGTACAGATTGATTTTTGGCCTGGAAACCTTCCTTGGAGTGCCCAGTGTTCCTACATTGGGTCTGATGCCAATTATTGGATGTAGTGGCGCTCTTACTGTGAGGGTTGTAAGGATCTTTTTTCCTTGAAAACCCTGCTTCCCGCCCTTTCTCACTATCATTAGTGAAGAAGGCAGTGGTAGCCTCTACGGACCAGCTCCACTTTAGAGTCTTTTCAAGATCATTAATTACTTTTTCTAGATTAGATTGAAGGGGCTCTTTTTTTCTCAATTTCAACGCTCATCCTACATCTTAAGGCCTTCACCTCATTTTCAAGCCTAACATATTCCTCACTAACTATCTCCTTTCCTTTTTCAGGGCTTTCAGGTTTTAATTTAATTAAGGGCTCTGCTATTTGTTCCTTTTGGTCAGTAGCTTCTCCCAAGAGATCACTATTTTCTTTTCTAAGAATTTCAATAGCATTCTTTTGATCAGTAATTACAGCCACTATGTCTTTTCTAGTATGTTCAGATTCTTCTAGTTCCAAGAATAAGGAATCTCTATCCTCAAGCAAGACTACAAAATACAGTAACTAAAATATCAGCTAAACACATGAGATTTTTTTGGAGAGTATGATTTTAGATTTTTTTGAACATCCCTGAATATTACCTCTTCGTTGCCATTGTCTTTATCATTGTCTGAATGCACCATCAAATTAAGCGTTGAGTCATATCCAATCTCCTCGCCTTCAAATGCCGTCATAGAACTATCATCAATATGAGATTTATCATGTGTTGTTCCATCATAAGCTATTTGCAAAGCCCCCCATATTTCTTTGGCAGTGTCGCATATAGAGATTCTGTCGTACTCGTTAGGTTCCAAACCATATACCAGAATTTTCATGGCAAGAGCATTCGTCTTTAGTGCTTTCTTGTTTGCTTAGGGTATTCCTCGCTCGTCTTGATTGGAACAATCGGACCATTGCAGATAACATCCCAAAGCTCGCAATCCTCATCCACGATGAAATCATGCATTCTAGCTTTCCACTACTAGTAGCATTTTCCATCAAACTTGGGTGGGTGGTGTATGGATTGACCTTCTTCAAGATTTACTTGGAGTCGTCGTTAGGATCCTTCCAACGTGTTAATCTGATAGGACGAACCTACTGTGGTACCAATTTTAAGTTTGTATGGGTTCACCAAGTCTCAGAGTACCTGGTCCTCTAAAGTTTCTACTGAGAGCACTTAGTAAAGTAGTCAGTAAATGAGGCAGAGGATTTTTACGTGGAAAAATCCCACACAAGGTGATAAAAACGACGACCTACACCTATAGGCTTTTAACTTTACTAACTTGTAATCTTACCTATTACAAGCCACTTTACGATACTTCTGATTTCAAGTCATTTACTCAACTAACTTGTGGTACCTTTACCACAAGCCACTTTGTTACTATCCCAGTTATAAAGGATTTTTCTAACTTGTGGTGCTATCACCCCAAGCAACTTTGCAATTCTACAATTACAAAGACCTTTCTTTATGACTAAATCAAGTCACAACCTAAACTCGGCGAGTTTGAGGATTTACAAGAGGACTCATAATCAGTATGCTTCTAAGTAAGCGATTTTGGAGATATAGTAAGTACATAACAAGGTTACAACTCAACTAGGACGACGTCAATCAATCTTTTAGGAACTGGTCCGTAGTGGCGTTCAAACTTGTTCTTCAAGCTTGAGAGGATGGTGAGTTTTCTATTTTTGTATAGGCTTGAATGAGAAACAGAAATCTTCCAGTGATGTCTTTGTATGAATATTCATTTGGTACATCTTGATCACATCACTTAATGTGATGTAAGTGCTTTGTTTGGTTAGAGAGTAAGTGGGCTGACAGAGTATTACAATACGGCAGAGACAGTTCCACTAGTCACTTCAGTTCCAGCTGTGTCCACATGACTTTTTACTGCTACATAGGAACCACAGGAGCACCGGGTCCTTGATTGGTTCCAAGCTCAGGAATATGTAGCAGTTCATCCTTAGCTGGGATCTGTTTAAGTTTGAAGCAATTCAAGTAGGTCAGGTTCCCTATCTAGTTCTTATTAGCATGTTTGTTAGATCATTAAAATACAAGGCAAGAGTATTTAAGATTTATCAATTTTCAAAATCAAATGTTGTACCGGCTTCCTTTCGATATCTTTGAGTCGTTGCGGCCGTTTAGAAATCGACACATCATTTAACTTGAAACGTTATTCGTGACAACACCATTATGATACATGTTCCTAGGGGGTTAAACCATTTCATGCCCCATCAGCTTCGATTGGCGACTCTTGGGTTTCGTGCTTGGGAGATTTATGCCTCTTATTAATAGAAGGATTTCACAATTCGAGTGACACACTTCCTTGCCTTTGCTCAAAAGAACTTCACAAATATTCTTTTCTCTTGATACTTCAGAATTTTTGTTTTCTCCAGTTAGCCAAGAACTTTCCTCTGTTCTTTTCTTTACCCCTTTCCTCTATCAAACTGATATAAATGGCTGGTGATTCTTCTCGCACTGACCATCCTGCCATAACTCCGGCGCCAGAGAATGATGTTGTGGCCACTAAATGAGCAAAAGTGTTTGAGGATGAATAGGTCCCATTGGTGGCTGAGATCATGCCTCGCCCTGAGAAGACATGGACTGATTTTCACAATCCCACTGGGAGGAACTGGAACCCGCTCCCTCCATCATAAATGAAGAGGGGATTGCAAACCTGAGGGCTAAGTAGGGAATTCCTCAATATGTCAAAATGCTGCCAGCGGTTGGGGACGACATAGTCCTTGTCTTTGGGTTACCTGAGACTTGGAATTTTTCACGTAAGTCCCTGTCATTGGGTCGGAATGAATCCCGACTACTTTCTCTTTGATTAATACTAAAATTGTTTATGTTTTCACGGCTATGAAACTACCTTCCACGCCTGTTGATAGTATCCGGATGCGAGTAAACACCATCCTTCCTCATATGGCGGGGTTCCGCACATGGTCGTCCTTCTATGAGAAATATGGACACAAGCCCCTCACTGGTGAATAATATATTTTTTGTTTGTTGCACTTCTTCCTTCTTTTTTTCATTCTATTTCTTATACGATTTTTGTCGATGTCTGGGAGAGTGCGAAGAGTGAGGGCTCGCCCATTAGCTTTTCATCAGCCTTCTTTGTCTGCTTGCCCTGGTTCAATGCCTACTGTCCGAACTTCATTGAGGGCTGCCCTCAGTTGACTCTACGGTCGTGATTAAATGAACGGCTGCTACCCCTCGATCTAGGACTTCATCCCCTACCATTTATCCAGCGGAGGGACCTTCCCATGCCTCAAAAGGGGAGGGGCCATCAAAGAGGCAACAAGTGGACACTGTTGCGGCACTTGCGGCTGCGATAAACCTGGACGAAGACATTCCCTTGACGGGGTTGAAGGTGGGTGTTGGAATTGTTCCACCGGTGGAAATAGAGCCAGCCATTGCGCCTGCCTCTCCGACAGAGATCTCGGCTGCGATTATTGACCAACAACCTACCGTGATGGGGGGCCAGACTCCTGAGACCGATGTTGCCGCTTTGGATGTGCCTTCATCTTCGGTGTCGGGGCGTGCTTCCTTATCGGTCTCAGAAAGGGGGAAGGGGTCGTAGTTGACGACTATGAATCTGAGTATGATCTTGATCCTGATGATTTTAGTAAGTTTGAAGAGGGTCTTACCCGTTCGATAGTTCATGCGGGAGGTCTGTCCTATATTTTGGAGATCTCGTTGGATATCAATCTCCTAGGGGATAGAGATGACCTGGTTGCCGCAGTTTGACATTTTGTGCTCTGCATTGAGAATGTGGCTCTTCTGGATGTTCCTGATATTGATTTGATGCATGAAGTGGCCGCTAAGGGCTTGAGAGTACGTTACACCTTTCATTTATATTTCTCTCATTTTACTTGGTGGTATAGTTTTAACCCGTATTTTCATTTTTCAGATGTACATGGTGGAAATAGAGAGTGCTCGTAGGGCCGACATTCTGTCCAAGATTTTATTGAAGATGTTGGATAAGTATCGGCTCTATTGCAACAAGTGTCGTGAGATGCATGAGCGGATGAAGGCAAACCCTGGTTATCGACCTCTTGGCGAGGAGTTGGAGAAGAGGGATTAGGAGAGGGCGATAGCTACGCTGAGGGAAGCAAGGCTCGAGGAGCGTATTGGCGAGATAGACCGCGATGCATCATCCTTAGGAGATCAGGCTGCGATGCTTGAGGACAAAAAGTTACAATTATTGGCTTAAGTTAAATCTTCCTCCGCCGTTGTTTCTTTTCAATTGTTAAGCCTTGGGTTCATGCTGAAGCCCAGCGAGACATATACAAGAACTTGTGAGAGGCGGGCAACATTATTGAGGCCGCATATGAAGGAGCTCGGGCAAAGGCACGAGAGGCTCGTGTCAACTATGGATATGACTCTGCAATGTCGAAAGCCGATGAGGGCGCGAATGATGAGGGAGGACTTCCTGAAGATGGTGGTGATGATGGTGGCCGTGATGACGCCGAGTGAAAGAATGTTGTCTTCATCTATTTTCTGCCCTTTTTTTATTCGTTGTTTATTGTCGTTGTTTCTTGCCTTCCTTTTTTCAGAATCTGTTGGTTGAAGCCGTCTATAATCTGCGAGTGTTTGCACAGTGACTTTGTATAAAGAGGAATTTTTCATTGTTGTATGCCCTCTGTACTTTTTCCTTATTTTAATTTTCATAACTTTGGTGCGAAGTGGATTCCCGCATGATAAGTTCCTTACTCTTTGGGAATTTAGTGTCACTCGGGTTGAATGAGACTTGGTGACGGCTTTGGATGGCGAGATGATATTTTCAAACTTTTGTCGAGATGTTTTCCCGTCATCGTCCAAATGGTATCGAACTATTTTTCTAATAACGACCTTAGTCGTAGGGATATTACTTTCGAGCTTTATATCAAAGTATTATCCTGTCATAAGTCCCAGTCTTTTTTTTTTCTGATAAAGTATTATCTTGTCGTTATTCGATCGAGGTCGAACTTTTCTTTTTGGTGAAGGCCCTTGGCCTTAAGGGTCTTATTTCGAACTTTCATCGAAATATTAACCCGTTGTTGTTCGATCAAGGTCGAACTCTTTTCTTTGGCGAAGGCCCTTGGCCAAAGGGTGTTATTTCAAACTTTCATCAAAATATTAACATGTTGTTGTTCGATCGAGGTCGAATTCTTTTTTTTGTCGAAGACCCTTGGCCTTAAGGGTGTTATTTTAAACTTTCGTCGAAATATTAACATGTCGTTTTCGATCGAGGTCGAACTCATCTCTTTTTGTCGAAGGCCCTTGGACTTAAGGGTGTTATTTTAAACTTTCGTTGAAATATTAACCCGTCTTTGTTCAATCGAGGTCGAACTCATCTCTTTTCGGTGGAGGACCTTGGCGTTAAGGGTGTTATTTCGAAATTTCGTCAAAATATTAACCCATCGTTGTTCGATTGAGGTCGAACTCATCTCTTTTTTTGTGGAGGCCCTTGACATGAAGGGTGTTATTTTGAACTTTCGTTGAAATATTAACTCGCCACTGCTCGATCGAGGTCGAACTCATCTCTTTTTGGCAGAGGTCCTTGGCCTTATAGGTGTTACTTTAAACTTTCATCAAACGATTAACATGTTCGATCGAGGTCGAAATTATCTCTTTTTGGCAAAGGCCCTTGACCTTAAGGGTGTTATATCAAATTTTTGTCAACATATTAACCTGTTGATGTTAGATCGAGGTCGAACTCAACCCTTTTGGCGGAGGCCCTTGGCATTAAGGGTGTTATTTTGAACTTTTATTGTAATATTAACCCTTCGTTAGTCCCGGTTCTTTGGAGAGGTGAGTATCTTCTATGGGAGTTCCAACTCGCCTTATTTTGCTTGCATCGGGAGTGCGATATCGGGGAGCAGAGAACGCTACTGCTTCGCTCACACTCTTTTCACATGCATATTGGAGTTTCCCTATCTGAATTTTTACTTTCCGATGCGGAGATGTCATTGGTGGGCAGGACAATAAATTTCACTTTGACTTAGGGGATTTTCCCTTCGTTTTACGGATTTTAGGTCCCTGGGAAGGCCCTTTTGGATGCTTTCTTGGCGAGGATGAGGGACGACTATTCAAGGTGTATCACTCCCTAGAGGGTTGGGTTTGTTTGGTGGGTGATGTTTCAGATGTATTGCAGTAATTTCCCCCTTTATCAGTTGGGTTATTTCCTCGCTCGCTCGTTCTCCCATGTGGTGATCGCGTTCTTGTTCGATCAATCACAAAAGGTAGGCTAGGATGATATTTGTCTATTCCGATTCAATGAGTTGAAGAATTAAGGTGGATATGCGGTGTTGCTCGTTTTGCTTGGCTCTTTGATGGTTGATGGGGATGGTGCTCTCTGAATTCAGTAACTGTATTTAGCTCTCTTTCCCCTCATTTGGTCGCGGGGTGCTTAATTTTACTTTTTCATATCCTCCATTTTCTTTGAAACAGCTATAAGCATATGATTATCATTCTCTTTGGCGGGTGGCCATGTTATCGATTTTCGGTCTGGAGAAGATTAGGAAGTTCTCACTAAGAAATCCCCGTAGACGGCGACAAATTGTTTGGACAAAAGATATTAAAACCTTTTTGATTAAATAAATCAAAGAAGTAGAAAAGGTAAATCTTAGACAAACACAATAAAACTCTATATCTGCAAACAAATCATACTATGATACTAAAAATGAAATAGGAGCAATAAATTGTGAGAGGTTTTATTTCTAGAATCTAGTTATCTGCAAACATTTCTTCTTTCGTCAACTGGTGAATATGGCTATCGTACATCTTCCATGGAAGATTGTATTACTTTCTTTCTACTAAGGAAAGTACAAAGGAGAGCGAGAGAAAAGTCTCCTATTCTGGGAAGGTTCCATCCCTATATATAATCATGTAGTCCTGGCTATATATTTAGGCCATAGCCCCTGCGTACCACGTCTATTTTTGTTATCCCCTGAATATTGTCCTCCGAATTGGCAGACACTGCAGACACGTGATTGGAGCAATAAATGACATCTTTCTTCATCCCGCTGTTTGGACGTGGTCCCGATTGAGTCGACCACAACGGTCAGATTTTGACCATACAATCACACCTCTTGCGTAAAAGATATAAGTTAATATGTCCTTGAATCGTGTGAACTATCTACTTATATATTTCATATTTGCATCAAATTTGTCTATGTTAGGACTGTAGGCACTGAAATATTAACAGATCAAGATAAATCCTAAATTCAAGACAACTCTTGAAATATTAGGAGTCTATTAGGGCTACTTGGTGGCTACTCCACCAAAACTCTAATTTATGCCTATAAATAAGGTTACATATGTCCTTCGAAGACATCTCAGCAATTCCATAAACTCTCGGAATATGCACAAAGAGATCAAATATGAGATCTTCGAAATTCCATGAAACTCTTGGAATATTCATCAAGAGATCAAAGACATGTCAAATATGTTTTGCTCAAATTTCTAGCGACATTCAAGATCCAAACGGAGTGTTGCTACATGCTTCTTGATAATCAAATACATCAAAGAGATGCATATCATTCTACGTTCGAGAAATACACTGCTAAAGCCCTTGAATAACGTAGAATAAATCGAAGGAAAGAATCAAGGGATAAATAGAGTTGTAACCTACAATATTTATCAATAAAATTCTTTTTTCTTTATAGTTATTTATGATTGCAGTTTTATTTTTCTCCTAAAACTTATTGCAAACAAGGACCTTTTTTAAAAAAAAAAAGCACGTGAAACTATTTTATTGATGGGTAGCGGGAAACTTGATAGCACATACCTTTGTTAGCCATATCGAATTATGAAAATCATATCTTCCAAAAAAAGAGATAGTGTAATTTTATTTATTTATTTTAGGTAACAATTGTTTTCTTTCCCCGAAAAAGAAACAGCTCAATAAATTGCTATAGCTTGACTTAGCTACACAGAAGTAGTAATATTTTTTGGTTCTTCAGGTAATAAATATGGAGACTCAACTCAAATACTTTAAGAAGGTGAAGACTTGGTTGAGAAACAAAATAGGCAAATCAAAATCAGCCAAGATTTTGTCAAACGCAGTCTTTTTATTTAGCGTTGGAACGAATGACTACCTAAGTCTCTTTTTGACCAATTCCACAGTTCAAGACTCTTCTCAATACGTACAAATGGTCGTCGGCAACTTGACAGCCATTGTTAAAGTAAGTTAAAATTGCAAATTTGGATTCATATAGACGAGTTAAACGACTCAAATTAATAAACAGGACATGATTCAATATATCTGTCCAAAGTTTGCTTGGGTCAAAATGGATTGAATGATAATAGTCAAATAGCAATAACCAACCTTCCCTACTTTTTTATTTTGATTTTTTAAAGAAAATATGAAAGTTAATTTTAAAAGTTATTTGCTTTCAAATTGCATTGTATAATCCAGATTACATGAAATTCCGCAGGAGATACACAAAATTGGAGGCAGGAAATTTGGGTTTCTTAATTTGGGAGACTTGGGTTGTCTACCTGGCATAAGAATACTTAGTCCATCTAGCAAAAATGGGTGCTTTGAAAAAGCTTCAAACTTGGCCAAACTCCATAATATTGAGCTGTACAGTATCCTCTCAAGAATGGAGAAAGAGCTGAAGGGGTTCAAGTATTCACTCTATGACTTCAATAGTAGTGTGAGAGAGAGGATGGATCACCCCTCCAAATATGGTATGCAATATTTCAAATCATTTATGTATTGATATCCGCGTAATTTCTTCCCATCTATCTAAGCCTTGATCAGTGTTGTCAAAGGCTCATTTAAAGCGTACTTAAGCCCTGGAGGTGAGAAAAACTCCGAGGACACGCTACGCGTCGCTTAAGCTGCACTTCAGTGTAAGCAAGGCGCTAAGTGGCGCGCCTTATTGCTCATTAGTTATATTTTGAACTGATCGATACTAAACAACAAATATCAATGACATATATGTATATTAATTATTAAGAAAAATACTATAAATGAATTTGTTATTCTTTTCTTCCTAAAGCCACACTTAAATTGTGCTTTGCGCTTAAAGCCTCAAAAGATCTGAAGTGCTTTTTAGAGCTTTTGCCTTTGATGACACTGGTCTTAATGGGCATAGTTACCTAGTATCTGCTACTGGTTGTAGATAGCGGGTATCGTAATGAATTAAACGAGGTATTCAAAAACTAAATTTAAACCGGTAGTGAAATTATAATGTTAGAAATGGGTTCAATTGAACGCCTTTATAAGATTTAGATCATACAAATATGCGTGAACCAAAATATAATCCACATATTATATGTTTTGAACTCATGTTTTCAAAGAGTTCATAGTTTGAACCCATAAAAATTAAATTTTGAATTCTTCTCTAAAATAGACTGTGACATAACAATTGTTGCAGGTCTCAAGGAAGGAAAAATAGCATGCTGTGGGAGGGGGCAATATAGAGGCAAATTTAGCTGTGGAGGAAAAAGGCCAGTAGGACATGAATTTGAGCTATGTCAAAATCCAAGTATGCATGTATTTTGGGACTCCTATCATCAAACAGAAACTATTTACCAGCAAATGGCAGCTGAAATGTGGAATGGCCCTTCTAATTTCAAGTCTCTCTTTCAATGCTTGTAAAGTTTTAGTTCAATTATAGTGCTGTTTTCTTGCAAAAGGTTGAATTACAACATTTGCAAACTAACTGGCAATACATTCTTCTAAGACACTTCATCTGCTTAACAAACAACAAATTTAGCTTAGCATCGGACTTGCGGGTTCTGTCAAACACAGTATTCTGGTCTAAACCATATATTTGTTTTAAAAAATTTATTTTATATTGTTAATTTAAAATCCAATAACATAAATGAACTTGAAGCCCGAACCAACAAATTTCAAATCCTGACTTAGCCTCTAGTGATCGCCCGAAAGCCACAAACAATTGCAACAAAAAAATAAACCTAATAAATTTGAAGTTTTAATTCTCATGAATCTAACAAAGGAGAATGTAGAGAACAGCAGAAAAAATAAAGCATGAGGAACAGACGAAGATATACAATTATACAAACAAGCCCAGTAGAAGGATACTCAACGTTTGTTTTCCCTTATAAATGGAACTGAACAGATTTCTTGAATTACACAATTCATATTCTATAGCTACCGTTATAGAAGTTCCTCTAAAAATTTTAAGATTTAGGACATCATGTTCCTTAATCTTTACACAACATTAATGGAGTTAAGGATATCATATTCTTAATATTTACATAACATTCATATCTAACACAAGGGTATTTTTGTCTGGGTGAGTAAAAATTTATTAAGCACTAACTAAAAAGTAAATATAATTTAAACAATGATTAAAAAGTAGAGACATTTCTAATTAGTGGCTAACTGTGCACTTCCCCCTCTATTTTATTGTGAATAACTTTCGGGAGGTTATAGATTTTTGCATAGAGTTGTTAATATGGGCCGAGCTAGGTTAGCCCAGCACACATGGGCTTTAGCAATTGATGGGTGGGCAGGGCTAGCCATAGGACCTTAAAATAATCAGTCCATCCCAAATCTATGTGGGTTGCGGGCTCCCACGGACCGGCCGATCATTTTTTAAAATATAACTTTATATTTTTTCTATAAGTTCTAAACTAAAGAACATAAATATTTAAAAGTTAAGAAATATCTTATTGAAAAAATTTCACAAAACTTAATAACATTTTATAGTGTTCCAATATATCACAATGAACACTAAAAATGTAAAAGTCAAAACTCAAAATAAACTATTCAAGAGAATTTCCATGACGCTTATGGATATCCAATACATCATCTTCATCTAACATATTTGAATTCGCTTGTGACAAATTTGTCTTAACATCTTCACTTTCATCTATATCTACAATTCATATGCAATATTAATTACTAAATATTAAACATAATAAAATTTTAAAGATTAATAATATTCAAATTCGCATAAAAATATTACCAGTTTGAGTTTGGTAAAATCGTACAGCCAATTTCGAGTAGTAACAAGTATTGCACATTTTCATGACGAATGCAAGCTTTTGTACTTTGTCAGAACACGCCCACCAATGCTAATGTTGATTCCAATGCTACTGTGATAATAGGAATACTAAGTACATCACGCACCTTCACTGAAAAATCGGGATATTTTCTAGGATGGTCCTTTCTAGGCGTGTACATAAACCAGGTTGGTATGGATTTTACAACTATCAAACCAAATCGATTGTGTCGGGTTATTAAATCTAAACACCACACAAAACCAATAAAATTCGGATTTTTCACTCTCGATTTTTCTAGGATTTTCTTGGGTTTTCGGGTTATTCGGGTTGTTTTTCTGATAAAATTTTCGTAGAAGAAAACATACTAATTGTGCTCAAAATATTTATTTAATCCTAGTAAAATACAACTATATAAAGTATTTTTCAAGAAAATATTACAAGATATGAGATGCGTCATGGCAGTATTCTAAAATATTCAACAATAAAGACAATAAAATTATGTAATATAAATATTGCTAATTAAAAAGTCATAATAAAAATAAACATAACCTAAAATTACTAAGTCATGCTAAAATAAAAAGACTAATAAGAGAGTATTACATGACTAAATGCTAAAAAGAAAATAAAAATAGGTTATGCATTTTTATCTAAATTATTGCAAAAATAAAAAAAACAGTTATTGTGAATACCCAAAGGGTCATCACTTGTTTTTCTCTCTTTTCCTCGCTTCCGAGGCCTTGAAAACCTCATTTTTAGTTGCCTCAATTTGTGTGCGTAGTTCGGGCGCGTAGCGGAAAAGCTAAGATGTGAATTCTCTGGAAAATTTGATAAATTTTGATATTAATATTAGTAAAGTTGACTTTGGACGTGTTTTAGACTTAAAAAGGGAAATTTGAGTTTTATGAAAGTTGAAAGAAAATCATGTGATTTGAAGCTTGATTCTAGTTATATGATGTTATTTTAGAGATTTGATCGCATGAGTAAGTCCGTAGGATATTTTTGAGGTTGTGTGCATGTTTGATTTGGAGCCCCGAGGGCTCAGGTGAGTTTTGGATATGCCACGAGTTGCATTTCAATATTTTTGGAACTGGTGGTATGCCTGACCTGTAGGCTTCACAAATGCGAAGCCAGCCTCACAATTGCGAGACCCTTCCTAGGAAGCCCACTTAGCAAATGCAAAGAAACCAATCATAAATGTGATACCTGCCTTTAGCCCCAGCCTTCGCAAATGCGAAGGTCTGTCCACTAGTACGATCAAAGGCTGTCGCAAATACGACATGTTCTATCGCAAATGTGAACTACGCGGAATCCCTCAGAGTTCACAAATGCGAAACTCGACCTTGCAATTCCCAAGTCTGCTGGGGTTCGAAATTGTGAACCCAGTTTCGCAATTTTCATATATGCACCTGCAATTTTTCATACTTTGATGATTTTAAACCTCACTTTTCATATTTCTCAAACCAAGAACACCCATTGGCGATTTTTCAAGAACTCTTCCTTCTCCAATTCAATTGTAAGTTGATTTTCACTTAATTTCTTCAATCTTTAACTTCATTTATCATGTTTTTATCCTAAAATCAAGGGTTTTCATGGGTAAAAAAGGAGAATTTTGCTAGAACCTAGGTTTCCTAAAATTGTGGATTTGGACCTCAATTTGAGGTTTGATTTCAAAACAAATCATAGATATGAACTCGTGGGGAAATAAATAACCGAATTTTGGTTCGAACCTCGAGGCTTAACCACATAGGCCCGGGGGCGTTTTGCAAATTTTTGAGCAAAATTTTGGATAATTCATCTTTATACATTCAAATTGATTCAATTAGCATTTGTTGATACATTCGAGTAATTTGTGACTAGATTCGAGCGGGTTTTTGGTGAATTTGAGGGGTAAAGCTATACTAGAGATTGAGTTGAGTTTGGAGCATTCAAGGTAAGTGTTTATTCTAACTTTAGCTTGAGGGAATAGGATTAGATTATTTCTTGCCATTTGCTAATTGTTGAGTATAGTGTATAGGCATGGTGTCGAGTATCTAACACCAAAGTCTAGCATGACTGTGAGTCATGTTTGTTTTTATTTGGATTCGGTGATACCTCTTCCTTGTTAAATAGATAAATATCATATAATGTGAAGAGTTTGAGGAAGAATTAAGGAATAACTATGATTTGTACATCTTTGAGCGTTGACTCGAACGAGAACATGATAATGGGGTAATAAGTGATCAAAAAGAAAGTGAAGTAATTATTCCCTTGCGGGGACGTATAGCTATTACCGTTGTTGCTCCCTTGCCGGGATTTAAGTGTTATATGTGTTCTCCCTTGCCGTGATGATTAATATTATATTTCTATGCCCTCGCCCTGTTTGGTTGTGATTGTTGATTGGGCGAGGAAGAGTGAGTATACACGAAGAGTCATTCCGTGTCATGTTTTGAATATTTATACACGAATGGCCATTCCGTGCCATATTGTAAATATTTATGGAATATTTGTACACGAAAGAACATTGTGTGCCCTAATTTGATTACAATTGCACGAAGGATCATTCCGTGCCATGATATGATAGCTATTTGAGGCAAAGCACAAAGGTCAGTGCCGCGTAATGTTAATTTTCCTGCTCTCGTT
The DNA here is from genome assembly GCA_034376525.1 of Nicotiana benthamiana. Taxonomy (NCBI): domain Eukaryota; kingdom Viridiplantae; phylum Streptophyta; class Magnoliopsida; order Solanales; family Solanaceae; genus Nicotiana; species Nicotiana benthamiana. The sequence continues at coordinate 30,318,658 of CM067328.1, forward strand.
TATTATTGTTGTTGCACAGTTTCTTGCCTTCACTGCAGATTTTATATTCGGGTTGTACGTCCCCCATAGTATTCTCCCCTCCCTCCTAACTGTTTAATTTCTATAATCTTTCCTTTTATTGCATATATACATATTGAACTGCACATGTTGGTTTGGAAGTCATGTTTAGCCTTGTCACTACTTAGCCGGGGTTAGGCCAGGCACTTACCAGCACATGAGGTCAATTGTGCTAATGTCACATTCTGCACTTATGTGTAGATACCGGAGCAGCTTACGGATCACAGTAGTAGCCGGGGAGCTATCCTTCAGTCCAAGGACATTGCGAGGTAACCTAGCTGACGTTCGCAGGCCGGAGTCCCTTACTCTATTGTAGTTTGTTTTTCTTGTTTCCAGACAAACACTGATGTATTTCCATTCACACTTGTTTTTAGCACTCTTTAGTAGTTCGTGAGATAGTGACACCTGACTCTGGGTAGATGTGTATTTAGACTTCCACTTTTTCTTCCAGTTATCAAGATTTAAGACTTCCGCTATTGTTTAATAGTCTCGCTTTTATTTATGTTGTTGGAGATGTTATGAGGGATGTTTAAATGTTTGGCTTGCCTAGATCTGAAGAGTAGGCGCCATCACGACTTTCGAAGGTGGAAAATTCATGTCGTGACATATATTCAATACATTCTCGTTCGAAGTCTTGAATTGTATGTCTTTTGTTAGTATTAGTATTGATTTAATTTTGATTTGGGCTTTTGTTAGCATTATTTAATTTACTAATGTTACTGCTATAAAACTTATTAGAACATTCAAAAGTTCTAAGTCCAACCTTGAAATAATACCTTAAAATATAAAATTATGAAACTTTTTAAGAAATATTTATAAATTACATCACAATAAGTATATTTATATATTAAATATATCTAATATTTCTATATATGTAATGTCGGGTTTGTTTGGTTTCGGTTTGACTTTCATTAGTTAAAATCAAACCAAACCAAGTATGGTCGGGGGTTTTTTCCAACACCATATCATAGTGAGATTTTTTTTCTCAGTTTGACTCGGATTATCAGGTTAGTGCGGTTTGTTATTTTTCTTTGTACGCCCCTAGTCCTTCCAATAAATAACAACATCCATCTCTTGAAACTTCTCAAGATCAAGCTTTGGTTCTTCTAAGCAAAGATCAAATTTTGACTTTCTATCGCTAGATGCAGTATACTTTTTATATTTTATATGTTTTAAATAAATATTTTATTAGGCCTACGGGCCGGGCCGACCCACCCTCAGGCTTTGTCAAGCCTCATTGGTAAAGGGCTTACTTTGGACGGGCTTAAAAATTTCGTTTTTAAATGTGCTTCATAAATTTTATCCTAATCCTATTAAATTATGGGTTGGACTGGTCGAACGAACCAAACTCATATTTACGGCTCTAAATTTGCATATCGCGACTAGAGATGGCTGCTATGGTGGCTTTAATAAGAGTAGAACGCCTCTCTATACTTAAGAATTTTGTCTTCCAACCCTTAAGCCTACTATTAAGGCGGTCAATAAAAAATTGAAAGTTTTTTAGAAGGTCTTGACCTAGTCACGGGTAATTCAAGATATGTGAAAATTATTAATATACCTCGCATAGAGGCAATTGCTACGCTTATGTCAATTGGTGTTTTGGCTCTTTACAAATTTATTTTTAGTTTTATAATTTTAGCTTTTTTTTTATATATGAGAGATTTATTTTTACACGTAAAGATATGTCTTTTACACATAAAAGATCTAAAATGTCCATTTTCTTTTATTTAAAATTGTAAAGGGGCGTGATATACAAATAGCACTATCTCCTAGGATGTGTTGTCGCAAAATTAACTGTATTGGATTTATTAAAGTTAGTGTTTTGATCTGAGACAATACAATTTATTTAGTGTGTCAATTAGCAAACTGCAAATCTTTCGTGTAACATCCAAAAGTAGGATGAGATCATCCGCAAAGAAGAGGTGTAAAATATCTCTCGAAGGCTTAAAAAATATGTATTGAAGCCATTAATGATTATTGTGGTAGATGTAGCAGAAATAAAGAAATGAATGTTGTTGAAAAATAACTAAAAATATCCTTTGAAATTTATATCTCAATTTTTTAGAGAATTTGGTAAAATTACAATTAGTATTGGTTGAAATTTCATCTTAAAACTGGAAGAGGAAGACGTATATAAGTTGTTTGCAAATTGTATATTTGACAGGAATACAAAAAAAATAATTTATATGCCTTTGATCGAATTTATACAATAAAAAATTGTATATTGTTATAAATACACTTCTATTTAAGGTGAATGTCTTTAATTAGAGAGATTCTAGAGTTCTATTCTTGGTAGATAAATCATCTTCCTCCCTATAAATAGAGGTGCCCCCTACCATTGTAAATCACTCATAACATTCTCTAAGTATCAATAAGAAGAACTCTCTCTATTCTTCTCTCTATTTGCTCTTGTTCTTGAGTTATTGTTTTTGTCTTTTATATTATTTCATAACACGTTATCAGCACGAGACTCTACCGTCTCAAGAACCATTCTCGAGAAATCTAAGGTATTTCCCTCTTCCTAATTTAATTTTCGATTATGTCTGACATTACGAAAAGAAAGTTCGTTGCCCTTGAAATTTCGGGCAAGAACTATATGATATGGGTGTTGGATGCTGAAATCCACTTAGATGCTATGGGTCTCGGAGACACCATCAAAGATAGAGAAAAAGCATCCACCCAAGAATGTGCGAAGGCCTTGATTTTCTTGCGCCACCACCTTGATGAAGGTTTGAAGATTGAATATCTCACCGTCAAGGATCCACTCGTCTTGTGGAACGGCTTAAAGGAGAGATATGACAACCTGAAGTTGGTCACTCTGCCACAAGCACGATATGATTGGGCTCATCTGAGGCTCCAGGACTTTAAGTCCGTTTCTGAATATAATTCTGCTATGTTCAGAATTACTTCTAAATTGAAGCTATGCGGGGATAATATCTCCGATTATGATATGCTTGAGAAAACGTTTACAACGTTTCATGCCTCCAATATAGTACTGCAACAACAGTACAGAGAGAAAGGCTTTACAAAGTACTCTGAACTGATTTCTCTTCTACTAGTGGCTGAGCGAAATAATGACCTGCTCATGAGAAATCATGAAAATCGACCCACTGGGTCTACACCACTGCCTGAAGCAGATAAGGTGCACTCTCATTATGCCAAACATGAAAAGGACCATGGTCATGGTCGTAAACGGGGTCATAGCCAGGGACGTAGACAAGGAAGAAATTCCAATGAAGTCCGTCACCCCCCGAAGAGAGATAACCACCGAAAGCAGAAACGGGGTCATGAAGATCCTAAGGCAAATAGTTCAGAAACGATATGTTATCGTTGCGGTGGGAAAGGGCACTGGTCAAAAACTTGCCGTATACCAAGACACTTGGTTGACCTTTATCAAGCATCTCGAAAGAGAAAAGGCCCTGAAACAAATTTTGTCTATGACGACAATGAGGACATCACCCACCTGGATGTGGCAGACTTCTTTGAGCAACCCGATGGCAAAATAAACCACATAATCGGCGATAGATCCGTGATGAAAGAAGATGGAGTTATTTAATTTTGTTCTACTTATTTGTATTAGTTAGTGAATAAACTAATAGTCATTAGCATTAGCTCGTATTAGTTAGTTCATAAAGCAATGTCAGTAGTTCTTTAGAATATCTTCAATATGTTCAAATATCAATAAAACTTTTATTTTCCAGTGGGGGTAATCGACTAGCCTGAAAAACTAGTCGATTATCAACTATTTTCGCATTAAAGTTGAAACACAATTGATCAACAATCGATTGTCGTTGACTAACAATCGATTGTCATTAAGACAGTAATCTGGAATTTTTCAAAAATCATCCACAATCGATTGTCTTTGTCTAACAATCGATTGTCTTGAAACAGTGGTCTGGAAATTTTCAAAAATAGCCAACAATCGATTGTCCATGCATAACAATCGATTGTCTTGAAACAGAGGTCTGGAATTTTTCAAAATAGCCAAACAATCGATTGTCTATGCATAACAATCGATTGTCTTAAGACATCTGGTTTTTCAAAAATAACAAATAATCGATTGTGTGTGTTTAACAATCGATTGTCTATGTTCAAACAATCGATTGTGTGTGTTTAATAATCGATTGTCTTATGAAAAACGCTGAAAATTTTCAAACTGCAAAGTAATCAATTATGGATAACATATCTGATTTTGTTAGTCAACTATTAGCAGCAGATTTTGAAAATATTATGTGACACAAAAGAATTGAACTTGTTTATTCTTATGTTCTTGTATCTCTTTTGTATGTCAAACTATGGGATAGCAAATATGGATATCTCACAAAGCGAACTTGGATCAACATCCAACTGTAAAAGTATTTGCCTAATTGATTCATGTACTACACATACAATACTCAAAGAAAGGAAGTATTTCTCTCAACTAAATATGTGTAAGGCAAACGTTACTACAATCTCTGGAAGTAGTAAATTGATTGAAGGCTCCGGAAGAGCAATTGTAACTCTGCCCAAAGGCACGACGTTAATCATAGAGAATGCAATGTTCTCCTCCAAGTCTAAGAGAAACTTGTTGAGTTTTAAAGATGTACGCCGGAATGGCTATCATATTGAGACAATGGATGAAGATAATCTTAAATATCTCGTCATCACAAAGAATGTCTCCGGCCAAAAGAGGGTTATTGAGAAATTCCCGTCTTTATCTTGTGGCCTGTATTGGACAAGAATTAGTGCAATTGAGGCACATTCAACAGTAAACCAAAGGGTTACTGATTCCAATACCTTTGTACTTTGGCATGATCGATTGGGACACCCAGGATCAACCATGATGAGACGGATTATAGAAAGCTCATATGGGCATCCGTTAAAGAATTTCAAAATTCTCTCAAGTAATGAATATCCTTGCACTTCGTGTTATCAAGGCAAGCTGATTATCAGACCATCCCCAACAAAGGTTGGGACTGAGTCACCCCAGTTTCTGGAACGTATACAAGGGGACATTTGTGGACCTATTCACCCACCTAGTGGGTCGTCTAGGTATTTCATGGTCTTGATAGACGCATCCTGTAGATGGTCTCATGTGTGCCTGTTGTCATCTCGCAACCTGGCGTTTGCGAAGTTAATGGCACAAATCATTTGGCTACGAGCATACTTTCCAAATAATCCAATCAAGTCCATTAGACTGGATAATGCTGCTGAGTTTACATCCCAAGCATTTAATGATTATTGCTTATCAATCGGGATAAAAGTTGAACATTCTGTAGCCCATGTTCACACTCAGAACGGTCTTGCAGAATCGTTAATTAAGCGCTTGCAGTTGATTGCAAGGCCATTACTGATGAGAATGAGGCTGCCCACTTCAGTGTGGGGTCATGCCATATTGCATGCAGCAATGCTAATTCGTCTCAGGCCGACGAATTACCACAAGTATTCCCCGTTGCAATTGGTTTTGGGTCATGAACCCAATATATCCCATTTAAGGATTTTTGGATGTGCAGTATATGTGCCTATTGCACCGCCATCCCGCACCAAAATGGGTCCGCAAAGAAGGTTAGGAATATATGTTGGGTTTGAATCGCCCTCCATCATTCGCTACCTCGAAACATTGACAGGCGACTTGTTTACTGCACGATTTGCAGACTGTCAATTTGATGAGTCACTTTTCCCAAAATTAGGGGGAGAAGTTGGTGAAACCAAACGGGAAATTTTGTGGAAAAATGAATCATTATCTCATCTTGATCCACATACCTCTACTTGTGAGAAAGAGGTACAAAAGATTATCCATTTGCAAAGAATAGCAAATCAAATGCCTGACGCATTTACGGACTTGAAGAGGATAACGAAATCCCACATTCCTGCGGAAAATGTTGCGATCCGTATTGAAGTCCCTATTGGACAATTATCTAGTGTCATATCCAATGAGTCAAATGCACGCAAGAAGCGTGGCAGACCATTAGGTTCCAAAGATCGAAATCCTAGAAAGAGGAAAAAGAACGATCTAAATGACACTATGAAAGAATCACATGAGGACGCTCATGATTTGATTAATTCCGAGATTCACGAAGAATCTATTGAGCCTGAAGCTCTTGAAAATACGGAACTACTCCCAAATCCAATTAATATTGAGGCAAATATTAATCGAGTGGATGTTGTGGTAGATAATGTCTTTGCTTATAATGTAGCATCTAACATTATGAAAGAATGTGAGGATCTCGAACCTCAATCTGTGAAAGAATGTCGAGAAAGACATGATTGGCCAAAATGGCAAGTAGCAATTCAATCTGAATTGAATTCGCTGGCAAAACGTGAAGTTTTTGGCCCTATAGTTGAAACACCTAATGGTGTTAAGCCCGTTGGCTACAAGTGTGTCTTTGTACGCAAACGAAATGAGAAAAATGAAGTACAAAGATACAAAGCACGACTTGTTGCACAAGGTTTTTCCCAAAGGCCTGGTGTCGATTATGAAGAGACATATTCGCCTGTAATGGATGCGATAACCTTTCGTTATCTCATAAGTTTTGCTGTCCATGAGAAGCTGGACATGCACTTAATGGATGTCGTTACTGCCTATCTTTATGGCTCACTTGATAACGACATATACATGAGAGTTCCCGAAGGACTCAAGGTGCCAAATGCGCACAATTCCAAATCTCGGGAAATGTTTTCAATCAAATTGCAAAGGTCCTTGTATGGTCTAAAGCAATCAGGACGAATGTGGTATAATCGTCTAAGTGAGTACTTGTTGAAAGAAGGCTATATAAATGATGCCATTTGCCCATGTGTGTTTATAAAGAAAACAACATCGGGATTTGTTGTACTTGCCGTATATGTTGATGACATAAACCTTATTGGAACCCCTGAAGAACTCCAAAAGGCAATTGATTATCTAAAGGATGAATTCGAGATGAAAGATCTCGGAAAGACTAAACTATGTCTTGGTTTGCAAATTGAATATTTGGCAAACGGAATTTTTGTTCATCAATCTACCTATACAGAAAAGGTACTGAAACGGTTTTACATGGATGACGCACATCCGTTAAGTACACCGATGGTTGTTCGTTCACTTGAAGTGAACAAAGATCCATTCCGACCACAAGAAAGGAATGAAGAGCTACTTGGTCCTGAAGTACCATATCTTAGCGCAATTGGCGCATTAATGTATCTTGCAAATACTACAAGGCCGGACATTTCTTTTTCAGTTAATGTCTTAGCAAGATTTAGCTCGGCTCCTACGAGGAGACATTGGAATGGGATCAAACACATATTGCGGTACCTAAAGGGGACTACCGATTTGGGCCTATTTTATGGCAAGAATTGCAGCCCGGATCTTGTTGGTTATGCTGATGCTGGATATTTGTCCGACCCACACAAGGCTCGATCTCAAACGGGTTATGTGTTTACCTGTGGAGAAACCGCCATATCTTGGCGATCGACTAAGCAATCAATTGTGGCTACTTCATCTAATCATGCCGAGATAATTGCTATTCATGAAGCAAGTCGGAGTGTGTGTGGTTAATGTCGATAATACATCATATCCAAGACAAATATGGTTTGAAGTGTGATAAACTACCCACAACTTTGTATGAAGACAATGCAGCATGTATAGCTCAATTGAAGGGAGGATTCATAAAAGGAGATAGAACGAAGCATATTTCACCAAAGTTATTCTTCACACATGATCTTCAAAAGAATGGTGATATCAATGTTCAACAGATTCGTTCAAGCGACAATATGGCTGATTTGTTCACAAAATCTCTACCAAAGTCAACCTTCAAGAAGCTAGTTCACAAGATCGGGATGCGAAGACTTAAGGACATAAATTGATGTTCTTATCAGGGGGAGTTAAGGCGCGTTGCACTCTTTTTCCCTTACAAGGTTTTGTCCCACCGGGTTTTCCTTGCAAGGTTTTTAACGAGGCAACCAATAGGCGCATATTCAAACATGTGTACTCTTTCCTTACTTTAATTTTTCCCATTGGGTTTTTGTTTTAAGGTTTTAACGAGGCACATCATTGAATAGACATTCAAGGGGGAGTGTTATAAATACACTTCTATTTAAGGTGAATGTCTTTAATTAGAGAGATTCTAGAGTTCTATTCTTGGTAGATAAATCATCCTCCTCCCTATAAATAGAGGTGCCCTCTACCATTGTAAATCACTCATAACATTCTCTAAGTATCAATAAGAAGAACTCTCTCTATTCTTCTCTCTATTTGCTCTTGTTCTTGAGTTATTGTTCTTGTCTTTTATATTATTTCATAACATATATAAGTTATATACTCCTATATGTTGTATGTTTTTGAACGGATTTATATATATTTTTAAAAAGAAATCTACCTACTTTTTAAAAATCCAAATGCCAAGCTAAAGAAGATAACTATTATCCTATTTGTATATACTCTTTCAATTTTCCTTTCTTTACATTACTTGTTTCTCCAGTTCCCCGTCAAATCTTGATGTTTAAATATCCAAAGCCTCTCCTTTTAAATTTCCCTCGATTTTTGGATGAACCATTAACTTTTTATTTTAATTTCCCACCTATAATATCTAATGTTTGAACTTCAAGAACATAGTGTATTAAAGTGTGTGGCTGCACTTTGAACGCCTTTTTAATTACAATAATTAAATGTTGTTGGCTAGCCTCTTTTAAATATTTTCTTATGAAATAATGGTATATATGATACTATAATGAGATTTCATATACTCATTGAATTTACTTACTATAAAAATAAATTTATATAAAATATTGCTACGCTAAAAAATGTAAATTGTGTGTGAATTGTTCAGAAAATACAATTGACCGGAAGGTCAAAATTTAGAGATGCCACTCTGTAAATTACACATCAAAAGATTTAAACAAATTACCATGTAAATGAATTTAACTTACTTTAAATAAACACCTTTTTTTTCGAGTTCAGAGGTGGAGGAGAGGAAGTGAAGAATTTTATAAGGCGTGGTACATAGTGAAGAGCTTTATAAGGCATGACACATAGTACGTGCATTTTTAGAGCTCGATGTAACGTAATCTGAAAATAAATCCGTACATATCTAGACCCAATGTAAATAATACGTGCCGTGAATTTTGATTGTGACAACTATTAATCAAAGAATATTTGGTTTATGTATTTAATTAATAAATTAAATACTTAAAAGAGGGTGAATGAGAAATGAAGGGAAATGAAATTTTTTAGTGAAATTTCAAGTTTTCCTCCCTTGGCATATGGACATTGTCTCATAATAGAAGAGGAAGAGATTTTTTATGGGTTTATAAGCAATTGCTCTTCTTCTAGCTCTTAAAGAGTTGAGAAGAAAGCAAGCCTTGCGCCAATGATCGATTGATTGATTAATTTTTTGGACCAAATTTATTTGTTAATAGTAAAATATTAACAAAAATGTGCTATTAAATATTTGTTAATAATAGAATATTAATATTAAATCAAATCTATTTTTCTGTTTTTGTAACAGAAAATTAACTACCCATCAACTTTCCCTCTTTATTGTTGAGTAAATAGCCATTTATGTAATGACATTTATGTTGTGGCAGTTTTGCAGAAACAACCATTCTGAAGAGTTTCACCTCTTCGAATTTCAGCCCAAATTTTGGCTATAAATATAGCACCATTCTGCTCAGAATTTTACTACGAATTTCTGAGTTTTCTCTCCTTCTTCTGCATACTTTTAGCATAATAAAGCAAAAAGTAAGTGTAATCTACCACTGATCTTTGTGTTCGCTGAAACACTGGCGTTTGGAGTACCACTACACCAGTATGTAATTCGTTCTATCCTGGGAGGAAATAATCCATAACCTTGGGTGCTAGAAGGGGATTAAATTCCTTAAGGAGACATCGTGAATTAAGTGGGCTCGAATTATTTATGAACATTTTGTTTTATGTCATTTCTGTTTATCATAATTTCTGTTTATATTAATTTATACTTCCAGAATTCTTTTACAAATACAGTTTGTTAACAAGCTTAAGGAATTTAAATTATATTTCTGTATTTGTATTATTGTTTTCTGGAGAGTAAAACCTTTGTGTTTCTATACTCTATTAAAATCTACGTAATTTTAACATTGGTGTCATTCTTTTACAGAAATGACTAATGAGAATTAGAACCAAGTTGTTCCAATGGTGACAGTGAATGCAACAATGAGCGGAACACCGGTAGCATTGGCACCGGCGAAGAAACCCGGAAAAAAAATTCGGGATTGATTTCAAGCGCTGGCAGCAAAAGATGTTCTTCTATTTGACTACCTTAAGTCTTCAGAAGTTCATCAAGGAAGATGTTCATGTGCTGGCTGATGATACTCCTGATAATGAACGCTTGCTCGTGACTGAGGCGTGGAAGCTTTCAGATTTCTTGTGCAAGAATTATATTCTTAGTGGGTTGGAGGATGCTTTGTACAATGTTTATAGTGGCATGGAAACGTCAAAAGAACTGTGGACTGCGCTTGAAAGCAAGTATAAAACTGAAGATGCCGAGTTAATAAAGTTTGTGGATGCAAAGTTTTTGGACTATAAAATGGTAGATAGCAAATTTGTTATTACTCAAGTCCAAGAACGGTAAGTGATTATTCACGATCTCCTTGTTGAAGGTATGAATCAAATTAATATTGATGTTGAAAGTAGTAATCTTAGTATTCTTACTAACGGAAATTTCATTGAAGGTCTTGTCCTCAATGAAGCATTACAAGTTGCAGCAATAATTGAGAAGTTGTCTCCTTTCTGAAAGGACTTCAAAAACTACTTGAAGCACAAACGCAAGGAGATGTCCCTTGAAGATCTCATTGTTAGATTGAGAATTGAAGAGGACAACAAAGCTGCTGAAAAAAGAGGCCGTGAAAGTTCAACAATAATGGGAGCAAATATTGTTGAAGAGAACAAGAAGAGAAAGAAAGCTTCTAGTCCAAAATACAACCCAAGTAAGAAGCGGTTAAGTGGAAACTGCTACAACTGCGGAAAAACCATACACAAATCTACGGGGTACCGTGCTCCGAAGAAAGAGAACAAGAAGGTCAAGAAAACGTGGTAAAAAAGCATGATGATGTTGATGCCTTATGCGCCATGTTTTCCGAATGCAACTTGGTGGGCAATCCTAAAGAGTGGTGGATTGATTCTGGAGCCACTCGCCATGTTTGTGATGTCAAGGAAGCTTTTGCTACTTATGCTCCTGTTGGACCCGATGAGACAATTTCCATGGGAAATGCTGCAAAGGCCAATATTGAAGGATGTGGGAAGATATTTCTCAAAATGACTTCCGGCAAAGTGGTGACTTTGAACAATGTCCTTCATGTTCCCGAAATTAGTAAAAATTTAGTCTTTACTGGACTTCTTGTTAAGAATGGATTTAAGTGTGTTTTTGTTTCCGATAAGGTTGTAATAAGTAAGAATGAAATGTTTGTAGGAAAATGTTACCTCACTGATGGCCTTTTCAAGCTGAATGTGATGGTTGTGGAGAATAATAATAAAATTTCAGCTTCGTCTTACTTGCTTGAGTCAAATGAATTATGGTATATACGTTTGGATCATATTAATTATAAACCTTACGGAAAACGATTAACTTGTAAGTATTGCCTAAATTTGAATGTGACAAATCAAAATGTCCGGTATGTGTACCATCTCGTGGTGGAAATAAGTATTTCATAACTTTTATTGGCGATAGTACTAGATATTGCTATGTTTACTTACTTAATAGTAAAGATGAAGCAATAAACGCATTCAAGCAATACAAAAATAAAGTTGAACACAACTTAACAAGAAATTCAAAATGGTAAGAAGTGATGGGGGTGGTGAATATGAATCTTCTTTTGAACAAATATGTTTAGAATATGGAATTATTCATCAAACAACGGCCCCTTACACGCCCCAATCCAATAGGATTGCAGAAATAAAGAATCGTTCATTAAAGGAGATGATGAACACATTATTGATAAGTTCTGGTTTGCCACAGAACTTGTGGGAGGAAGCCATTCCTACGGCTAGCCGAATACTAAATAGAGTACCCCATAGTAAAACACAATCAATTCCATATGAGAAATAGAAAGGAAGGAAACCCAACTTGAATTATTTTAAAGTGTGGGGGTGTTTGGCAAAAGTGCAAGTTCCTAAACCCAAAATGATAAAAATAGGACCAAAAACTATTGATTGTGTTGTCATAGGATATGCAATTAATAGTAAAGCATATCGATTTTTGGTTCATAAATCAGAAAATCCCGATATTCATAATAATACGGTTATAGAATCAGATAGTGCTGAATTCTTTGAAAATATATATCCGTATAAAAAGGAATGTGAGTCGATTGGTGAAGGATCAAAACGACCTCGGGAAGAAACAAAAGAAAGTACACTTAACTAGGATGCTCCAAGAAATAGTAAACGTCAAAGAACGTCTACTTCATTTGGACCAGATTTTGTGACTTTCTTATTGGAAAATGAGCCTCAAACATTTAAAGAAGCTATGTCTTCTTCGAAATCATTTTTATGGAAAGAGGCAGTCAATAGTGAGATTGAATCCATACTGAACAACCATACATGGGAATTGGTTGATCTTCCTCCTGGATATAAACCGTTGGATTCTAAATGGATCTTTAAGAGGAAAATGAAAGATGATGGCACTATTGACAAATATAAGGCAAGATTTGTGATCAAAGGGTATAGACAAAAAGAAGGTCTTGACTATTTTGATACAAACTCTCCAGTTACAAGAATTACGTCCATAAGAATGTGGTAGCGTTTGCTGCAGTTTATGGTCTTGAAATTCATCAAATGGATGTGAAGACGGCCTTCTTAAATGGAGAGTTGGAGGAAGAAATTTGCATGGAACAACCTGAAGGGTTTGTGGTTCCAGGTAAAGAAAAGAAGGTTTGTAGACTTGTTAAGTCCCTTTACGGACTAAAACAAGCACCCAAACAATGGCATGCGAAATTTGACCAAACAATATTGTCAAATGGATTTAAGATAAATGAATGTGATAAATGTGCGTACATTAAAATGTTTCAAATCACATAGTCATTGTTTGCTTATATGTGGATGATATGCTCATAGTGAGTAATGACATTACCAACATAAATGCTACTAAGCGTATGCTAACTAGCAAGTTTGATATGAAAGACTTGGGAGTTATTGATTTAATTCTTGGAATTAAGATCCATACGACTTCTCAAGGTCTGGCATTGTCATAATCTACTTATATTAAGACAGTACTTGAAAAATTCAAGCACTTAGGCTTTAAAGTTGCAAAGACTCCAATTGACATGAATCTCACATTAGCAAAGAACAAAGGCCAAAGCATCAATTGGATTATGCTCGTGTGTTGGGATGCTTAATGTACATCATGAATTGTACACGACCAGATATAGCTTGTGCTATAAGTAAATTGAGTCGATATACGAGCAATCCAAGTCAATCTCATTGGATGGCCATGAAACGAGTTTTGGGGTATTTAGTACATACCCAGGACTTTGCTTTGCACTACAGTAAATATCATGCTGTCATTGAGGGATACTGTGATGCAAATTGGATCACCGGATCAACTGATTCTAAGTCCACAAGTGGATATGTGTACAATATTGGTGGAGGAGCAATATATTGGAAGTCGTCCAAACAAACTTGTATTGCCCGCTCTACAATGGAAGCTAAGTTCATAGCCTTGGATTAAGCCAGTGAAGAAGCTGAATGACTCCGGAATTTTTTGGAACATATTCCATTTTGGCCCAAACCGTTGGCACCAATATGCATACATTGTGATAGTCAAGCAACAATTGGAAGGGCTGGGAGCGTTATGTATAGCGGTAAATCTCGTCATATACGACAAAGACATAAAACTGTTAGACAATTACTCTCTAGAGAAATTATCACGATTGACTATGTAAAGCCAAGTGATAATGTGTTGGGTCCACATACAAAAGGCCTAACTAGAGAGGTAGTTGAGAAGTCATCAAGGGGAATGGGACTGTGGCCAGGAACAAATCATAGTGACGGTAACTCTACCTAGAAGACTAGAGATCCCAAGATCTAGGTTCAAGGAGATCAAACAAAATCATTTATGACGGTTCAACATTGTTAACTAAACTTTTGGTCCATTCTCGTGATGAGACAATGTTCAGTACAAAGGATAAAGCATCAAGGCTTTTTAATGATTTCTAAGTTTGATACGGGGTATATCAAATAGTTTATCTACGGGATGACACATTTAGGAATCGCCTATGTAAGTGTGAAGTGTTAGCCGCTTCAAGGAGAATTTTGTAAGGCCAGTTCTCTACACACTTATGAAACCAGGCGGTGTTCATGGCTGAAACGAACACAACAATGAGAACCAAAGACGGTTAAGGGTTGGTTGTGTGACTTGTGGTTTTCTAGGTATACACCAAAGTTCGACGGTTCCAAGATATCAAATCTACCGATTGATCGAGTATATTTCACTACGGAAAGTTCAATGAGAAATCTACTTATCCAGATGCAATTAATCCTTGCTTGCGAATCACACAGTTTTTCATGCATACTTTCGTGATATAGCCATTCCACATTCATGTGGGGGATTTTTGGGTTTATGTATTTAATTAGTAAATTAAATACTTAAAAGATGGTGAATGGAAATTAGAGTGAAATGAAATTTTTGAGTGAAATTTCAAGTTTCCCTCCCTTGGCATATGGACATTATCGTATATTTGAAGAGGAAGAAGTTTTTTATGGGTTTATAAGCAATTGCTCTTCTTCTAGCTCTTAAAGAGTTGAGAAGAAAGCAAGCCTTGCGCCGTCGCCGTCGTCGCTCGCTCGGCTCGACTTCGGCTTCAGCTTCGGTTTCGGCTTCCGATTCGGATTCAGATTCGAATTTGGATTTGGTCAAATGATCGATTGATTGATTAATTTATTGGATCAAATTTATTTATTTATAGTAAAATATTAATAAAAATGTGTTATTAAATATTTGTTAATAACAGAATATTACTATTAAATATTAATATTAAATCCAATCCGTTTTTCTGTTTTTGTAACAGAAAATTAACTGCCCATCAATTTTCCCTCTTTATTTTCCATCCTTATCGTTGAGTAAATAACCATTTATGTAATGGTATTTATGATGTGGCAGTTTTACAGAAACAACCATTTTGAAGAGTTTCGCCTCTTCATATTCCAGCCCAAATTTTGGCTATAAATACAACACTCTTCTGCTCATAATTTTACTACAAATTTCTGAGTTTTCTCTCATTCTTCTGCATACTTTTAGCATATAAACAAAACAAAAAGTAAGTGTGATTTGCTACTGATCTTTGTGTTCGCTGAAACACTGGTCCAGTGTGTAATTCGTTCTATTCTGGGAGAAAATAATCCATAACTTTGGGTGCTAGAAGGGGATTAAATTCCTTAAGAAAACAGTGTGAATTCAGTGGAATCGAATTATTTATGATCATTTTATTTTATATTATTTCTATTTATCATAATTTCTGTTTATATTAAATTTATATTTCCAAAATTGTTTTACAAATACCGTTTGTTAACAAAAAATTCAAATGAAACAGAGTGGCAGAAAGTCCTCTCGAGGCATTTACCCCGTATATGTTTTTCTAATTCATTTGAATGTTTTGTTGTAGCCTTTTGATGGAATTACACAATGAAATATTTTAAGATAAAGAGACAAAGTACTAACGTGGCAAGTCCGTAACATAACCGATCATTGAAACTTTGAGCTTTCAAATACTCTCCTATCACAAAAATAGTTTGGTGATCTCATCATAGTAACTAAAGTTTAGTAATTGTACGTGAAATCAACCTTTTTGTAATAGTAAAAGCACTAGTATCTTTTGTTTTAAATGGACTACTCGTTAAAATTTTATTAATAAATAAATTAAATGCACAAGAATGAAGCAGGGCATCACTAAAAATAATGCGAAGCAGAAGAGAATCCTGTTTACATAAATATAATAGGAGTATATGAAATAAAAATTAATCCAAATAGTAAGCGTTACCTTTTATTGATCTTCTTCGTCTTTCATTGGACGTCAACCAAATATCCAAATTAAGTTGTTGTCTCATTCGATTAACTTTCTCGAATAATATGATTTTCATTAAAATCACATGCATCAAATCTACACATCAAAAGGTCCAAGTTAATTCGGTTCCTAATATCCTCAATTTGCTGTTTAACAATTTCACTTTCCTCTTGAGAATCAATAATATTAGCAGTACCCATTTGATTAATTACTTACTCATTAATCACGATAACTAATTAATTACTTACTCATTAGTCACGATAACTATTGGAATTAAACCAAAAAGGCACGAAAAAGACATGTTAACAGGAGCACTGAAGTAACTTTTCCATAATCTTCTTCATAAAATAAAGATCATATCATTTTGAAATTACACCTTGATATTTATCTTCAAATCTTGCCAAAATAATGCTATTTTACACTTTTTGTCTTTATTTTCAAATTTCTTCTGGGCCATTTTCAAAATTTTGAGGCGATTGAATACGGGTGTACGAGAAAATCATTCCAAATAAAGCATTTATATGTAAGAGATCATTCATTGCTTTACTTTTAATTTTTGTGACTATATTGTCACGATTCAAAATTAGATGTCATCTGTAATGACGTCTGATTCTGCTCGCTAGATAAGCCAAAGAGTAAAAATAAATTTCAACAATAATAAGAAATAGTCTTAACTAGGAAATAGCATAAATAACTGAAGTTCAAATGACAATAAAACTAAAACCACCCAAAATATGGAATCACCGAGTGCATGAACTCTATGAAGTACAAAATATGAAGTTTTAATAAAATACAGCCCAACTATGCCTTATAAAAGGACTAAGCCATCGTTATAAATATAATCTAGTTTACAAGTCCGAAGTCGAATCCCACAGAGAACTAAGGCTTAACTACAATTCTTCAATATCACCAAGAAGACTGTTTAGCTCAAAGTTCTCACATACCTTATGAGCATAAATCAATTAAAATCGACAGAGGGCAAATCATAGCAGATCGTAATATATCAATAAGCCAAATGAATAAAAACGCAAGAGACAACAGTTAATGATTAAGGGGAAGAATGGAGATCTTTTATTAATGATATTGGTAGGTCTGCCTCTCCATGGAGAGGTTCAGACCCTTACAATGATGTTTATTCTCTTCCCTTGGAAGTAAGTATGAAGAGAGAAAGAAGAAGCATCCCCGTTTAGGGTTCTTTCTCTTAGTATTTATAGCTATGAAACCTGCCAGCTGGCGCCGAGTGATTGTGACCATAATGAGAGGATGCCTTCGTAAGGACGGCCAGGTCGTAGCCTTAGTTGTCAAATCGGATAGTTACCCGAGAGCATTACCAATAGGTGGCCATACCAATTATTAATCACAAATAGGCTTTAGTAAGTGCGTCAGTCCCGTTAATTAATACGAAGTCATGTTTAACCCATACATATAGTCCCTCCGCTTATTGAGGTCGGGATCTGACCGGGCTCGATGAGCGGATGTTGCCGATAGTCGTTACACTTGTTCGTTGAAGATGGTCGTATTTACTTATTCTGTGAAGATGGTCGTAGCCATTTATTCTTTGGAGATGGCCGTGGCCATTTATTTTGTGAAGATGGTCATAGCCATTTATTCTTTGGAGATGGTCGTGGCCATTTATATTTTGGAGATAGCCATAGCCATTTATATTTGGAGTTGGCCGTAGCCACTTATTTTATGAAGATGGCCGTAACCATTTATTCTTTGGAGATTGTCGTGGCCATTTATATTTTGGAGATGGCCGTAGCCTTTTGGCACGAAAATTTCTTGACTGCAATGGAGTTGTTTATTAAATCAGTTCATAACCGATGACCGTAGTCGTAATCCTCTGTCCAGTTTCCATATGAGCGACCGGCTATAGCTGTTCGCATACCTGAGATGGTCATGGCCACTCATATGCACGTAATCTTCCTTTGGCAGGAGGCTGCAGTCTCCCTATTGCCAATAGACGGCAATAGCCTGTCAATCTGAGGTTTTTTAGCCGTAGCTGTCCTTATTTCAGGAGTGGCCGCAGCCGTCTTGTATTCAGGAAACTGCCCCGGCCGTTACCACTTCAGAGACGAATGCAACCAATACTACTTTTGGAGGCGGCCGTGGCTAGCATCACTTTGAAGATGGTCGTAGCCATTTATGGTTTAGAGATGGCCGTAGCACATTACACATGACTGAGAAAGATGTGATCGTTCTTACCGCGCACAAGGAAGACATCCTATACATGGCGACTTACGAGGTGTATTCTTGGTATCTCGGGGCCGTTACAACCATTTCATGGGCAACGTGTTGATTGACGGTTGAATGACCGTTCCCTGGTATCTGTCACAATAATGCCTGTTACTGTAGGCCTGAACCATTTTGCGGTTGGTCAGGTAGTTAATGGTGGCCTTTGGGATTCGTGAGAGTCATTTATGCATCGTCTATAAATAAGGGGTTGTATCATTTAGTTCTTACTTTTCCGATATTCGTTTAAGTGAAGTTCTGAGAGAGGTAGCTTTTCTTGTTCCCAACCTAATCCTTCTTTTGCTCCCCGTCACTTCATTTTTTGTCGTTTGTTGTAAGATCTTCGTCTTCTCTTGCTTTTCCGGTGAATTTTGCCTACTTCTTTCGTTATATCAACAATAGCGAGTAGCTCTCGTTCTGATATTGCTCCGATGGTGGCTGAGGAGACTGAGGATCCGTCTACGGTGGTGAGAGCCACCGATTCAACGAATATTGACCGGCCCCGTCGGTGACTAATATTCTTTCTCTGCCCAGCAGTCTGGAAACTGATTTCTCTGACCCCGAGGGAGAGGACCGAGTGGATGAAGCTCCATTGATGGGGGAAGTTTGCATCGCCCAGCTGAAGGACCAGTGTGGTATTCCCCTCTTTGCCGACATCATCCTTGCTAGGAGCAGCGATAGGGTACACGTCGACCGCCAAGTGTATTGCATCTTTTATGCCTACCCTTTCAAGCTAGGATTCAGGCTTCCT
Organism: Nicotiana benthamiana; assembly: GCA_034376525.1. Taxonomy (NCBI): domain Eukaryota; kingdom Viridiplantae; phylum Streptophyta; class Magnoliopsida; order Solanales; family Solanaceae; genus Nicotiana; species Nicotiana benthamiana. Next base: position 30,337,679 of record CM067328.1, read on the forward strand.
CTCCCAATGTTGGTGGTGGACTTCTGTCGCCACTGCAAGGTGTGCCCTGGTCAAATCGTCTCTTCCTGCTACAAGTTATTGGCGATGCTGATCAAATATGCGGAGTTGTCGCGGAGAGAGATTACTCTTGGGCACATGATAACTCTCTATGCCCCCCAGAGGGTACGAGGCACCATGATTCGGTTAGTCACTCGTGGAGTCAACGGCTTAACTGCGGAGCTTGATGATGATGTCGCTACCTGTCCCTACGAGCATTTTTTCTACATCAGTACTGAACACCTGGTGGCTTGTGCTACTGACTTCCCGGAGGAGTGGGACCATGCACGTAAGTTTCTCTTTTCTCTAACCCTTCTTCCATTGCTGGCTAGAACGACCATGTCGCAGGAGGGCTCCCTATCTTGCTTTCCGCAGGCCGGGGGTGACTGCCCGCTTAATTGCAATGCCAGACCTCGCCCAGTCCCGAGGGCGACCTCAGTAGAATCCTCGGAGGCTCACTCTCCGATGATGTCTGTGCCTCGGTTTGAGGAATCTCCTGGGGTTGTGCGTTCCATGGCGGATCTGCCCCCAAATGAAGACGAAGAAGAAGACGGGAGGCCGCTGGTTCGGCGCAGGGTGGCATTCACTCTGTTCCTTCTGGTGGTGATTAGATTCTTCACAGTCAGAAGCAGAGGGGGATGCATCGGACCTTGCCCTGGAGGACGAGCACTCAGTGGGGGTTTCCCCGGTTGACTCAGACCAAGTTGACACAATCGCTTCGGCAATTCAAATTTCAGTTCTTGTTGCTGAGAGGGAAGGTAGTTCCTCAGCAACTGTTTTAGCGGGGAATAAAGGAGCCAATATTTTGGCGAATGTGGGCACTTCAACGTCCCGAGCAGTGGAGGCATCGACTTCCAGGGCGGCGGAAGTAAGGGGCGCCTCAAGAGAGGGGGATGATTCGGAGTCTAACATGGACCCTGAGGACGTCCGCTTGTTTCAAGAGGGTTACACCCGCCCAGCGGTGCAGGCCGAAGGGGATTACCGTTATTTGGAGATCCCTAATGACTTGAACCTACTGCTCGAGGAGGAGAATTTGATGATGTTGTTCGGGGTTCTATGCTCGGAGGCGGAGAGCGCGTCTTTAAGGGGCATCTCAGACGTCGGTTTGATAGGCGAGGTGGCCACTATGAGAATAAAGGTACATTTGATGCCCTGATCTGTTTCTTTCTCTAGCACATCTTCTTGTATTAACTATTTCTTTGTTTGCTGTAGTCATTTTTACAGGAGGTGGAGAGTATTCGGCGGGCTAACGTTTGCTCAGTGGTATTCGTGCGGTTGTTGGAGAAGTACCACCGCTACCGGAACTGGTGCCATGACCTGCGTGAAAGCCTAAGGAACGACCCGCAGAATCGAGATCTGGTAGAAGAGTTGGCGAGGAGGGAGCTTCATATGCAGCAGACCCTTGACAGGGTAAACACTCTTGAGGGGCAGCTCCATCAAAGAAATGAGGGGGTGGACGCTGAAAGGAGGGCTGCCGCTGAGAGGGAGTGCCAAACTCGGGCTGCGGCAGCTGAGGCTGTTGAGGCTTCGACTAGGCTGGTGGCCGCCCTTGAGACACAAAATGCTACTTTGAGGAAGCAATCAGAGGATGCCTAGAGAGGGTAGAAACATTGCAGGCGGCCAACCGCGCCCAAGAAAGGGAATGTACACTGGAGAGGGCCGCTGCCACTTTTCGAGAGAGAGTTTTTGAGGGGCCCATTGCTGTTTGTGATCAGGACGCACGTGCTGCAGCGGACCGGATTGTAGCCTTGGAAGCAGAGAACCAGTGGGTATGGAATCAGGCTACTTCTTTCGGTCCTGCTCGTGAGCTTTGGACGTACACCGAGGCCCAGCTTGACGTGTACAGGAGGTTGTGGGAAGCCGGCGTTGTGCTTGAGGCTACCTATGAGGAGCCACGCCAGAAGGCTCTTGAAGCCCGCCTTGACTACGGTTTTGATTCGCCCACGCCCGAGGGTGATGATGGCGCCGAGGTCGCTGACAACGTCGAAGAGGGTGCTGGGGGTGCCGAGTGAACAAATGAAAAAATTTGTAATATCTGTTTAATTTTTATTCTATTTTTTGTTGACATTCAGCTATTTATTTTTTCTTTGCCGGCCTTGGGCCAGTGTAATTGGGGGTAACCCTGTGTAAATATTGTAAATATACTTTCTTCCTTTCTGTTTGTATTATATAAATTTTGTGCATTTCTTTTTTGTGCTCGTTTGAGATGGCCTTTCCTTAGAGTTTCTCTAGTGATCATGTTAATAGTTAGGTGATTTCGACCATTGTTTAATCAATCCTTTGTCTTAAGGGACAATTGGTGTAGATGACCTTGGACGCAGATAGACGTTTTTGGTTGTCACCTTCCTCTGCATGACGAGAGTTGGTTCTAACCGCGTTTGGGCTGTGGCGGCACAAAGCCTTAGTCCCAGTTCGGGCTTAGTCGAACTACTTGCAATGGTAACGAAAAACACAGCCTTGTAGTTCGACTTAGGCCGAACTCTACGCGGGTTGAAATTTTAGCTTTGAATCAATCGAACTTACTTGAATGGTAAGGACATTTTGCCTCACCTAATTGCGTCCGGGATCATGGCCGTGGGGACGTATGTTCTTGGCTTTGATTCATCCATGGTTGATTTAGTGACTTTCGTGTCGAAGATGTGTAGCTTGAGTCCTAGTTCACCCGTAGTTGAATTTTTGGAGAAGGCTCATAGCCTGAACTTCTATTCAACCGTAGTTGAACCTTTGTAATTTTTTGACTCGAAGGTGCATAACATGAGTCCTGGTTCAACCGTGGTTGAACCTTTGTAATTTTTGAAGTCGAAGGCGCATAGCCTGAGTCCCGGTTCAACCATAGTTGAACCTTTATAATTTTTGAAGTCGAAGGAGCATAGCCTGAGTCCCGGTTCAACCGTACTTGAACTTTTGTAATTTTTGAAGTCGAAGGCGCATAGCCTGAGTCCTGGTTCAACCGTAGTTAAACCTTTGTAATTTTAGAAGTCGAAGGTACATAGCCTGAGTCCGGGTTCAACCTTAGTTGAACCTTTGTAATTTTTGGAGTCGAAGGCGCATAGCCTGAGTCCCGCTTCAACCGTAGTTGAACCTTTGTAATTTTTGGAGTCGGAGGCGCATAGCCTGCGTCCCTCTTCAGCCGTAGTTGAACCTTTGTAATTTTTGGAGTCGAAGTTGCATAGACTGAGTCCCGGTTCAACCGTAGTTTATCATTTGTAATTTTGGAAATGGAAGGCGCATAGCGTGAGTCTTGGTTCATCCGTAGTTTAACCTTTGTAATTGTTGAAGTCGAAGGCGCATAGCTTGAGTCCCGAATCAACCGTAGTTGAACCTTTATAATTTTTGGAGTTGCAGGCGCATAGCCTGAGTCACGGTTCAACCGTAGTTGAACCTTTGTAATTTTTGAAGTTGAAGGAGCATAGCCTGAGTCCCGGTTCAACCGTAGTTGAACCTTTGTAATTTTTGAAGTCGAAGGCGCATAGCCTGAGTCCCGGTTCAACCGTAGTTGAACCTTTTTAATTTTTTATCTCAAGGCACATAGCATGAGTCCGGGTTCAACCATAGTTGAACCTTTTTTAATTTTTGGAGTCGAAGGCGCATAGAGTGAGTCCCGCTTCAACCGTAGTTAAACCTTTGTAATTTTTGGAGTTGAAGGCGCATAGCCTATGTCCCTCTTCAACCGTAGTTGAACCTTTATTATTTTTGGAGTTGAAGGTGCATAGCCTGAGTCCCGGTTCAGCCATAGTTGAACCTTTTTAATTTTTGGAGTCGAAGGTGCATAGCCTTTGTCCCGGTTCAACCCTAGTTGAGCCATTGTAATTTTTGGAGTCGAAGGCGCATAGCCTGAGTCCCAGTTCTACCGTAGTTGAACCTTTGTAATGTTTGGAGTCAAAGGCACATAGCCTGAGTCCCGGTTCAGCCATAGTTGAACATTTGTAATTTTTTAAGTCGAAGGCGCATAGCCTGAGTTCCGGTTCAACCGTAGTTGAACCTTTGTAATTTTTGAAGTTGAAGGCGCATAGCCTGAGTCCCGGTTCAGCCATAGTTGAACCTTTGTACTTTTTGAAGTCGAAGGCACATAGCCTGAGTCCCGATTCAACCGTAGTTGAATCTTTGTAAATTTTGTAGTCAAAGGCGCATAGCCTGAGTCCCGGTTCAACCGTAGTTAAACCTTTGCAATTTTTGAAGTCGAAGGCGCATATCCTGAATCCCGGTTCAACCATAGTTGAACCTTTGCAATTTTTGGAGTCGAAGGCCCATAGCTTAAGTCTTGGTTCAACCGTAGTTGAACCTTTGTAATTTTTGAAGTCGAAGGCGCATAGCCTGAGTCCTGGTTCAATCGTAGTTGAACCTTTGTAATTTTTGAAGTCGAAAGAGCATAACCTGAGTCTTGGTTCAACCGTAGTTGAACCTTTGTAATTTTTGAAGTCGAAGGCGCATAGCATGCGTCCCGGTTCAACTGTAGTTGAACCTTTGTAATTTTTGGAGTCGAAGGCGCATAGCGTGAGTCCCTGTTCAGCTGTAGTTGAACCTTTGTAATTTTGGGAGTCGAAGGCGCATAGCCTGAGTCCCGGTTCAGCCGTAGTTGAACCTTTTAAATTTTTGAAGTCGAAGGCGCATAGCCTGAGTCCCGGTTCAACCGTAGTTGAACCTTTGTAATTTTTGAAGTCGAAGGCGCATAGCCCGAGTCTCGATTCAACCGTAGTTTTACCTTTGTAATTTTTGAAGTCGATGGCGCATAGCCCAAGTCCCGATTCAGCCGTAGTTGAACCTTTGTAATTTTGGAAGTTGAAGGCGCATAGCCTGAGTCCCGGTTCAACCGTTGTTAAAGCTTTGTAATTTTTTAAATCGAAGGCGCATAGCATGAGTCCCGGTTCAACCGTAGTTGAACCTTTTTCCCGGTTCAACCGTAGTTGAACCTTTGTAATTTTTTAGGTCGAAGACGCATAGCCTGAGTTCTGGTTCAACCGTAGTTGAACCTTTGTAATTTTTGGAGTCGAAGGCGCATAGCCTGAGTCCGAGTTCAGTCGTAGTTGAACCTTTTTAATTTTTGGAGTCGAAGGCGCATAGCCTGACTCGGGGTTCAGCCGTAGTTGAACCTTTGTAATTTTTGAAGTTGAAGACGCATAACTTGAGTCCCGGTTCAACCGTAGTTTGTCGTTTGTACATTTGGAAGTGGAAGGCGCATAGCGTGAGTCTTGGTTCATCCGTAGTTTAACCTTTGTAATATTTGAAGTCGAAGGTGCATAGCTTGAGTCCCTAATCAACCGTAGTTGAATTTTATATTTTTGGAGTTGAAGGTGCATAGCCTGAGTCCCGGTTCAGCCGTAGTTGAACCTTTGTAATTTTTGATGTTGAAGGCGCATAGCCTGAGTCCCAGTTCAACCGTAGTTAAACCTTTGTAATTTTTGAAGTAGAAGGCGCATAGCCTGAGTTCCGGTTCAACTGTAGTTGAACCTTCGTAATTTTTGAAGTCGAAGGCGCATAGCCTGAGTCTTGGTTCAACCGTAGTTGAATCTTTGTAATTTTTGAAGTTGAAGGCGCATAGCCTGAGTCCTTTTTCAATCGTAGTTGAACCTGTGTAATTTTTGAAGTCGAAGGCGCATAGCCCGAGTCTCGGTTCAGCCGTAGTTGAACTTTTGTAATTTTTGAAGTGGAAGGCGCATAGCCTGAGTCCCGGTTCAACCGTAGTTTAACCTTTGTATTTTTGGAAGTCGAAGGCGTATAGCCTGAGTCCGGATTGAACATTAGTTGAACCTTTGTAATTTTGAAGTCGAAGGCGCATAGCCTGAGTCCCGGTTCAATCGTAGTTGAAAATTTGTAATTATTGAGGTCGAAGGCGCATAGCCTGAGTCTCGGTTCAATCGTAGTTGAACCTTTATAATAGTTGGAGTCAAAAGCGCATAGCCTAAGTCCCAGTTCAGCCGTAGTTGAACCTTTAAAATTTTTGAAGTCGATGCCGCATAGCCTGAGTCCCAGTTCAACCATAGTTGAACCATTGTAATTTTTGAAGTCGAAGGTGCATAGCCTGAGTCTCGGTTCTACCGTTGTTGAACCTTTTGTTTTACTGCATAACCCGCTTCGTGTTGGGGGTTGGGATTTACTTCTGGTTCCAGATCTTGCCTAACTGGCGCCTGTAGTTTTTTATTGGGTGGCCCGAGCGGGTCATCCTGTTACAGAGCTCGGTTCGAGATACTTTTATGTTTTCCTCCTTTTTGGAAGGATCACGTGTGAGAAGGGGGTGAGGTACCTTATGCACATTTTCCCATAGGGATGCGGGATCTTCTTCTTCTTCCCATTGCTCGGAGATGCAAGGATGGGGAAGCAAGCTCATCTCAAAGCTTTTGACTTCCTTCGATCCGACATGCTGCTTTGGCTCGCTTAAGCTGGGTAGCTTTCTTTCCTTTTTTGGCATAAGGATAAACTACGTGATTCTGCTACGAAATCCCTACGGACGGTGCCAAATTGTTTAGCTCAAAGTTCTCACTTACTTTATGAGCATAAATCAATTAAAATCGATAGAGGGCCAATTATACCAGATCGTAATAAATCAATAAGCCAAATGAATAAAAATGCAAGAAGCAGCAATTAATGATTAAGAGGAAGAAGATTGAGATCTTTTATTAATGATATTGGTAGGTCTGCCTCTCCATGGAGAGATTCAGAGCCTTACAATGATGTTTATTCTCTTCCCTTGGAAGTAAGTATGAAGAGAGAGAGAGAGAGAAGAAGCAGCCCCCTTTTAGGGTTCTTTCTCTTAGTATTTATAGCTATGAAACCTGCCAGCTGGCGCCGAGTGATTGTGACCATAATGAAAGGACGACCTCGTAAGGACGGCCAGGCCGTAACCTTAGTTGTCGAATCGGATAGTTTCCCGGGAGCATTACCAATAGGTGGCCATACCGTTTATTAATCACAAATAGGCTTTAGTAATAAGTCAGTCCCATTAATTAACACGAAGTCGGGTTTTGACCCATACAAAGACAAGCTTGAAAAATTCCTAACTTATAGATATTAAAATTCTTGTATTTAACTAATTAACTAACAAATTAAAATAATAAATTAACACTAAAGATACTACATGTTGGAGAAAAGATTAAGAATGTCTAGAGTTATGATTTCCCCAATTGTTGGAATCCTTCCCACTATGTCTTCTATAATTTCATTCACCTAAGTATTCTCTACCGATCATGAGTGTTCTGCATGTTGTAATTCTGTTCCGATTAATTATAATAATTTACTTGACATACTCTCCCGAGTTACACTAGCTACTTTAATTACAGCTCACTTAGATCGCAACCAATATTTCGTTATCCCTAATCCCTCCTTTAAAGCCTTGGTTATTGATTTCTCACATATGTCGGGAGTGATGGTGTTTAACACCTACCTAAATATGCACTCTCTTCCGAGTAATACATACTAAATAGGAATAGTTAATTCATGGCCCTTCAATCAACCACAAGAATAATATAGTTGAACAAATAGAGAAAATACTACGGCTCAATTATATAAAAACATAACAAGAATTTATCCTACAAAAGGTTCCGTCAAAACTCTAGATAACAAATTAGCTATTCATAATAGTAAGTAAAACTACAATATAAAAAGTCATAACCAACAACGAAAAATAGGAAGAGGAATGAAATACTCGTAGAATAATTCTCCGCCTTGCTCCTATTATGCCTCTGACTCCTTTGGTCGCATCTGTGTCTCAAATCTATCTAACCTCCTCAGAAAACAATTTTTCCATGTATATATACCAAGTAGTGTCGGGCCCAAACAATTGTACCTTCTCCAATGCAAAAAAGGACATTGTTTCCGAGAAGGACGTGCGCGGTCGCGCTTAGACTGCGCATATCCACTTTGATTCTGCCTGATGAACACGGACATGCTCTTGACACGGAAAACTTAAAAAATTATAATATCAAAATGATACGGAAACCAACAAATGCTCTACCCAGAAACTGTTGTCACAACATTCAAGGACTATCTAGTAGTGCAACATACAAGTGTTTGAAATAAAAGAAATATAATCTGTCTCGGATGCAAAAGAAAACAGAAAATCTAAATAGATAGAAGAGATGTCAGGCCTGCAGATGCCTGCAGGACCACCTTGAGATCTCGATGGACTGAAGGCTGGCTCCCGAACTACTGCTTCTGACCAAACACTGCTCCGGTATCTGCACTGAAAAGGGAAAATAAAGGCAGATCTCACTTTTAGTTTACATCTTGTTGCAGACGTGGAACCCGATTCTAGTTCTCATATCTTATAGGCGTACCACCGGCTCCCATTTCATTATTTCTCGTGGTAGGCATACCACCCGCTCCCAATTCATCAAATCTTGTGGTAGGCGTACCACCCGCTCCCATTTCATTATATCTCGTTGTAGGCATACCACCCGCTCCCATTTTATCATATCTTGTGGTAGGCATACCACCCGCTCCCATTTCATTATATCTTGTGATACGCGTACCACCCGCTCCCATTTCATCATATCTTGTGGCAGGCGTACCACTAGAGCTGTCAATATGGGCCAGTCCAAGCTAGCGCAGCCCAGCCTGTGTGGGCTTTAGCAATTGACGGGCTCGGCTGGGCTAGCCCACCATTTTGATGGGCCTTATAATGGTCAGCCCATCCCAACCCTATATGGGTTGCGGGCCCCCACGGGTCGGCCCATTATTTTTAAAAATATAATTTTATGTTCTATCTTTAAGTTCTGACTAAAAAAAAAGATAATTATCTAAAAGTTAAAAAATATCTTATTGGAAAAAATTCGCAAAACTTAATAAATTTTATATTGTTCCAATATATCACAATAAATACTAAAAAAGTAAAAGACATCCCTATATTTCATTCAGTGAAAGTCAAAACTTAAAACAAACTATTCAAGAGAACGTTCATGATGATTCTGAGATATCCAACACATCATTTTCATCAAACACATTTGAATCCGTTTGTCACAAGGTTGTCTTAACATCTTCACTTTCATCTACAATAGCAATATTAATTAGTTAAATATTAAAAATAATTAAATTTTAAAAATTAATAGTATTTAAATTCACATAACAAAATATTACCAGTTTGAGTTTGGTAAAACCTGTGCAGCCAATTTCAAGTGTACAAGTGTTTGGACATTTTAATAAAAAATGCAACTTATGTACTTTGTAAGAACACACCACCAATGCTAAATATTGATTGCGATGGTATAATGGTAATAATAATGCTAAGTACATCTAGCCCCATCATTGAAAGATCAGGATATTTTCTAGAATGGTCATTCCAATATATGACAGCATTATCTCTTGAAACTTCTCAAGATCAAGTTTTGGTTCCTCTTAGTGAAGATCCAATTCTGACTTTCCATCTCCAAAGGCACTATACTTTTATTTTTTATATATTTTATTAGGCCTACGGGCTGGCCCAAACCAGCCTCAGTCAAGCCTCACGGGCAACGGGCTTACTCGGGCAAGGCATAAAAGCATCGTTTTTAAAAGGGCTCTAAAAATTCTAGCCCAGCCTTGCTAAATTACAGACTGGGCTAGGCTGGCCCAACGGGCCAAGACCATATTGATTGCTCTACGTGCCACCCGCTCCCATTTTATCATATCTTGTTGTAGGCGTACCACCCGCTCCCATTTACAACTCATCACAAAATTACAAGGAATTCCGTCAAGGGAACAAGAGAAATATAATAACTTCCCTGCAAGGGAACAATTATATCGAAACAATGATTCCGGCAAGGGAGAATTAGCTATAAACAATCCTAACTCAGCTTCTAATCAGCTCAACTAATAACAATACTCAATCATAAGTAAATTCCACAAGAATAAACTAAATCTTTGCTCAATATAGAAATTCATCAATTAAAGCATCCGAAGTATAATTTAAGACTCATGGTCATGCTCGACACCGACGTAAAGATACTCATCACCATGCCTATACGTCGTACTCAGTAGCGGACCCAGAATTTTGTGCAAGCAGGTTCAATCTTAGAAGTATATAATTTTAGTCGTAAAATAGCAATTGTCATGTGGATTCAAATAAATATTTATGCAAAATTTACATAGGTTTAATCCTAATTTATACATATACACAGTATTATTTTTTGGTGAAGCAGGTTCAGTTGAACCCGCTAGCCACCACTTGGGTCCGCCACTGGTCGTACTCAACAAGAAGCAAGTAGCAAATATGACTCAACTCCTAATCCCTCAAGCTAAGGTTAGACCAAACATTTACCTCAAACTTCCACGACCAACTCAATCCTTAATTACCACCTTTCCTCTAGAATTCGGCTCTAAATCAATTGTATCTATAAATAAATGACTTCATAACATCAATAAATGCTAAACAATTCAATTCCAATGCCTAATTATAGCTTTCCAATCATTCTTCCCAAAATCCCAAAAATCGACCCCGGGCCCGCTTGGTCAAAACACGAGGTTCGAAATAAAATCCGATCACCCATTCATCCATGATCTCGAATATAAAATTATTTTCATAATTCGACCCCAAAACGAGTTCTAAATTACAATTAATCAAAAAGCCGTAACTCTACCCAAATCCCTAATTTTTACCCTTAATCACATGTTTTAGTCTTAGAAATCCAACAGATATTGATGAAAATGGAACAAAACAAGTTAATGATTATTTACCCAAGAGATTATGGTGAAGGATTGCTTCAAAAATCGCTTACGTGCTTTGGAGAAGAAGGGGTTTATGAATTTTTATGAAAATTCCGTAATGGGTTCTATTTTGAGACTTTAAAATAACTGGGCAAATGTGTTCTTCACGATCGCGACATACCCTTAATGTTCATAATGGGTTAGGCCTGCTAGGCCTTCACATTTGCGGAATGTGGCTCGCGTTCACGGATCTTTGGCTCCTTGAGCCTACGCATTCGCGGAACAATGTTGTTTCGCAACGCACAAGTGTTTACCCCTCCCCTCAACCTTACATGTTCGCGAGTGGAGGGACGCGTTCGCGAAAGGTTCCCCCCCAGCTTCGCATTCCGTCTCAACCTGCGTGTTCGCCAATAAGAAAAATAGGCACCTAGGATCTTTACCTTACGCATTCGCGAGTGGGACCACGCGAACGCAAAGGGTAAAATCCTTGGGCACTAACAATAGAATCTGCAACTTTTCCTAAGTTCAAAACTTCCCAAAACACATCTGAAAGACACCCGAGCCCTCGAGGCTCCTAACCAAATACACGTACTAACTCCACAACATCATATGAACTTATCTATGCGATCAAATTGCCAAAATAACCTCAAAACAATGAATCAAATCTCAAAATCAATAACATTTCTCAAATTCCATCAAGTATCAAATTTAGCAATTCAAGTCCGAATTACGTCAAACAATGTTTGTTTTTAACCAAATTTTACAGGAATGACTTAAACCATATATAAGACCTGTATCGGGCACCAGAACCAAAATATGGGCCCGATACCATTGCTTTCTAATCAGATATCATTTCAAATTTCCTTAAACAACTTCAAAAAATAATTTCACTTAAAAATTTCTCAGGCCTGGGATGTCGAAATTCGATTCCGGACATACGTCCATGTCCCATATTTTCCTATGGCCCTCCGGGACTGTCGAATTATGGTTCTGCTTCCATTTACCTAAAATGTTGACCGAAGACAATTTAACTCATTTTTAACACCATATTTTATCATTTTTCACAGAATTTCATATTTAAGCTTTCCGGCTATGCGCCCGGACTACACACGCATATCGAGGTGACTCTAAATGAGGTGTTGAAGGCGTCAGAGAAACAGAATTCAATTAAAAGCAAGCGATGACCTTTTGGCTTTTCACAACCATTATTTCTCCGTCAACAATGCCAAAATTTGAACAACTATGCCTTATAAAAAGGACTATGCATTCGTTGCAAATATAATCCGATTTACAAGTCCGAAGTTGAATCCCACAGAGAACTAAGGCTTAGCTACAATTGTTCAATATCACCAAGAAGAAAAACTTGAACAATTCCTAACTTATAGATATTAAGATTCTTGTATTTAACTACTTAGCTAACAAATTAAATAATAAATTAACACTTAAGATACTACAGGTTGGAGAAAATATTAAGGAGGTCTAGCGTTAAGATTTTCCCAATTATCGGAATTCTTCCCTATGTCTTCTATACTTTTGCCTAGTATTCTCTACCGATCATGAGTATTCCACGTGTAATATTTCTCTTCCGAGTAATTACGACAATTTACTAGACATACTCTCTCGAGTTATGCTAGTTGGCTTTAATTACAGCTCACTTAGATTGCACCCAAGGATTCATTATCCGTTCCACTTTTAAACCCTTAGTTATTGTTTCCTTACATACGTCGGGAGTGATGTTGTTAAACAGATACCTAAATATGAACTCTTTTCCAAGTAATACATACTAAATAGACACAACTAATTTAAGTCCCTTCATTCAACAACAAGAATAATATATTTGAACAAATAAAGAAAATACTACGACTCAATTATATAAAAACATAACAAGAATTTATCCTACAAAAGGTTCCATCAAAACCCTAGATAACAAATTAGCTATTCATAATAGTATGTAAACTACAATACTAAAATCCATAACCAACAATAAAAAATAGGAAGAGGAAGGAAAAACTCGTAGAAGAATTCCCCGCCTTGCTCATATTGTGTCTCTACCTCCTTAGGTTGAATCTGTGTCTCAAATCTGTCCAACCTCCTCAAAATACCATTTTTCATGTATATATACCAAGTAGGGTCGGGACCAAACAATTATACCTTATCCAATGCGAAAAAGGACATTTTTTTCGAGAAGGACATGCGCGGTCGTGCTTGGACCGCGCATATCCACTTTGATACTGCCATACAAGTATCGCCTGAGTGCGGGTGCACTCTTGGCGTGCATTTTTCACCATGTTCTGTTGAGAGTTTGGAAAAACATAAAATATGAAATTTGTAACCCTTCGGGTTAGCTTCCCAACTATATGTTGTCGATCCCAAATGAAGTTCTGAGCTAAATATTATGTGAATTTTACTAGATAGTATGCAATATGCCTATTCGATTCGTTGTTCGTTCTTTACTATCAGCCATTGATCCCTGAACACGATCCCGGCTTATTTCTTTAGGCTTTTACCCAGACGTCAAAGTTCTAAATCACTTGAGTTTATTCCATAATATCTGTATAGCTCAAAATCACTCCTACAAGGGAGAAAACACACCATTAGAGCAGGAGATGCGGAGCCGATATCCTCGTTTGTTTGAGGCTCCAGGTATGTTTCTTGACCCGCTCGAGGACGAGCGTTTGTTTTAGTTGGGGAGCATGTGAAGACCCAGCCCATCGTCACGTGTGTTACCGCCCCGTTTCCCTGTTTTATGCTTTTTTATATTTCATCATATGTGTTTGTAGAGTTTGAATTGATTCGGTCAGAGTTTGGTTGGAATTGAGACAATTAGTCTCTTTAAGAGAAGGCTAGTTTGGAAAAGTCAACCGGATGTTAACTTATGAGTTATAGGGCTCAAATTGGTTTTTGACGATTTGGCTAGTTTCGGATGGTGATTTATGACTTGGGAGTGAAATCGAAACTGAATTTGGAGGACTGATGTAGAATTAGGCTTGAATTAGCTAAGTTTGAATTTTGCCGAATTCTGATTGATAGGTGAGATTTTGATCCGGGGGGGTCAGAATGGTGTTATGAGAGTTGTTGCAGCTTTGTTAGGTGATTTTGGATGTGTCTGCAAATTTTCAGGTCAATCGGACATCGTTTGGTCGGGTTTTTGATCGAATGTGAGTTTCAAAAGTATTAGTTTAACTTAGGCTTGAATCTGTCGTAAATTGATAATTTATGGGATATTGGTTGTGTTTTTATGATTGGAACATGTTCGTATGATGTTTTGTAATAGGTTGATTGTTTTGGTTGGGGTCTCGGGGGCCTCGGGAAATTTTCGGATGGTTGATCGGAGGTTTTGGGAGTTTGCTGCATGAAATAGCAGATGGTTTCTGGTATTTCCGCTTCTGCGGAAGGGGAGACGCCTAAGCGGTGACCGCAGAAGCGGAGGATGAGCCGCAAAAGCGAATCTTGAGGAAAAGGCTGGGATCGCGAAAGCAGAAATTTGACCACATATGCGGTTATTGCTGAGGCGGACGTTGGCCGCAGAAGTGGGCCTTGGGAATTAAGTTGGACCGTGTAGGCGGTCGTGTGGGCGCTTAAGCAAAGACCGCAGGAGCAGTCAGTTGACCGCGTAAGAGGAAATCGGGCAGGGTTTAATGAACAGTGATTTCGCAAGGTTGAAAACAAAGAGAAGAACATTTTGAGCTCGTGCTAAGACAAATTTAGGAGCAATTTTGAAGAGTATTTTGGGGGAAAACATCAAGTATGGATTCTTGGACCTAGAATACGTCTTTATAGTGTAAAAACATGGATTGAACACAAAGAATTCAAGGTTTTTGAAGTTAAAAATGGTGGTTAGGTCTTGAAACCCAAGTGTGCTTAAAGTATGGATTTGAGGGGTCAAATGGACTCTGATTCTTGTAAATTTGATATGTATGGACTCGTGGAGAGACGAGGATTCCGGTGATATGAATTTTGTAATTTTTTGAGAAGTGGGTCCGAGGCTCAAGTTTTTCCAAATTCGTATTTTTGGGTGTTTTTCGAGTTCTTTCTATTGGGTAATGTCCCATTAGCTTATTATAACATATTCCTTGTGGTTTTGATCAGATTCCACGCTCGAGGATGTCGATTTGTAAGGAACGCGCAAGTCGAGCTAGGACGTTGGCCGGTTCAAGGTGAGTAATGGTTATGAATGATATACTGAGGGTTTGAAACCTCGTATTTGCATTATACGGTGCTATGTTGAGATGAGACACGCGTCTTGTGTTGAGCGTGGTGATGTATTTGTTGGGGACTCGGACGCTGTCCGTCCCGATTGATGACGTATTGTATTTCTCTACTGAGACTGAGCTTGTACTCGCATAATTTGGGCTAGTTGTCATGTTTGGGGCCTTGTGCTGATCTGTAGAATTCCCAGGGAGTATGTTGAGCTGATTGACCTCACTTTACCCATTGGACACATACCAATTGTCCTTAATTTTGACTGTAAATCATGAAATAAATCGGACTTTTGTAACTGGCACCCTGAATGAGCAATACCTAGGGTTGAATACCCTGTCTTAGCCGAGTGGGCCCAAGAGGCCAAGTCTATAATGACTGAGTGGGGTCAAGGGCCCCGTAGTGAGGCTAATTGATATATATATATATATATATATATATATATATATATATATATATATATATATATATATATACACACACACATCGGGTCAGGATGCACGCCGCGGCAGTATATACATACACATGTATTTGGATTGAACTGTATGCCGTAGTAGTATATTATATGGATCGGACTGCACGGCGCAGTAGTATATTATATGGACCGGAATGCACGCTGCAGTGATATATGGATCAGACTACACGCTGCAGTATTATAGCGCTTGGGCTGAAGGAGCCCCGCCGGAGTCTGTACACACCCCTAGTGAGTGCAGTCGACTATATTTATTGGATCGGGTTGCACGCCGCAGCGTCATATATATTATATTGGATCGAACAGATCAAATGACTCGAGACACTATGTGATGCCATAACACCTCCTATTGGACACATGCAAGACATGATTGAGCTATTTTTTTGAAAATTAACCTATGTGGCCAAGAATGGATATAAGTGCAAACTCAACAAAGGTGAACTCAAAGATATGAAAAGACCTCACTAAGGCTTATATGGATTCAAATACACAATAATCATGACCCAAAATTAATTTGCATAAATGACCCTTTTTGCAAAAATGGCCTATGTGGCCGAAAATGACAAAAATGCAAACTCAAAAAAGACGGACCTTAATGTAATTTGACACCTAGTTGTGGTCTCAAGATCCTAAGACATGGTTTATTGAACCACTTTTCCGAAAATGATCCTATTTTGCAAGAATAGCCGATGTGGCCGAAAGTGGCTAGAAATATAAGATTTGGCTAAGATCCAGCAAAGCCAAGACCTAAGACTCACTAGGAAGATTGAACCCTATGTGGATTGCCTACGTATCACGTCTCGAAAGACGAGAATCAGGTTTGCGTAATTCGAAAATATTAGATATGGGATAGAATTAAAAAACGCATCTAATTTGAAAAAACTATGTTTTCGTCAAATGATGGAAAATGCAAAATATTTTTGAATTTTCTTTTTTCTCCTTTTTTGGAATTTTTTGGAAAATGATGGAAGAGTGTAAAATCTTTTTGGATCTTTTCTTTTGAACTTTTGGAAAATTATGAAAGAAAAATGTGAGTGGGCCCTACTCGCTTCATTTTATAGTTCACCATCAAATATCGTTGGTCCGTCAAATGACCATTTTACCCTTAAAGAGATGCAACATGTATCACGTATGGATGATTAAATGTCTATTTGGGCCATAAACCCACTTTGACATAATTTGGATAGGCCTCCTACAGCGGTGCATGGTGCCTAGGACCGATCCCTACTAGGTTTAAATGATATGATGCACATAAGTATGACATAAGGGTTGATCTACGGTTGGGGTTCACTAGACAAGGAAATTCGGGGCGGCACGTGGTCGATGGCGACTGCTCTAGCTATCCGCCTACTCCACGCTCCCACGCCACCCCTTTAACAACACGGGTGATCACAAAAAGGCCATGTACATTCAAACGTACTCTGGAAGACTTGATATAGAAAGAAGACTCGGGGTTATGCAAATAATGACAGTTATAAAGCAGTAAACACATAAAGAAAAAATTGTAAACAAATAAGCAGCTAGCAAATAATAAAAAGACATAAACAAAATAAAATCAAATAAAGCAAACAAAACACATAAAAAACTCAACCGAATATCCTAAAAGCCAACAAGATCAAGTATTAGCTCGAACCTGCAAGTCCACAGCAGAGTCGTCAGAGATGTCACGCCCTTTTTTTAAAAACAAACCTCACTAAACCCTCTTAAATTAATAAAAAGATTTTAGTAAAGCTTGAAAAGGGTTTTTCAATTAGAGAGTGACCAAGATTATGTTCAAAAGAAAAACTTAGAGTTGCCACCTGACATTTGATTTCAGTGTGTCAGGTCATCATTTTTTCTAAAAATAATTCATCCTTTCAAAACACTTGAGACTCTAAAACTAAGTCTACACTAGAGATTAGGGTAAGGGGGTTCATTTGACTCAGGGAGAAGGTGTTAAGCATTTCTCGAGTCCCATGAAAGTCACGGTTGCGTACTCTATCAAGTTGACTTTCAAAATATTCAACTTGAGGTAAAACAAACACAGAAAAATAAACACGCAAAAGGGCTCGAGGTCGTCCCCACCTAATAGAATAAAAATAAGAATAAAATACTACATTATGTTTCCTTCACAAATGCGTCATGACCTCCAAAATATTTACAAAGTACTTCGGGGCATTCCCCTGGTTAAAATACATACAAATTCATTGGGGCATTCCCCAGATAAATTTAACTACGGGAACAATCTCTCGCCTCAAAATTAACAAAATCCTAAAATTTGGCTACCCAGGTGTGGTCGGCTAAACATGCTCCTAACGATCAAAGCAATAAAACGAAAATAAATGAAACATTTGTGCTTTAATTTCTTTTTCGATTTAAGAACCTGACCCTCAATAGTCTCCTTTCGGAACTACTTCTTTTCCTTTCTCTCTCTGCTGACGAATGCCTCTTTTCTCTTCTCTGAAGTCTACAACAAACAAGTGGGAGAGGCAGGATTCGAACTTACGTAAAGACCCCGCTCTTTCTAATTCAAAAAAAAGAGGGGAGCCCTAAACCCTGAGGATCACTCGACCCCAACAGGTCATAGAAAATATGGTATGGCAAGATTTTCAATGCTCGAGGGTAACTAAGACAGATCCAAACCGGCAAGCTAGTCTTTATAGAAAAACTTCTCCTGAGCAATTCACGAGTCTCTGAAGCGGAATAAGAGCCTCCCCCGCTCTGAATAGAGGCTTAGCTCGTAAAGCCTATTCCCTCTCGACAACGGGAGAACAGAACTCTGGGTCCCGAATTCCCCCGCCGAGCGCGATGGCAAGAATTGATCGAGCGAAGAATCACAGTTCTCAGCTATCACATTCAGCTTGGGGGATAGAAAGCGGGTTGTCGGCAAGCGTGACGAGAGGGCGAGGGTAAAGAAAGAAGGGTGGAGTGGGCACACTTTTACTGTGCTTAGATTGGCATGGTTGTCCCCCTTTGCTGGTTGAGGCTCGGACTTTGACTCCAAAATTTAACACATGCTAACACCATCAAAGATCATCAAATTAGTAAAATTGCAAGAAAATGCACCGCTCTAACGTATAATAGAATGTAGCAACAAAAGGAACATGTAACAGAATATAGCAACAAAGGAGGAAGTTAGAGTGAACCTCAAGCAATTAGAGTAGCACGACGGGAATCGAAATCGAAACTTGACGGACGAATCTCACCAAACGAGATCCCAAATTAGACCGAGAAGCTGAAAATCCTGTCGGAATCTTGGATTGTCACAAAAAACTCAACAAAACACGGATTCATACTCGAATTTTAATTAAAATCTATCCTTGGACAACATTCTGGAACCGAAAAGTTATTAAGCAAAATGTTTCTTCCCTTAATACAAAATGAATATAATTGTGACGACCCCACTCGTCGCCTCATGCGTTTCCATACTGTTTTCCCCGTTTTATGCCTCTTCATGTTTCATTATATATGTTTGGTGAGTTTGAAATAATTCGGATAGAGTTTGGTAAGAAAAGAGACAATTAGTCTCTTTAAGGAAGGTTTGGTTTGGAAAAGTCAACCGAATATTGACTTGTCAGCTAGAGGGCTCGAATGTGATTTCCGACAATTGGGTTAGCTTTGGGAGCTAATTTGAGGATTAAGAGCACAATCGGTAGTAACTTTGGAGGTTCGGTGTAGAATTAGGCTTGAATTGGCAAAGTTAGCATTTTGGCGATAACCGGTTGATAGGTGAGATTTTGATTCGAGGGTCGTAATGGAATTCCGAGAGTTTCACTAGCTTTGTTAGGTGATTTTTGATGTGTGTGCAAAATTTCAATTGGATTGGAGGTGGTTAGGTTGGGTTTTTGATCGAATGTGAGTTTTGAAAGTTTTGGTTAAACTTAGGCTCGAATCCGTTGAGAATTGATGATTCTTGTGTTGTTAGACGTGTTTTTGGCACTTTTGTTCCCAGGGGCCTCGGGTGTTTTCGGGTGGTCAATTAGACCAATCTTGGCTTGTGGAAGTTGCGGAAAAATAGAAGAAGTGTTGCAGAGATTTTGCTCTATGCGATCGCATATGGAGCATTGCGATCGCATAGGAGGCCTTGGAAGGGGTTCATATTTTCTCTATGCAATCATGTAAGAGGTTGTGCGATTGCATAGGTTTGGAAGGTTGGTCAGCGTTCGCATTTGTGGTGTTGCGATCGCGTAGTGTAATGGGACCTGGGACCCCTGGTGGCATTTTGTTCTATGCGAACGCGGAGCTTGGAGTGCGACCGCATAGGTGTGAGAGGTTGTGCCCTGAGATCGCAGGGGCAGTCATGCGATCGCATAAGAGGATTTTTGGGAGGTTTGATTTTTGTGCTATGCGATCGCAATAGTGGTGATGCGATCGCATAGGGTTACTTAATGCCTGGGCAAAATGTTTTAAGTCATTTCATCCGCAATTTCGGTCTAATTTCCACCATTGTTGAGCGACCTTGGGAGCTTTTGGCGAGAGTTTTAGAGGGCTTTGACTGGGAATCGATTGGAGGTAAGTCCTATGGCCTAGAAACATCATCTATGTGCGATTTCAACACCTTAAATTCATGGAATTTGATTAAAAGGGAAGAACTAGGGCTTGGGGTTTTTAATGAGAAATTGGAATTTGAGGGAGCATTTGAGCCCCGATTTTGATGGATTTTATATGTATAGACTCGTGGCAAGAGAAGGATCGTATTGATGCCAAATTCTTTGGATTTAGAGAAGTGGGCCCGGGGCTCGGATTTTGCCAACTTCGTAATTTTTTATGTTTTTTAAGTATTTTCGATTGTATTATGTTTCTTTGGCACATTGTAATAAATTCGTTGTGGTTTTGGTCAGATTCGACGCGCGAGGAGGTCGATTCGAGAGGAAAGGGCATTGCGGGCTAGTCTTCGGCTGCCTTGAGGTGATTAATAGATGTAGATGATGACATGAGGGCTTGAAAACCCGATATATCACACTAGGACGTTGTATTGAGGCGAGACACGTACTCTATAGTGAGTGCGGGGTCGTTTGTGGACGGGGACTATGGCTTAGTCCATCCGAGTGATGTTTATATTGTGTTATTGACTAGAAATTGATTAGTAAACATCCTACTTGTATTGTTTTGAGCATATTCGGGATGCATGCCGATTATTTGGATCTCTTAGGGATTATTGTCACTGTTTCCATGACGTTGAGCATGTTTACATGATATAAGTCCTGAGTTAAACACTGTCTCTAAATGATTAGTAAATTTCTAAGGTTTTAAACACTTAAGATATAATTCCTGATAATTGGAACTAAAAATGATAAATTTGATTGTGCCTGTGTGGCTTGCATGCATGTAACTAGACTGATTGTGGATCGGGCTACATACCGCAGCGAATGCTACGATGATATTGCGCTTGGGCTTTAGGGGCCCCTCCGGAGCCTGAACCCCCACAGTGAGTGCGGTTACCCAAATGGTTCGGGCTGTACGCCTCAGCTGTTATATGCATTTTGCATTCATGCATTGATAGCTAGTAGTTTTATCTGTCATTGATTTGATGTTGTTTTACCGTTAAATGTGCTAAATTGTTAGTTTCAGGTTTGCATTGTGGTGTTATCGAGATTTCTTACTTTTAGTCATTATACATGTCTATTACCACTGAGTTGGAAGTACTCACTTTACTCCATGCACCATGTGTGCAGAATCAGGAGCATCGAGAGCTTACTCGTGTTGCTTGTTGTTCCCAGATTTGTCCCGAAATTGTCGAGGTAGCTGCTAGGCGTCCGCAGGACCCGACTCCTCCCCTATCACTTTGTTTTTCCGCATCTTAGACTCTCATTTGTTTAGACTTGCTACTCAGTTTTATTTAAAGGCTCTAGATTCGTGACCCCTTGTCTGTTGGGAGTTGTATTGGTAGTTGTTATGATTTTCGTACTATTTCTATCTATTATCACCGGTTTGAACTATATTGTCTCAAATTTTAACTCTATTAAATGGAAATGGGTTTCGTATTTGGGTTGAGAGTGTTCAATGGTCGGGCTTGCCTAGCAATTATTATTGGGCGCCATCACCACCGAGATTGGGGTCGTGACAATAATAAGAGCCAATTGGTGAATTTACAGTTTGATCATAATACTCCAGAACATATGACTTCCAAGAAAATAGTCCATTTCCAGCAAATCATATTAACATGCCTAATAGATTCAAATCCGGAGGTGATCCAAAACAGCCAACGCCTTAAGAGCTTTACAATCGCCGCAGATTCTTCAAAAATATTGTCTAAATGGGAAGCTAACTAGGGACCTTTATCAAGAACGGAATAGGAACCGCAACTAGCGATGACGGACGGAACACCTATCGACCTCGGCTCTCCACTGATGACTGAAGTTGACAACTGTTGCTGCCGGAATTTCAACTTCGAACCCAAAATTGTCACCAATCAAAGACTGAATAACGACGAACCAAGCTCTGAAAAAGGCGACGTGAGTTCCTAGTTAAGTTTTCAGCGATTTGGCGGCCATTAGTGCTATTTTTGGTGAGTTCCGGTGGTGGAGGAACAACAGCTGATCTGCTGTGAAGGTGAAGGAGAAGAAGCGGGGATGTGCTGGTATTGGAGAGGGTGGTTATTTGTCATAGGAGACGGTGGGGTCTTGGGCGGCTATGAGGCTTCAGAGTTCTAGGGTATAGGGTTCAGCTCTCATTGAAGAAGAAGGCATGCCCCTCTAACGTTAGGTCTTGTATTGTCTTGTAATTTTTTTTTGTGAAATTAATATTGGCCATAGGATTAAATTCAAGTAGAGGGCCGGGATTAAAAGGTTATGGGTTGGGTTAGTGGGTGAATTGTGTCAAGACGATTGGGCTATGTGAGTTGGGTCATAAATTTGGGCTATGTGAGTTGGGTCATAAATTTGGTTTTTAATTATATAATTCTTGCAAATTGGCTAAAAATATTAATTTCTTTTCTAAAATAATACCATAAAATTGTAAAATTAATCCTAATTAACTAAAAAAACTATATTATGACATGAAATTATTTTTTTGATATTTTCAAGGATTATATTAAACATAAGAATGGCTTAAAAATAATATATTTTTTTTAAATACCTAATATCTTAATTAAATAAAGAAAAAATAAATCTATTTTTGTATTTTTTAATTTTGTGATAAAAGTAATGCAAAAGAGTCAAAATTAATTGAAATAACTACATTAGGCCTGAACTAAATATTTAAATACTAAAATATGTAAAAACTTGGGGAGGGTCAAAAATCACATGTCTACAAGGCTAATAGAAACGTAATATACTGCTTTAACTCCAGAATGTCTAAATAACTGAAAGAAAGGAAAGTTATCTACTAAATGCGGGAATAAGATAAAGAGTCCTGGTGTGCGGACAAGGTAGATGTACCTCGAAGTCTCTGCTAGATATCTCTATCTCGGGGATATTGCGCTTGGGTAGAGGTAGCTGGATATGCACATGAAAAACATGCACAGAAGGGGCATGAGTACACCACACGGTACTCAGTAAGTGCCAAGCCTAACCTCGGTGGGGTAGTGACGAGGAAGGTCAAGGCCCTAGTGCTATAAAACATAATAAATGATAAGATAACGAAAACAGTTTAAATGAAGTCTACATCGAGAATCTAAACAGGATAAATAAGGAAAAGCAATAATAGAAAGCAGAAAACAAGACAAATCAAGGGAATACTGCCCACAACATAGATAACAACCGGGGGTCTCTTGGTATCATCATCTTATATATATATATATATATATATATATATATATATATATATATATATATATATATATATATATATATATATATATATATATATATACCATCTGTGCTAGGGATCTCTTGGTATCCTGCGCTATTAGTCCAGAACATAACACGTGCAGAAGATCTCCCGGGATGTCGTCCCGTAGTCCCAAATTTAAACACACAATAACTCAAAATATTAGAACAAATGCTAAAGTTCAAGAGCAGTAATAGATATTGCTCGCCAAACATGCTTCACAAAGTACAACCAGACAATTTAAGCAAATAGACAAGTAAGTCAACTAAACGTGCTTCCCTAAGCTAACACAGTTTAAACTTGCAATTAAATTAACAGGCAAACAAGAAAACTCAATTTAAATACTTTAAGTAAAAATAGATTTTCAACAATTACCTCAAGTACGCGCTCGTCACCTCACGTACGAGGGATTCAAATATCAATTATCATGTCCTAAGGGGAAAGGTCCCCCACACAAGGTTAGACAACCACTTACCTCGAACCGGCACAAAAATCAACTAGAAACCACGCCTTTTTCACGAGTATCCGACTACAAATTGACCGAATATATTCAATTCAATTATATATCGTAAATAACATAGCAAGCAACTAATTCTACCATTTAATTCAAAGCTAAGGCACGAAATTAGGTAAAATAACCAAATGCCCCTCTGGACAACGTCTCAGAATCGGATAATTTTCAGAACCTTCGTACTCTCAAGAGTCTAACCATATAAAAATCTCTCAAATTGGAGGTCAAACACCCACTCAAAACTCCCTTCGCGATCGTGAGGGACAGACCGCGAACGCGAAGGCCTGGCTGACGAACCTATATGAACACGAAAAACGAAACGCAAACGCGATGGAGGAAATTATCGAGGTCCGAATTTGCATTACATAAACGGGAAGAACAAACTGGCATAGGTACGCGAATGCACGACAGTCTACGCGAACATGGTAAATAAGCAAGCTGGTGTTCGCAAATGCAGAAGTGGTTACGCGAACGTGAAGAGGGAATTTCCCAGGTGGTCAATTAAGCCTTCGCGAACACGAAGAAGGGATACCAAAAGCAGCAATAACAGTTCAAAAATAGGAGAAAATGACCCGTTGAGCATCTGAAATACACTTGAGGCACCTAGGACCTCAACCAAACCTACTGACATATCCCATAACATCATTCAAACTTGTACCAATCCATAAACCACCTAAAACAATACCGAAAACTCAAATTAGTCAAGGATTTGAGCCTAAGAACTTCAAATTCCATAAAAAATACGCTTTCGATCAAAAACCTAACCAAAACGCGTCCAAATGACCTGAAATTTTGCGCACACATCCCAAGCAACATGATGAAGCTACCGTAACTTCCGGAATTCTATTCCGACCCTTGGATCAAAAACTCACTATCGGACCGAAAATTTTAATAATTCAAACTTCGACATTTCGAGCCTAAATGACCTACGGACTTCCTTCGAACATACTCTCAACCCCGAAATCACCTAATGGAGGTAACGGAACCATCGAATCTCCATTTTGAGGTCGTCTTTACACTATTCTGACTACGGACCACTTTCCAACACATAAGCTCTCATTTAGGGACTAAGTATCCCAAAACTCTCTGAAACCCAACACCGAATGTTTTGGCAAACCAAAATAGCATAAATGAACTTAGGGGAAGCAGTTAATCGGGGATCGGGGCGTTAATTATTATGACGACTGGCCGGATCGTCATAGAATAGTATCAGGCCTTGACTTTACATCTGTTTGTCCATCTACAATTGAGGCTCGTGCTGCTAAATCCTCACCTAAATTCTATAATTGTTATTTTTCATCTACAATGTCATTTTTTGCGCTCGAATATGCCATTGAGTTAATTCTTCGGGAAGCCTGTTGATCACCACATATTTGTCTTATCCCCCATTGTGAAGGGAACTTGATAACCTGATGTAGGGTAGATGGAACAATATCTATTTCGTGAATCCACGAATGCCGAGAATCATATTATATGCCATGTCCATTTATATCACTTGAAATTTGGTGTCTTTGACTACTCCTTCTGTGAATGTGGTAAGTTTTATCCCATTTTGTTACAACGCTCAAGTTTTCAAAATCAGATAAGGTCCATGCTGTGGGTACTAATTTATCATCAGCTTGCATCTCGTTTACCACTCTTAACAGAATGATATTTGCAGAACTACCTAGATCAATAAAACTAGTTTTACGTTAGTATCATGTACAATTATAGATATTACCGGTGCATCATTGTGTTTGATCAGCATGTCATTTGCGTCTGCATCATCAAATATTATATATTTTCTTCCAAAACTTGACGAACTCGTTTCCCCATGAGTGACTGTGTTTTTTTATGCCTTTTTTGTTGTCGTACATGTTACACCATTGACCTCCTCCCCTCCACTTATGACATTAACCATTTTATTTGGTGACGGAGGTTTCGGCGGTTCTTGTCTATTCTTCGTATATGCTTACTTTTCCTCTTCACTAAACAATTCAGTTAAGTAACTTTGTTTTAATAAGTGCACAACTTCACCTTGTAGCAATCTGCAATCCACTATTTTGTGACCATGATCGTTGTGAAACTCGCACAAAAAATCAATATTTCTTCTGTTTGGGTTCAATCTCATTTCTTTTGGCCGTCATACTTTATCTCTCTTGCTTCTTAAAACACCCACCAACTCGGATGTGCTAACATTAAAATTGTAACCACTAATTTTTGCCTTTCAACTTCTGTTGTTGTCTCGCGTGTCTCGCTCCTTTCCGAACCTTGGCGACTAACCAGAATCTTTGTCCCTTGATCTAGGGTCATACTTTGGGTTTTCATGTTTTGAACGTGAATCCCATCCTACTAGTCTGATATAAGGTTCGTACCTATTTTTACAGGATATTTTTTCAATTTATGCCCACCTTGAACTTACTCTTTCATCTTTCCGAGACTGAGTGATCGTGTCTTCTTTTACCCGCAGCTTTGTGTTGAATCTATTATTGTTCTAAGTTATTACAGGAAATTCTTGTAAGATTTCTTTGAGTCTCCTCATGGATTCCAAGCTTTTTTCATTTAGATTACTGGCAAATGCCATAGCCGCCCAGTTGTCGGGTACACGCAGCAACATCATCCTTTCACGCTGGAACCTGTCTACGAATTCCCTGAGTAGCTCCATACCTCCTTGTTTTGTTTTGAAAATGTCTTCCATCCCTTTTTCAACTTTTTGAGCTCCCGAATGTGCTTTTATAAATGAATCTACAAGCTCAGCAAAAGAATTCAATAGAATTTTCAAGTAAAAGAGAATACCATGGTGTTTCTCCCAATTTTTTAACAAATACCAATTCAATTTCTTGCTTTTTTACACCAGTTGTAAATATAGTTACCCGATCTCGTGGATTAGTTGTTCTATCGTACTTCAGGATAGAGGGCATCTTGAATTTTTTTGGAATTGGAAAAGGAGCGACGCTTAGCTTCCAAGGTTGTTGAGAGTATTTCTCAATATTTATTCTCTTGATTATAGGTGGTACACCATGTATCTGCTCTATGCGATCACTTTGCTCCTTGAGCTGCTTCTGCAAAGTTAGTACTAAACTTTATAAATCAGAATTAACTGGGATACCTGACCCTCTATTGCGAGATTCACTGAGAGTTCCTTCGATGCCCGAATTAGTGAGTCCTGAGAGGGAATTTTCTATGGTTGCAGTGTTGTTTGGAGGTAGAGTTGATGGTGCAGTTGGCAATCTATTGACAAAAACTTGAGGAGCATTGTTGACATGTTCGGTGACTAATTACTTCAATGCTGCATCAATAGTTTGATCGTTCTCATTTTGGTCATTCATATTCGATTCCGATTTGTCAGTTCCTTCTCGAGATTGTCGAGGAGAGTTTCATGGTGAGGGAATTGAAGTTCCATCTCCTTGTTGATTTGGCTGATTCAATCGATGTTGCTGATTTTGTTGCTTTTTTAAGTTTTGTTGGTCGTTGACGTTCGACATGATTTCTTTTTTTCTTTTTTTTTTTTTGATAGAAGAATGGATTTGGAAAGTGAGAAGTTTATCATATTTCCGGTAACGGAATCAATTTGTTTAACCAAAAAATAAAATTTTTGGTCAAAGCCTATTTTTAAAGTAACCGGGTTACTTATAATCAGGAAAAACAATATTTGTGCAGTAATGAAGAAAACATGAAATATCAATGCAATCAAGCAAAAGTAAATAATTGTATTCAAGTAATAATCAGAACATGTCCATACAAATAACATTTCCATTACTTATGTAGTCCTCTCTAAGTACGTCTTTCCCTTTTATGATCAATTTATTATGAGTATTTAATGACATTAATGAAACGTTATAATTGGTAATCGTAGATGTTTCGTAAAGATTCTGTAACGTTTATAATCATTCAAGCTCATTAATTGAAGATCAATGAACATGTTCTTTTTATCGTCTTGATTCATACGATCGGTGCCTATTCATATTACTAAAGAGACTTGATTAACCATTTCTTTCTCGTCTCTTAGACATTTTGCTCGTGCCTATTGAGACTCACATTTCTTTAAGCAATCTTCCACGGTTGTCACTTTTTCAATGATCCACGTGTCTTCCTACGTCAGCCATATAATTAATTCCAAGTGCAATATTAACTTTTTCCAATACACTCACAAAATATATGTGCCCTATTTTATACCAAATGTTTAAAAGTTTCCTTTTTTTTTTAACCGTGTCTAGTCAAATAAGTTCACATAAATTAAAATGGATGTTTAACTTTGATATTATTACTCTCTTTTTGGTAGTGCTTTTCTACCTATATATAATCAATACAAGCATTAGTTATACTACATATTTAATATTATTTTATACATAAGAAATCGTGGCATTAGCAATGTAGTTGTAGAACATATATAGGCATATATAAAGACAAACTGCTCTTTCAAAATCTTTAATGCACCAAATTAAGTAGTCGATAAAAAATAATCATAGGATAATTAATTCTATCATTATTATATACATTATATTCTGTATTATTTTTATATACTTTGCCAAATCATCCCTTACGAATAAAATAATAATCGTATAGGATAAATAGAATCCATTCCTTTTAGTTTAAAACTTTGTGTCCGAGCTCTAAAAATAAAAATAAAAATTCTGGTAAAGAATATATTTTTTAATGAACTTTACAGGATAAAATCTGAATTAATTGGAAGATAATATGAAATATCAAATACGGAATGCAGCCGAAAAATAAGCGGTAAGCGGCAGCGGGTGTCATTTGGTTTTGTCGTATGTTAACTCGGGTAGTGGCGCTGACACCAACAGAGTTGCCGCAGTCACTTTCTAGGATTTCATCTGCCAATAATTGTGTTTAATTAGGGCACGTGCTAATCCTTGTCAGTTCAAACAATGACAAAAAATGAGACATCTGCTTGAACAAATTGCAACGAGACAATCGTGCTCTCCTCACATTTTCCACGTCATTTACAGACAACTCCTTTTGAACAACTCATGTCACACCTGGCCTAAATTATCTAATCTTTTTTTCTTTGAATTAAATATGACATCATTGTTAAAAAAACTACTAATACTTTCTCTCTCGAGATTTATGTAATGCACTTTTTTTTCAAATTTATGATATCTTTTCAGTTATATTATATTTTAGCTATCGTTGTTGCTTCTCTTTTTATGAATTTTTTTTATGCTTTTCTTAAGTCGAGAGTTTAATAAAAATAATTTATTTACATTCACAAAGTAGGGGTAAGCTGCGTATACATTATTCTCCCCAGATCTCATTTATGAAATTACACTGAGTTTGTTGTTGTTGGTTTAACTTATAATATCTTTTTACATTTAAGAGTGATTAAGTTTTAATTATATTTTACCCTTATTAATATTGTTATGTATGAATATTTATAACTTACTTTAAACACAACTTCTAAGAGTCATTGTTTCTCTTTTTTTTTTTTAAAAAAAAAAAAAACGGTATTGATCAATCAACTAACACAGACTCAATGAGTAGGACGTTTGAAAGAAAAAAAAAAGAATGAAAGAAAGACTATCATCACCTAAATTAAATTTAATACACATATAGTACTATATAGTTAATAATTAAGACATAGTCTCGTGTTTTTAATTTTTTATCGCAATAAGTGTAGAGACAATTCTCACCATCTTCCTTCCTTTTAACTCCCTTTCTTTAATCAGGTAATCCCTATGTAATAGATTGTTTTCTTCAAAAAAAAAAAAAAAGGAGTTTCATATATTGATACACACGCAGAATCATGCTGTGTAATATTTCAAATTTCTTTAAAATATTATGTAATCCCTATATATAAGAGCGTGTCATTATGGGAAAAGTAAAAATATTAAATTAAAGACTTTCAATATAAGAATGTCATTATTTTTATTTACAAAAAATAACAGGATGTGATATAACATAGAATGGAAAAAAAACACTTTTTGGGATTATTGTACAGTACACATAATATGATGTACTGGGCTAGCAACATGCCAATGTTAAACTATAAATTAAATAGGCAATGACTTAGATGAAAATTTCTTCACAAATTTTCATTTAAATTTCATAGTTAATTTTCGTCCATAAAAGTTTGAATGGTATAAGGTTTCATGGTAGTAGTTTTCCTTTTCTTCTATAAGGTTTGAAAGGTGCCCAAATTCTATTTTATCAACAATCTAAATATACACATGAATTTCTACATAATTAAAAAAAATGTAAAAAGGCACAAATGACTCCAACTATTAGCCAAGCACAAAAGTGTTTTATTTTGTATAATTAAGGGGCAATTTTAGCCCTTTTCCTATTAAAATTTTCAAAAAAGAAATCCATTATTATTTTGCTGATGAATATAGAATAACAAATATAGCATATTCACATTAGCATTATTTTTCGGATGGGGCCAAGGAATATATATGCATTTCTATTGTTTTGAACTCGCATAAGGTTAGAGATTAAGGAAAATCTAATTCAGATAAATCAAAGTTAAGTTTATATTTTGAGCTATATCTGAAAGCATGGCGGATTGAGAGAAGGATACAGTTTACATTCGATTCTGGCCAAAGAAAAAATGAGAGAGGGAATTCATTCTTTTTACCAGAGTAACAATGAAATCGTCGAAACATCTAGAAGAAGATCCACTATTGATATAGTGAGCTTTTGTTACATTGGACAATCAGAAATAAAAATGGGCTTATTCTGTTACTGTCCCAAATGAAAAGTATAGCCCAAAAAAAACTACAACTAGTTAAATAAAAACTATACAAGATCAGTGTTTGTGCTTAGGCTTAGAGGCTAGATAATTCATTAGCTCAACACCCCCACCCCCCACCCCCACCCCTCAAGTTGGAGGGGGAAACCACCTTCAACTTGCCCAAAAGATCATGATGAACAGTTCCAAGCAAAGGTTTGGTGAGGACATAAGCTAACTGTTGAGAGTAGGAACATGAGAGAGAGAAATCAGCCCATCAGAAAGTTTAGTCCGAATAAAATGACAATCAACCTCAATGTGCTTGGTCCGCTCATGAAAAACTGGATTCCTGACTATATGTAGAGCAGTCTGGTTATCACAAAATACAGAAAAATGAAGTGACACAGAAACACGAAGGTCAGTAAGCAGTCTAGAAAGCCAAGATAATTCAGCAACCACCTTACTAAGAGTCCTGTATTCTGCTTCAGCAGAAGATAAGGATACTACTGGTTATTTCTAAGACTTCCAACTTACCAAGCTACCCCCTAAAATCACACAGAAACCAGTAACAGACCTGCGAGTATCAGGACAAGCTGCCCAATCACTGTCTGAAAAGGCATGTATAGAAAAGTCAGGAGAGTTAGAATAGAAAAGCCCCAAATCCACAGTTCCCTTAAGGTACCTAAGAACATGCAGGGCAGCAGTCATGTGAGGAAGTCTAGGAGAGTTCAAGAAATGACTCAAATGTTGTACAGCAAATAAAATATCAAGTCTGGTATATGTCAAAAATAGGAGCTTGCCAATCAAGCTTCTATACTTGTCAGGAGAAGAGAACAAATCACCAGAATCATCATCTAGTTTGGCATTAAGGTCTAATGGACAAACTACATGAGAAACAGCAGCACAATCAAATTGTTGCAACAAGTCAAATACAAATTTCTTTTGATTAAGAAGTACTCCACCAGGAACAACAGACACCTCAATTCCCAGAAAGTAATGTAAAGACCCCAAGTCTTTAACCCTAAGCTGATCATCCAAGAAGTGGTTTAGGGCAGACATTTCAGTTGTATCATCTCCTGTGATAATAATATCATCCACATATACTGCTAGAAGCACAAGACACCCAGGCTGACCCTTTACAAACAAAGAGTAATCATTCAGAGAATGTATATAACCTCTGGAATACAGAGCTTGAGACAATTTGGCATACCATTGTCTTGAAGCCTGTCTTAATCCATAAGAGATTTTTTCAATTTGCACACAATGGGAGTGGAAACAGATGGAACAGTTGGATAAAAAATACTCAAACATGGAGGAAGTTTCATATACACTTCCTCATCTAGGTCACCATGCAAGAAGACATTGTTGACATCAAGTTGAAAAAGATCCCAATGTTTCTTAACAGCCACATCAATAAAGCATTTGACAGTAGATATTTTATCACAGGAGAACATGTTTCTATGAAATCAACCCCCTCAATCTGGGTGTCTCCTCTAATAACAAGCCTAGCTTTATATCTTTCAACACTTCCATCAGCCCTATATTTGATCTAATAGACCCACTTGCAGCCAATGGGTTTCTTACCAGGAGGACGGGGAACAACATCCCAAGTATGGTTGGCATCCAATGCATCAAACTCCTTTCTCATGACATCCTTCCAAGATGGGGCTGAAGCAGCTTGAGAATAATAAAGAGATTCAGATTCCAAAGTAGAAGTAGAAGAAGAAGATCCAGAAAAGGAAGGTAGTTGACACACATAATATTTGAGATAAGAAGGAATGATGTGTTGCCTTCCAGATCTTCTGTTGACATTAGGTTGTGTAGGGGAAGGAATAGCAGGATGTGGAATAGCAGGATTAAAGGATGGAATGGAAGTAGAAGGAACAGGTTCCGAAAATGTTGAGTCAGGAACAGAAGAAAGAGCAGGACTGGAAGTAGAAAGAAAAGGTGCAGGAGGATAAGGAAGAGGAGAACAAGGTGGGACAGAAATGTGTGTCCCAGAATTTTGGTGATCAGAAGAAGGGACAACAGGAGGTGGAAAAGAGAAAATAGAAGGACCAGAGGTAATTTTAGAATTAGTTGCAAAAGGAAAACATGTTTCATGAAATACAACATCACTGGACACAAAACACTTTTTGGAAGCTAGATCATACAACTTGTAACACTTTTTGGCAAAAAGGATATCCTAGAAAGACACATGAAAGTGCTCTAGGTTTGAGCTTATCTTTCTGTGGAATGGGGATAGTAGCATAAGCAAGACAACCAAATGATCTTAAATGTGAGCGATTAGGAGCCTTACCATATAACACTTCATAAGGGGATTTGTTTTAAGAGTTCTGGATGGTATCCTGTTAAGCAAGTATGTAGCAGTTAATAAACAGTCCCCCCAAAAAGATATGGGCAACTTAGACTAAAAAAGTAAGGCTCTACAAGCTTCAAGAAGTGTTCTATGTTTTCTTTCAACAACACTATTTTGTTGAGGAGTGTGGGGACAGGTAGTTTGATGAATAATGCCCTGTTTGTTGAAGAAAGAAGTATCATCAAGACTAGACCCCAATTCCAAGGCATTGTCACTTCTTATAGTTTGGACAGTAGCACTAAACTGAGTTTTAACCATAGACATGAAGGACTTAATCATGCAAAAGAAATTGCTCTTAGACCTCAGTAGATGTGTCCAGGTGGCCCTAGAAAAATCATCAACTATTGTAAGAAAATATCTTGAGCCAGAGGAAGTTGGTGTGTGGTAAGGACCCCAAGTATCTAGATGAATTAACTGGAAATGTCTGCTTGTACTGATGGAACTATCAGGGAAAGGAAGCCTGGTTTGCCTAGCCACAGGACAGATAGAACAAGGAAATGGTTGTTTAGAAGCAAGGGAAAATGACAAAGCAGAAATGTGTTTCATATTTGCAAAAGGGATGTGAGCCAGTCTTAAATGCCAAATGAAATTCATGTCATTTGCATCAGCATTATTACAAATGGAGCTATTTACATTGAAGGTAAAGCAACAGTCTTAGAGCTAGAAGAACAAACAGGATTACAAGAATCAGAGAAAGAACACACAGAAACAGACTTGCAACAATTAGAAGAAGAATGTGAAGGTGGCACCCAAGCAAGCTTGTACAGACCAGCCTCCTCTTTATCAAGATCCAGAGGCATCCTCAGAGAAGGGGCCTGTAACATGTGAAGAAAACAGGAAGTTGCAGTAAACAAGACTATACAGTGCAACTGTTTTACTAGTTCGTGAACAGAGATTAAGTTGTGTTGAAAAGAAGGAACAAACAACACATTATGAAGAGTGATGAATGGAGTTAAAGTAAAAGATCCGGTGGAAGTCACTTTCACTTTGTATCCATTGGGAAGAGTTACAAGATAAGGTATAGCTAAGGGTGTGATATTAAAGAGTAAACTTTTATTAGATGTCAAATGGTTAGAAGCCCCTGAATATATTATCCAGGTGATAGAATTAATTTGAGTAAGCATACAGAGTTTGGAATCAGAAACAGGACTCTCAGTTAGCATAGTACCAGCAAAGTTGGCAGTACACATGGGAGCAAGAGCCTGAGCATTGGAGTCTCCCAACTGAGTCTGTTGTAACAAAGTCATCAGTTGATCATATTGCTGTCTGCTCAAACCTGGAATCACAGACCCTTGTCCATCCACATTTGGAACAGACTGATGACCCTCAGTGGAATTTTCATTAAGATCAGATGTGTGCCCTTCATAAGGGTTGAAATGAGCACCAGTAGTTACATGAGCAGCAACAGTTCTCTTTCCTTTGTTAAACTTGGGGCTTTGTGGATACCCATGAAGCTTGTAACACTTATCAATTAAGTGCCCAGACTTCTTGCAGTATCTACAAAATAAAGATCCCTTGGTCTGGTCAAAATTAACTCTTTGTGTATACTGTCTGAGAGAAGAAGAGTTGGATACTGCATTGATTCATTCCAAAAGAAGATGCAGGATTTTTGTTTGTATTAACACTGAAAGACATAGAATCAGGATTGAATTGGGAGATGGATTGGACTTGTCTTTGTTTCTCATCATTGAGGAGTATGTTATAGGCACTGTCAAAAGTAAGGGGAGGCTGCATCATCATTCATCAACATGTTGCTCCTTACCCTCATATATGTCTCATTAAGTCCCATGAGAAATTGGAACACCTTATTCTCTTCATCCTCCTGTATGATCCCATTTTTGGCAGCATAAATGCACTTTTGGCCATGATTTGTACACACTACTTCCAATTCATACCATAACCCTTTGAGTTTGTTAAAATATGATGCTATATCTAGAGGACCTTGAGAAGTATGAGTAAGTTCTCTTTTGAGTTCAAAAATTTTAGTCCTATTAGTTGTACCATATCTAGCTTGCAGTTGTGCCCATATACTTTGTGCAGTCTCTGAATACTGCACACTATCAGCTATCTAAGGGGATAAAGAGGCAGTCAACCAGGAAATCACCATATTGTTGCATCTGTCCACAACTTTTGTTCAACCATATTAGTAGCTGGTCGGGAATAGGGACCATCAACAAAAGAAATTTTATTCTTAGCGGATAAGGCCACTATCATCTTCCTCTTCCAGCCCCCAAAAACACTACCGGAAAAAGGAATAGGAACAAGGGAAACACCAGGGACATCGGAAGAGTGGACAAAGAGAGGACTCGTATGATCAATAGAGGAAGCACTATTAACATTCATATTTAATATCAGGAATAACAGTGAAGTAGAAATCGATTCAATTTCTGCGAGCAATTTGGCACACTAGATTTTCACCAGAAAACACATGCAAAATCCCTAACTAGGAGTGAGAATAGGTTTACCCAACTTCTTCGCTACCGGAGAAGAACGGCCTTCAATATACAATCAAAACCCTAGCTCCGAGTGATATAAGCCCAAAACTTGTGACTTCGCCGGAATCAAGCTCAAAAGGCATAGGAAATCTACCCAAAACACCGAGCTCAAGAGAATGTCAACAAACGAAACCAGAAGAGGCTTCGATTCACCAGCTAACAAAAAAAATACAGAAACTCGAATCACCAGTGAAACCTCAACAAACTGAACCGGATTGACGAAGAATGGAGGAGAAGCGTCCCAGAATGCATGCTCTGATACCATGAAAACATGGCGGATTGAGAGAAGAATACAGTTTACATCCGATTCTGGCCAAAGAAAAAATGAGAGAGAGAATTTATTCTTTTTACCAGAGTGAAAATGAAATTGTCGAAGCATCTAGAAGAAGACCCACTATTGATATAGTGGGCTTTTGTTACATTGGACCACCAGAAATAAAAATGGGCTTATTCTGTTACTGGCCCAAATGAAAAGTATAGCCAAAAAAAACTACAACTAGTTAAATAAAAGCTATACACGATCAGTGTTTGTGCTTAGGCTTAGAGGCCAGATAATTCATTAACTCAACAATATCTCCTTTCTATAGTATGCCTTTTGGTGTGATTCTCTTATCTATTAAGATTGTGTTTTAATGTTGTGTTATCTTAAACTCTAATTATAAGAATAATCATAATTAAATGAGATAGTTGATTATAAGAATAACCGTAACAGTTAGCAATATTATGCTTATGTCGAATTTTTTTATCCGTAATTTTTTCAATACAATTTCTTCGTTAAATGTATATCATATTGTCATTTAATATTTTTCTAATCTATCGATTACAAAAATAAGCAAAATAACAAATGTAGGTAATTGATTATAAAATAATTGATAACAATATGCTTATGTCGGCCTTTCTGTATATTTAATCGAGGACGAAGGAAGTCATTGGATTAATTTAAACTTTCACACATGACGATTTATAATCTTTTGGTTGAACTACTTCATAAACCAAGTTAGATACTCCTAACTTTATCTCATTTCATACTTAGCAATAAAGGAAAAAGGGCTAATCGTGGTAAATTCTCTCATTTTTAAAATATGTGTCAAATTACTATTATCATAGAAATAATGAATTTGTTATCATAATACTTTGTTCTTGGCAGGGTGTAGTGGTTGACTCTCATAGGGTTCTTTTTTATTTTAAATTCTAGGATATAATATCACGTATTAGTAATTGAATTTTAAATTTAGTTGTTATACATATTTAACGAAATTTTTAATATGAATACGGAGTTTAGACGAAAACCATTAGATTTAGTCAAATCCATACGTAACCTTCTAACTCCGTTTTTGCTTTTTAAATTGTGATAGGAGTAATGAGTAATTTTCAGCATGTTATTAAATGTTTGCACAATTAAAAGTTAATAAAATAAACATCACCAATTTTTAAATTTTTTGACTTTCTCTCAAAAATCATTCTAGGACGGAAACGATAGAAATCATCAATTCATAGCAGTTGACAATAAGAAAGCCAGTACATGTTATTTGAAGAAAGAGAAATGTTTATATTTTTCTTTGTTTTTATAATAGTTTTAATTTTGATAAAGCCTCAGAAAATAATACATACATATATAGATAGCTGCTCTGATTTGGCATTTCAATAATATCAATTTTTCCAAATGTAAAATTGGTATGCAACCTGTCAACCTTGTACTATTTCCGTTTTTCGTTATATTGATGTGATATTTTTTCCAGATTAAATTGATGCAATCTGATGCTACAATAGTGTACTGCATTTTAATTTAGTAACAACAACAATAACAACAACCCAATATAATCTCGTTATATTAATGTTATATAATTTCCCTTTTCCTATATATTGATGTAATCTCTCTTTCCGAATATATTGGTGTAATCCATTTCCAGATAGTGTACAACTGTATTCATGTTAATCTGGCAAACAGTTATAATGCATAATTAAATAATTATTTTATCGTTAATTCTTTTCGCGCCATGAATCATTAGCTAATTTCGCGCTACAAATATAATTCCCGCATAAAATCTAATTGATGAACGTGTGAAGTCGAACTTTCCAACATGACCACGAGAGCACTCAATTAGAAGAAGAAGTTCACGGTCAGATCATTAAAAGTATCGTTCGATTTTTAAATTATTTTAACTCGCAATTTATTTATGAACTCGTATATCTAATTTGACAACACTTAATAATAGAAATACTTAATATATAAAACTTGTTATGAAATAATATAAAAGACAAGAACAATAACTCAAGAACAAAAGCAATAGAAAGAAGAGTAGAGAGAGTTCTTCTTATTGATACTTAGAGAATGTTAGGAGTTATTTACAATGGTAGAGGGCACCTCTATTTATAGGGAGGAGGATGATTTATCTACCAAGAATAGAACTCTAGAATCTCTCTAATTAAAGACATTCACCTTAAATAGAAGTCTATTTATAACACTCCCCCTTGAATGTCTATTCAATGATGTGCCTCGTTAAAACCTTAAAACAAAACCCAATGGGAAAAATTAAAGTAAGGAAAAAGAGTACACATGTTTGAATATGCGCCTATTGGTTGCCTCGTTAAAAACCTTGCAAGGAAAATCCGGTGGGACAAAACCTTGTAAGGGAAAAAGAGTGCAACGCGCCTTAACTCCCCCTGATAAGAACATCAATTTATGTCCTTAAGTCTTCGCATCCCGATCTTGTGAACTAGCTTCTTGAAGGTTGACTTTGGTAGAGATTTTGTGAACAAATCAGCCATATTGTCGCTTGAACGAATCTGTTGAACATTGATATCACCATTCTTTTGAAGATCATGTGTGAAGAATAACTTTGGTGAAATATGCTTCGTTCTATCTCCTTTTATGAATCCTCCTCCCTTCAATTGAGCTATACATGCTGCATTATCTTCATACAAAGTTGTGGGTAGTTTATCACACTTCAAACCACATTTGTCTTGGATATGATGTATTATCGACCTTAACCACACACACTCCCGACTTGCTTCATGAATAGCAATTATCTCGGCATGATTAGATGAAGTAGCCACAATTGATTGCTTAGTCGATCGCCAAGATATGGCGGTTTCTCCACAGGTAAACACATAACCCGTTTGAGATCGAGCCTTGTGTGGGTCCGATAAATATCCAGCATCAGCATAACCAACAAGATCCGGGCTGCAATTCTTGCCATAAAATAAGTCCATATCGGTAGTTCCCTTTAAGTACCGCAATATGTGTTTGATCCCATTCCAATGTCTCCTCGTAGGAGCCGAGCTAA
This sequence comes from Nicotiana benthamiana, assembly GCA_034376525.1. NCBI lineage: Eukaryota > Viridiplantae > Streptophyta > Magnoliopsida > Solanales > Solanaceae > Nicotiana > Nicotiana benthamiana. Next base: position 30,376,069 of record CM067328.1, read on the forward strand.
ATCTTGCTAAGACATTAACTGAAAAGGATATGTCAGGTCTTGTAGTATTTGCAAGATACATTAGTGCGCCAATTGCGCTAAGATATGGTACTTCAGGACCAAGTAGCTCTTCATTCCTTTCTTGTGGTCGGAATGGATCTTTGTTCACATCAAGTGATCGAACAACCATCGGTGTACTTAAAGGATGTGCTTCATCCATGTAAAACCGTTTCAGTACCTTTTCTGTATAGGTAGATTGATGAACAAAAATTCCGTTTGCCAAATATTCAATTTGCAAACCAAGACATAGTTTAGTCTTTCCGAGATCTTTCATCTCGAATTCATCCTTTAGATAATCAATTGCCTTTTGGAGTTCTTTAGGGGTTCCAATAAGGTTTATGTCATCAACATATACGGCAAGTACAACAAATTCCGATGTTGTTTTCTTTATAAAAACACACGGGCAAATGGCGTCATTTATATAGCCTTCTTTTAACAAGTACTCACTAAGACGATTATACCACATTCGTCCAGATTGCTTTAGACCATACAAGGATCTTTGCAATTTAATTGAGAACATTTCCCGAGATTTTGAGTTGTGCGCGTTTGGCACCTTGAGTCCATCGGGAATTTTCATGTATATCTCATTATCAAGTGAGCCATAAAGATAGGCAGTAACCACATCCATTAAGTGCATGTCGAGCTTTTCATGGACAGCAAAACTTATGAGATAACGAAAGGTTATCGCATCCATTACAGGCGAATATGTCTCTTCATAATCGACACCAGGCCTTTGAGAAAAACCTTGTGCAACAAGGCGTGCCTTATATCTTTGTACCTCATTTTTTCTCATTTCTCTTGCGTACAAAGACCCATTTATAGCCGACAGGCTTAACACCATTAGGTGTTTCAACTATAGGGCCAAAAACTTCACGTTTTGCCAGCGAATTTAATTCTGATTGAATTGCTTCTTGCCACTTTGGCCAATCCTGTCTTTTTCGACATTCTTCAACAGATTGAGGTTCGAGATCCTCACATTCTTGCATAATGCTAGATGCTACATTATAAGCAAAGTCATTATCCACCACAATATCCACTCGATTAATATTTGCCTCAATATTAATTGGATTTAGGGATAGTTCCGTATTTTCCAGAGTCTCGGGCTCAATGGATTCTTCATGAATCTCAGAATTTGTTAAATCATGAGATTCTTTCGTGGTGTCATTTTGATCGTTCTTTTTCCTCTTTCTAGGATTTCGATCTTTGGAGCCTAATGGTCTGCCACGCTTCAGGCGTGCATTCGACTCATTGGTTATGACACTAGATGATTGTCCAACAGGGACATCAATACGGATTGGAACATTTTCCGCGGGAATCTGGGATTTCGTTATCCTTTTCAAGTCCGTAAATGCGTCAGGCATTTGATTTGCTATTCTTTGCAAATGGATAATCTTTTGTACCTCTCTTTCACAAATAGAGGTATGTGGATCAAGATGAGATAATGATGCATTTTTCCACAAAATTTCCCGTTTGGTTTCACCAACTTCTCCCCCTAATTTTGGGAAAAGTGTCTCATCAAATCGACAGTCTGCAAATCGTGCAGTAAACAAGTCGCCTGTCAATGTTTCGAGGTAGCGAATGATGGAGGGCGATTCAAACCCAACATATATTCCTAACCTTCTTTGCGGACCCATTTTGGTGCGGGATGGCGGTGCAATAGGCACATATACTGCGCATCCAAAAATCCTTAAATGGGATATATTGGGTTCATGACCCAAAACCAATTGCAACGGGGAATACTTGTGGTAATTCGTCGGTCTAAGACGAATTAGCATTGCTGCATGTAAGATGGCGTGACCCCATACCGAAGTGGGCAGCCTCGTTCTCATAAGTAATGGCCTTGCAATCAATTGCAGGCGTTTAATTAACGATTCTGCAAGACCGTTTTTGTTGGAAATAACGCTTTACGCTAGAGGGGGGGGGGTGAATAGCGTTTTAAAAATATTAAGCGTTTTAGTGCGGAATTTAAAAACTTTACAGAAATTAAAACAAGTGCAGTAAAATAAACTTACACAATGATGTATCCTGGTTGGCCACAAACGTGGTTAGTCCAGTCCCCGAGAGACTCTCTCGAGATTTCCACTAAACTTGTCAAGCTTACGGGTGCTTAACAAACCGTTACAGCTGAGGACACAAGCCTCACCTAGGTGCTCGGGGATCACAATCCCAAAGACTTCAATTGCTCGGGGATACCAATCCCAAAGACTTCAATTGCTCGGGGATAACAATCCCAAAGACTTCAATTGCTCGGGGATAACAATCCCAAAGACTTCAACTGCTCGGGGATAACAATCCCAAAGACTTCAACTGCTCGGGGATAACAATCCCAAAGACTTCAACTGCTCGGGGATAACAATCCCAAAGACTTCAACTGCTCGGGGATAACAATCCCAAAGACTTCAACTGCTCGGGGATAACAATCCCAAAGACTTCAACTGAGGAATCACAAGTTCCTCAACAAACGAGAATCGCAATTCTCTTACAAACACAAAACAAACTCACTTTACAAAGTACTCCTCAATGAGTAGATATGAGTAGAAATAGTACGCTCAAGATCACAACAACTTAGCTCAATAGAATGGCTCTTCAAAAAGCTTTATGGATGAATGAAAATGATGATCAATGTAAGAAAGCTTTTAGCAATGAAAATACTTAAATTGTATATGTTGTTGTTGTGAAAACACTGAGTTAAGCCTGTATTTATAGGTGAAAAACTCAGTCTTACCGTTGTCTAATTGCCAATTAAGGATTGCTGAAATTACTCAGTGACAATCGATTGTCAAGACTAAACAATCGATTGTTTGCCTATCAGATCAAAAATTCAATCCCAGATTTTACGTCAACAATCGATTACTTCAAATCAATAATCGATTATTTATAACGTTAAAAAATCCTTTCCAATTTTTGGCATAAAACATCGATTATCAGGAAATCAACAATCGATTATTTTAACAACGTTCAGAAAATCTTTTCCAGATTTTACGCAAAACATCGATTGTTAAATATCAACAATCGATTACCTGAAGGTAATTTGAAAATGTGTGACAACGGTTAGTTCCAACAATCGATTATCAAATAGAACAATCGATTATAAATTAATTTCAAAACTTACTGTCTCATATATAATCGATTATCAAAAGCCATAATCGATTATTAATTAATTTCAAAACTTTCTGTCTCATATATAATCGATTATCAAAAGCCACAATCGATTATTAATTTATTTAAAAACACTGGGAGACATTTTTCTCATTCTAATCGATTACCATTAGTTCATAATCGATTTTTCTGAGTTTTGAAAACTTTGCCTCAGTTAACAATCGATTATCAAAAGTACACAATCGATTGTTATGCAGTTTGCAAAAACCTGATGTTAACTGACTTACTCACAATCGATTATCATTAATTCACAATCGATTGTCATGCAGTCTTGGCTTAGAGATACTCGATTATCATAAGTACATAATCGATTATCTTAGCCCAGATTTTTGAGGCATGTTTGAAAAACATTTTAACAAATATAAATATGCATAGTTTAAAATCATTTGACACTTAAGTTAGATATGCATGATTTTGGAAAAAATAATTTTAGTAGAGAAGCCATGTTATGAGCCAAGATTGAGGAATCAAGATCACAATTAATATTGACTCAATTATAACATTTCTAAACTTTGTCTTGAGCTTCTTGTAATGCATCCATTTTGTGCTTGTCCTTGAGCACTGCTATATATCGCTTATTGCTTTGTTTGACATTCATCAAAACCTACAAAAGAACACACGTTTAGTATATTGCATTTGAAACGTGTTTCCAACAATTTCCCCCTTTTTGATAATGGCAAACATAAGCGGGATATATGCAATAATTATTTTGATAATCCAAGACAAGAGTAAAGTATGCAATTTGATGTTCCCCCTCAATTCATGTTCCCCCTCACTTTAAGCATGAATGAAGTTGAGAGTGATATAGCATACTTCTTGATATCCCGTTTCTTCCCCCTTTTGCCATTAGCAAAAATTTACACAAGGGAAGAATATGAAAAAAATGTGAAATAAACACAAGTTTATTTATTGGAAAATTAAGATAGAGGAAGTAATCGATTATTGATACAGTAATCGATTGTTTGACGGCGATTTTCCTGTAGAATACTTGAGTATTTTGCGTCATGCTTTTTTTTTTTTTTATGATCCCCTTTTCTTTAGGGTGATACCTGCAAAAAAAAATGTTAGACGCCTCCGACGCTCAAGTTAGAAATTATGTAAGAAATAAAATGCAATGCATGACTTAGATCAACGTGGAGTCAAGGATTCCGAGTTCACTACGAATTCGGAAGAAGGACTCTTTATCTAAGGGCTTTGTAAAGATGTCTGCCAATTGGCTTTTTGTTTCAACAAATTCAATTTCGACATCGCCTTTTAGAACGTGATCTCTAATAAAATGATGTCTAATTTCAATGTGTTTTGTTCGCGAGTGAAGAATGGGATTCTTCGTCAAGCATATGGCACTAGTGTTGTCACATCTAAGAGGAATGTGATCAAGACGTAGGCCATAGTCCAAGAGTTGTTGTTTCATCCATAGGATTTGAGCGCAACAACTCCCCGCGGCTACATATTCAGCCTCGTTTGTGGACAACGCAACACTAACTTGCTTCTTACTAAACCAAGAAACTAAAGCGCTACCGAGCAAGTGGCAAGTGCCGCTAGTGCTCTTGCGATCCAATTTGCATCCAGCAAAATCGGAGTCGGAATAGCCAATAAGTTGGCATGAAGAACCTTTGGGGTACCATAGACCCACATTGGTAGTACCGACAAGATACCTTAGAATCCGCTTTACCGCAGTAAGGTGAGACTCTTTTGGACATGATTGATAACGGGCACAGACGCACACGCTAAACATGATGTCCGGACGACTAGCAGTAAGATAAAGAAGAGAGCCAATCATACCTCGGTACTTTTTGATGTCGACTTCCTTACCTTTTTCATCTTTGTCGAGATGATCGGATGTGCTCATGGGAGTTGCTATTTCCTTTGCATTGTTCAAGTCAAAACGTTTAAGCAGTTCTTTGCAATACTTGCTTTGACAAATGAATGTACCTTCCTTCATTTGTTTTACTTGTAATCCCAAAAAGAATTGTAACTCACCCATCATGGACATCTCAAATTCGCTAGTCATTAAGTTTGAAAATTCCTTGCATAGAGCATTGTTAGTAGCACCAAAAATGATATCATCTACATATATTTGAACTAGCAAGATATCATTGTTTTCATGCTTGACAAATAAAGTTGTGTCAACTTTTCCACGAATAAAATTATTTTCTAAAAGAAATTTACTCAACCTTTCATACCAAGCTCGAGGAGCTTGTTTTAAACCATAAAGGGCCTTTTTGAGTTTGAAAACATGATTGGGAAACTTAAAGTCTTCAAAACCGGGGGGTTGCTTTACAAAAACTTCTTCTTGGATAAAACCATTTAAAAAGGCACTTTTCACATCCATTTGATATAAAATGAAATTCATAGAAGATGCAAAAGCAAGCAACAAACGGATGGCCTCTAATCTAGCTACCGGAGCATATGTCTCATCATAATCAATCCCTTCTTCTTGATTATAGCCTTGAGCCACAAGCCTAGCTTTGTTTCTAGTGATTATGCCATTTTCATCTAATTTATTTCGAAAAACCCATTTCGTACCAATTATGGTATGACCTTCGGGTCTTGGCACCAAATCCCAAACGTTGTTACGTTTGAATTGGTTAAGCTCCTCTTGCATTGCCAAGGTCCAAAATTCATCCCCAATTGCTTCAGAGATGGTTTTGGGTTCAATTTGAGAAACAAACGCAGTAAGATCTAAGGTATTTCTAAGGGAGCTCCGGGTACTTACCTTTCCTCCAACGTCGCCTATTACCTGATCGAGAGGATGGTCTTTGACTGTCCTCCATTCTGTTTGCTCTTTTGGTTCATTTTCCGATTGAGGAGCTTCTTCAATTTGTTGTTCCACCGTTTTGTCAATTTCTTTCCTTGGTGGTTCTTCTTGAATTTTGTCCTTTAGGCTTTCCAGAATACCTGAAAGATCAAGACCACAATCCTTTCTCGCCAAGCGAGTATTATCTTCGGAAAATACAATATGAGGAGATTCCTCTACAACTTGGGTTCTTTTATTAAAAACCCTATAAGCTTTACTACGAGAAGAATAGCCAATGAAGATACCTTCATCCGACTTTGCATCAAATTTTCCTAGTTGGTCCTTTCCATTGTTATGCACAAAACATTTACAACCAAAAACACGTAAATGTGAAATGTCAGGTTTTCTACCTTTGTAGAGTTCATATGGGGTTTTTAAGAGTATCGGCCGAATTGCTACTCTATTCAAAACATAGCATGCGGTACTCACGGCGTCTGCCCAAAAGTGTTTGGGAATCTTAGCTTCGTCGAGCATGGTTCTAACCATCTCTTCGAGACTCCTATTTTTCCTTTCCACCACCCCGTTTTGTTGTGGTGTACATGGAGCGGAAAAGGTATGCTCGATTCCGAGTTCATCACAAAAATCCGCAAAGAGATTGTGATCAAACTCTCCCCCATGATCACTTCTAATGGAAGTGACAGTTGATTCCTTTTCATTTTGAACTCTTTTAAGAAAAAGCTTGAAGCTAAGAAATGCATCACTTTTATGTGCAAGAAATAATGTCTATGTAAATCTAGAGAAGTCATCAACAATTACAAAAGCATATCTATTTCTTCCTAGACTTTCGATGCGGGATGGTCCGAATAAATCCATATGCAATAGTTGTAAAGGTCTAGAGGTTGAAACAACATTTTTGGATTTAAAAGATGCTCTTGTTTGCTTCCCCTTCTGACATGAGTCACAAATAGTATCACTTTCAAATTTTAAGTTAGGAAGACCAATCACTAGATTTTGAGAAATTAATTTATTTAAAAGATGCATGTTCATATGAGCTACTCTACGATGCCACAACCACACATTATCATCTTTGCTCAACAAACAATCAACATACTCGGATGAGGAGTTTTCAAGATCAACCATGTAAATATTGTCAACTCTAAAACCACGTAGAATAATCTTGAAATCACTACGTCTAAACACTAGACACTCATCTGAATCAAACAACGCAAGATTTCCCTTGTCACATAATTGACTTATGCTCAAGAGATTATGCTTTAAACCTTTGACAAGTAATATATGCTTTATAGAGGATTTTTCATTCTTACCGACCGATCCGATGCCAATAATTTGTCCTTTATTGTTGTCACCGAATACAACGCTTCCTCCTTCTTTGTGCTCTAGTTGAAGGAATTTGGATTCGTCTCCTGTCATGTGTCTGGAGCATCCACTGTCAAGGTACCATAGTACACTTGATCCCTTCAAGCACACCTACAAGGCAAATTAATATTCTTTAGGTACCCATACCATTTTGGGTCCTTGGGGGTTAGGCAAATAACGACCATAATAATATGAAGAATCTCTATGCTTTGTAAAACACATAGGTGCAATATGACCTATACGATTGCAGTAATGACATACTACGTTCGGGTTGTGTTGATGCCTAGGTTGAGCCAACAAAGTTCTAGGCGAATGAAAATGATTAACACTAGATATATTGTTCCCATTTCTAGTATAATATCTAGATGGTCTAAAGTCATTAGTGCTAGACTTGTTGAAGGACCTAGTGTCATGTCTAGGTGGTCTAAGCTCGTTCCTAGAGTTATTTCTTGGTTGCCGAAGATTACTATTTGTAGGCTTGTTTGCAAGAATCCTAGATTTGGATCTAGGTTGTCTAAAGATATTAGTTCTACCCTTATTTTCATACATTCTAGCATAATGTCTAGGTGGTGTAGTGGAGTTTTTGTTTTTATGCCGTTGATTTTTCTTAGGCGATTCTTTTTCACCAACTTTAAGAACTTCTTTACTACGAGTTTCTAAAGTTTTCCTAAGTTCTGTGTTTTCTAGTTTTAAGGACTCACAAGTAGTACAAGTAAAACAATTATCAACACAAGAGGCTTCATGCATGGTCTTGATGACTTGTCTAAGTTCTATACTATCATTTAACAAAAATTGATTTTCATTTGCAAGATTCTCGTTATCACGAGACAGATTTTCAACCCCTTTTTGAGCTAAAGAAAGACGTTCTTCGAAGTCCTTGTCTTTTAAAAAGAGTTGTTTTTGAAAATCCTCTCCTTGTAGAGAAAGAGTCCTTTGTAAATCTTTAATAGTCTTAGAAGCATTTACCAACTCATCATGCAGTTTGTTATAAGCAATTTGTATATCGTTAGATGTACTTACCTCGTCTTTTTCGTCTGCCATGAGGCACTGACCAGTTGATTCATCGTTTGTGCTGACCGCTTTTTGAGGCGTGTTTTCGTGCAATTCCTCAAGTTTGTCCCACATTTCCTTAGCAGTTTTGTAGTGGGAGATTTTTCGCCAAAGTTCCTGATTCAAGGCGTTATGAAATATATTCATAGCTTTAGTGTTGTATTCACTTACCTTATCTTTCCCGACTTTTGTCGTCAGTTGATCACTGTGTTTAATAGCTTGCCATAGATACAAATCGTTTGCCATTGTAAAAACTTGCATCCGATATTTCCAGACTGAGTAGTCGTTTTCGTCTAATATTGGAGGTGACATGCTGCATTCTCCTTCACCTATTCCTGCAAAGAAATTTAGAGTAGAAGCCATGGATAGTTCTCTCAAACGGTTAGGTTTTTCAGAGAGTATGGCTCTGATACCAATTGTTGGAAATAACGCTTTACGCTAGAGGGGGGGTGAATAGCGTTTTAAAAATATTAAGCGTTTTAGTGCGGAATTTAAAAACTTTGCAGAAATTAAAACAAGTGCAGTAAAATAAACTTACACAATGATGTATCCTGGTTGGCCACAAACGTGGTTAGTCCAGTCCCCGAGAGACTCTCTCGAGATTTCCACTAAACTTGTCAAGCTTACGGGTGCTTAACAAACCGTTACAGCTGAGGACACAAGCCTCACCTAGGTGCTCGGGGATCACAATCCCAAAGACTTCAATTGCTCGGGGATACCAATCCCAAAGACTTCAATTGCTCGGGGATAACAATCCCAAAGACTTCAATTGCTCGGGGATAACAATCCCAAAGACTTCAACTGCTCGGGGATAACAATCCCAAAGACTTCAACTGCTCGGGGATAACAATCCCAAAGACTTCAACTGCTCGGGGATAACAATCCCAAAGACTTCAACTGCTCGGGGATAACAATCCCAAAGACTTCAACTGCTCGGGGATAACAATCCCAAAGACTTCAACTGAGGAATCACAAGTTCCTCAACAAACGAGAATCGCAATTCTCTTACAAACACAAAACAAACTCACTTTACAAAGTACTCCTCAATGAGTAGATATGAGTAGAAATAGTACGCTCAAGATCACAACAACTTAGCTCAATAGAATGGCTCTTCAAAAAGCTTTATGGATGAATGAAAATGATGATCAATGTAAGAAAGCTTTTAGCAATGAAAATACTTAAATTGTATATGTTGTTGTTGTGAAAACACTGAGTTAAGCCTGTATTTATAGGTGAAAAACTCAGTCTTACCGTTGTCTAATTGCCAATTAAGGATTGCTGAAATTACTCAGTGACAATCGATTGTCAAGACTAAACAATCGATTGTTTGCCTATCAGATCAAAAATTCAATCCCAGATTTTACGTCAACAATCGATTACTTCAAATCAATAATCGATTATTTATAACGTTAAAAAATCCTTTCCAATTTTTGGCATAAAACATCGATTATCAGGAAATCAACAATCGATTATTTTAACAACGTTCAGAAAATCTTTTCCAGATTTTACGCAAAACATCGATTGTTAAATATCAACAATCGATTACCTGAAGGTAATTTGAAAATGTGTGACAACGGTTAGTTCCAACAATCGATTATCAAATAGAACAATCGATTATAAATTAATTTCAAAACTTACTGTCTCATATATAATCGATTATCAAAAGCCATAATCGATTATTAATTAATTTCAAAACTTTCTGTCTCATATATAATCGATTATCAAAAGCCACAATCGATTATTAATTTATTTAAAAACACTGGGAGACATTTTTCTCATTCTAATCGATTACCATTAGTTCATAATCGATTTTTCTGAGTTTTGAAAACTTTGCCTCAGTTAACAATCGATTATCAAAAGTACACAATCGATTGTTATGCAGTTTGCAAAAACCTGATGTTAACTGACTTACTCACAATCGATTATCATTAATTCACAATCGATTGACATGCAGTCTTGGCTTAGAGATACTCGATTATCATAAGTACATAATCGATTATCTTAGCCCAGATTTTTGAGGCATGTTTGAAAAACATTTTAACAAATATAAATATGCATAGTTTAAAATCATTTGACACTTAAGTTAGATATGCATGATTTTGGAAAAAATAATTTTAGTAGAGAAGCCATGTTATGAGCCAAGATTGAGGAATCAAGATCACAATTAATATTGACTCAATTATAACATTTCTAAACTTTGTCTTGAGCTTCTTGTAATGCATCCATTTTGTGCTTGTCCTTGAGCACTGCTATATATCGCTTATTGCTTTGTTTGACATTCATCAAAACCTACAAAAGAACACACGTTTAGTATATTGCATTTGAAACGTGTTTCCAACAGTTTTGAGTGTGAACATGAGCTACAGAATGTTCAACTTTTATCCCGATTGATAAGCAATAATCATTAAATGCTTGGGATGTAAACTCAGCAGCATTATCCAGTCTAATGGACTTGATTGGATTATCTGGAAATTGTGCTCGTAGTCGAATTATTTGTGCCATTAATTTCGCAAACGCAAGGTTGCGTGATGACAACAGGCACACATGAGACCATCTACAGGATGCGTCTATCAAGACCATGAAATACCTAAACGACCCACTAGGTGGGTGAATAGGTCCACAAATGTCCCCTTGTATACGTTCCAGAAACGTGGGTGACGCAGTCCCAACCTTTGTTGGTGATGGCCTGATAATCAACTTGCCTTGATAACACGAAGTGCAAGGATATTCATTATTCGAAAGAATTTTGAAATTCTTTAACGGATGACCATATGAGCTTTCTATAATCCGTCTCATCATGACCGATCCTGGGTGTCCCAATCGATCATGCCAAAGTACAAAGGTATTGGAATCAGTAACCCTTTGGTTTACTGTTGAATGTGCCTCAATTGCACTAATTCTTGTCCAATACAGGCCACAAGATAAAGACGGGAATTTCTCAATAACCCTCTTTTGGCCGGAGACATTCTTTGTGATGACGAGATATTCAAGATTATCTTCATCCATTGTCTCAATATGATAGCCATTCCGGCGTACATCTTTAAAACTCAACAAGTTTCTCTTAGACTTGGAGGAGAACATTGCATTCTCTATGTTTAACGTCATGCCTTTTGGGCAGAGTTACAGTTGCTCTTCCGGAGCCTTCAATCAATTTACTTCCCATGGTTTGACATATAAAAGAAATACACGAACATAAGAATAAACAAGTTCAATTCTTTTGTGTCACATAATATTTTCAAAATCTGCTGCTAACAGTTGACTAACAAAATCAGATATGTTATCCATTACTTTGCAGTTTGAGAATTTCAGTTTAAACATTTTTCACACACAATCGATTGTTTAACATTGACAATCGATTGTTGATTAATTTTGAAGAATACCGGATCACACTGTCTAACGACAATCGATTGTTAGACATAGACAATCGATTGTGGATGATTTTTGAAAAATTCCAGATTACACTGCCTAACGACAATCGATTGTTAGACATAGACAATCGATTGTGGGTGATTTTTGAAAAATTCCAGATTACTGTCTAACGACAATCGATTGTTAGACATATACAATCGATTGTGGATGATTTTTGAAAAATTCCAGACCTCACTGTTTCAAGACAATCGATTGTTAGACAAAGACAATCAATTGTTGGCTATTTTTGAAAAATTCCAGAACACACTGTTTCAAGACAATCGATTGTTAGCCAAAGACAATCGATTGTTGATCAATTGTTTTTCAGCTTTAATGCTAAAATAGTTGATAATCGACTAGTTTTTCAGGCTAGTCGATTACCCCCACTAGAAAATAAAAGTTTTATTGATATTTGAGCATATTGAAGATATTCTAAAGAACTACTGCCAGCATTGCATCATGAACTAACTAATACGAGCTAATACTAATGACTATTAGTTTATTCACTAACTAATACAAATAAGTAGAACAAAATCAAATAACTCCATCTTCTTTCATCACGGATCCATCGCCGATTAGGTGGTCTATTTTCCCATCGGGTTGCTCATGAGCAGGTCATTATTTCGCTCAGCCACTAGTAGAAGAGAAATCAGTTCAGAGTACTTTGTAAAGCCTTTCTCTCTGTACTGTTGTTGCAGTACTATATTGGAGGCATGAAACGTTATAAACGTTTTCTCAAGCATATCATAATCGGAGATATTATCCCCGCATAGCTTCAATTTGGAAGTAATTCTGAACATAGCAGAATTATATTCAGAAACGGACTTAAAGTCCTGGAGCCTCAGATGAGCCCAATCATATCGTGCTTGTGGCAGAGTGACCAACTTCAGGTTGTCATATCTCTCCTTTAAGCCGTTCCACAAGACGAGTGGATCCTTGACGGTGAGATATTCAATCTTCAAACCTTCATCAAGGTGGTGGCGCAAGAAAATCAAGGCCTTCGCACATTCTTGGGTGGATGCTTTTTCTCTATCTTTGATGGTGTCTCCGAGACCCATAGCATCTAAGTGGATTTCAGCATCCAACACCCATGTCATATAGTTCTTGCCCGAAATTTCAAGGGCAACGAACTTTCTTTTCGTAATGTCAGACATAATCGAAAATTAAATTAGGAAGAGGGAAATACCTTAGATTTCTCGAGAATGGTTCTTGAGACGGTAGAGTCTCGTGCTGATAACGTGTTATGAAATAATATAAAAGACAAGAACAATAACTCAAGAACAAGAGCAATAGAGAGAAGAGTAGAGAGAGTTCTTCTTATTGATACTTAGAGAATGTTAGGAGTTATTTACAATGGTAGAGGGCACCTCTATTTATAGGGAGGAGGATGATTTATCTACCAAGAATAGAACTCTAGAATCTCTCTAATTAAAGACATTCACCTTAAATAGAAGTCTATATGAGAAAATGAGCATCATTTTCCAAGACGGTGATTTGTAAATTTATTTTTTATTTTTGAATTAAAGTGTCTAATCAAAATGCAATTATTTTTGATATAATTGAGACACAGCTCATGTCTGAAAACTCAAATATTATCTTGCACAGCTTTATCAAAACGTAAAAGAGTTTTTTATTTTTAATAAAAATAAAAACAAAACGCCCACAAACGTAAATGCAGAGGTATAGGTAAAAACAGTAAAATTCAGAAGGAGGAAAATTAACGACAGCATGATGATGATTGAATTATTATACGGCTCAATTTTGAAAAGTTCCTTTTTACGCTTAGCTGTACAAAAAATTGAACACTCTTTTTTCCAACTAAATATATATATATATACCCATTTTATTATGTGGACATAGTCGCCGGAGTTGTTCCTTGTCCGATCTGTAAACCCCGCCATTCACCACTCTCCTCCACCGTCGGCGAGAATTCACTCTTTTACTTGGTTGATCTCTTTCTCCTTATGCCCCTTTCTGTTTTTTGATTTATCAGTCTTAATTTCAAGTTTTTATTTTTGCTTGTGATTATGATTCTAAAGTTTATGTGGAATAAAACAAGAATTATGTTTTATGTTTGGAACAGGTGCGAAGTATGGGGACAGATGACAAGCAACGGCGTTTAATCAATTCACATGAAAACAGCAGAGGCTTTTATCTGCAAAAGTTCCGGCTTTATGAGACTCGCTCGGTATATGTTCGACGATTTGCTGTCATTTTGTCATCTCTGTTACTCAAAAGACTAAACATTCTAATTTGGTGAACTTAAACTAACAGTTTAAAATTTACTTTTTTCGCCGTGTTTTGATATCTAGAAGAATCACAACTAAGAATGTTCTCTGTTTTGTGTTTGAATATCTAAATGTTAATCTGAATTGATCCAGTCTGACAGTTTGTATGTTGACTTTGCTGAAAATGCCAAATAAATTGGGACAGAGACTCAGAGAGAGTAATCGTTTTGTCAAATGTAGTTTTAGATTAACGGAATTATATGGTTTGAACGTATAGTCATTAACTTCTATCCAGCTTGCTAGGTGCATTATAAGTTCTACAAGCTTCCCGCTTTTTTTTAAGTTTTCTCGTTTCTGTGTTAATGAATGCATCGATAACGAGTAATAAATGCTATGGAGTATGGATTAGGTACCAATTCATGTGCTTTTTACCCGTCTAGCGTTCAGCGTATCTGCTCCCTTAGATTCTAGGGCTACAGCTTCAAAACAATCTCCGAGATTGTGTTTTAATTTAACTTAAACTGATCTAGTCTGAATTTTCCCTAATACTTTGTCTAATGACTTTGCCAAAACATGCCAAACAAATTGGGACAGAGAGAGTAAATATTTTCTCAAAATGCTGACTTGTACTCTTCACATGGTTTGTACAACTCTTTCATTTTAGATCGCCATATGGTCATTAACTTTTCGATCTCAAGAGATAAATTAATTTCACTGTTTTGATCAACTCTGTGGTTTTATAGGTGTGCCCTTAATTTTGTTCGAGCTCCTGTTCGTGTCCAGTTTGCTAGGTGCATTAATTTTCTTGTTGCTACGTTAATGAATGCTTCGATAATGAGTGATGAATACTATGGAGTAAGGATTAGGTACCGACTCACGTGCTGTTTACCCGTCTAGCATTCAGTGTATCTGCTCTCCGATAATCTAGGACTATAGCTTCGAAACAATCTGGTCCTTAATTATTTTTCCCGTTTTGGTAGGTTGTATCTCTCTCTTATGTTGAACTTGCTGAATCTGCCTAAATGTGTCGTTTTGCGCAGTTTTAAAGTCATTAATTACTTTTTTTGTTATATCTATTACTCGATCTGTGTGAAGATTATGAAGTTACCTTAATTGGTGTTTAGAGGGATATTTAACTTACTTTTACATTGGACAGAACTTCTACATGGTTGGATGGGATAAAACCAGAACTTTTTGGAAAGTATTAAAGATTGACAGATTAGAACCCTCGGAACTAATCATTCATGAAGATCCTACATCATATTCAGAAATTGAATGCTTAGACCTCCTAAAAAGAATACATGAAGGAAACACGTCTACTGGAGGGCTTAAATTAGTTTCTCGCTGCTACGGAATTATTGGTATATTATACTTTCGAAATGTCACTCTTTTATTAGATGTGTGATGATGTTTGACGCAACTGATGTTTCTTTTCCTCTTCTAGGTTTTATAAAGTTTTTGGGACCTTATTACTTCCTGGTTATCACGGAAAGAAGGAAGATTGGAAAGATATGTGGTCACGCTGTTTATGCTATCACTAAGAGCGAGATGTTCCCAATTCCGCACTCTACTGTGCTTTCCAATATGGCTTATTCTAAGGATGAGAACAGGTCTTTAGTAAATTCTGCATGTAAATGTAAAATGTTCGTAGTACTTTTAGGAAGGCATTATAATGCAACGAAAACACTTCTGATTTCTTTGTATCTTTATATAATTGTTATCGATGTTTTTTTTTAATATTATTCTGTTTGGTGACTATTGAACTTTGCATTCTGTAAGAAGTCCTATGTTATTGAGGTAATTGCTATACTATTTTAGCAATACACCTTGTAACGCATTCACTGCCCAACGGATTTCATGTTGACCGAGTCATTCAGATGCTCGCAGAAATAGTATACTGAGAAATTCTATAGTTGAGCATTTTATAGCTAAGTCATTCATAGAGCCCATTGCCAGTTTATTTCCTACAAAACTACGGGGGCAAATTTTTACATGTTGAATGAGACAAGGTATCTTCAGGATTCCAGTGGCACACATATTAAATTTTTATTTCATATTGCTTATTTCAAAACTTTTTCCCCACCCCTCTATTTTGTTGCAGCATCAGATCTATGTTAACTCACTTTTTTCTTTTGGTTCCTTTTTTTGTTTCTTTTCTTCTTTTCGGGAAACAGATATCAAAAGCTCCTGCACATGGTGGACCTCACAAAGGACTTCTTTTTCAGCTACTCCTATCCTATTATGATTAGTTTTCAAAAGAATCTGAGCAACTCAGAGACAGGACTCACCCTTTATGAGACAATGTTTGTATGGAATGAATTCTTAACTCGCGGAATCCACAATCAGCTGCAAAATACTCTCTGGACTGTTGCGTTAGTCTATGGGTTCTTTAAACAGGTATTTTCTGTTTGAAATTGTTCTTCCAAATTTATATGCGTAACTGAGCAGAAATCTAAATCCTAGCTAACGTAGCTGGGCAAGATGCCATTTTGGTATGATATACCATATTGCTATATGTTTGTTGTTTTAGTTGGAGTACTCAATTGGATGTAAATGGCTTATGATTTTATTTCAGAATATATCTTTGTGACATTTTATGTTTGCTTTACCTGTTAAATGGCACTATAAATGGTGTACTTTCAACAGTTTATCATTTGCTCGTTTTTTGTGGAACAGGTTACACTTACTATTTCTGCACAGGACTTCATCTTAACCCTAATTGCTAGACGTTCTCGTCATTATGCTGGTACCAGGTTTGTACAATTGAAACATATATCATTCTTTTCCTGCTATTTACTAATTTCATTGCATTTTAGATAGATCTTGTATTGTGCTAAATTTGTTAGCTATTTTCAATCCTGGCAAGTGGCCTGCAACAAGGTACACACTAAATTATGAAGAAAGCTCTCCACCTCTTAATGTTTTTAATTACTTTTCATGTGAATGCATAATGTGATAGGCATTATGTATTATGAGACCTCTACATCAATAGTGCTTAACAATTTTTGTTGTGGAGTTTTAATTCCTTTTATTTCACGCAGATATTTAAAAAGAGGAGTAAATGAGAAGGGTCATGTAGCAAATGACGTCGAGACAGAACAGATTGTGTTCGAAAATGTATGTGAAGGGTCCCCTGTTGGAGTAAGCGCTGTTGTACAGAACCGTGGTTCAATACCTCTTTTCTGGTCTCAGGAAACTTCACGTTTGAATATTAAACCTGACATCATATGTACGTCCAAAAGGCACTTGAGATTTTTTCGAGTATCCATTTGCTCAAATTTTTGTTAACTCTCTTACCCTTTAGTGTCTAGGAAGGACCTCAAGTTTGAAGCCACCAAACTTCACTTTGAAGATCTTGTTCAAAGATATGGAAATCCAGTTATTATATTAAATTTAATTAAGGTAACTTTTTGCAGGCTTCCGTATTCAATCCATTATTCTTACTTTTTTCATTACAAAGCGGTATTCTGACCTTCTCAGACTCTCCCTCTTGCTTTATTTGTTATTTTTTTTAATGTTAAACAGACTCGTGAGAAGAGGCCCAGAGAAACGATTCTTCGTGCAGAATTTGCTAATGCTATTGACTTCATAAATAAAGATCTTCCTGAGGACAACCGGTTGAGATTTCTTCACTGGGATCTAAACAAACACCCAAGAATGTATGATGTTGCTGCCTCTATCTTTGATGTTTCCTGTGTAATTGTTGTTCTTATTTTGTCTATCTGTCATACTGATCTATGGTTTCATGACAATTTGGCATCTCTCTTACAGCAAAGCTACAAAGGCCTTGATACGTCTAGGTGAGGTGGCTGTTAATGCTTTGGAGTTAACAGGCCTTTTCCATTGTCAGCTAATCCCTACATCAAGAAGTGGGGAATTGCTAAAGCTGTCATCCATCGGGTGAGTTTGCCAATCAAATTATCCTCTTAAAGTGTTTAGTTTATCAGTTCGTGAGAGTTAATTGTTCTCAAGTATCATATTACTTAGGAACTCCTTGGAACACTGCTTGTGCTACAAAACTTAGATGTTCATTCGGATTTTCTTGTATCTTCGCATTCAACATGTGTTGGTTGGGACATAAGTTGAGGCATTAGTTAAATATAACCTCAGTCTGGAGCATATAGTTTGCTGCAAGCTGGTTATTTTTTCTTTCTTTCAGTTCAATGCATAAAAGATTGGACCAATATATATATATATATATATATATATATATATATATATACAGACAGAGAGAGAGAGAGAAACTTGCTGTTGACTTGTTTTCTTGAGTATTTTCAGTAGTTGAAGTTTGAAAAAGTTTCTGCTAAAAATAACTTTTTACCTAGGTTATGTTCACTTCGTGTTTGCTTCCCTCTCAAGAGCATCAAATCTCCTCTTTTTTCTTTCCCTTTTCATGTTGATATATATATATATATATATATATATATACAGAGAGAGAGAGAGAGAAACTTGCTGTTGACTTGTTTTCTTGTGTATTTTCAGTAGTTGAAGTTTAAAAAAGTTTCTGCTAAAAATAACTTTTTACCTAGGTTATGTTCACTTCGTGTTTGCTTCCCTCTCAAGAGCATCAAATCTCCTTTTTTTTCTTTCCCTTTTCATGTTGATCTTATTTGATGCAGCTGCGACAGTAGTGGAGAGAGACCTAAAGCGACAGTAGTGGAGAGAGACCTAAAGCTAAAGCTAAACTTGCTGTTGACCTGTTTTCTTGAGTATTTTTCAGTAGTTGAAGTTTGAAAAAGTTTCTGCTAAAAATAACTTTTTACCTGGGTTACACTTCGTGTTTGCTTCCCTCTCAAGAGCATCAAATCTCCTTTTTTTTTTTTACCCCTTTTCATGTAGATCTTATTTGATGCAGCTGCGACAGTAGTGGAGACCATGTAGAAAAGGACCTCTATGAAATGGATGTTGAAGTGGACAATGGGACTGATGATCTGCGTGGAGCTTACTATGTCAAACTTTCAACAGTTCAAAAGGGAATCTTAAGAACGAATTGTATAGACTGTTTGGATCGCACAAATGTTGGCCAGTATGCGTATGGGCTGGTCGCACTGGCCCATCAGCTGCATGCCTTAGGCTTTATAGATGTGGAGAACATTGATTCGCATTCTCCTATAGCACATGACCTAATGAGGATCTACGAAGAAATGGGAGACACTCTTGCACTACAATATGGTGGCTCTGCTGCACATAACAAGGTAATCTATCTTGTCTATTTAGGAGAAATTCTGCAATTTTCTTGTGCAGGCTTCTGATGGAAACTATAGTAATGAGTTGGTTCCGTGGAAGCAGATCTTTCACTCCATTTTAGTTCATGATGCATTTCCTGTAAGATATCTTCATGTTAGTGGATGCGATGGTGGAGAAATATTTTTTTGATAACCGAGAAATCCCAGAGGACTAGTAGTTCACGTTTCAGTTTTGATGCTCCAGTTTTTTGCTTGTGACTAAACATTAGCATACTGTTTCACTACTGAAGCGTAGCTTCTTCTTCATTTATCAAATTCTCACTGTTACAATCTAACATAGTGATGAATATGGAGCCCAAACAGATTTTTTCAGATTTACGAGGCCAATGGAAAGCAACATCGAGGTCTCAAGAGTTCTTCCGATCGCTTCAGCGCTACTACAGCAATGCGTACATGGACCCTGAGAAACAAGATGCCATTAATGTGTATGTGAATACTTTCTATCACAATAAGTTCCATGAGGCTGTTATTCCAAAAAGATACGGGCAATTTTGAAAAAATTATGAGTAATGTGGTGCCATTTCCAGGTTCTTGGGCCATTTCCAGCCACAAGAGGGAAAGCCATCTCTGTGGGAACTGAATCCAGAACAGCACTATGATGTTAGGATGCACGGTTCAAGTCTAACCGCAGAAAGTTCTAGGTATGCATGATCCTTTTCTATAAGTGCATTCTCAACTTGCTTCCTTTATATAGGTTCTGTTTGTACTACATAATTTTTTCATTTTCTGACGATTGAATAATTGAAAATTGTTATTGAACTGTTTAACTTGTGCTCTCGGTAATTTATGTCACATCATTATACTCTGTTCAAGGAGGTTGACTTTCTGACTACAAAGATGTAAAGAAGATGTATATTTTTATAAAATAGGAGAACGTATTGTGGGGCCATTAGTTGGCCTTTTTTTGGGGGTCAGATCAGAGAAGTAGATGTGTATAGAAGCTTACAGGTTGGCTCTAAAATGGCCTTTTGGTTTGTGCAACATGTGATAAATTCCTGAAGTTAATTCAAAATTTGGGACGGGAGAACCGATGCTTAAATTTATCTGACAGCAAGTGTGTCAGGTGCCCATGTTTGAGAAGATCTGCCACTTCCAGGCGGAGAGCGCTGCAGTTGGTTGTGCCATGGCCGGTGTCACGGTAGATAGCACAATCTTGCTGTTGTCATGCTGTTCCAGGCCGTGGCTTGTTTCTGTCTTCCAAATTGCTTTTACTAAGGTTTAAACATTGTAAAACCAATTGGGGTTTTATAATATCAAGCTGATCCATGAGATTTCACTGTTTTTATGCCCATCTGCACTGTCAGCCTGTGTTGTAACCATCTCACTGATATGAAGGTTAAAGATGATTCTGATTTACAAGCCCACCACAAATTTAAAAAGAGGACAAACGTACCTCCTAAATCTGATTAGTATTTCAAGTTAATGCTGTTCTGATCAAGTATCCAGAACAGGAAGATACTTTTGCTGTTTGCCAGACAATTGTATCAAAGCTGTTAGCAAAGCAGTTTGTTAATACGCAGGTCATTTATTAAAAGGTCGCTATCAGAAGGAAACATAAGCTGTGGAAGCAGCTCTCATGGTAAAGACACCGACATAGATCAGACTGAAGACACTCACCAGCCTTTGACTGCCTGTGGCAAAGGTGGTTGTAAGGGTATTTCAGAGTCAACGCCAGAAATATCTACATGTGACACTGATATTTCGTTTACCAGGTAGCTCGGTTTAGATTTTCTATGATTCATAAGTTCATTTGGAGCAATAACATACTCAGGTAATTCATGATGTCCTCGGATATTTCTTCATCGAGTGGCTGCTAACAGCTACTTGCGGTACAAAAATATTTCCCTCATGGTTCCTTCTTGCTTCCATGGACCAATGCATTGGAAGTTTGAATGATTTTGAATGCTCCTTTTGGTATTGCATGTATATTTTAACAAAGATAATGCATATGTGTGTGTCTTTATGAAGTATTTTTAATGGCAGGCAGATGCTTATATAGGGTTTGTGATTGACATTACCGACCAACCCTTATCACTCCTAAAAACCTTATGGCTATATGTACAGAGAATGTATGATATCTTACTGAACTTACCTTATAACACTTAACCTCATGGCTGTGTGTGAAATTAAGGTATCACCATATTGCAGCTTGAAAAGTTCTGTTTGCTCAAAGACTTCGGAATTTGTAACCAGGGTCTTATCCAGTCATGTTTTTAAGTTTGTCTTCTTTTATTGGGGTTGAGGTGATGCTATTCGGAAGAAATTCCTGCTTTATTTTCTTTTTCACCTTTCACTTGATATGGCTCATCACAATTGGTGCGCATTCTTCTTGTGGTAGGTACACCCCCTCAATATCTGGTGGACAGTTTTTCCATGATATGCAGTTGGAGCAGTGTCTCGGAAGTGGCAGTGTTAAATTTCATGAGTGTGCAGATTTGTTTGATACCTCAAATTTTCTTGACGTTGATTGGCTTTCTTCGTCGGGAAATTCATGTGAAGAAGAAACATATGAGAGGTATACTTCGTATATCTTAACCAATGCATAAACAGGTGTCTTTGTAATTTTAACCACTGCTTAAGGTGAAGAATAAGGATGGAATACTTGTCCCAGGACAAAACCAACCAAGGGGGGGGGGGGGGGGGAGAAAATATGTTCAATACCTTAAATGCTGGTTAATTTAATTTTATTAGTTCTCTTCCTTATTCCTTATCCCAAAAACAAGAAGTTAAGTTCTCTTGCTGGTATTACTACAACACCGAGGACCAAACTTCAGGAATCATGCAACTTAGTGTTTTTAGTGGACTGTAAAAGTGTTTTGTGTATTCAGGCTTGATGTTGATTGGCTTTCTTCGTCGGCTTCAGCTAGAAGATGGTGCTCTTTCTAGTTTCTTTTGTTGGCAGTGCAGAAAAAATTGTCATACTTGCATTTTTTTTTTGGCCCAGTTCATTTTTGTCTGTTTTAGTGCTTGTCCTGTATGTTGACCTACTCAAGTTGATGTAATACTACATTGAGAAACAAGACTCTTTAGTAGCAATCATCGTTTAGTCAAGTCAATTCTGCTGTGTCTTATGTCTCTAACCGGGAAATTGTTTTTACTTTTTACTGGTTAGAATCACCACCTATACAGTCATGCCAGAATGATGATTTCACGAAAACAAGGACTTAATGGCCTGTTTTTCTTTTAATTTATATTTTGTTAAATTTAAAACTTATTCTGTTTCTACAGATCTTCAATCATAAGTTCTCCATCTCGGGGCCTGTCAGCAGATAGTGTGATAAATGAACTTAAAGCAGAAAAGAACTTCTCAGCTTATGATTCTGGGGCAAGCTTGAAGGTTAGTTCATGCAGATCTTAGACTATTTGAGGGTAAATCGAAATGGCAGCAGCCTTATAAGATAGTGCTTTTACCTAAAAAAAATGAAGCTAGTACAATATCTGTGGAAGCTTCAGAGTAATAAAAAGACTTGATCGTATCTCGTCATGTTCTACTTTTTACACCTTATCAGGTTTCCTCTGTAAATTTGCATGTGTAATTCCTTTTCTTTTCCAAATTTTGTTACTTTAGACGGAGCAGAGTATCAGAGATATCAATTTTGAGGCCAAACAAAGTAGGGAGACCCACCGGCAATACTCCGAGAAGTTTGTGCATTGGGTTAACGATGGACATATGCTTTTCCCTTGAAGTTCGGTTCTGGTTCTTTAAGTTATAGTATTTTGGACAGTTACATTCAACAGACCCGTCCAAAGGATGTGGATTACATACAGGAAATAGACGACAGGTGAGCAAAAATATTACATAATTTACAGAAAGTTTTTGAGGTTGAAAAATTCCAGAACCTTAGAAAATGATATTTTGGTTTTAAGTTATCTTTTCCCAGAAGGATAGCTTATAAAGGTTTCAGTATGTACATTATGTACTGTAAGAAGTGGGATCTTCACTATTCGTTCTTCGCTATTTTGAATGCTTTTGAGCTTTACATCAACGGATTGTGTTTGATTTTCAGAAGACGTTTTGGCATACTTTCCCTTAACCAAAATATAATTTCCAAAAAAAGCTTATATATGGTTTTTGTTTAGATTTAAACAAAAATTAAAAGCTTTCCTAAACTAAACGAGTCCATTTTCGTATATTAAAAAGAATGTGAACTTGAAATTTTAAAAAATAATGTGGGCGGCAAAATTTATCAATTTAACACCCCATAAAGAAAACCGTCGTGACTGTTATGAAATAATATAAGAACAAGAACAATAAAGAGAGAATAGGGAGAGGAGTGTTCTTATTGATACTTAGGGATGGTTTACAATAGAATAGAACCCCTATATTTATAGGGAGGTGGTGACTTAGCCACCAAGTAGTAAACCCTAGAATCTCTCTAAATATAGACATTCACCTTAAATAGAGTTTTATTTATAACACTCCCCCTTGAATGTCTATTCAATAATGTGCCTCGTTAAAGCCTTAAAACCAAAATCCAATGGGAAAAATTAAAGAGAAGGAAAAAGAATACACATGTTTGAATATGCGCCTATTGGTTGCCTCGTTAAAAACCTCGCAAGGAAAACCCAGTTGGGACAAAACCTTGTAAGGGAAAAAGAGTGCAACGCGCATTAACTCCCACTGATAAGAACATCAATTTATATCCTTGAGCATTTGCAGTCCAATCTTGTGCACCATCTTCAAAACAATCTTTGGTAGATGTTTGATAAATAAATCAACCATATTGACTTGAATAAATATTCCGCACCTTGAAATCATCATTCTTGATAGATATGAACATCTTCATATAATGTCGTGTAATGACTCTTCAATATCTTCATAGATGTATTCTCAATGCCATCATGCTTATAGTTATAGCAAGATACATATGTACACAAATTGTACTTAGGATGTGGTACTTCAGGACCAAGAATTGTGTATGCTTTAAGCAACTTAAATCTTTCAAGTTAAGTCATATAAATCACATAATAGACTTTAGATGCATATCAAGTTTTCATGTCATGCTAAACAAATAAGATATCGAAAACTGATTATACATACCTTTGACTTTATACTTTCAAGTATTTGAACTATATGTCCAAATCTACATGTCTTTCATATGGAATCAAGTATTTGTCTATACGCTTTAAGCGTATCAAATACTTTGTCCTTCTGGGACTTAATATGAGTATTTGTAGTGAGAATATAGTTACTTTCTTTGGGTCAGCAAATGCGTATAGCATGCTTTGCAATATGTTGCAATTGAATTATCCATTTTATGAACTTCAGGTTCATGATATTCGAGGATTTACATATACAAATGATAATTCATCCCATGTAACCTTTTCTCAAGTGTTTATCATGTCTCCCCCTCATGTTAGAAAAGCTAACTTGTTTCCTCAACTTTGGGAAATCATCTTTGTGCATTATCATGTCAATATACACAGCACATTAATAATAAGATGAAATTATTTGGTTCCTGACCCTGAACCACTTGTGAGGGGAGAATATACTCTCGTATACAACGTATATCATATATAACTTTGTTCTCATAAGAAACAGTTTAGCTATTAAGTGGAGGCACTCAATAATTATCTTGCTAAACCAACTTTGATATAAACCAACTTATCAAGATGAACTATCTTGAGTAGAAAATCTGGAAATTATGCTCGAAGTTAGATTACTGAGCAATTTACCTCGCAAGCACCGGCCAGGCGGCAGGTTAATAACAATCGCACATGTAACCATATCATAGATGCGTCATATGTGGTATACATGGCAGGTGAATGGGCCCATATTCACCTTTGATATTTCCAGAATTTATGGGCTTCAACCCGAACTCTTTAGTTGGTCAGTTCATTAATGAGAACAAGTAATGCAAGAGAATTCGTAAAGAACTTTCTAGTTCTTTAATATTCACCCATGTGAATTTGCACATCATACTTAAAATGAGATGGCTAACACGAATGCCAACTGAATAAATTATCAATATTGGTAAACTTCAAATTTACACCATGACATGTGCACTTATCAATAAACTTCAGGTTTATTATGACATGGGTTTTTATACCAATAGATATCCACTTTATTGTGGCATTCTTTTGTTTGTGTAGTACAAACTGGAGAATGAAGCGGGTAGCTTTTCATATACAAATTATCCCGCTACAAGTTGTAGTAATAGGAGATATCAAATCTTTCCTTCATTTATAGTCTCAATATAATCAATCGCTTTCGCGTGTACTTTGGAAACTGAATAAGTTTCTTTGAGACTTACTACAGCACAATACTCAATTGTGTTTCTCCAACTTAGTAATTGGCTCTTCTAGAGCTCTCAATTAATTTTGTACTACCACAGATTCATCAACATCCATGTGGTGAATATCTCTTTAAAAGAGAAAGTTATACCATTATGGTCATGGTCAAAATTATATGCAAGATATGTTTCTTGCATTATCGTTGTCCTTTAATAGTCATATTTTCAAAATACTTTGGCGTACAATAGGTACGTGACCAACGATCATTCATGCCATATATCATCTCAAACCTGCTTCTAGGGGTGAGTGTGGTATCATCTCAAACCTCCTTCTAGGGGTGAGGGTGGTATATTCAATACCAACTTCATTTCATATTCTTCCGATAATGAATATGTATTCGTGGGTCAGATGTTGTCACATTCACTGCGGGGATATGTGATTTTGTTATCCTTTTCAAATCTGTAAATGCGTCTGGCGTTCGATTTGCTATTCTTTGCAAATGGATAATATTTTGCGCCTCTTTTTCACAAATAGAGGTATGTGGATCAAGATGAGATAATGATGCATTTTTCCACAAAATTTCCCGTTTGGTTTCACCAACTTCTCCCCCTAATTTTGGGAAAAGTGTCTCATCAAATTGACAGTCTGCAAATCGTGCAGTGTACTAATCCCCTGTCAATGTTTCGAGGTAGCGAATAATGGAGGACGATTCAAACTCAACATATATTCCTAACCTTCTTTGCGGACCCATTTTGGTGCGGGATGGCGGTGCTATAGGCACATATACTGCGCATCCAAAGATTCTTAAATGGGATATATTAGGTTCATGACCCAAAACCAATTGCAACGGGGAATATTTGTGTCAATTCGTCAGTCAGAGACGAACTAGCATTGCTGCACGCAAAATGGCGTGACCCCAAGCCGAAGTGGGCAGCCTCGTTTTCATGAGTAAATGAGGTATTCAAGACTATACTCATGTATTGTCTCAATCTTATATCCATTTTGAATGATATCTTTAAAACTCAACAAGTTCCTTTTAGACTTGGAGGAGAACATTTTGACTGATATCATTAAAACTCAACAAGTTCTTCTTAGACTTGGAGGAGAACATTGCATTTTCTAAAATATCGTTCCTTTAGGCAGAGTTATAGTTGCTCTTCAGGAGACTTCAATCAATTTAATTCCCATGGTTTGCCATACAAAAGAAAATATACGAACATGAGAATAAACAAATTCAATCCGTTTGTTTCATACTTAAACAATATTTTCGAAATCTGCTGAGGTTATTCGACTAACTAAATCAGATAGTCGATTATATGTTTTCCATAATCGATTACTTTGTAGTTTGAAAATTTCAGTTTAAGAAATCGATTATTTGCTATTTTGAAAAACTTCATATCACACTGTCTTAAGACAATCGATTGTTTTGCAGTTTTAATGCGAAATATTAGATAATATATTAACTGTTAGGTTAGTCGATTACCTCTACTGGAAAATAAAAATATTATTGAAATCTGAGCATATTGAAACATTCTAAAGAACTAATACTAACATTATATCATAAACTAACTAATACGAGCTGATACTAATGACTATTAGTTTATTCACTAACTATTACAAATAAGTGAAATAAAATCAAACAATTCCATCAGCGATTAGGTGGTCTATTTTCCCCTCAGGGTGCTCAAAGAAGTCTGCCACATTCAAGTGGGTGATGTCAAAATTGTCGTCAGAGACAAAATTTGTTTCAGGGCATTTACTCTTTAGAGATGCTTGACAAGGCTCAACCAAATGTCTTGGTACACGGCAAATTTTCGCCTAGTGCCCTTTTCCACCGCAACGATAACATATAGTTTATGAACTATTTGCTTTTGGATTCTCATCGTATCGTGCTTGTGGCAGAGTGACCAACTTCAGGTTGTCATATCTCTCCTTTAATCCATTCCACAAGATAGGTGGATCTTTGACTGTGATATATTCAATTTTCAAACCTTCATCAAGGTGATGGCGCAAGTAAATCAAGGCCTTAGCACAGTCTTGGGTGGAGCATTATTTCTGTCTTTAATGGCGTCTCCAAGACCCATAGCATCTAAGTGGATTTCAGCATCCAACACCCATGCCATATAGTTCTTGCCCGAAATTTCAAGGGCAACGAACTTTCTTTTCATAATGTCATACATAAGACACAATTACATCAAGAGTGTGTTCATACTTACAGGCTTTATTAGAATTATCACATTCACTTCAGGGAATGGATCATAATGACGATTATAATTCCGTCTATTGCCACGTCCACATTCATTGATACCATCATGGTAATAATTTTGTCTTCTTTCAGACTTATCACATACTGCTACCACATTCTCTAAAGGGAATGGAGCAAATTCAATGGGACAGAATTTTAATTCTTTGCCCACAATCATACATGAATTTGATCATGGCAAGGCATAGAAAATTTACCACTTCATGTGAGTGTAATTTCTTACGAACTCCATTAGAGTTATAATCAAACTTTGTTGTCTTTGTTTGTATATAAAATCAAATCGTAGAATTTCAAGAATTTGAAAGGGAAAAGTAAATTACTTACCTTTAAGGTATACCAATAAATGTTGTGATATCAAATATACCTCTTGAGTTTCCATCCCGTTGCATTACTTTATGATGATACCATCTCTTCTATTTTTCCTTATAGAAATTAGAAAAAGGCGGCGATTGAGTTGAGAGAGCCGAATCGGCTATGAAGCAAAAACCCTACACAAACAAAAGTTAAAATAATCGAAAATTTCAATTGGTTAGAGACTCCGTGCTGATAACGTGTTATGAAATAATATAAGAACAAGAACAATAAAGAGAGAATAGGGAGAGGAGTATTCTTATTGATACTTAGGGATGGTTTACAATAGAATAGAACCCCTAAGGGAGGTGGTGACTTAGCCACCAAGTAGTAAACCCTAGAATCTCTCTAAATATAGACATTCACCTTAAATAGAGTTCTATTTATAAGAGTGACTTTATTTTAGGACTATATGTATTTGTTGTAAATAGAGCACTAAAATGGAATCCCCTTTCAAAATTAAATAGGTAATAAAAAATAAAATTACGGCACATGTGCGAGCATGGAAAAGCTAGCAATTTGGCAGGTTTCGTAAATCTAAATCCTAACATTATGGACTTTGGTTCCCAATTTTCCTTTTTCTTTTATTTATTAAGCGTTAAAATTCAAATCCTAAACATTTCGGACTTCTTTTGCCTTCCAAAATGCTATATCCTAATCGATTTAGGATTTGGCACATAAGACGTACTTAGCAAATATAGAGGTTTCGTTCATTTTATTTTTTCTTCACCAGTACGTAAACCATGGCACTTTATGTGCCTCGTATCAATTGGCGAGCTATTTATTTTCACGCTCGGAAACATAGTTCCAACGAGACAGAGTGATGTACTTATTGTATACGGTAAAATCGGAGGGTTCAATTCCTCGTCGTCGAAGCACCTCAGAAGGCCATCTCGAAGCCTCGAGACTATAAGGCTATGGTCGAGTTTCCTTCCTTGAGGTTCGTAGACGCCCGACCTTGGGGCAATGTTGACCACGACTATGGTAGAAATGGGGAGTTCCCAAGGCGTGAAGCTAGAGCCAACAAAACCTGACAGGCTAGTCTGAGACTGTATCGTAGCAATAGCTAAATCCCATCTCCATATCTTTGTAATAAATACACTTGTACTATGTTGGGACTCCCCTCCTACATAAAGGAGATCCTTGTCATTTTGTAAATGTCTGTTGCTTCAGTTGCTCCACACGAAATACACAAGAACATTCTCTTTGCTCTCTAACATATTCTCTTGATATTATTGATTTCATTTATTATCTTCATTATTGTTCATTTATTGCTTATTATTGGTCATAAAGAGCGTTCATTGATTTTATTATAATTGTTAACCATACTTCAACCGCCTACGATAGCTCTCAGTCGAGCCCTGGAACCGACCTTAAGGCCCTTGAATCGACAAGCTCGAGGCCCCGATTGTTAAGCTATCAGTTTGGTTATCACCTTATTCCTAACTCTCATTGTGTTTCCAAGTCTCACATACATAGCATCATCTGCTTAACAACTAGCATAAAAATAGATCACGTATTTTTATTTTTTAATAATTCACTAGGCAATGCCTAGGGCTAATTTTCATATATATGGAATTCAAATTACAGACTTAGAGTCAGTATGAAATAAATAATATTTGATGGGTACATATAACCTATTATCCATATTGAGCATAGAGATCAACATCGATTTCTCATTGGAACTATATAAGAAATTAAAAACGAAGGAAAGCATTGCATAACTTGTAACCACTAGACAGTGAGCAAATAGGAAGCTTTTTATCCGCTTTGGTATCTTCCTCTTGTTGTCACAAGTAGCATGCCATCACTTGAGCGCGCCTTGTATTTGAAAACATGCCTGGAAGTCGAGGCTTTAACAGGTGCAAAGATTTCCATCTTCTCCTCCTTAATTATACTGACATGACCCTGCATTTTGAAGTCTATGTGGCATTTGTTTAATGCCCATTTGTCTCCTCGATCAGCATAGCAGCATGCTTGTATAAAATACAAGTCCATCCAATCCAAGTGTAGTAAGCTGATTAGTTCTAGGTCCACTTTCTCCTGCCTTTCTTTTCTTTTGGTGCAACACAAAGTAGTGCAGGTGCAGCTTTACCTTGCTTTTGCCATCAGCTGTGTAGGACTTAACGAGAAACCATCAAGCTTGTTCATCCCCATATGTGTGTACTGTCCCTGTTTTTGGTCCTGATCTCCTTGCAACTGGTGATATCTCCATTTCAGAGAGATGCATGCATTACTGCACCCTCTGTGCAGTATCTTTTGTGACGTGTTCCATTATCCGTAGTTATGTTGTTGTATGTTATCTCTCCAAAGATCCATGCTCTTGTTCGTTACTGATAATTCATCATGGGGCTGAGTACAAAGCACTAATACCACTCATGATTGATCTACCAAAACACGAAATCTGATCGCTCTAAATTTTCCTGCAAAAAAGAACAGTTTGTTAGTCTAAATAATTGATCTTGTGATCTCCTCCTCTAGGACTCGACCATAGCAATTGCCACTGCCTTGTGCTCCCAAAATCTGCCATCCCAGGACCTTTATGATGCACTCCTCGTGCTGCATTTGAATCAACCAGAGTGGGACAATTTCTCCACATGCTTGCAAACCACTTCTCCACCTTGTTGCTCTTTTTCCTTTTAGTTTGTGCTACATTCGCTCTTATATATGGGCATTGTGACTTGTCATCATTCACTATCTTTCTCCTTGTGTATCAAGATCCTATAAATTGTTTGCTTCCATATCCCCAACGTCCAGAGCATAGTTAGCTAAGTAATCGGCTAATCTATTTCTTTCTCTTAGGGTGTGATATGATCACATATTTTTAAAGTCCCATAATTAAATTTAATTATTATTATCATTTTCACGGTAAACATTTTGGCGTCCACCGTGGGGCTAAAAATAATAGTGATTCTTTTCTTGCTGGTTGTACTACATAACGCAAATTATTTTTCACGCTTTCTCTTGTCCAGATCTTTGATTTTAGGTCAAAATGTCTAACTCAGTAAATGGAGGTAAAAACAACAATCTTGAGGACCACGGAGAAAATGGTATGGCTGCTCCAGGTGTTGGTTTGCGACCAGGAAACCTCGAAAACGCATTAGAACCAATTCTGGTGGACGCGATCACGCGATGCTCAATACATCGATATAAGCTCGTGCACTAACAGGAGCGTGCACCAAGGATACCAACAAGAAGCTCAGGAAAGCCCGGCTAGGGAAGAACGGGAGGTTAGCCATCACGTTATTTTTTGAAATGTTGCAGGCACAACAGCTAGAAATTGCCCAGCTACAAAGTCACCAGAAAATTCCTAGCGCAGTATCTGATCGGAGCCAACCCTATACCACTATAAAGTGGCGAGAGCGGTCATGATCGAACCACAGGGAGCTAGAAGTGGGAATTGAATTCCTATCTAAACTAGAGATGTGTAATGTTCTCAATTACTCTTCCAATCATCTTTTGGTTGTTTGTTACTTCTAATATGTATGCTAATGATATGCTAAATTAAACTAAGTATGAATGCTTGTAAGGTTTTCTAAATGACTAAAGAGGAACTAGGGAAGCGACACTCTCCTATGTGAATACTTAACAGGTTCTTATGCCTAAGACAAAGTTGTTTTGTTGGGGATTTCGATATTGCCAATGCACGATGCTACTCACTCTATACCTCTCGGTAGCTTGAGTAGCTTTGCCCTAATTGACTTTTTCAAGTCCAATTGGGTGTCAAAATTGTGCAAGCAATATAGGCTCAAGTCGGGCATTACTATCTCTAGGTTTAACCCTTTAATTGGGGCTAACAATCTCTTGATTACACCCCAATTCCTTATTGGACTGATTTTCCTAGACTCAAACTCTCTTTCTCAAGAAGAGCCCAAGTCAAATAGGCACAAATTAATGTTTGCAACCACTAATTCAATATGGAAAATACAAATCAGTCCAAATATCAACCACCCATAAACACCCAAGCCTTAAAACAAAAGACTCATCAAATACCCATACTAGGGTTGAGCCACAACCCAAGCTAATGGGTCTAGCTACTCATAATAATGGAAGAAAATAGAAAAATAGATGAAGAATAACCCATATGATTTAATTACAAACTAAGATAAAGAACAATCAATGTTAAACTAGCTACAAATTACTCAAAGTGGAACTACAAAGCCGTTCACGTGCTCTGGTCTTTCGCAGATTACAAAATATGCCCTAAAAATGTGAAAAGAAAGTATTTATACTAGGCTAAAATTTTTGGACAAAAATACCCCTGATGAGGTAGTGCGGTCCGCATAAAATGCAATGCGGACCGCGATGAGGCTTCTTGGCTTGATTGATTATTCTCTGAATTTGGACACTGCGGGCCGTATAAAATGAACCGTTGTCGCGGCCGCGGTAGCTTCAACTATGGTCCGCACAAAAAGGATCGCAGAACGCATTGACTTCCAACAGTTGAAATCCCAACTCTCTGAATCTCTGCTCCGCGGACCGCATAAACTCGATTGCGGCCGCGGTGAGGCTACTGTGATCCGCACAAAATGGTTTGTGGACGTAGTGCTTGAGCTTCCAAAATTGCACTTCTCTGAATCTCCTCATCATGGACTGCACTGAATGAATTACGGTAGTGGTGGGTCTGTTGCAATTGTACTTTGACTTGTTCTTGGTACTTCTGCATGTTTCACTCCTTTTTGCGCTGGTTTTGACTAATTGTCACCTTTTTTACCGAACCCTGTAAATAAGTACAACATGTAAGCCTTTGAAACTATTTTGTATGCATTTTTAATAAAAACTCAAGTAAAAAGGAGTGTAATATGAACTATAATCCCTAGTTATCAACTCCCCCAAACTTAATCTTTTGCTTGTCCTCAAGTAAACAAAATAAGACTCACCCCCTTAAGTGTAAATCCAAGAAAATTCAGCTGACCTAAAGTGACCTCATCTAGAATTGATTGGAACTAACAATTGCCTTCAATTCAAATGAATCATTAACAACATTCGACCATCTAAACACCATGGTTTTAGTGCGACACAAGAGCATCAATAGTTGACTCAACCCATCAAGGAAACTCTTTCTACTACTTTGATCATTGTGGAACCCAAACTCATACATCCTCAACTCTTCCTAAGCAAACCTTACTTTTAGATTGTAACACTCAAAACGAGGATAGTGGAAACACACTCATTTCTCTCAAAGAAAAGTCACAAGTCCGGCTCTAAGTACCATAAGCTTGCCCCTCATGCGGGTCACCACTAATGTAAGCTTCATTCAACTCAAGATCATATAGGGATTTTATGGAGATATAGTGAAGGATTCTGGTTTAGGATAGGAAGTATTTAGTCTAAGTAGGTTCCATCTTCCCTTAAGCACTTTATTTTCATTTTGGCACACATTCTCTTGACATTTTAAGTCATTTACTTCTTTTTTATGGGATTAGAGAGACACGTTGTCATCCTTTCTTGTTCATTTCAAACCTTTTTATCTTTTTCTAAACTTTCCACACCAATGATCTCTTTACTATTATTGGATCCCTTCATCTTTTTTTCCAATATTGTTCATTTTTTTTTACATTTTGATTTTCTTTCTTTTTCATCGCCTTTCCTTTTGTTTATTTTGTATATTTTACCACTTTGTTGCCTTTCTCGTCTTTCCCCCAAAAATTATGCTTTTTCCTTGTGCTAAGGAAAGATCGGATGCCAAGAGAGGGTCTTTTTAGAACGGGTAAAGGCTTGTATCATGGTCTTTGAAAGAAGAAGGCTATGGTTCAAAAGGGTTGAATAAGGATATTATCAATGGTAGGCTATGGTAGTTTTCAAAGTACCATTCAGATCAAGGAGATCCTATAATCATTTCTCAAGCCAAACTACACTTAGGATTTCGCCTAGAAAAACATTTAGGGTAAGTTCTTGACTAATGGCTCGGGAGTTGGACTTGCAATTCAAATTTTAACCACACAGGCTATAGGATTGCTAAAGAGACAGAGTCGGGGGCCCACAATAACCTTAGCTAATATTTGAGAAACAAAATGGTTCCGAAAAACCACTTGATGATTATCGACCAACACAAGAGTCCCAAGGTCACCACTTTCACCATCCTATACACAATAATTTATTTTTGACCATAGGATAAAAGGCAAATGTGTTAGGCTCAAGTAAAGCTTTACTTGAGGCACTATTACTCATTAGATACTAATTACCCAAAACAAAAAAAGAAAAGGACTCAAACCCTTTAGAAGGTTGTCATGCCATCCATCATTGGGAAGACCTACCAGGTTCACACAAATTCCACCTTTGAAAAAAACCTGCGGCATTAAGAAAACCAAAGGCTTATTGAACACAAAAAACTCAAAATAAGAAGATACTAAAATGAAATAAGAAGCTACGAAACAAAAATGCGGAAAGTAGAATGAATATGTACAAGAGGGGGATTTAGACGAATACACATAAGGAGGAATGAATATATACATCAGAAGGTGACTTTATATGTAGATAAAAGTTGAAAAGTATGAAAAGTGAAATAAAATGGTAAAATTATGTATATACCAAAAGTAAAAATCAAAGCATAATAAAAAGAAAATAGTCTCATATTTACAGCACCAAATCATCCAAATCGGGCTACCCCCTGAAATGAGAGCTAGCATTGTCCTCAATGCTAACTAACTAAAAAATAGATCAAAATAAGAAAGAGAGTAAAGGAAACTCCCTATTGGCCCTCCGCCTGTATAGGATCATGCGTCTGGGTCCCTGGTCCTCGGACTGTTTGGAAACTTGTGACTGGATCCCTGTAACCTGTGTCTCCACTGGGACCTGGGCCTACACTGGGTCCTGGGCCTGCACTGGGGCCTGAGACTGGCTAGAGGAACCTTCCTGCGGGTCCTCCAACTCTATCATAACATCCTCAGCATGGGGAATCACCCTACCTCTTTGCTGGCCTCTCCACCTCCTGCTCCGGCTGGGCTGCTGGAACCTAGTCATGCAATAAAAGATCCAAAGTCAAGTAATTAGCCTTCAATTTCTCTACCTCTACCCTCAACTCTTTCACCGACTCCTTGGAAGCTCGAGTCTTTCTCAGATTCTTTGTTTCCTTAGCAAGATCCTTCAATGCCTTTCCATCAGTACCAACAACATCCAAGACAACCTTCTGGTTGTTCAAGAGCTTCTTTTATTTGTCCAGGAGCTCCTTTAGAGTGCTCTCCACTGACTGTGAGATATGTGGCTGAGGGGATACCGACTGGGCTGCCACCGAGGTGGAAAGCATAGATAGCTTAGAAGTGGCTGCCTGCATCAAGTTGTTGATACTAGCAAGGGTCTAGTTTAGACGGTGGGCAGTTAATGGGTAGGCTGAAGAGGAGGGGACATCTAGGGCAGTGGCAGTAGAGGGACCTGGGGTCATATCTGGGGTAGCTGAAAGAGGATGAGTAGGAGCTACTACTACTACTGGCTCTTCAGAATGTCTAGTAGAAGCAGTGGCTTTTCCTTTAGGGTCCTTGGGATTGTCAGCACCCTTGGTGCTGTATCAGAAGAAAGGTGCCTTGGGTTTCACTTTCACGTCAAATTTTCTTTTCTCCACATCTTTATCCTCAAATTACATGGTCAGGAAAATTTGGGAAGGGATAGGATCTATCAACTTCATTCACCACCCGTGTAATCAAAGTGGACATAACATTCCCGATGTTGATCGGGTACCCATGCCACCAGTATAGCCCGAGAGATAGGAAGAGAGTTGTCGTGAGTGGTGGGGTCTAGCCTGCTGCAAACGAATATCTCCCATCCTTTTTCCTCTAAGTTCAGGGTTCTCCTCAAAATTTTGACTCCTGCTGTCAACCATTCTGGGGTGGTACCTGGGATTTCCAAGTACTCTGCTAACCACAGACGGGCATCCTCCCCCAATGCTACCTTTTCTAAGTATAGTGTTTCATGCTCCTCTGGTAAGCCCAGGTAATTGCCATCAAAATTCACTTTCAAATTCCACACCTTAGTCATTGTAGTGCCCTTTTTGGTGTGGGCAAGATTAGTGTAAAACTCCTTCACCAAGTTCTCATTTGCATCCTCAACGTTGCCTATGAAATAATCCCAGCTTGGACTCTCTCTGAATTTCCTCTGCACATTTGGGTTGTGAGGCAGAAGATCATTGTCAATGAATCGCTGTTCAAGTATCAACTTCCACTTGCGCCACCATTCTCTGAACTTGTGGTACGCCAATTCACTAACAAATCTATCTTGCCAAACTTTCGGTTTTCTCGTTCTTGCCACCTCTCCTACTTGAGGCTCACCCCCTTATCCTCCTCCTCCTCTTCTTCCTCCTTCTTCTTCCTTCTTCTTCTTCTTCTTCTTCTTCCTTCTTCTTCTTTCTCCTTCTTCTTCCTTCTTCGTGCTTCTTCTTCTTCCTTCTCCCTCCTTCTTCCTTCTTCCTACTTCTTCTTCTTCATTCTTCCTTCTTCCTTCTTCCTTCTTCTTCTTTTTCTTCTTCTTCTTCTTCTTCTTCTTCTTCTTCTTCTTCTTCTTCTTCTTCTTCTTCTTCTTCTTCTTCTTCTTCTTCTTCTTCTTCTTCTTCTTCTTCTTCTTCTTCTTCTTCTTCTTCTTCTTCTTCTTCTTCTTCTTCTTCTTCTTCATCTTCTTCTTCTTCTTCTTCTTCTTCTTCTTCTATGTGAGGCAGAAGATCCTTGTCAATGAATCGCCATTCAAGTATCAACTTCCTCTTGGGCCACCATTCTATGAACTTGTGGTATGCCAATTCACTAACAAACTTATCTTGCCAAACTTTCAGTTTTCTAGTTCTTGCCACCTCTCCTACTTGAGGCTCAACCCCCCCTCATCCTCATCCTCATCCTCCTCCTCCTCCTTCTTCTACTTCTCCTTCTCCTCCTCCTCCTCCTCCTCCTTCTTCTTCTATTGTATCCTCACCGGGTATTGGAACGATAGGTGAGGTAGAAGAAACATCATCACCGCTCTCTCCTGAGCCTCAGACAATTTATAAGAAATTGCAATTGAAGATTGAGCAGTACGAGTGCCCGGAGGTGTATCACTCAATCTTCATCACCCCCTCCTCCTCCTCCTCCTCCTCCTCTTCCTCCTTCTCCTTCTCCTTATCCTTATCCTTCTCCTCCTTCTCCTTCTCCTTCTCCTTCTCCTTCTGCTTCTCCTCCTCCTCCTCCTCATCCTCCTACTAATTCTCCTCCTTCTCCTTCTCCTTCTTCTTCTTATTCTTCTTCTTATTCTATGGTATCCTCACAGGGTGTTGAAACGATAGGTGAGGTAGAAGAAACATCATCGCCGCTCTTGGCTTAGCCCTCAGACAATTTAGAAGAAGTTGCAATTGAAGATTGAGTAGTACGAGTGCCCGGAGATGTAACACTCAATCTTCACCTTTCCGACTAGTCGGGAACATACTCTGGAACTGAACTAGAATCAGATGCCTTCCTAGAGGGCACATACTCACTTCCTTCAAAATGAAAAGTAGCTCTATCTGCAGCCCTTATAGACCTTCTGATTTCCTTTATTGCTTGCCTAACTTGTGGGGCCAATCTGATCATGCCTTGTCCCCTACTCCTGGACGATTCTCCTTTTCCCTGTTGTTTTTTACCATTGCCTCGTGATTAAACCATTATCTGCAAGTGGAATTCAGTTGAATCTTGTTAGTATCAGAAGAATCGGTGAATAACATAATTGCATGAAACAGAAGAAAATAGTTGCAGATAGCAGACTACGGGCCGCGCAAAATGCAGTGCGCCACAAAGGGACCACCGCGGTTCGCGCAAAATGGCATTATGGACCGTGGAGAAGCGTTGCGGACTGCGGCAAGCCACAAACAATAATACAAACCTAGGGTTTTAGATTTTTCTTATTTTAAGCCTAAATTCACATATTGTGAACCCACTAGGTAGTTTAATCATTGTATTTAACTAACTAATCCTAATCTAAACACATCGTGCAACCATAATCTAATAGTTTAAAGAAGAAAGGGAAGAAGAAGACGTATAACTAATTAATTAAAAGAAAATAAACACAATTAAAGACTAAGGGAAGATTAAAAGTACCAGTAATGAGTGTAACACAGATGAATGAGAGTGAGTGATTGAATTTGTGTAGTTAGGGCGTGGATGAATATCATTTTTTTATTTAGTGCGCAGAAGAGCGAAAGCTTTTAAATGAAGGCCTCAGGCCCTATTTATAGAAAAAGGAACTGGGGCCCACTTCACCTACCCACCGTGGACCACACAAAATGGCACCGCGGTCTGCGATGCTCACAAGTCTGAAACACTGGGGAGACATCCACTGCAGACCGCAAGAAATGCTCTACGGCCCAGTGGTCCACCGCGCACTGCACAATTGCAATGCGGCCGCTGTAGCAAATTTTAGAGAACCTCATTTTGACCAATCAACTCTGTGGACCGCATTGAAATGTTGCCCCTGCACTAAGGCCTTGGCGGCAGCAAGAAATGCAATGCGGCCGCAGTGCAAACTTCAGAGAGTGCATATTTTTCCCAACTTGGTCCTCAACTGCATCAAAATAATCCTGCACACATCTCACAATCATTTAGCCCAAAAGCAAATCCTATACTACAAAGAAAATCAAATAAAAACAAAAAGAAAGACACATGGGAAGTCTCCCAAGAAGTGCATGATTTAACATCGTGGCACAACGCATGTTATCATCAAATGACTTTAGATGGAGGAGTGCCACCACGTGGCTGTCATAAATTTTGCCCAGGTAGTGCTTGACCATGTGCCCATTAACTCTAAAAACCTCCCCATTTTTGTTCTTCAAGTCGGGTGCACCAAACGGAGTCACAAACACCACTTCAAAAGGTCCACTCCCTTTCGACTTAAGCTTTCCCAGATATAGACGTAACCGAGAATTGAACAAGAGAACCAAATCACCCACGTTGAACTCCTTACCACGACCATACTTATCATGAAGGTACTTCATCTTGTCCTTATACAAGGAAGAACTGGAGTAGGCATTGGAATTCATCAAGTTTATTAAGTTGCTCCACACAAAGATTTGTTGCCACATCCCATTCAAGATTCAGCTTCCTCAAAGCCCAATGTCCTTGTGCTCTAACTCAACTAGTAGATGGAAAGCTTTCCCAAATACCAACCGGTATAGAGACATACCAATCGGAGTCTTGTAAGTAGTTCTATAAGCCAATAGAGCATCATCCAATTTCTTTGACCGATGGGTCCTATTTGCATTGACCGTCTTTGACAATATACTCTTGATTTCCCTTTTTGAGACATCAACTTGGACACTCGCTTGAGGACGATAAGGAGTAGAAACTTTGTGATTGACACCATATCTTAAAAGCAAGGTATCAAAAGCTCTATCACAAAAATGAGACCCCCCATCACTTATGATTGCTCGAGGAGTACCAAACCTAGGAAAAATGCTCTTCTTGAGAAATGCAACAACACTCTGGGACTCATTGTTGTGTAAAGCCACGGCTTCAACCCCCTTTGAAGCATAATCAATCACCACGGGAATGTTTGGGTTCCCACACGAACTAACAAATGTGCCCAAGAAATTAATGCCCCACACATCAAAAATATCAACTTCGAGAATAGTATTAAGAGGCATCTCATCTTTCTTAGAAATTTCACCCGCTCTTTGACATTGATCGCATATCTTCATAAGACACCCGCATCTTTGTACAAGGTTGGCCAGTAAAACCCACAATGAAGAACCTTTGAAGCGGTCCTCACCCCACCATGATGACCACCATAGGGTGAGGAATGACAAACCTCAAAGATATTCAATTGCTTCTCTTTCGAGCCACACCTTCGGATCATACCATCCGTGCAAATTGTAAAAAAGTACGGCTCATCCCAACAGAAGTCCAAACTATCTTGTTTGAGCTTCTTCCTTTGGTTAGAAGAGAGCTCACACTGGACAATACCAGTCATAAGGAAATTGGCAGCGTTCGCAAACCATGGCATACCATTCACCGACACAGAAAGGAATTGCTCATCGAGAAATGAATCATTGATCTCCAAGCCATCACGTGGTCTCCCCTCCTCCTCCAAGTGAGACAAGTGGTTTGCCACTTGGTTTTCACTACCCTTCCGGTCCACAATCTCCAAATCAAACCCTTGAAGTATTAAGACCCCTCGCATCAGTCTAGCTTTGGAATCCTTCTACATCATCAAGTACCGGAGTGCGGCAAGATTGATATTAACTATGACCTTGGCACCCATGAGATACGACCAAAATTTCTCCTTTGGAACGCAATAGCCAACAACTTTTTCTCAGTCACCGCGTAGTTCACTTGAGCATCATTCATTGTCTTGCTCGCATAATACACCGAATGAAACATTTTGTTCACTCTTTTACCCAAGACAGCCCCAACCATAACATCACTCGCATAACACATGAGCTCTAAAGGAAAGCTACAATTGGGTGCGGTAATAATAGGAGTGGTGGTCAACTTATGTTTGAGAAGTTCAAAGGCTTGCATACATATCTCATCGAACAAAAACTTGGCATCTTTTTCCAGTAACTTGCATAAGGAATTTACTAACTTCGAAAAGTCTTCAATAAATCTCCGGTAGAACCCTGCATGCCCAAGAAAACTTCTAACTCCCTTGATAGAAGTAGGGGGAGGGAGCCTTGAAATCACTTCAATTTTTTCTTTGTCCATCTCTATACCATGCTTTGATATTTTATGCCCCAGAACTATGCCCTTCTCGACCATGAAGTTGCACTTTCCCAATTAAGCACAATATTGGTTTCTTCACAACGGGCCAAAACTCTATCAAGATTTTTTAAACATCCATCAAACGAATCACCAACAACACTAAAGTCTTCCATGAACACCTCCAAAATATATTCCACCGTGTCGGTGAAAATGTCTATCATATACCACTGAAATGTAGTCGGTGCATTACACAACCCAAATGGCATCCTTGAAAAGACAAAAGTACCATATTGACAAGTGAAGGTGATCTTTTCCTGATCTTCCAGAGCAATCAAGATTTGGTTGTACCTAGGATACCCATCCAAGAAACAGTAGAAGGCACGCCCAGCAAGTTTGTCTAGCATCTGATCAAGAAAAGGCAATGGAAAGTGATCCATGCAGGTCGCTTTATTCAACTTGCGGTAGTCCATACACACCCTCCATCTGGTGATAGTCCTGGTAGGAATCAACTCATTTTACACATTGGTCACCACGGTCATACCACCCTTCTTTGGTACACATTGCACCGGTGAAGTCCAAGAGCTATCAGAGATGGGGTACACAACTCCGGCATCCAACCACTTGATCACCTCCTTTTTTCACAACTTCTTGAATTGCCTCGTTCAACCTCCTTTGATGTTCCAAGGAGGGCTTTGCATCATATTGAAAAATAATCTTTTTTATACAAAAGGCGGGGCTTATTCCCCAAATATCAGCTAAAGTCCATCTAATTTCCTTCTTCCGCTTTTGGAGAACCGCCAACGTGGCATCTACCTGCATGTTAGAAAGATAAGAGCAAAGCATAACTTGCAAAGTTGAACTATGGCCAAAGAATTTATACGTAAGGTGTGGAGGCAACAGCTTCAACTCCAACACCAGAGGTTCCTCGATTGAAGGTTTTGTTGGTGGAGTCTTCCTACTCTCAAAATCCAAAGAGAGTTTCCTAGGATCATAAGAGTAAGATCCTATTCCATGTAAAGCATTGACATGCTTCACCCGGCTTTCATCCTCATTTACATCAAGATTCAACAATACTGCCTCTAGAGGGTCCTCCATATTAATCATTGAACTGATATCATAAACTATCACCGCCATGACAGGATCCACAAAAGAGTACACTTTAGAACTGTTGGGGCTGCTTTGTTGACTTGCACACATGAAAGACCACTTTCTCATCACTCACTCGGAAGGTGAATTCCCATACTTCCACATCAACTAAGGCCTTCCTAATAGCAAGGAAAGGTCTTCCCAATATGATTTCAACCTCATAATCTACCTCATAATCCAAGATTATAGAATCAGTTGGCAAGATAAATTTGTCCACCGGGATAAGAACATCATCAATAATACCAAACGACCTCTTCATAGTTCTATCCGCTATTTGCAATCTCATGGAAGTCGACCTCGGTTGCCCAATACCCAAAGTCTTGAAAACTAAGTAGGGCATCAAGTTGATACTTGTCCCCAAATCACGTAGAGCTTTTGCAAAGTCCGCACTTCCAGTGGTGCAAGGAATGGTGAAAGCACCGAGATCTTCTAGCTTCGGGGCCATTAGGTGTACTATTACACTAACTTGATGGGTCATCTTGATAGCCAACAACTTTTTCTCAGTCACCGCGTAGTTCACTTGAGCATCATTCATTGTCTTGCTCGCATAATACACCGAATGAAACATTTTGTTCACTCTTTTACCCAAGACAGCCCCAACCATAACATCACTCGCATAACACATGAGCTCAAAAGGAAAGCTCCAATTGGGTGCGGTAATAATAGGAGTGGTGGTCAACTTATGTTTGAGAAGTTCAAAGGCTTGCATACATATCTCATCGAACAAAAACTTGGCATCTTTTTCCAGTAACTTGCATAAGGAATTTACTAACTTCGAAAAGTCTTCAATAAATCTCCGGTAGAACCCTGCATGCCCAAGAAAACTTCTAACTCCCTTGATAGAAGTAGGGGGAGGGAGCCTTGAAATCACTTCAATTTTTTCTTTGTCCATCCCTATACCATGCTTTGATATTTTATGCCCCAGAACTATGCCCTTCTCGACCATGAAGTTGCACTTTCCCAATTAAGCACAATATTGGTTTCTTCACAACGGGCCAAAACTCTATCAAGATTTTTTAAACATCCATCAAACGAATCACCAACAACACTAAAGTCTTCCATGAACACCTCCAAAATATATTCCACCGTGTCGGCGAAAATGTCTATCATATAGCACTAAAATGTAGTCGGTGCATTACACAACCCAAATGGCATCCTTGAAAAGACAAAAGTACCATATTGACAAGTGAAGGTGATCTTTTCCTGATCTTCCAGAGCAATCAAGATTTGGTTGTACCTAGGATACCCATCCAAGAAACAGTAGAAGGCACGCCCAGCAAGTTTGTCTAGCATCTGATCAAGAAAAGGCAATGGAAAGTGATCCATGCGGGTCGCTTTATTCAACTTGCGGTAGTCCATACACACCCTCCATCTGGTGATAGTCCTGGTAGGAATCAACTCATTTTACACATTGGTCACCACGGTCATACCACCCTTCTTTGGTACACATTGCACCGGTGAAGTCCAAGAGCTATCAGAGATGGGGTACACAACTCCGGCATCCAACCACTTGATCACCTCCTTTTTTCACAACTTCTTGCATTGCCTCTTCAACCTCCTTTGATGTTCCAAGGAGGGCTTTGCATCATATTGAAAAATAATCGTTTTTATACAAAAGGCGGCGCTTATTCCCCAAATATTAGCTAAAGTCCATCTAATTTCCTTCTTCCGCTTTTGGAGAACCGCCAATGTGGCATCTACCTGCATGTTAGAAAGATAAGAGCAAAGCATAACTTGCAAAGTTGAACTATGGCCAAAGAATTTATACATGAGGTGTGGAGGCAACAGCTTCAACTCCAACACTAGAGGTTCCTCGATTGAAGGTTTTGTTGGTGGAGTCTTCCTACTCTCAAAATCCAAAGAGAGTTTCCTAGGATCATAAGAGTAAGATCCTATTCCATGTAAAGCATTGACATGCTTCACCCGGCTTTCATCCTCATTTACATCAAGATTCAACAATACTGCCTCTAGAGGGTCCTCCATATTAATCATTGAACTGATATCATAAACTATCACCACCATGACAGGATCCACAAAAGAGTACACTTTAGAACTGTTGGGGCTGCTTTGTTGACTTGCACACATGGAAGACCACTTTCTCATCTCTCACTCAGAAGGTGAATTCCCATACTTCCACATCAACTAAGGCCTTCCCAATAGCAAGGAAAGGTCTTCCCAATATGATTTCAACCTCATAATCTACCTCATAATCCAAGATTATAGAATCAGTTGGCAAGATAAATTTGTCCACCGGGATAAGAACATCATCAATAATACCAAACGACCTCTTCATAGTTCTATCCGCTATTTGCAATCTCATGGAAGTCGACCTCGGTTGCCCAATACCCAAAGTCTTGAAAACTAAGTAGGGCATCAAGTTGATACTTGCCCCCAAATCACGTAGAGCTTTTGCAAAGTCCGCACTTCCAGTGGTGCAAGGAATGGTGAAAGCACCGAAATCTTATAGCTTCGGGGCCATTAGGTGTACTATTACACTAACTTGATGGGTCATCTTGATAGTTTCAAAATCCATGAATCTTTTCTTTGT
The DNA here is from genome assembly GCA_034376525.1 of Nicotiana benthamiana. Taxonomy (NCBI): domain Eukaryota; kingdom Viridiplantae; phylum Streptophyta; class Magnoliopsida; order Solanales; family Solanaceae; genus Nicotiana; species Nicotiana benthamiana. The sequence goes on from CM067328.1 coordinate 30,420,478, forward strand.
CACCAAGTTTTTCATGAATTTAGCATAACCCGACATTTGCTTTAGAGCCTCCACCAAAGGCACATTAATGGATAAGCTCTTCATCATGTCAATAAATTTCTCGAACTGATTCTCATTTTTCTTATTTGTGAGCTACTAAGCATAAGGTGGAGGTGGCCTTGGAAAAGGAGCCTTGGCTTTAGGCACAACCATTTCCGGCATGTTTATTACGTGTTCCTAGATGGGTTCACATCATTCTGATTTTCCACCTCAGAATCATGGACATAAATCCTCAGTTCCTCATTCACGTTCTCATCAACCACATTTTTAACCACCAAAGGGATCTCATCCTCTTGTAACTAAACTTCATCACTCAAAATTTCTTTTTGTTTGGAGGCATTCACATCATCACCTCGTCCACTTCTTGTAGATACCGCCATTACATGCCCGAAATTGTTTCCATCCTTCGGGTTGACTACCGTATCGCTAGATAGGTCCCCCTTAGGGTGAGTATTCAAGGATTGTGAGATTTGGCCTAATTGAACCTCCAAGTTTCTTATTGAAGCATTGTGGAAGCCAACTGAGCATCAGAGTCTGCGTTTTTTTCATCATTTGTTCAAATATCATTTCAATTTCCCCCATCTCATTGTGGGAAGAACTAGGATCTTGTGATGGAAATAGGGTTGGATTGTTCGGTTGTTGATACATTTGGGACCTTTGAAAGCCTTGCCCCCAATTTCCTTGGTTGCCATTTTTCCAACCACCCTGATTGTTTTTTCCACCCTAGTAGTTATTGTTATCATTCCAATTATCAGGATTGTTCTGATTGGCCCAATTGGAATTTTGGTTGTTGTTCCCCCAATTATTGTTCCATTGTTGTTGTTAATTACCCCAATTTCCTTGGGATCTCCATTGTTGTTGGTTGGAATAATTGCTCCTTTTCGCCTTGATAATTGTTCACATATTGCACTTCTTCCTTCTGCCAATCATAACCATCAGTTTGGAATATACCACTATAATTGTCATATTGATCTGAACATCCTTGGTTCTATTGACTTCTTTGTCTTCTTTTGTTGACTAGCATGTTGACACCCTCCATAGCATTTACTTGGTGTGGATTTTGAACCTGTTGTAACTGTGTCTTTGCTAGCTGATTCATTGTTGTTGTTAGCTCTGCTATTGCCTGCCCATGATCATGTAGCTCATTTTGCAAGTGAGTGACCGTGAGGTCACCCTGTGGCACTTTGGCTCTACTTTGCCAAGGGGAGGATGTGTCATCCATCTCATCAAGAATGTCACAAGCCTCATCATAAGACAGCTTCATAAAATTACCCTCAGCAAGTTAGTTCACTATGCACTGATTTGTTGTGTTAATGCACTAGTAGAATGTCTGTTGAATCATTGCCTTAGTCATATCATTGTTGGGACATTCCTTTACCATGGTTCTATATCTCTCTCAAATCTCATGTAATGGTTCGGTGGGCTCCTGCTTGAAAGCTAATATCTCATCCTTCAATGCTGCCATATGCCTCTACAAGAAAAAGTTTGCAATGAATTTATACGCCAACTCATCCCAAGTAGTGATGGAATGGTTGGGAAGTCATTCAAGCCAATCCAATGACTTCCCTCTAAGTGAGAAAGGGAATAATCTCAACCGAAGGGCATCCTCGGATACATTTGTTTGCTTGCTCCCCCAACAGGTATCCACAAAACCCTTGAGAAGTTGTAAGAATTCTGATGGGGAGCACCCGTGAAATACCTTCGTTGCTCTAACAAAGTTAGCATCACGTTTGTAATTTGAAAATTCCCTGCTTGGATCCGGGGTGGAACAATTGCACTAGCATATCCTTGGTTGGGAAGCACTGTGGAGCCACTCTTGGAGGTGGCAAGGGAGGGTCTGGAACATTGTCATTGGCCTGGCAAGACTCTAATTTGTCCTTGAGGTACTATAGAAACCTCATCATCAATATTGTCATCTACCTCCTCCCCCGACGGAAGATCTCCAAGAGGTGCATTGTTGATGTTTGCCGCCATTTTGTACCTGAATTGGCGACACACAAAGATTAGTAACAAATAAGGAAAGAAAATCAATGCACAAAACTATTTAGATAGATAGCCAAAACCATTAGACAACGCAAAAAAGTGATCGGAGCCAACCCTACACCACTATAAAGTGGCGAGAGCAGTCGAAGCAACTATTACCCTAGATGGTCGGGATCGAATCCACGGGGAGCTATAAGTGGGGATTGGATTCCTATCTAAACTAGAGATATTTAGTGTTGTTAATTACTCTTCCAATTGTATTTTGGTTATTTGTTACTTCTAATATGTATGCTAATGATATTCTAAATTAAACTAAGTATGAATGTTTGTAAGGTTTTCTAAATAACTAAAGAGACACTAGGGAAGTGACTTTCTCCTAGGTGAATACTTGACGTGTTCTTAAGCCTAATGCAAATTTGTTATGTTGGGGATTGCGATATAGCCAATGTATGATACTACTCACTCCATACCTCTCGGTAGCTTGAGTGACTTTGCCCTAATTGACTTTTTCAAGACCAATTGGGTGTCAAAGTTGTTCAAGCAATATAGGCTCAAGTTGGGTATTACTATCTCTAGGTTTAACCCTTTAATTAGGGCTAACAATCTCTTGATTACACCCAAATTCCTTGTTGGACTGATTTTCATGGACTCAAATTCTCTTTCTCAAGAAGAGCCCAAGTTAAATAGGTACAAATTAGTATTTACAACCACTAATTCAACATGGAAAACATAAATCATTCCACATATCAACCACCCATAAACACCAAGACTTAAAACAAAGGACCCATCAAATACTTACACTAGGGTTGGGCCACAGCCCTATCTAATGGGTCTAGCTACTCATAATAATGGAAAAAAACAGAGAAATAGATGAAGAATAACCCATATGATTTAATTACAAACAAAGATAAAGAAGAATCATTGTTAAACTAGCTACAAATTACTCAAAATGGAAATACAAAGTCGTTCACGTGCTTTGGTCTTCCGCGGATTACAAAAGATGCCCTAAAATGTGAAAAGAAAGTATTTATACTATGTCAAATTTTCTGGACAAAAATACTCTTGAAGAGGGAGTGCAGTCCTCATAAAATGCACCGTGGACCGCGATGAGGCTTTTTGGCTTGATTAATCATTCTCTGAATCTGGCCACCGCGGGCCACATAAAATGCACCGCGACCACGGTGGCTTCAACTGCGGTCCGCACAAAAAGGAGCGCAGACCGCATTGGCTTCCAACAGTTAAGATCCCACGTCTCTGAATCTCCGGTCCGCGGAACGTATAAACTCGATTGTGGCCGCGGTGAGGCTACTTCGGTCCGCACTAAATGGTTTGTGGCCGCAGTGCTTGAGCTTCCAAAATAGCACTTCTCTGAATCTCCTCACCGTGGACCATACTAAATTATTTGTGATCGTGATGGGTCTGTTGTAACTGTGCTTTGACTTGTTCTTGCTACTTATGCATATTTCACTCCTTATTGAGCCGGTTTTGACTAATTATCACATTTTTTACCAAACCTTGAAAATAAGTACAACATAGCCTTTGGGACTATTTTGTATATATTTTTAATCAAAACTCAAGTAAAAAGGAGTGTAATATGAACTATAATCCCTAGTTATCAGTAGCATCGGTCACAACTCCCCCAGCCGAACAGGTAACGTGGAGGTCGGCCAATAACGGGTTGATGACTGATCCCGTAATCATAAAAATGCTCTAGGACCTCACCAGAAGGATTGAATCGGGCGAGAAAATGATAGAAGCCAACGACAAAAAGGTCGAGACCTACAACTTCAGGGTCGATCAAATTCCGGGCGCACCCCTGATCCTGAAAGGTGTGGATTCGAAGAAGTTAATACAAAGTCAGTTCCCAAAGGAAGCGGCTCTGAAACCCATTCCAGAGAAGTTCAGAAGGCCGAACCTCCTAATATATAATGGGACCTCATACCCCAATGAGCACGTTACTGCTTACACTTGCACAGTGAAGGGCAACGGCATAAAGGACGACAAGATCAAGTCCATCTTACTGAAGAAGTTCGGGGAAACACTCTCAAAAAGGGCCACGATGTGATATCACAAGCTAGCTCCTCACTTCATTGACTCATTCGCCATGCTGGCAGACTCCTTCATAACGGCACATGCCGGTATCATCAAAGTAGCAACTAGGAAATATGACGTGCTCAAGATCAAGCCGATGGAGAACGAAATGCACTAGTAATCTCTTTCCTCGTAAATACATTTTAAAAAAAACGTGTACTCGTGGATCCAGATACCTCGGCCAACATTATCAGGTCAGTAGAGAAACTCGAACTCTTGACCAAATTATACCTGCCACTCGAGTCCTCAACGGATTCAACATGGCAAGTGAAATAATGAAATTAGAAACCACCCTTCTAGTCAACGTGGATCGAACAAACTAAAATTTCAAATTCCATGTCATCGAAGAAGACAAGAGGTACAATGCATTGTTCGGGAGGCCGTGGATACACTGCATGAGAGCAGTACTATCCACCCTCCACAAAATGATAAAATTCCTAACAAAGGACGGGATTAAAACCGTCTACGGGGAGCAGCATATGGCGAGAGAAATGTTCGCGGTGCACGATATGGCGCCGACACCAATACATCCACCCGCAAAGGAGCCAAAGGGTAATCAAACTATATCTTTGGTAAACAATTAAACAAAACAAAGGACCGTACTGTGTCATTATCACAAGCGACTGAGACATATAGGACCTCGAAACATCATCGACAGATCCCACACTAAGGTATAACCATCTCCCTTATTATTTCATTTTTCACACTAACCCTTATGCAGGCAACCAATCGAAGCAGTCAAAGAGCTAACCCAACCCAAAGACCTTAAGGAAAAAATCCGTTGCACTTTTTTCCTTCGACCGCATTTTTATCCCAAAAATGGTTTTACTGGCAAGGTTTTTAATGAGGCAACCTTCACATACTACTTAAGAAAGACTAGACAAGTATTCAAGGCTTCTTTTGCGATCAACCTCGAACACTGGGGGCATCCCCCCCAGAAGGCCATCCGCTCGGGAAAGCCAATAAATGCCAAGTGGGGTCCCAATTGGAAAGTAATGTATCGAGCCAAATGGTCAAACGAACCGTGTCCGTATAGATAGGCCCCTGACGGCGAAAACATGTACACTTATACCAAGTAATTCATAAAGCATCTTTTATCAAAGCATCTCTCACTTCAAAAGAAGCTCGGCACCTGCACAAAAATGTCTCCTCCGCCGAAAATGTCCTGAACACTTGGGGAACATCGTCAATAATTCAACACCTGAACGACCTCTGGGTTGGGACTCCAAACTCATAATCCCTAAATGAGGCAGCATGAAAATGACAAGGCGTCTCCAAGGCCGAAAGTGCCACGAACACTCGGGGACTGATGCCAAAATATCAAAAAACACGCGACTTCAGGGTCGGAATCTCCGAAAATTGTAAGCCCTCAATGAGGCAATACAAAATTTATAAGTAACAGCTTTCGAGCCAAGATACCCTTGATGACTCGGGGACTGTCGCCAATCACCATTAATTAAAAAGCTGAGGTCATAAGACCCCGAGCACGCAGACTCTGACTCGTATGACATACGTAAGGCTGCTACATCATCTATAAGACCTCAAGCAAGGCATGAACAATACTTGTACCAAGTATCCAAAAACTATAAGACCTTAAAGGCATGTGAAACTTGTAAGACCTTACTAAATGCATAAACCCTATCCCAAAGTTTCAGCTATATATTGAAGTTGTAAGACCCTGAAAAAGGCATACCCTCGATATAGATGCTGAAACTACTTCACTCGGAACTTAAAGGCTCTTGTTAAACACAAATGACTCCAATCACAAGGTTGTACCAGCCAAACTAACGTGACTCGGGGATGCCCGACCGTCGCTACAAAATCACAGGCCTTCAAATACTTTGAATCTACTTTGAAAAGAACATGTTAAACAGTCTACCCTCGACATAGGCAAAAGAGCTTCGACCATGTCAGCTCCAAATCACAGGCTTCGAGATACTCAGCCTCCGATCCAAACCTTCTAAGGTGCTCGATTATCGCCATATAACGATTCATAATTGAGGTTTTTATCAAACCATCGAAGAGTCAGGTAAAAATATCAAAGTCCTTAACGAGGGAAAAATAAAGTCAATAAAAGGTCGCTTCGACCTAAGTCGTAAGAGCCATTGTCTCCAGCCTATACTAGAAGGCCGCATCGGCCCGAGGCATAAGAGGCATCATCGCCAACCCACACTAAAAGACCGCATTGGCCAAGGCATAAGAGCCATTTTCGCTAGCTTGCGCAAATACAAAATTTGAGGGTCAAATGAGCTCGAGTCGAAACCTGATTCAGAGACTGAACCCAAAATAGTAAACTAAATATGCCTAAGAGCAAGGCATAATAACCATTGTCGCCAGCCCATACTAGAAGGCCGCACGATCCAAGGTGTAAGAGTCGTGTTGCCAGTCCGCACAAATACAAAACTTGAGGGTCGAATGAGCTCGAGTCAAAACCCGATTCAGAGACTAAACCCAAAATAGTTAACTAAATATGCCTAAGAGCGAGGCATAAGAGCCATTGTCGCCAGCCCACATAAAAGGTCGCATACACCAAATGCTTAAGAGCCTGGGGGCCAGCCTAATGAGCCCTAGGGCCATATCACAAATCTAAGGATTCCTACCAGCTCGGAGACCAGTTCATCTGGACAAATTCAAGAATGAAAGAGATACACAAGAAATAAAGCACCAAGTTTTTTTATACACATATGCAAAAAAATGCAATCTCCATCTATAAACATGCTTTGAAAATGCTATATACAGATGGCAGAATCTATGCCCGCTAGGAGCTATGGCCTGTTGTCCTTGTTTTCACTTTCTTCGGCATCGGACGGAAGTAACCTAGCATCACGCTCATTCGCCATCGCTCATGCCAACTCTTCCGAGAGAATGAAACCCCTATCTCAGATCTCCTCGAGGGTCTTTCTTTGAGACTTGCAACAAACATATTCTTCAATCCTCTCTTCACGGTCGGGGACCCTTCTCAACTCAGCTAGAACATCGGTAGCATCTTTTAAATAGATCACCATCTCCTAGTTAGCCTTAGTTCGGCTCATTGCGGCTTCAGCCCAGGCATCAACGATCTCAGCCTTGAGCTTCGAAAGTTTGACCATGAGCTTTATGATCTTATCTGTTTGAACCAAAGCGTTATCACGGGATGAACAAAGTTGAGCCTCAAAAGCAGGAACTTTAGCCAGAGCACCCTTCTCCTATAAAGCCTAAGCCTCCGCTCGAGCTTTTAGTTCATTGTGCTCGCACTCAGCTCAACCAGCTTCATCCCGAAGACACCCCAGGGACTCCGTCTTTTTTTGCAACTAAAACAAATGAAGCATTAGCCTTAAAAGCTGGAAGGCGGACTGCATGCTCACCCGGGATAGAAAATTACCTGCTCATTCAAGTACCTCTCATAATTCAAGCTCCGGATCACCTCATATCGCAAGTGTACCAACTCGACTTCCCTTTCATTGCAAAGGAGCCTAAGGGATCTCTCATCATCCAAAGTTTTCCATAGCCTGTATTCACAATGAAGCATCCCGGACTTAAGCTTGTCGAAGGCCTACAAAAAAAAAACCCAATAAGGAAGGGGAGGTGCAAAACCAAAAGGCATGTGCCGAAAGTCACCATGAACTGAAGCCACTGGGCTTCCTCAAAGGCCGAGCCCACATCTACCAACCAAGATCTCTCAGCTCCGAAAGGGTCAACTACGGTCGAGGCACGGTCGCTCGATGTTTGCAACCCCGGGTTTCCAGTATCCCTCGAAGTACTATCAATGGAAAAATAAGGCCGCAGCAATAGAGAAACCATCTTTGCAGAACCCTAAACCACGGACGTGACAGGCTCGGACGGCGCTTCCGCTTCAAAGCCCCGGTCCCATTTTTCCTTGCTCTGAGCGCTATTTCCCTATAAAATCATCTCTCGCTTATTATTGTCACTCTTTAGCCCCGAAGCTGGCAATCATTCCCCCTCTCCAGAGGAGCGCAACCTCACCTCGGAAGGTTCTCCGATGCCTACAACAGCAAGATTAATACGCATAAAGGGAAAATGTCTCTACAAATGAAGGAATGGAAGGGAAAAAATAGAACAACACACACACACCATGATGTTTTTCTTTCCATTTGTCCCGGGACAAAGCATGCCACTTGTGTTCATCACAGGTCGAGTTGGAAGCCAACTTCCGCACTCAATCCGGAAGATCAGGAACGTCTCCCGGCACCCTTGAAACTGTTGCAGAAAAAGAAAAAAAGGCACGGTTACAAAACTAACTTTCGCCATAGACAAAACTGAGAAGGCACAGAATGCACCACTTACATGTATAGTTCAAATCCTCAAGGAATGGCATAAGCTCAACGAGGATAATGTCAGCGGCCTGCACTCAGACGAAGCTCATCCACTTCCGATCTCCATCTCCCTAATCATCAAAACCAAAGGGCGTGGTCGATCGACATTGGCAAGATTACCAGATCTCGATAGTGAAAGGGTCGGTACAACCTAATAAAATGATTGAGCGTACGTTCAAGCCCCGACTTCTCCACGAGAAATCTCATCATCAGCATTGTCCGATAAAACGACTGGTGGATCTACGAAAAGATAACCCGATACTTTAAACAGAAGTTGAGCACAGCCCTATCAAGGGGGCCTAGTTTGAAAGGATACGTGTACACATTCAAAAGTCCATCGGCGCGATCTGTGATGCTCTTATCCGGGGAAAATGTCTGTAACACTACTTTCTCCCCCCCCCCCCAATCTGCAGTCTTTTCTCACTAACTCAAGGTGATTTTCTCCTATCAAAGAAGAAGTCTTCAAGGAATACTCTCGTTGGTCCTCAACGCTGAAGGAGGAACTCTCCCCTCTCTGCTGGATAGACCCCGATGTAGCAGTCATGCCAATGGCAAAATTAGAGAACTAGAGCAGGAATCTGTGCAAGCAAATTAGTACTAAAGTAATGAAAGACTTAACGTATAAAAAGAAGGATAACTACCTAGAATGATGGGATCTCAAAAAAGGAAAAAACAACCATATAAACATAAAAACAAAAAAAAAACCAACGGCATCATTGCTAGTCACGAGTGGTACCTGGCCTCGAGGACCTACATTAAAGAGAAGTTAGGCTCTAAAAAGCCAACGACACCATGGCCAGTCCCCAGGTGGTGCTCGACCTCGAGGACCTCCATCTAGGAGAAGTTAGTCTCTAAAAATCCAACAACATCATCGCAGCCCCGAGGTGGTACCCGATCTCAAGGACCTTGATCAAAGAGAAGTTAGGATCTAAAAAGACAATGGAATCATTGCTAGTCTTAAAGTGGTACCCGACCTCGAGGACCTCCATCGAAAAAAGCTTAGGCTCCAGGAAGCCAATAACATCATTACAAGGCTTGAGGTGGTACCCGACCTCGAGGACTTTTGTCAACAAGAAGTTAGGCTCCAAGAAAATATGCACTTAAACTCCAGCCATATAGGCTTGGCCCCAACGTACCATCTGATTTTGGACAAACCCACTTCAGGGATCTATCTACAATGCCTTCAGGCTATTTATGCTGAGTTGAAAGCAAGTTCTAAGTGGACCATGTTTGAACGAACCTCCACTCGGGGACTGCTTTCGAAAGTTCAAAGGCAGCCCCTGTCCTCGGACCTCTGAGCAAATTTCGCCGCAAAGATTACCACGATGCCTAAGTGATAAATTACGGTCTCGAGGCTCGAAGCATTACTTTCGTCCAACTTGAAGTAAGGGTCCCGATAATCCAATTTTATCTGTCCAATCCAGGCTCAATCCAAGGAACGGTGAAGGGTTCCATAAGAGGCCATATTAGCCAATCAAAGGTCACAAAAAAACACTCGCATCTGGGTTCGATATTGGCAGTAGCCGATAGAGTCACGCATTCAGAGTCTCTATAAGTGCAAACAAAAAGAAATATAGCAAAACACAAAATTGAAGAAACTTCTTTGTATTCATAAAAAAGAATTTATTACAAAAGCCACAAGGGTCCTTATATATGATTGCAAAAGCCCACAAAGGGTCCTTACATATAAACAAAGAAGAGAAAAGGTACACATGTGGCAAAAAGCGTAGAGTCTAATATGTTCTCGGGGGTTCATCATTGGCAGCAGTATATTCTACCACCATCACCTAGAGGTCTCACCTCGATCATCCAAAATGGCATCTTCAAAAGAGAATACGAAGAAGAGGAAAGTGATGAAGAAGGGCAAAGTGACGCAGAAGAGGCAGAAAGGAACAAAGAAGTGGCTGGGTAAAACATCTGGCTAGTATGGATTTTGCCATTGTTACTATATAAAGCCACTTCTTGGGACGTTGCCCCAGTTCGGGATGCAAAAGTTAGTAGATAGTAACACCTCACTCCACGGAAAGCAAAGGGGAGTGAGGTGCCACATCGGGTAATTAGTGGAGGTCAGCAGCAGTGTATAGTCCGAACTACCTCGTGAGCAGTGGTGTAGAGTCCAAATATTTCCCTGAGTCAGGAGAAATCTACCCCCTGCTTCATCGTCCCGAGCCAACCGCAACAATAATAACAAAACGGTGTAGTCTCGCGACAAAAGATAATTCCAGGAGACAGGTCGTGGTAAGGCTGATAGAAACGCCACCTTATGATCTTGAGGCCATGGGCCTCAAACATGGTGAACGACAACGGGAAAGGATGGCAGGAAGAGAAGGATGGATAGATATGGGAAGACACTTGGGTGAAAGGCTGATCCCAGGAGGCTCCCATTTATAGAAAGGGAGGCAGCGTTACCGACGATGCCATTATTGCCCTCGAAAGGCATAACAGCAGGCACATTTAATACATCCTTGGAATCTCAACCGGCGGTGACATTATAGCTCCGAATAATGAGAAACCGTAATTCTTTGAATGATCCTGGAGAAGTGAAGTGACAGGATGTTTCGGTTATCACGAAGGCTTGCATCATCGGTATGACTTCAACATGAGAATTCTGAAGAGTCGGATGTCAAAATTGTTTCTTATCGCTCCTCTCTAAGAAATGCGGGGACTACATGTATACGAGATATCGGAGGGTCCAATTCTTCGTCATCGAGGCACCTCAGAAGATCATCTCGAAGTGTCGAGACTACAAGGCTATGGTCGAGTTTCCTCTCTCGAGGTTCATCAATGCCCGACCTTGGGGTATTGTTTACCACAACCATGGTAGAAATGAGGAGCTCCAAAGGTGTGAAGCTAGAGCCGGCAAAACCTGTCATGCTAGTTTGAGATTGTATCGTAGCAGTAGCTAAATGTTCCATCTCCATATCTTTCTAATAAATACACTTGTACTATGTTGGGACTTCCCTCCTATATAAAGGGGATCCTTATCATTTTATAAACGTCTGTTGCTTCAGTTACTCCACACGAAATATACAAGTACGTTCTTTTTGCTCTCTAACATATGCACTTGATATTATTGCTTTCATTTATTATCTTCATTATTGTTCATCATGTATACCTTATCATTGGCCATAAAGAGCCTTCGTTGATTTTATTATAATTGTTAGCCATACTTCAATTGCCTACGATAGCTCTCAGTCGAGCTGCAGAACTAACTTTGAGGCCCCCGAATCGACAACCTCGAGGCCCCGATTATTAACCTATCGGTTTGGTTATCACCTTATTCCTAACTCTCATTTCATTTCCAAGTATCACATACATAGCATCAACTGCTTAATAACTAGCGTAAAAATTGATGATGTATTTTTAGAGTCCCATACTCAAATTTAATTATTATTACAATTTTCACGATAAACACTTATCTTCATCAATTGGTCTTTTCCTCCGTCGGGGTCTATCAATATCAACACGGATAGTAATTTCATTCCTAATTCAGGATTTAAGGATGTTGCACAAGATGATAACGAAAGGTGGCGAGGCGGATTCTATGGCAAGTTTGGTATAAAAGCAATATCAAGCTATACACCAGAATTATAGCTTATATATGGTGGTCTAGCCCTAGCAAAAGGTTACACCTTGAAGAAGGTTATCATTGAAACTGACTCGAGCGATGCTTTGACGTTGCTAACTGTGAGAAATGTTGTGGAACTTCATTGTGATTGTGTTGTGATAGAAGAGTGTAGGCGTCTCATGTCCGAACTTGAAATTTCTCTACTTCATATTTTAAGACAAAATAACAATTGCACTGACCACTTTGAAAATAATTCAAAACCAAGATTTCATAATATTACATCGTCCACCACCTTCTACGCATCAGTTGCTTCTTGTAGAGATAGTTCACTTAGTACTGTATTACTAGGTACCCAAAGCATGTAAAATAATGTGGAATAGAAAATAACGTGCAGTTATACCATTTGTAAATGTTAAAAAGAATAAAAGTTCATTTTGTTAATGTGTGAAGATGATGCTACCAATCTTTTATCTTTTCTACGTTTTATTTTTCCTAACATTTCTAAAAAGCAGTTTAACTAAGCTTTTATCAAAAGTTTCTTTTATTGCAGATGAATCAATTCTGTGAGAATTGGTTTATTTAATATGAAGAGAATCTTGACCAGACTAGGACATAACATTGCGACTTAACTTTCAATCATTTATTTGGGTAATACTTGAGTTTCTTGGAAAAGTTCCATTTTTGATATATTTCGTCTAATATTTATACGTTTTACTGTAGATGATTGATTTTGTTGCAATGCATAATACATGAATTCAACAGGAACAAAATTTGTTGATAGATTATTGCTTTTACCATTTGATAAGTGAAGAGTGCCTTATTATTCCAGTTCTCGTGTTATAGTTGATTCTCCATATTGAATTTGTAGTTCATGCAAAAAGCAGATGTGGTAAAACGTTACCCGCACATGATGTTGACGGGGGACTTAAATTCAATGAAATTTAAGGGGAAAAAAAGCTAAGTGTACGTGTTGATGGAGGAGAATATGCTAAGGGAACGAAGCGCAAGCGAAAATAATCAAAAGTACGACACAGTCGTGAAATTACCAAAACCCGACCCTCGGGCCTACGTCTCGGAATTCGATAATTTTTATACCAATAGATTCATTATCTCCCCACGAGCTCATACATATCAAAAATTCTGAAAACCGACCTTAAATGATCCTTCAAATCCTCAATCAAAGGTCTAAGTTTCCAAGCCCTAGTTCTTCAATTTTTGGCTTAATTTCCATGATTATTTAGGTGAAATTCATATTAGAATCGAGTTTTAAGTCCAAAAATCTTACCTCCAAGTGATTCCCCTTGAATCCCTCTTCAATCCCCTTCAAAAAGCTCCAAAAACGACCAATAATGGAAGAAATAAACCCCATATTCGCGGACAAGGCGACCTTTTATACCTTCTGCCCAGGCCTAATTTCCTTCATCGCGATCACGAAGCACAAATCCTCAGCTCCCAAAATTAACCCTATGCGAACGTAATGCTCAAGCATCTAGCTCTACGTGAACGCGGACTGCCTACCGCGTTTGCAGTGAACAACTTCAAGCCAAGACCTCTCGTCCACTTAACCCTACGCAAACGCGACCCACTTCCCGCGTTCGCGATCAACAACTTCTCCACCTTATGCGATCGCAACTCCATCTTTGCGAATGCACTGAGCAAACTGGACTGGCCCTCAAAAGCTTCTACGCGATTGCGAGAACCCCGACGCGATCGCAAAGAGGAAACCTCTGCAACAACGGAACCTCCAAATCCGTAACTCCAAACTTCATGAAATGGTCCGATTGACCACCCGAAACTCGTCCGAGGCCCCCGGGACCTCAACCAAACCTACCAACATATCCCAAAATCTCATTCAAACTTGTTCTAATCTTCAAAACACATCAAGCAACATCAAATCAACCAAAACACATCGAATTCAAGCCAAACTTTCTAAAATCTTCCAAATTCCGCTTTTGATAAAAATAAAAAAAAAAATCCAACCAAATCACGTCCGAATGACCTAAAATTTTGCCAACACATCCCAATAACACAACGGAACTACTACAACTCTCGGAATTTCATTCTGACCCTTATATCAAAATCTCACCTCGCCAAAATATCAACTTCGTCAATTCAAGCCTAAATCTACTCCGAACCTCCAAAACTCATTCCGATCACACTTTAAAGTCACAAATCACCTTCCGAAGCTAAACGAACCATTGGAACTCACATCCGAGCCCTCTAACCCATAAGTTAACATCGGGTTGATTTTTCCAACTTAAGCTTCCTAAAGAGACTAAGTGTTTCAAACCTTACCAAAATCGTTCTGAATTTGATCCGACCAACCCGATACCATATAACAAGGATAAACAAAGCATAAAGAAGGATAAATGGAAGAAATGGAGCGATAACTCATGAGGCGACTAGTCGGGTCGTCACATATTTATTCATTGCCAGAAGATTTGCCCCGTAATTTAGTCATACAATATTATAACATGCAGTCACTTCAACATTTACAATTGTTGAAAAATACTATTGGATCGGGTACAGCTATAAGGGGTGCTAGTTAGTGTATTAGTCCGATCCATTAATTAATCATCTATCAAAACCTTATTATTAGCCTGCAGTATGGTGTTGAAAAGAACGCATTGTGCACATTATTATGTTGTGAGGATTCACGACGAATGATCGTGGTGCAAAGGAACTCCGCGAGGAGAAACTGGTAAGTCTCCTAAACTAGTATTTCGAAATACTACAGTAATAAAGGTAGTACTTTTTTTATAAAAAAAAATCTCATTATGTATCTATCAGAACCTAAGTATTTGAATTTTGTTACTTTGACATAATATAAGTGTTCTTTTAAAAAAAAAAAATTCATGCAACTAATTAATCATATAAAGCGATGTATGGTTTAGTTTATTTCGTGAAGAGTATAGACAAGATAACTATATATACAATAGAAGTATTAGTGAAAAAGGTATGAATGAAATTATAATGTGTATGAAATATTCAGTTTTAGAAATATTAAAATTGGAATTACATTATGCGACAAAATATGTTATTCTAGCTCTGATCAATGTAATTATGTAAAAAGGTTATAATGATCAACTAAAAGTATATATACTAACACGCACAAGAATTAACACTAGGTACTGATTACGTCTAAATACATTTATTTTTCTTAGCAGAAATTACTAGAGGAATATGAAATAAAGGTAAAGAGATAACCAAGGATCTTTCCAACAGTTATACAGAGTCATAATTTTATTTTAAAAAAGCATGCATGCAATCTGATAACCCATAAATAATAGTGTGAAGTATATTTCTAAATAATTACAAATGATAAAGAATTGAATACAATAACTTTTTTAATGAAAATTGAAGTACAAGTTGTGTATTCCTTCATAATTTAAGAGAATAAATAGAGATATGATTAGCAATCAAGCAAAAAGGGGATGTAGCTCAAATGGTAAAGCACTCACTTTGCATGCGAGATGCTCGGGGTTTGATCCCCCGCATCTCCACCAAGGGTTGTTTCAATGCGCCCATTTTGTTTTTCTTCTTCTTCTTTTCTTTTTAAAAAACTAAAATAAACAAATAAATTACGGACTTGGTACAATTTTATTTTTTATGACGAAATGATCTCTTGTGTAAACAAATAAAGATTTTACAAATAAATTACGTACTTGGATTAATATGATTGTTTCACTTTTAATCAGAAGTATCAGATTCGAATTTTGAAAATAAAAATCATGATGCAATGCTTTCTTTATAATGGGCCTTACATAACGTGAGTTCAGATTAGTCAGAACCTTAATACAATTATCTGACACCAAATGGTCGAAAAAAAAATTTTATTTCACAATAAAAATCAACAATCATATATATATATATATATATATGAGTAATGACTATTCCAAGTGTGGACAACTTTCTCTTTCGAAGAAAAACTAATTAAAAGAAACAAATCCTTCCCGTCATGTGACAAGTATGCCTCGTATGATTTTACACTCGAAGCGTTGCACTGGAAGGGGCTTCTCGAAACTGAAAAGCTAATAATATAATTGTACCATATTTTAATTTATTTCGTGGTATTTAATCTACTAAAAATTAGAAATGAGAAAAAATGTTGTCGTTGTTATTGAACTGCCTAAATAGTTTATGAAGTGAAATGTATCTTTTTATTTTACAGGAAGCCGATATAATCTTCTTTAAGATTAAACACAACAATGTTACTGTCATTTTAGAGTAACTTAATTTTGAAGCTACATAAACTATAATGCCATGTAAGGTTTTAGGTGAAAATATAAATAACTTTGACACTCAAAACCAAATTTTTTAACACGAGACAAAGTGAGAAAATTTAGGAATTATAAATTCATCTGATCATTTTGTAAATTCTTCCTCACCAAACTCCTTCCATTTCATTTGAATGACCGTGATGTATTGGCAAAATCTGGCTTTGAGACATTTACATGAGTACACGATGCTACTTGGGATAAGTGCCATTCCAGGGATGGACAAATAGCGAAGTTTACCTTCACGAGAAATATCTTAGACCTGGTAGTTCCTTTTCCAGGATGTGGGAGCAGTGCTCCGATGAAACGCTCCAAAGACGGTTGCGGGGATCCATTGATAAAGCTATAATTCTAATTGTTTAGCTCAAAGTTATCATATATTTTACAAGCATAAAATAATTAAAATAAATTAAAGGCCGATCATAGCAGATCATAATAAATTAAGTGACCAAATGAAAGAAATAAGAAGTGTTATTCATTAATAATATTGACTTGGTCTGTCTTTTTATGGAGAGGTTCAGGGCCTTATAATTATGTTCTCTCTTTTCTTGAGAGTAAGGGTGCAAACGGCCCGGGCCTGAACCGGGACCGGACCGGGACCGCGGTCCTGATGGTCCTGGTGGGCCGGTCCTGGCGATCCCGGGCCTGCCGGTCCATTAAGCCCGTGACGGGCCGGTCAATTTGCTTCGAACCGCCAGGCGGGCCTGGGCTGCTCCTGGCGGGCCCAACGGCTCTTTTAAAAAAAAAATTTAAAAATTCAGTAACCGCTCTTTGCAAAAGTAGCCGTTTGGAACTTTGTAAATAGCCATTTGGCCCCCAAACTTTATATTATCCTACTATTTCAAACTGTTTAGTTTATATTGTCGCACTAGCTGATTTGTTTGTTGAATTTGGCGAGGGTGGGGATATTTATGAACTTGCTATAAATGAAATGAAACAAAAATTTTAAAAATATTTTTTCCCTATCCCTCCTATTTTTGGTGTAGCTGCAATGTTAAATCCTACAATGAAATTGGGAGGTCCTCATTTTTGGTATTCTAATATTTATAAGGCTTTAGATCTTTCAGACGAGGAAATTGCTACACTTGCTGATGCAAAAGCATCAATTCAAATTAATGCTCAAACTGTTTATAATGCTTATAAAGTTGCGTTAGAGCATGCTAGGCTAAATATTTCAACCCCTACTTCGTCTCGCTCACAATCATCTAAAAGAGTTGCGGGCTTAACAGCTCTTAAATCATGGACAGAGTTCCGGGGTTCTCAAGGTGATAATTATGATGAAATTTCATATCTAAATAAGTTTCAAGTTTACTTGTCTCAGGGACTTGAAAAGGAGAATCCAGACGGCTCTTTCGATCTTTTGGAATGGTGGAAGTCAAGGTAAAAATATTTTCCGGTTCTTGCAAGGATGGCTCGGGATGTTTTATCAATTCAAGTTTCAACTGGTGCATTGGAGAGCGCTTTCAGTCAAGCAAGACTACAAATCAGTGATCATAGAGCGGCGATGAGAGAGAGCTTGAAAAAATCAGTGCTTTTTAGAGATTGGATCCGCGCGGAAAGAAGAATCTTGAAATTGCAGAATCGCAACCGGCGATAGATGAAGCTTATGAAGAAATGATAGCGGAACTTTCGGAGGATTCAGCTTCACCCGAAAGTCGTGATGAACAAGCTTCGTTTCCACCACCACCAACACAACCTCCTACCAACCTTGACGGATTTATGAGATTTGTTAGAGATACAGTGTACAATTGTAGATTATGATGTAACTTGTACATTGGCACATCTTCTTTTAGTTTTTTTTTTCCTTTTAATGGTGGTATTAGTACCTTGTTGTGCTCATTCCATTGGGGGAAGGAAGACTAAGAAAGATATGCCATTTTGGTCAATAAAAATTATAAGACATATCCTTGAATATATTTTTTCTCAATATTTTTTTGTATTTACTTCGATATGTTATCCTTGAATATATATATAACATACAATATATATTACAATAAAATATATACGAGAATATATATACATAACGTACAACCTAAACTACAAGAAAATATATAAGTAATAACATATATACATAAGATACAATATACTAATTACTACAACACAATATATACATTATATACAATATATACTAATTACTACAACATAATATATACATAATATATATCAATATATACATAATATACAATATATACTAATTACTACAACACACTATATACATAATATACAATATATACTAATTACTACAACACAATATATACATAATATACAATATATACTAATTCTACAACACAGTATACAATAAAATATATATTATATATACTATACTAATAACTTAGTACACCATATAAAATATATTCTACACTATACTAATAATTACTATTCAAGATATTCCCTTAAAAAAACCCGTCAGGCCCAGGACCATTGTGGGCTTAGGCTCGTTAGGGGCCGGTCTCAACCTGCAGGACCGCTAGGCCCGGGACCGCCAGGCCCGGGACCGCCAGGCACGGCACACGAATCCCGGGACCGCGAAGCCCCCTACTTGAGAGTACTGATGATGAAGAAGCAGCCCCCTTTTTAGGGTTACTTTCCTTAGTATTTATAGCTTTAGGCTATATGAGCTGGCGATGAATGACTGTGACCATGTTGAGGTAACGTCCTTATGATAGCAGATGGGTCGTGGCCTTGTTAATTGAGCCTGTTGAAAATCGGGTATCGTGATTAATAAATGGTCATACCACTTGATGCCTCATCAAGGGCAGGGGTGTTGGAGGTGGCGTTCTGCGTTCATGAGAGGGGGCAGGAGTTGGAGAGAGTTGCCGCGTCCTTTAGAGAGGCGGGGCAAGGGGGTTGCATTGGTGTCTATGAGCGGGACGCCCAAGCCATGAAGGATCGGATCATGACCTTGGAGGAAGGGAATCAACGCCTAAGTGACCAGGCCGGCTCTTCCAACCAGGCTCGTGAACTGTGGACGTTTGCCGAGGCCCAACGAAATGTATATAAGAACCTGTGGGAGGCCGGCATCGTGCTCAAAGCTGCTTTTGAGGCAGCCCGTTAGAGGACTCGTGAAGCCCGTATTGATTGTGGCTTCGATCCAGCGACGCCGGGGGCTGATGACGGTGCTGATGGTGGCGTGGGTGACGCCAAGTAAAAAGCATTGATGTATTTTTTGTTTTGTTCGCCATTTAGTGTTTGGATATCTTTAGATTTTTCCTTTTTCCTTCGTACTGATCAGCCTTGGCCGAGTGTAAGCGGACTTTTCCCGCACATGAATTTGTGTGTGTGTGTGTGTGTGTATATATATATATATATATATATATGCTTACTTATTTCATTGTTGGTTTTGTACTTATTTTGTGTCTTCCTTTCTTTCCTTTTAGATGTTTCTATTGCATATGTTCAAGGGGTGATTTGCCTTAGAGTACGACTCTGGTGGGCGTGTTGCCTTTTAGTTGTTAACGGTCTTGCTTTTTCGGCTCGGTGTAGGCGAGTTTTAGCCGTTATTTGGCGATAGCGGAACATAGCCTTAGTCCCAATTCGGGCGCGATCGAGCTACCGGCCGTGATGGTAAAAAATGCGGCCTTGTATTTTGACCGGGGCCGAAGTCTATGTGGCCCCAATCGTAGTTCAAGTTGGGAGTACTTACTTGAATTGTGAGGGTGCTGGACCTGCGACCTTATTTTTCGTGGGCCGGGTTTTGTCTAGTTTGATGATAGATGCGTTTGGCCTGAGCCGTTAGATTCAATGGCGGAGGCGTCTAGCCTCATGGCTCGAGCTAGGTCGAGCTCGTTGGACTTAATTCGTAGAGGCGTGGCATGAGTCTTTGTTCAACTTTTAGTTGAACTTGTTATTTTCGATGACGAAGGCGCATAGCCTAAGTTCCGGTTCAACCGTAGTTGAACTCTTATTTTTAATAGTGAAGTCACATAGTCTGAGTCCTGGCACAACCGTAGTTAACTTTTATTTTTGATGGCAAAGGCGCATAGCATGTGTCCCAGTTCAACTCGTAGTTGAATTTTTATTT
This sequence comes from Nicotiana benthamiana, assembly GCA_034376525.1. NCBI lineage: Eukaryota > Viridiplantae > Streptophyta > Magnoliopsida > Solanales > Solanaceae > Nicotiana > Nicotiana benthamiana. The sequence goes on from CM067328.1 coordinate 30,440,770, forward strand.
TTGATGGTGAAGGCTCATAGCCTGAGTCCCAGTTCAACTCGTAGTTGAACTTTTATTTTTGATGGCGAAGGCTCATAGCCTAAGTCCCAGTTCAACTTGTAGTTGAACTTTTATTTTTGATGGCGAAGGCGCATAGCCTGAGTACCAGTTCAACTCGTAGTTGAATTTTTATTTTTGATGGCGAAGGCGCATAGCCTGAGTTCCAGTTCAACTTGTAGTTGAATTTTATTTTTGATAGCGAAGGCGTATAGCCTAATTCCCGGTTCAACCCGTAGTTGAACTCTTATTTTGGATGGCAAAGGCGCATAGACTGAGTTCCAGTTCAACTCGTAGTTGAACTTTTATTTCTGATTGCGAAGACACATAGCATGAGTCCCAGTTCAATTCGTAGTTGAACTTTTTATTTTCGATATCGAAGGCGCATAGCCTGAGTCCTAGTTCAACTCGTAGTTAAACTTTTATTTTTGATGGCGAAGACGCATAACCTGAGTCCCAGTTCAACCATAGTAGAACTCTTATTTTTGATGGCGAAGGCGCATAGCCTGAGTCCCGGTTCAACTACAGTTGAACTCTTATTTTTGATGGAGAAGGTGCATAGCCTGAGTCCCAGTTCAACTCGCAGTTGAACTTTTATTTTTTACGGCGAAGGCGCATAGCCTGAGTCCCAGTTCATATGTAATTGAACTCTTATTTTTGTTGGCGAAGGCGCATAGATTGAGTCCCGGTTCAACCGTAGTTGAACTTTTTTTTTTATGGTAAAGGCGCATAGCGTGAGTCCCGGTTCAACTCATAGTTGAACTTTTATTTTTGATGGCGAAGGCGCATAGCCTGAGTCCCGGGTCATACGTAGTTGAACTCTTATTTTTGATGGCGAAGGCGCATAGCCTGAGTCCCGGTTCAACCGTAGTTGAACTCTTATTTTTTATGGCGAAGGCCCATAGCCTGAGTTTTGATTCAATCGTAGTTGAACTTTTGACGAAGGCGCGTATCCTGAATCTTGTCATGTCGGTGTTTGAGAGCTGAAGCTCGGTTTTGATTCGAGATCTTGAGCGGCTCACGCGCTATCTTTCCAATCAGGGTATGTAGGATTGAGGTGACAGTTGGTTTGAGATATCTTCATGCCGATTTCTGGCTGGATCCCGTATTAGGGATGCGGGAGATGCCTTACAGAGATCCTCCCTCAGGAGAAGGGGGGACTGTTTCTTCTTCTTGTTTGCACTATCCGAGAGAGGAGTGGCAGAGGAGTTGGGCCTCGATTCGAGATCTTCGAGTTTCCTTTGTCCGATATGCCACTTTAGATTGTTCGGGCTGGGTTGTTCTTTGGCGTTTCTTCCCTTTTGGCCCGAGGAAGAACTACGCGATTCTGCTATGAAATCCCCACAGACGGCATCAAATTGTTTAGCTCAAAGTTATCATATACTTTGCTAGCATAAAACAATCAATATAAATCGAGGGCCAATCATAGCAGATCGTAATAAGTTAAGGGACCAAATGAAAAAAATGAGAAGTAAGTGTTATTCATTAAGGAGAAATGTGTAAAAAGCTTTTATTGATAGTATTGACTTGGTCTGCCTCTCCATGGAGAGGTTCAGAGCCTTACAATGATGTTCTCTCTTTTCTTGAGAGTTGTGATGAAGAAGAAGAAGCCCCTTTTTTAGGGTTATTTCCCTTAGTATTTATAGTTGTAGGCTATATGAACTGGCGATGAATGATCGTGGCCATGTTGAAGTTACGTCCTTATGATAGCAGATGGGCCGTGGCCTTGTTAATTGAGCCGGGTGACAGTCATGTATCGTGATTAATAAATGATCATACCACTTATTAATTAAAAATTGGTTTAAGATATAATTAATTTTATTAATTATCACGGGGTTAATACTCTAACTCATATATTGAGTCTACTTGGTCTTTAACCACCTTTAGAATATTTGCGATCCACTCATATCCACTACATCCGATGCCTATCCCGCAATCGGCGAGTATCTCGGTCAGTGACAACCACTAAGATCAACGTGTGGGAGTGAACTAGGGATGTGGATGTGAGGCTTAGGAGGCTGTAAATACTTTTGGTTCTCTCACTTATGATTCATTCTAATTCCACTCTAATTGCTGCTATTTTGTTTCGCTCTTGTCAATTTGGGCCACTACTTTGTAGCATTACGGCTCATAAACAATCCCAATAAGATTATTCTTTCTTGTGGCTCTCTATTTTAATCGCATTATTATTATTATTATCATCATTTATTGCTTATTTAGCCTAACCAAGTGATTTATTCAACTAATCTATGAATTGAACTGAATTTTTAATTATTTTATCCTAAAATTATTTTCGGTTGACACAAGGTACATAGATAAAATTGGTGTTAATTGATTTTGTAACTCTTTACAAATTATTTTAAAATTTATGTTTATTCCTACAAGAGCTTTCAAAATAACATACAAAAGATCTTTATATAGTGACTTTCATCTATTCAAATTGTAAAATATTACACAAGAGATCATTTCGTCATAAAAATAAAATTGAGCCGGATTTACGTGTAAAGACTACTTCATCGATGCATTCAGATAAACTAATATTCTCAAGATTGTACTACAAAATTGTAGACATCAAAATTTTATCGGATTAAATCCTTATGAAATTTCGGCAAAATTTTAAATTTAAGATACTACAAGTAGAATCCATCAAGATTTCTTGGAAGCTACTCTATCTGAAACCCTAACTTGGAGGTTACTCTGCCTAAAACCATAACTATACTTATAAAAGAGGGCCGCATGTTCCCTTTGAAAGAATATCGAAATTCTATAAAAATTTATGAAATATACACAATGAGATCAAAGACAATATTATCTTTCTCAAAGCCGCCGAAGTAATCAACGGATGCGCTTTCTTTTTATGGAGATAAAATACATCCTAAGGAAGTTCACATCATTCTATACTCGAGAAATACACTAGTTAAGCCCTCGAATCACGGAGAACGATCTAGAGAGAAAAATAAAGGGAACAAACAAAATTGTACCGGCATCATTTTATTAAAAAAATTATTTTTTTATATTTGTATTGTGGTTGTAATTTATTTTGTATCACAAATAATTTATTGCAAACAAATTAGCACACCCAGTGGGACAATCTCTACATCTCAACTTAACTTTTCAATCACCAAAGTTCAAGAACATTAAAATGGCTTCAAAGAAAATCAACTCCAATTCAACTTCCACCAAGGCTACTAATTCCAGGTTTTATGTTGACCTTGATGTTACCTTTGAAAGCTTTGGACCAGTTATGAGGAGAAATGCAAGCTCGTTAGGACAACAATCACCCCAAGTGTCATTCGTATCAACCCCTATTTTCGGGTCTTCATCCTCAAAAGAAGAAAGATTGTGACGACCCAAAGGGTCATTACCTGTTTTTTTATTCATTACGTGCTTCCGAGGCCTTAATACCCTCATTTTTAGTTTCCTCGATTTGCATGCATAGCCCGAGCGCGTAACCGAAAAGCTTAAATGTGAAATACTGTAAAAAATGTTGAACTTGGTATTAAAATGAATAAATTTGACTTTGGTCAATATTTTGAGTAAACAGACCCGGACCCGTGATTTGATGGTCCTAGAAGGTCCATAAGAAAATATAGGATTTGGGCGTATGCCCGAAATTGAATTCCAAGGTCCCGAGCCTGAGAAATGAATTTTTATCTAAAATTATTTTTCTAAATTATTAAGGAAAAAATTGATTAGAATGTGTTGGTGTCGGGCCCGTATTGTGATTCTAGCGCCCGGTACATGTCTTATATGTGTTTTAAGATATTTCTGTGTGAGAATCCATGCTACTCTCCATCGTCCATGACAATAATGCAAGCCATGGTGACAAACACTTCATCTGTGGAGGAGCAATTGGAGAACTTGACAGAAGTAGTCGTTGGCTTGACCAAGTGCATGCAAAATTAAGATGGCATAGTCGACAAGCTAACATATAGGGTGAGAATCTTGATGGAAGAAGAATCTACCCATACACCTGGCAAGCTCCCAGAAGTTCCAGAGGGTGATTCTTCCCCAAGACAACTAGCATCCACTAAGACTATCCATGTTTCATCTGAAGGGATGATTCCAATTGATCAACTGAAGGAGCTTATTAGAGGAACCATTAATAACAATATGAAATTGCATTCAAGTCCTCCCTTACATATGCAAAGCCATACACTGCAAGGGTCGATATGTTGAAGATGTTTACAGGCTATCATCCTCTAAAGTCTAAACAGTTTGATGGTAAAGGTAATCGAAAGTAACATGTGGCGCACTTCGTTAAGGCGTGCAATAATATTGGGACCTATGGAGATTACCTCGTCAAGTAGTTTGTCCGCTTGCTAAAAGGAAATGTTTTTGACGGGCACATAGACCTCGAGGCTGGATCTATCGATAGCTGGGAGAAACTAGAGCAAGATTTCTTCAATTGCTTTTATAGTAAGAGATGTACTTTGAGTATGATAAAACTTACAAATAGTCATCAACAAAGGGTGAACCAATTATCGACTTATCAATCATTAGAGTAATGTAAGACTCAACTGTAAAGAGAGGCTTAGTGAATATTCTTGCATATAGATGTACATCCAAGGCATGCATTTGGGACTCTACTACATCTTGCAAGGTATTAAGCCTAGCACATCTGAAGAACTTGCGACTCGTGCCCACAACATGGAATTAAGCATGGCCTCCGCTGGAAGCGAAAGGCTACCTATCTATGAGCCTCGAAAAGGGAATGAAAATCAAGAAGTCGGGAAATGGAGCAAGTTTGTACCCAAGTCTGAAAACAAAGGAGCTATGAAATCTCAAAATATCACCTGTGAAGTTCACAATAAAGTTGAGCAAGAAGCAGAGTACGAAATCCACTTCTTTTCAAGATAAACTAAGTGGAAATTTGACTCTAAAAGAAATACAAGACGAGGAGTACCCATTTCTAGATTTTGATGTGCCAGTAACTTTTGAAGAGCTCCTCGAGTTAAATCTCATTGAGCTTCCAGAAATAAAGCAACCAAATGAATCTGGGAAAAAGAATGATCCAAATTACTACAAATATCACCGACTTGTAAGCCACCCTCTGGAGAAATGCTTTGTCTTCAATGACAAAGTTATAGACTTGGCCCGTGAAAAGAAGATCGTGCTTGAGATGAGAAGGCAAGTGCTAACCAAGTCTCTATCATCTTTGGATCATTCAGTGTAGATGAGTTAGGCAGTTTAAAAGAATTCAAAGATGAAGAATTACTGGAGAATAACAAAGTCGAAGTAGACCACCATGATGATTATTAAGGTTGGACGTTGGTGGCTTGCCGTGGGCGCCACAAAAGGAGCCCGTGAAAAGAATCAATAGAACAACTAAAAAGGAAAATGATGGTGAAAAGATCAAGGAGATGGAACCCAACTAAGCATTTGAAGAAAGCAAAAGTGGAGGTGTGCCATCCTCAAAAGCCACGACATCTAGTGATCTTGTAAGAGTTCTTACCAAGTTGGTTTTGCACGAGATTACCCGTGAGAGTATTGATGCCTCTTGTTGCCATGCTGACAAAGGGAAAAAATAGCTATGACCTACCATCGACACTATCTTTAGAAAAGCTCATCGAGTCCATTCCTCAAGAAGTTAATGCTTGTGAGGAAAAAGTTACGTTCACAAATGATGATCTTCTACTAGGTGACACTCCTCATAACTGCACATTTTACCTGGTTGGATATATGTGCAATGAAAGAGTAAATCAAATTTTGGTTGATGGAAGATACTCGGTGAACATCTTGCCAATTTGAACTGTGAAAGAAAAATGTAGGTGAATCATCTAATCTCCAAACTAACATGCTAATGGAGTTAATTATTCCGGTGAAATGAATTGAGACAGTAGTGTTGTCCTCAAAGCCATTTGCAGGGTTTGTGGCCCAAAATCGTTTGCAGAATGTGGAACACCCTACAAAGCAAACAAATGAAGGTTTTGATCCTAACGCTTATAGGCTATTTTCAAAAGCTGGATATAATCCCAATGAGCCGTCAAAGTTAGGGAAGCTCCCATCAGAAGCTTCGACGAGGCAACCACATGAAGGTTTGGGATACAAGTAACCGTCACTAGTGCGCATCTCTATGACAAGGGCGAGCAATAATTATATCACTGTAGAAGATAAATCTGCCACTTCTAACAAGTCTTCTATCTTTGATCGACTTGGAAAATCGACTTTGAGACTTCCGTATTTGAGAGATTGGTCCATTAAAGAAATGGAATAAGTTCCAGAGAAATTATCGAAATACAAGAACACCACTTCACCCAAAATTTGGAAGATCTCTAAGAATTTCCAAAGTCTGGTTCCTTCTAGAATGAGGCGACAAAAAAAGTCAAGTTTTTGTGTGATAAGGTACTAAAGGTGAAGCCATACACTATGGTCTACACCAAAGAAAATGATGAATATGAAGAAAGCGTGGGTTCTTCGTATCATGTTACTACAAAAGGCGAGCACGATGTTTCATCTCTAATGGAGGATGATGATAAAAGGGATGATGTTTCACCGTGTTATCACATATCCTTCAACGATGGGGACCCTCAAGAAGATGAAGATTCTCCCCCAGAACTTGAAGAAGGGGTGAAGGAAACTATTGATGCCTTAAAAGAAGTTAACCTTGGCACTGATGAAGAACAAAGACCCACCTACCTGAGTGTTTTACTAAAAAATGATGAAGAAAGCACATATATTGATTTACTTAAGGAGATTAGGGATGTCTTTGCTTGGAGTTACAAAGAAATATCTGGCTTGGACCCTAAAGTAGTAGTCCATCACCTTGAAGTCAAGAATGGCGCTCGTCCTGTTAAGCAAGCTCAAAGGCGCTTTAGGCCGAACTTAGTTCCCTTGATTGAAACCGAAGTTAAACAAACTCATTGAAGCGGAATTTATTCGGGAAGTTAAATACCCAACATGGGTTTCAAACATTGACCTTGTAAGGAAGAAAAATGGTCAGATTCAAGTGTGCGTCGACTTCAGCAATCTCAACAATGCGTGTCCCAAAGATGAATTCTCGTATCCTATTCTAGAGCTGATAATCGATGCTACTACTGTGTATGACACAATGACGTTTATGGATGATTCGTCGGGCTATAACCAAATTCGCATGGCACCAAAAGATGAAGACCTCTGCATCCCGCACCCCCAAGGGTATTTATTGCTACAAGGTAATACCTTTTCGTTTGAAGAACGCTGGTGCTACCTATCAAAGGGCTATGCAGAATATTTTTGACGACCTTATCCATAAAAATGTCGAATGCTATATGGACCACTTGATGGTAAAATCAAGAAAGAGGGGCGACCACTTGAAATACTTAAGAATGGTTTTTGAGTTGCTCTAGAGGTGCCAACTTAGGATGAATCAATTGAAATGCTTCTTTGGATTTACTTCTAGAAAGTTCCTTGTTTCATTGTCCGACATCGAGGGATTGAAATTGATCAAGCCAAAGTAGATGCAATCTTGAAATTGCCTGAGCCTCAAGATATTCATGAATGGAAAAGTCTGCAAGGAAAGTTAGCGTACCTTAGAAGATTCATCTCAAACCTAGCTGGAAGGTGCCAACCATTCAATCACCTTATGAAGAAAGGTGTCCCCTTCAAATGGGACCAAGCGTGTAGCAATGCCTTTGAGATCATTAAATCCTACTTGATAAAGCCTCTAGTTTTAGAAGACCTTGTACCTGGAAAGCCATTGATACTATTGCAGTGCAAGAAAGGTCCGTTGGAGCACTGTTGGCCCAAGAAAATATTGAGGGAAAAGAAAATTCTCTTTACTACTTGAGCAGGATGATGACACCAATTGAGATTAATTATTTTCCAATTGAAAAGTTGTGTTTGACGCTAATCTTCTCAATTCAAAAGTTGAAGCACTGCTTTCAAGCTCATGTTGTTCATCTTGTTTATAAAGCAAATACCATCAAGTTTGTGATGTCAAAATCCGTTCTTAGTGATTGACTAGCAAAATGGTACCTCCAATTTCTACAATTTGAGATTTTGTACATCCTTCAAAGACTATAAAAGGACAAAAATTGGCAGACTTCTTGGTAGATCATCATATACCCGATGACTGGGATTTAACTAACGAACTACCTAATGAGGACGCAATGGTCGTTGAAGTTCAACCTCCATGGAAGATTTACTTTGGTGGTGCTGCGCATCACGGAAGAGTTGGTGCTTGCATGGTATTTGTCACTTCCCAAGGTAAAGTCTTGCCCTACTCCTTCACCTTGACACAACTCTATTCCAATAATGTTGCTGAGTATCAAGCATTAATACTTGGGCTTGAAATGGCTATTGATATGAACCAGTTGCAATTGCAAGTCTTTAGTTAGTGGTAAATCAGTTCTTAGTAGTTACGAGGTCAAAAAACCTGAACTACACTCTTATTATAATTACGCTAAGAAATTGATGGGGTGGGTCGGCAACGTGACTATTCAACATGTGCCAAGGAAAGAATACAAGAAGGCTGATTGTCACGACCCAAACCCGGTCGTGATGGTGCCCAACCCTAAAGCTAGGGAAGCCTGGCCAACAATAGCTTTCAATTTAACACTAAGGCTCAAAACCGACAATATGAGAATATTATAGTAATTTTAGAATAATAATCCAAATAATATTAGTAGAATAATATGAAGATAATACGAATCTAAATAAACACTCCCAAAAGATCTGGGTCACGAGTCTAAAGCCTCTAAACAAAAACTGGATAATAATAACTGAACGAAAATATGAAAGTTTGGGAATATGTATATAATAGTAATAAACTGAAGCAGCCAGGTCCTGCGAACATCAAACAGCTACCTCAAGGACTCTGAAGAATATTTGGAGACCACGAGTGCTCAGCTAAGCCTCCGGTGTACCTAAATCTGCACACAAGGTGCAAGGAGTAGGGGTGAGTACTACCGACTCAGTGAGTAATAAGCATATATAATATCTAAAGGTAAGAAATCCATGAAATGCCACAAAGCAAAGCTTAAACTAACAGTCATATGCCTTAACTATGAACTAACATCAAAGAAACATCAAATATAACAGACAACTATCACATAAAGATGCAATGCAATGCACATGAATACGCTGCGGCATGCAGCCCGACCCGTTTAACGTCGACGAACTCATGGGGGTGTGTAGAGACTCCGGAGGGTCTCCTTTAGCCCAAGCGCAATATCAGCCAGGTATTGGCGTAGAACAGGCTCTCAGCCTCACTATCAATATATAATAAACGCTACGGAGTGTAGCCTGACCCATGCTCAGTCCACAGTATGCAAAATGAGCCACATAACAGATTCAATTAAACTCTCAGTTTCCAATTACTAAGGAAATATAACTTAGTTAATTTATTTCAGGAAAAAGGTGACTTAGCATTTAATAACAGTGATTAAACATAGGACTGAGATCAATGATTATGCAGATCATGTTATCACAAAGATATTCATCCTAGACGGATGCTACAGATCAGCACAAGGCCTCAAACATGGCAATAAGCCCAGATGTATTCACTACAAGGTGCATATCACCCGCCAACAATTTTATTTAGCTCTAGGGATGGACCAAGTCACAATCCCCAATCATTTTACAATCCCACACATGCCATGGGGTGCAAGTCACGCCCTAACATAGCGTCATGATGTGATAAACCAGGGTTTCAAACCCTCAGGCCATCATCTATACAAACTACTCACCTCGCGATGCCTTTTCACTTCGAAACTTCATCTATGCGCGTCGAATCTAGTCAAAACCACAATGAATATGTTATTATAGGCTAAATAAACATTACCCAATTGAAATTATTTGAAAAAACACTAAAATCGCAAAGTTGGTAAAACCCGAGCCCCGGGCCCACTTCTCAAAAATTCCAAAAATCATATCTTTTTTCGTCTTGCCACAAGTCCGTACATATAAAATTTATCAAAATCGGAGTTCGTTTGACCCCTCAAATTCCAACTTTACACTTTCTTAGGTTTCAAGCCCTAACCTCCATTTTTACCCTTTAAATCCTAAGTTTTTCAGTGTTTAATCTATGTTTTTACATCATATCAATATAATCCGAGTCTAAGAACTCTTAACTGATGAAGTCTCACGAATTCTCTTCAAAATTGCCCACGAATCGCCTTTCCCGGAAGTCTAAAATATTTTCTAACTTCTGAAGTTTGATAGCACTCTTTACTAAAAACCCTCTGTGATTTTTGCTTCTGCACAACCAGACCGCTTATGCGACCAATAGACCACTTCTGCAGTTCTTCCTTAGTCAACTGGGGCTGCTTCTGTGGTCTTAACGGCTTTTGCGGTCCCCGCTTCTGCGATGAAAATGATCGATTTTGCGGTCTCCTCAAGTATTCCATGACCGCTTCTGCGATCTCTTACCGCTTCTGCAGTATCCACTTTTGCGGAAGATGCCAGCCCTCACCAGGACTTCTTTTGCGACCATTTATCCATATCTGCAAAACCGCTCCAGCGGTCCTTTTTCCGCAGATTCGGAAATACCAGGAGCTTCAAATATCAGATCGGTTGTAATTTCAAAAATTCCCGTTTTAATCATCCGACATCACCCCTGATGCCCTCGGGACCTCAACCAAATGCACATATATGTTCTATTACTTCATTCAAACTTGCTCATGACATAAAAACACTATCATAACATCAAAAATCATCGAATTACGACGGATTCTGGCGTAAGTTAAACTAAAACTTCCGAAACTTGCATTTGATCTAAACCCCGACCTAAACACCTCCGAATGACTTGAAAATTTGCACACATATCCAAAATTACCCACGGAGCTACTACAACTGTCGTAATTTCATTTCGACCCCCGGATCAAAATCTCACCTATCAATCGGAATCGCCCAATATCAAACTTAGCCAATTCAAGCCTAATTCTACATCGGACCTCCAAATTCAATTGCGATTGCGCTCCTAAGTCAAAAATCACCACCCAAAACTAGTCAAAATGTCAGAAATCCATTCCGAGCCTTCTAACTTGTAAGTCAACATTCAATTGACTTTCCAAACTAACCTTCTCATAAAGAGACTAATTGTCTCATTTCTATCCAAACTCCATCCGAATTACTTCAAACTCTCAAAACACATATAATGGAACATATGGAAATATAAAATTGGGAAAATGGGGCGGAGATACCTGAGACGACGGGTCGGGTCGTTACACTGATTCTTTAGCTGCCCTAGCTTTATCGTTAACCTTGCCTAATCAAGCGCAAATTACTGTCTACCAAAAATAGGTAGTATCGCCACTAATGTCATCTTGTTGCTGTTTCTGAAGCTGAGAAAGAAGAATAGCGAAAATCCATTATCGACTAATTAAGCGATGGGATACTTCCAGAATATCCTAGGAGATGGACTGAAATCCGTCGTCGTGCACCTCACTTCCTTTGCTACAAAGATACTTTATACAGAAGGTCATTCAAGTGAGTACTTTTGTGATGCTTAAGGGAAGAAGAAACACTCCAAAGCTTTACAAGAGGCACATTCTTGGGTATGTGGGTCACACCAGTCTGGACGAAAGCTCCACTTTCATATGAAACTGATGGATATTACTGGCCAACTATGGTAAAAGGTTGCTTGGACAACACTCGAAGATGCAATGCTTGTCAATTCCATGTGAATTTCGTTCATCAGCCTCCAGAAGTGTTGCACCCTACTATTGCATCCTGGCTGTTTGACGCTTGGAGATTGGATATTTTTGGACCATTGCCAAAGTCCTCTAGTAGGCACTTATACATCTTGGCTGCAACTAACTACTTCTCAAAATGGAATGAAGTTGTTGCTCTTAAGGAAGTAAAGAAGGAAAATATTGCAAGTTTCATCCGAGAAAACATTATCTATTATTTTGGCATTCCTTGATACATAATAACGGATAATGGCTTACCGTTTGACAATAGGTTGATGAACAAGTTTTGTGAACTTTTTGGCTTCAAGCAACGTAACTCTTATATGTACAATGCTGCTGCCAATGGTCTAGCCGAGGCATTCAACAAGACTCTATGCAACTTGTTAAAGAAAGTCGTCTCCAAATCCAAACGAGATCGGCATAACCGTATGGAACAAGCTCTGTGGGAATACAAAACAACTCACCGCATGCCAACACGAGTGACCTATTATGCATTTGCTTATGGAGTCGAAGCCGTCTTGCCACTCGAGCGTCAAATACCTCAATTACGATTAGCTATTTAAGAAGGGATCACTGATGAGGAAAATGCTCGACTTTGATTAGCAGAGTTGGAGGCTCTTGATGAGAAGAGGTTGGAAGCTCAACGGAGTCTTGAATGTTATCAAGCTCGATTGTCTCGCTCCTTCACTAAAAGAGTTTGCCCGAGATCCTTTCAAGTAGAGGTCAAGTCCTTGCCCCACGAAGGCCCATTATTACTTCCCATAAACCTGTAGGGAAGTTCACTTCAAAATGAGCATATGTCTTGCAATAAGCTTATTTAAGTGGGGCTTACAAGATGGTTGATGCAGATAGCATGAGAATCGGCCCAAGATACAATTTGTTCTGGTGAAGTCGCGCTAATTTTGAACTGTCGGCATATCAGAAACCAAAATCGACTTCGAACTATCATCCGAAACTATCCTTAAGGCATTAAATTTTACATTTCGGATATGTTTTAGATTCGAAGTTTAGTTTCCAAACATCGAACCGGCTCATGATTCAGACACTCCTAGTTCAAAAATACGATTTTTTTTACCAAAAGTATGCAAACTTGAAGTTATAACAAGAAGCAAGAGAGAACTCGTGGATCAAATGCTATAAATTTCTCTACAAATTTCAAGCTTCAAGCAATCAAGTTCAAGCTCAAGAACGAAGAACAAATCAAGATTCAAGGAGTACGAGTTCAAATCAAAGTTCATGCTAGTTGAATTCAAGATCATCATTCGTGGCAACAACTGCATATCAAGTTCAAAGGCCCTTGGACGTATTTACTATTGGAAAGAAGAATGAGAGGATTCATAGAGATTGTACACTCATATTACTTGAAATAAAATACTATAATTGTTGCAATACTTCCGATCTTGATTTTATTTTCTCAACGCAATTTATTGTCTACAAAAGGGACTTAAAAACTACTTGTTTGCGTGAAACACTATAATTAAGATTAAACTACATTAATTAGCAAGTTTCCATGATAAGTAGGTGGTCACAATATGGATGCAAGTTGAAAGCGAAAGGTCGTAGGCTCGTAGCAATAGCGGGGAGCATATTCAAAATCAGAATCAGCAACTTTTTTAGACGAATTCTCTCCCATCGTTATCTTAATCACTACGACTCTAATGTTGTAATGTCAACATCTCATAATTAAATTTGGCTTAGTTTTTGCTTTTTCAAAATATTTATTACATAGGAGAGGTTGGTGGAAGATAAAGAGAAAATGGGGGAAGTGAAAGAAATGGACATGAATCATTTGCTAAATGATTTGATTACTTTGTGGTATAATGTAACATTAGGAGTATCCATGAGATATTGTGTTGGGGTCCTAGGTATGAAGTCTTCCTTTGGCATGAAATATTTATCCTCCAAAATAAAAAATTTCGTTGCGAATTTGGACTAGTTGGGGTCCAAAGGAAATACTACAGAATATAAATGACAAAAATGTTTAGGAACATGTACGTATAATTAAAATCCAAGAAAGGATATTTCATCTATATAAATCAGTGTGAGGGATCGGTATGAGAAGTCATTTGGAGGAAAATATTTTTTCAATGAAGTAATTTTCTGATGTTTCGTTTCAAAATTATTTTCCTTACATATGGCGGACAATATTATACTTATTGTTATAAACTAAAGTAAAAGACAAGAACAATAGAACAAGAACAATAGCAATAGAGAGAAGAGTAGAGAGAGTTCTTCTTATTGAGTTGAGAGGGGTCTCAAGGATGATTTACAATGGTAGGGGGCACCTCTATTTATAGGGGAGAGGAAGATTTAGCTACCACTAATAGAACTCTAAAATCTCTCTAATTAGATACATTAAAGACATTCACCTTAAATAGAAGTGTAAGAATCTTCTATTTCATAACACGCCCCCTTGAATGTCTATTCAATGATGTGCCTCATAAAACCTTAAAACCAAAACCCAATGGGAAAAATTAAAGTAAGGAAAAAGAGTACACATGTTTGAATATGCGCCTATTGGTTGCCTCGTTAAAAACCTTGCAAGGAAAACCCAGTGGGACAAAACCTTGTAAGGGAAAAAGAGTGCAACGCGCATTGACTCCCCCTAATGAGTACATCGATTTATATCCTTGAGCATTTGCATTCCAATCTTGTGCATCATCTTGAAATCATCATTCTTGATAGATATGAACATCTTCATATAATGTCGTGGAATAACTCTTCAATATCTCCATAGATGCATTCTCAATGCCATCATGCTTATAGTTATAGCAAGATACATATGTACACAAATTGCACTTAGGATGTGGTACTTCAGGACCAAGAATTGCATATGCTTCAAGCAACTTAAATCTTTCAAGTTAAGTCATATAAATCGCATAATAGACTTTAGCTGCATATCAAGTTTTCATTAGTGATACTAAACAAATAAGATATCGAAAACTGACTATACATACCTTTGACGTTTATACTTTCAAGCATTTGAACTATAGGTTCAAAACTTCATGTCTTTCATATGGAATCAATTCTTCTTGAATTGTATCTCTTCCATTTAGTTACTTTCTTTGAGTCAGCAAATGCGTATAGCATGCTTTGCAATATGTTGCAATTTGAATTATCCCTTTTATGAACTTCAGGTTCATATCATGATATTCGGGGATATACATATACAAATGAAAATTCATCCCATGTAACACTTTCTCAAGTGTTTATCATGTCTCCCCCTCATGTTAGTAAAGCTAACATGTTTCCTCAACTTTGGAAAATCATCTTTGTGCATTATGTCAATATACACAGCACCTTAGTAATAAGATGAAATTATTTGGTTCCTGACCTTGAACCACTTGTGAGGGGAGAATATACTCTCGTATACAACTTATATCAAACTGATATATACAACTTCGTTCTCATAAGGAACAGTTTAGCTATTAAGTGGAAGCACTCAATAATTATCTTGCTAAACCAACTTTGATATAAACCAACTTATCAAGATGAACTGTCTTGAGTAGAGAATCTGGAAACTATGCTCGAAGTTAGATTACTGAGCGATTTACCTCGCAAGCACTGCCAGGCTGCGGGTTAATAACAATGGCGCATGTAACCATATCATAGATGCATCATATGTGGTATACATGGCAGGTGAATGGGCCCATATTCACCTTTGATATTTCCAGAATTTAGGGGCTTCAACCCGAACTCTTTAGTTGGTCAGTTCATTACTGAGAACAAGAACTTCTAGTTCTTTGATATTCACCTATGTGAATTTGCACATCATATTTCAAATGAGATGGCTAACACGAATGTCAACTGAATAAATTATCAATATTGGTAAATTTCAAATTTACACCATGACATGTGCACTTATCAATAAACTTCGGGTTTATTATGACATGGGTTTTATACCAATAGATATCCACTTTATTGTGGCATTCTTTCGTTTGTGTAGTACAAACTGGAGAACAAAGCGGGTAGCTTTTCATATACAAATTACCCCGCTACAAGTTGTAGTAATAGGAGAATCAAAGCCTTCCTTTATTTATAGTCTCAATATCATCAATCGCCTTCGCGTGTACTTTTGGAAACTGGATAAGTTTCTTTGAGACTTACTACAGCACAATACTCAATTGTGTTTCTCCAACATAGTAATAATTGGCTCTTCGAGAGCTCTCAATTAACTTTGTACTACCACAGGTTCATCAACATCCGTGTGGTGAATATCTTTCTTAAGGAGAAAGTTATACCATTATGGTCATGTCAAACTTATATGCAAGATATGTTTCTTGCATTATCGTTGTCCTTTAATGGTCATATTTCCAAAATACTTTGGCGTACAATAGGTACGCGACCAACGATCATTCATGCCATATATCATCTCAAACCTCCTTCTAGGGGTGAGGGTGGTATATTCAATACCAATTTCATGTTCATATTCTTCCAACATTGAATATGTATTTGTGAATCACATTCACTTCGAGGATATGTGATTTTGTTATCCTTTTCAAATCTATAAATGCTTCAGGCATTTGATTTGCTATTCTTTGCAAATGGATAATCTTTTGTGCCTCTTTCTTTCAAATAGAGGTATGTGGATCAAGATGAGATAATGATGCATTTTTCCACAAAATTTCCCGTTTGGTTTCACCAACTTCTCCCCCTAATTTTGGGAAAAGTGTCTCATCAAATTGACAGTCTGCAAATAGTGCAGTGAACAAATCTCCTGTCAATGTTTCGAGGTAGCGAATAATGGAGGACGCGTCAAACTCAACATATATTCCTAACCTCCTTTGCAAACCCATTTCGGTGCGGGATGGCGGTGCTACAGGCACATATACTGCGCATCCAAAGCTTCTTAAATGGGATATATTGGGTTCATGACCCAAAACCAATTGCAATGGGGAATATTTGTGTTAATTCGTTAGTCAGAGACGAACTAGCATTGCTGCATGCAACATGGCGTGATCCCAAACCGAAGTGGGCAGCCGACGAACTAGCATTGCTTCATGCAAAATGGCGTGACCCCAAACCGAAGTGGGCAGCCGACAAACTAGTATTGTTGCATGCAAAATGGCGTGACCCTAAGCCGAGGCGGGCAGCCGACAAAGTAGCATTGCTGCATGCAAAATGGCGTGAACCCAAACCGAAATGGGCAGCCTCGTTTTCATGAAGAATTCAAGATTATTCTCATCTATTATCCATTAACTTTGCAAACGCAAGGTTGCGTGATAGCAACAAGCACACATTAGACCATCTACAGGATGCGTCTATCAAGACCATGAAATACCTAAACTACCCACTAGGTGGGTGAATAGGTCCACAAATGTCCCCTTGTATACGTTCCAGAAACTGGGGTGACTCAGTCCCAACCTTTGTTGGGGATGGTCTGGTAATCAGCTTGCCTTGATAACATGAAGTGCAAGGATATTCATTACTTGAAAGAATTTTGAAATTCTTTAACGGATGCCCATATGAGCTTTCTATAATCCGTCTCATCATGGTTGATCCTGGGTGACCCAGTCGATCATGCCAAAGTACAAATGTATTGGACTCAGTATTCTTTAGATTTACTGTTGAATGTGCCTCAATTGCACTAATTCTTGTCCAATACAGGCCACAAGATAAAGACAGGAATTTCTCAATAACCCTCTTTTGGCCGGAGACATTCTTTAAAGTGAGGACGAGATATTCAAGATTATCTTCATCCATTGTCTCAATATTGTAGCCATTCCGGCGTACATCTTTAAAACTCAACAAGTTTCTTCTTAGACTTGGAGGAGAATATTGCATTCTCTAAGATAAACGTCATGCCTTTGGGCAGAGTTACATTTGCTCTTCCGGAGCCTTTCATTCAATTTACTTCCCATGGTATGACATACAAAAGGAATACATGAACATAAGAATAAACAAGTTCAATTCTTTTGTGTCACATAATATTTTCAAGATCTGCTACTAACAGTTGACTAACAAAATCAGATATGTTGTCCATAATCAATTACTATGCAGTTTGAAAATTTCAGCGTTTTTCATAAGACAATCGATTATTAAACACACACAATCGATTGTTGGAACATAGACAATCGATTGTTAAACATAGACAATCGATTGTGGATGATTTTTGAAAAATTCCAGATTACACTGCCTAACGACAATCGATTGTTAGATATAGACAATCGATTGTGGGTGATTTTTGAAAAATTCCAGACCTCACTGTTTCAAGACAATCGATTGTTAGACAAAGACAATCGATTGTTGGCTATTTTTGAAAATTTCCAGACCTCACTGTTTCAAGACAATCGATTGTTAGTCAACGACAATCGATTGTTGATCAATTGTTTTTCAACTTTAATGCGAAAATAGTTGATAATCGACTAGTTTTTCAGGCTAGTCGATTACCCCCACTGGAAAATAAAAGTTTTATTGATATTTGAGCATATTGAAGAACTAATACAAATATCATATCATGAACTAGCTAATACGAGCTAATACTAATGACTATTAGTTTATTCATTAACTAATACAAATAAATCAAACAGCTCCATCTTCTTTCATCACCGATCCATCATCGATTAGGTGGTCTATCTTCCCATCGGGTTGCTTAAAGGAGTCTGCCACATCCAGGTGGGTGAAGTCAAAGTTGTCGTCAGAGACAAAATTCGTTTCAGGGCGTTTACTCTTTCGAGATGCTTAATAAAGGTCAACCAAATTTTATGGTAAACTATTTGCTTTTGGATTCTTATCGTATCGTGCTTGTGGCAGAGTGACCAACTTCAGGTTGTCATCTCTCTTCTTTAAGCCTTTCCACAAGATGGGTGAATCCTTGATGTTGAGATATTCAATCTTCAAACTTTCATCAAGGTGATGGCGCAAGTAAATCAAGGCCTTCGTATAGTTTCAAACCTTCATTAAGGTGATGGCGCAAGTAAATCAAGGCCTTCGTATAGTTTTGGGTGGATGCATTATTTCTGTATTTAATGGCGTCTCCAAGACCCATAGCATCTAAGTGGATTTCAGTATCCAACACCCATGTTATATAGTTCTTGCCCGAAATTTCGAGGGCAACGAACTTTCTTTTCATATGACGCAATTACATCAAGAGCGTGTTCATACTTACGGGCTCTATTACAATTATCACATTCACTTCAGGGAATGGATCAAAATCATGTGCTTTACACAATCTTATGTCAAATATTACTTTCATAAAGTGAAAGATTATTTTGAGAATCCTTATTGTTCTCACAATAATGACGATTATAATTTCGTCTATTGCCACGTCCATGGTAATGCTTTTGTCTTCTTTCAGACTTACCACATACTGCTTCCACATTCACTTCAGGGAATGGAGCAAATTTAATGGGACGGGTTTTCAATTCTTTGTCCACAGTCATACATGAATTTAATCATGGCAGGACATAGAGATTATACCACTTCGTGTGATTATAATTTCTTACAAACTCCATTAGAGTTGTATTCAAACTTGATTGTCTATATTTGTATATAAAATCAAATTATAGAATTCCAAGAATTTGAAAGGGAAAAATAAAATACTTACCTTTAAGGTATACCAAATATATTTTCAATATTTTCTTCCTTTCTTTCTTTCCTTTTCTTTCTTTCAACGTTTTCCTTTCTTTGTCTTTCCAGAAAGATTTTCCTTTCTTTCTTTCTTCTTTTCTTTTCAACTTTTTCGTTCTTTTCTTTGGCTCTGTTTGCCCTCCAGCATTCGTTCCTTTTTTTTTTTTTTCTCTTTCTTTTGTTTCTTTTCCTCTTTTTTTTTTTTTTCGTTTTCTTTCTTTGAAGCAAAATCCTGTAGACAAACAAAAGTTAAGACAATCGAAAATTTCAATTGGTTAGAGACTCGTGCTGATAACGTGTTATAAACTAAAGTAAAAGACAAGAACAATAGAACAAGAACAATAGCAATAGAGAGAAGAGTAGAGAGAGTTCTTCTTATTGAGTTGAGAGGGGTCTCAAGGATGATTTACAATGGTAGGGGGCACCTCTATTTATAGGGGAGAGGAAGATTTAGCTACCACTAATAGAACTCTAAAATCTCTCTAATTAGATACATTAAAGACATTCACCTTAAATAGAAGTGTAAGAATCTTCTATTTCATAACACTTATAACTATCTTAATTTTTTACTTATGGTATTACTTTCCTCCAACTATCGCTTAGACATTACTATTAGTTTTTAGTCCTCAAAAATTTTCATCAAAATACTTTTTGATTTACTATATTGAAATAATTTTTCAGGTTATAATCAAATTTATTGCCAGTTATTACCAAGAACCTTGATTTATACATATTGAACTACTATGTCAAATATTTAGCTAAAATAATTGTTAATGTGCAACTTACTATTTAAATACTATTAGTAAAAAAATATTAATTTAAAGTAAACTATGTAATAATTCAAATCAATTGTAAACACTATTATTAGAGTATTGGCAACATTATCATAAACTTGGTTTCCTGCAACCAAATCTAATTCATTTTTACATTTATTTTGCATAATCATCATATACTCCTAATGCAATAATTTAACAAAAACAACAACAACAGCTACACCCAGTATAATCTCACAAAATGGGTTTGGGGAGGTTAACACGTACACATGCCTTACTCATACCCGAAAGGGCAAAAATACTGTTTCCAATCGATTCTCAACCCAGGAAAAAAGACATTATAATTATTATACATTCAAGTTACTGTGTGCGCTACATTTTGCTTTTATTTGAGTGACTGTTATTGCAACGTATGTTAACAAAATCCTCAATGGTTACCTTGAAGACTGTTTTGCTCAAAAGATATATACACTTTATAAGCTTAAAAACAATCAAAAAGATATAAGGGTAAATCGTAATCGAGTATAATGAGTCATAGAAGAGACTGTTTTACTAGGACCGTGGTAGATCTTAAAGTATAGAAGATAATCGAGAGTTTTTGCTATCAGAAAGAGATAGAGAGATATAAAGATGTTTGCTTGATAACAGTAGAGAGAGAAAGTAGAGAGTTAGTATATCCAGAATAATCAATCTGCCTTATTACATGATGAATGTCTCCTTTATATATTAGGAGACATTTCCTCGAAATACACAAAAAGAAAAGTACAAAAGTTGATGGCTTATTCGTACGAAAGAAGCCAAGCCTAAAACGGTGTCGTTCCTCTACTTAATTGATCAGGACATCCTTGGTCGGGCCATCCTTATCTGATTGACGAGACTTTGAGGGCGGCCATGTTATGAGGGACGTACTTACTTAAGCAGTGGCGAGATGAACCAAATTTTAGCTCATACAAGGACTTTCCTATATTAACTACTATTTCCATCTCCACGTAAGGAAAAATGCAGCATATGTTTTGAAAAAGGAAGAAATATCTTGAAAGTTGAAGCTAACCGGTTAATAATTTTATTGTTATTACATTCTAAGTTCTAAAACAATTATTTAAAAAATGTTGATGGAGAGCTTACACACATGACACGTCACACGTCCATGACCACGAGCAAGATTAAAATAAAGTGACCAAAAAGGAACAATTTGAAATTCGTTGGCGTTGATTCCTTAAATAGAAAAAAATTGGAACAAATGTCAAACAGTTATTGGTGCATTTGAAAACATAAGCCGCAGGGACTTTTTCTAAAGTTTAAGATTACAAAACCAGAACACTCATTAAAATTACGATTTTGTCCAACGCACATCACTCTACCCCTTCCCCTCCACTCAACACTTCTCTCTCTACTGTATCTCCATTTTCACCATAATAAAGCCACAGAAAGAGCTATTTTTTAAAAAGAAATAAAAAACGAAAATGCTGGTTCGGAATTAAACTAAATTATTACTATCAGGCTAAGAAATTGAAGACATTTACCTTCACATTGCTAAGGTGCTTTTTAATTTCCACTACCTTTTTTGGTAGTTTTTTTTTCTCGATTAATTGTTATTTACCCTAATTTCTAGGGTTCTTTCAGTTTCTTAAGGTCATTATTTGGTAATTTGATGTCAATATCGTTGCTTGCATTTATTTTCGGGTGCTTAATAGATCAGTTGTTTGAATTTTGCTTATCTAAGAGCTGTGAGGACTTAATTCCGATACTTTTGAAATTTATTTTGCATTTTACTACTCTATTTATCTTATACTGTGTTACACATTGTATTTGGCTATTTGAAATATTTAGGGTTTTTTATATTTAAACAGCTAGAAAATCAAAGGCTCTAATAGGAGGAAGCTATTTTAGTGCTAGCTAATAGAGCGCGAAAAAAGCAAGAACAAAATGCTGGTTCGGGTATGAACCGAATTAGGATGATCTTGCACTGTAATTGAAGATCTCTGCCTTCACATTGTTAAGCTGAGTTCTTATTTCAAACAGTTTAGGTTATATACGCAGTCGGCATGACGAATTTTTACGCCATTAGGTCACCTTTACGCGTTGTAGCAGTTCACCTGTTGTATTTTCAAGATGACAAATTTCACATTGTAAGGTGGCTTACCTTAGATGTCCTTTTCAAACCTGATAGTGTAAAATATATTCTCACTTGCATATTTCTCAAAATTGTTAGTCCCCCTAATTGCTAGGGTATTGACTTTTCATCATTTGTTCAAGTAAGCTCATCAGTCATCGGTTTGCTAATACAATTTCATTCTCACTGATTGCTTTTTGTTGCTCAATGAATAAACTTGTTTGAACTTTTCTTATCCGAGACTTTTGAGGACTTCACTCTGAGTCTTGCAAGCTTATTTTGCATTCTTATTGTTATATTTGTACAGAATTTCACATTGGATTTGTCATGTGAAATTTGTTTTGCCTAAACCGGATTTGGCACTTGAAAATTGATATTGAGGATCCATATATCTAGCCAGCTCCCGCTAGTTTGGGATTTAAGCATAGTTGAGTGATTGATGTATAACCGTTATCCTAAGGAATTTCACATTATAGAAGTGCCATATCAAATCTTGCTTTAATAAAGTTCTACTCTTCATGCTCATTTTGCTTGAAGATCTATCATCTCCCGAGACCTCACTAGTGAAACTACAGTGTGTTGTTGTTGTTGTTGTAATGTGTTTTTTCTTTTTAGTTTGCTTATGAAATTATCCAATACTCATTCTAGGTCTTAAGCTTATGTAAACTCTAAACAACAACAACAACAACAACAACATCTACCCAATATATTCCCACACGGTGGGGTTTGGGAATAGTAATACGTACGCAGACCTTACCCCCCACCCGAAAGGGTGGGTAGGCTGTTTCCAATCGACCCTCGGCTTAGATAAAGAAAGAAATAGAACAAAAATAAAACAAAAACAAAAGCGCATTAGTAACTCCAGCAGAGATCACAATACATAATTATGTAAACATAGATCATAAATAACATGGTACGCAAAAGGGAGAGGTAAACAAAAACAGAAGTGAAAGGACATCCACAGATGTAAATTTAGCCCCATTCAGTAAATAAAATGGAATGCAATAACGACGACTACTAACTACCGTATAGGGGCACACTAGGCCATCTATGGAGAGCCCCACCAATCCCCGGCCAGCCCCGAGAGGGAATTACGAGAATTACTAAAAGCCTCTATCCTAAAACCCTGATACTAGACTTCCAGACTCTTCTATCAAGGGCCATGTCCCCGGAAATCCGCAATCTAGCCATGTCATGTCTAATCACCTCCCCCCAATACTTCTTTGGCCTCCCTCTGCCACGACTCGCGCAAACCACCGCCAACCGCTCACAGCTCCTCACTGGAGCATCTGGGCTTCTCCTCCGCGCATGCCCGAACCACCTGAGCCTCGCCTCCCGCAACTTCTCATCCACCGGGGCCATCCCACCTTTTCCCTAATAACTTCATTCTTAATCTTATCTAACCTGGTGAGCCCGCACATCCACCTAAGCATTCTCATCTCCGCAACCTTCATTCTATGAACATGAGATTTCTTCACCGGCCAACACTCCGCCCCATACAATATGGCCGGTCTAACCACAGCTGGATAAAACTTCCCTTTGAGTTTCTGTGGCACTTTCTTGTGACACAAGACTCCTGATGCAAGCCTCCATTTCGACCACCCTGCCCCTATACGGTGAGTGACATCCCCGTCGATCTTTCCGTCCCCCTGAATCACTCACCCAAGATATCTGAAACTGGCCCTCTTGGCGATGGCCTGAGATCCAAGCTTCACGATCCCGCCTACTTCCTCTTCGCTCGACTCTCGCTAAACTTACACTTCAGATGTTCTGTCTTAGACCTACTCAGTCTGAAACCCTTAGACTTGAGGGTCTGCCTCCAAACCTCCAACCTCTCGTTGACAACGACCCTCGTCTCGTCTATTAAGAGTATGTCATCAGCAAATAGCATACACCATGGCACATCCCCTTGAATATGGCAAGTCAGAGCATCCATTACCAAAGCAAATAAGAGAGGGCTAAGCGCAGATCCTTAATGGAGCACCATAACCACCGGAAAATGGTCAGAATCGCCACCCACCGTCCTAACCCTAGTCTTAGCTCCATCGTACATGTCTTTGTTCACTCTGATGTAGGCTTCCGGCACAATCTTCGCCTCCAGGCACCTCTATAGCACCTACCTTGGGACCTTGTCATACGCCTTCTCCAAGTCGATAAACACCATGTGGAGATCCTTTTTCTTATCCCTGAACTGTTCCACCAGTCTCCTGATAAGGTGAATAGCTTCTGTTGTGGAACGGCCCGGCATGAAGCCGAACTGGTTTATGGAGATAGACGTCATCTCCCTAACCCTCACCTCCATCACCCGCTCCCAGACTTTCATGGTGTGGCTTAGCAATTTGATACCCTTATAGTTGTTACAACACTGGATATCCCCTTCGTTCTTATACAAGGGCACCACTGTGCTCCACCTCCACTCCTCCGACATCCTTTTAGTCCTGAATATCACATTGAACGACCTACACAGCCACTCCACTCCTGCCCTACCCATGCTCTTCCAGAACTCCACCGGAATTTCGTCTGGCCCCGTCGCACGACCCCTACTCATCCTACGTAGAGCCCCCACGACCTCCCCCACCTTGATGCGCCTCCAGTACCCAAGGTCCCTATGACTCCCTGAATTCCCCAACTCCCCTAACTCTAAGTCTCGATCCCCTTCCTCGTTAAGCAGGTCTCGAAAGTACGCTGCCACCTCTTCTTGATTTGGGACTCCCCCATCAGGACTCTACCATCCTCATCCTTGATGCACCTAACTTGGTCTAGATCCCGCGCTTTCCTCTCCCTCACTTTAGCCAGCCTGAATAACTTCTTGTCCCCGCCTTTCTCCCCCAATTCTCATACATGCGACCAAACGCCGCATTTCTAACTTTCGTGACCGCCATCTTCGCTTCCTTCCTCGCCACCTTGTAGCTCTCCCTGTTCGCTCTCCTTTCCTCCTCGCTTGTGCTCCCTGCCAACATAGAAAACGCCGCTTTCTTCACCTCCACTTTACCTTGGACAACATCGTTCCACCACCAGTCCCCTTGATATTTGCCTGAATAGCCCTTGGCTACCCCGAGCACATCACGTGCTGCCTCCCTAACCAGGTTCGCCGTCTCTGAGCACATAGAGTCCGCTTGCCCAGAATTTCTCCAAGCTCCACCCTCAATTATCCTCCTCTCCAACTCCTGGGCTTTCCCCTCAGACAAAGCTCCCCATCTAATCCGCGGCCGACCCCGGGCACCCCTCCTCTTCCTCTTCACCCAGAGACCTACATCCGTCACTAGGAGTCTATGGAGGGTAGAAAGGGACTCTCCGGGGATAACCTTACTATCCTTGCACAACCCTCTATCGCTCCTTCTGAGGAGGAGGTAGTTAATCTGATTTATTGTCGCCGAACTTTTAAAGGTAACCAAATGCTCCTCTCTCTTCGGGAATGCCGAGTTCGCGATCACAAGTCCAAAAGCCCTGGCGAAATCACGCAGCGAAGTGCCTCCTCCGTTCATAATCCCTAGGCCATAGCCACCACGCACCTCACCATAACCACCAGCATTAGCCCCAATATGGCCATTAAAATCACCTCCAATAACTACTCAGATTGGGGAATACTTCTCACCAACTCGTCCAAGCCCTCCCAAAAGTGCCTCTTAACCTCCTCAACTAGTCTTGCTTGCGGTGCGTAGGCGCTGATGACATTGAGGACGCAACCACCAATTACCACCTTAATAGACATCAACCTATCACTCACTCGCCTAACCTCAACCACGAAATCCCTAAGATCCCTATCCACCATGATACCCACTCCATTCTTACCCCTTACGACCCCAGAGTACCACAACTTGAACCCGTCCACATTCCACGCCTTCGTCCCTTTCCACCTAGTCTCCTGCACACACGCTATGCTGATCCTCCTCTTCTGAAGAATCTTAGCCAACTCCATGGACTTACCTGTCAATGTGCCTATGTTCCACGACCCAATCCTCAATCTATGAACATCCGCTATCCCCTTCCCACCCTTGCCTCCCGCCCCACCCCCAGACCCGCTCCCTGCTCCCCTGCTCACCCCCACCACCACCCCTACCCCCCTAGGACATGACCTTACAGTACCATTACCTGCCGCGGCCACTATCCCACCACCGACTAACAAAAAGTAGTAGTGCACACACGAAGTCTAGCAAAAAAAACGAAAAAGGGTGCTAGCTAGAATACGCAAAAGATGAGCAGAGTAAACCAGAGAGTAGGAGGTACCAACTTCCGCTGCTAAAGAAAACCTGGAAGTACGCTTTGATACGCCCAAGGTCAACCATTGCCAACTCCTGCTCATTCCGTCCGGTGCTGCTACGCTCTTCACTCCCAAACGCCGCAAGCTCGCCGCGTCCGCCGCAGCTAGTACCTGAAAATCACAAACACACAACCCCACAAAAACGTGGAGAAATGGGGGGGGGGGGGAAGGGCTAGCTGAATCGAGAAAGAGAGGGGGTGGGGATGCCTGGGGGTGGTTGATTCGGGAAAGAGGGGGGTGGGGCTGCCGGAAATGGAGGTGGAGTGGAAGGGGGGGGACGAGAGAGAGGGGAGCTTACCGGAGAGGTTCACTGGCGCGGTCGCCAGAGTTAGAGAGTGGGGGGGGGGAGAGAAACGAGAGAAGAGGGGGACTGGGGTGGCAGGGCAGGGGTGGGGGAAGAAGAGAGAAGAGAGAGAAAGGGAGGAGAGAGAGAGAGGGAGGGGGAGCTTACCTGGGGGAGCGCCGGCTCTGGTCGCCGGAGTTGGCTGAGGTCGCCGGAGGGTGGGTGGGGTGGGTGGGAGGAGGGTGGGGAGGGAGGTTGACCGTTGGGGCTGCGAGGGGACCTTTGTGAGAGGGCAGGCGAGAGGAGAGAGAAGAGAGAGAAAAGCTGTTACATAAGATGTAACTTATGTAAACTCTAAAAGTTACTAATTTTCTGTATATACTTGGGATTCTGTATGTTGCTCACGCTTTTTGTGGATTTTTCATGAAATTTAAGAGGGGGCGAGGGTATATATGAAAGAAGTCAATCTGAAGATTGTACTGTTTTAGTCAAGGAGGGGAGAGGAGGGGGAAGATGGAATCCAGTACGCTGCTTGATTTTGCGGTTTTCCAGCTGTCACCAAAACGCTCTCGGTGAGTTATAGCTATGCATTTTTTACATTTCTGGCTAAATTTTATGATTTTTCCTAATTTATTCTAAATTTATTGGTCAGATGTGAATTGTTTGTTTCCAGTGATGGAAAGACAGAGAAACTGGCATCAGGATTATTAAAGCCGTTTGTGACCCATTTAAAAGTTGCAGAAGAACAAGTTGCATTGGCAGTTCAGTCTATCAAGCTTGAAGTTAAAAGGCATAAAAATTCTGAAACATGGTTCACGAAGGGAACTCTAGAAAGGTAATTACCTGTTCAACTTCTCCAGGAAAAACTGGGAAAATGACGAATGATGTGATTGATGTCACATGTATTCCAGGTTTGTGAGATTTGTTAGCACCCCAGAAGTTTTGGAGCTTGTCAATATCTTAGATGTCGAAATGTCTCAGCTTGAAGCCGCCAGAAGAATATATTCCCAGGTAATGAACTCTGTCATTGTAAACTGACATATACAACTAAGTGACTAAAATAATTAGTAAATTATAAGCTTCTTTTCCCGTTATTTCAGGGAGAAGGATATCAGTTTAATAGCACAGGTAAGAATGCTAAGTGACCTATCTTTCTGTTCACCATTTGTTAAGTACCTTGCTTCTGCAACATTAGCATAACAATAGTCCACATTTCACACCTCAAAGTAACTCTTCTACATGTAGAAGCTTCTTTCTCTCAATCCAAAACAATTAGGGGTCGGCAATATAATCTTATACATCAAGTTCTATTTTGTTCAGGCCGCTTTCACTCTCTATAACTCAATAACTCTTCAATGTAAAGGAGTCGACTTCTCATTAGGTTGTCATTTCCTTAATTTTGTCTCCTTTATTCTGCCTATTCCCTCTTTTGATTGTTGTTGTTGTTGCTCCATTGTTTTTAACACTCTTATGTTTTGTCATTGGGACTACAATTTTTACTAGGAAGTGTATGCAATCTTGGCATTATCTCATACTTCTCCTTTTCCTTCTTATTATTGTCTAGCTTTGGAGGAAAAGAAAAAGTCTAGGATTGATGGTCATGTCAGATATTGTTATTTATAGTTGGGTCCCTAGAGAACTATATTGTGGATAATTATACGTTAAAGAACGTTCCTCTGTGTAGATACCATGAAATTTTGGGCTCCTTTTTGGGTGGCGATGAACGCCTTTGCACATTTGATAAACATTAATTTCAATAAGTTTTCCAGGTTTCTTTAGTTATTACTACTTAATAAGCTCTCTTTGTTGTAAACTCGAGTGTGGTAAATGCTTTACCAAGTTTGTTGATCCATTATTCACGTGTTTACTAATTTTGGCTATTAGATCCGAGATTCAAGACCAAATTTCATTCTAAATTACTGTATTTAACCCACTAGTTCTGTGGCACTGTGTTAGTTTTCTCTGACATTGCTATCGGCTTTATAATTCTTCCAGGAAGTGGTGGATCTGGAGTTATGGTAGCAGCTGATGCAACAAAGTATGGCCTCTTTTTGCTTCGTCATGCATGGTTTGCTTGTAGCATTTGTTGCTTCATTTCATGTGGACTACTGCGTGTTTACACAGGAAGGAGTTACTGCGAGCTATTGATGTGAGGCTTACTGCAGCTCGACAGGACTTAACTACAGCTTCTTCTCGTGCAGCAGCTGCTGGGTTCAATCTAGACACAGTGTCAGAACTTCAAATGTTTGCAGACCAGTTTGGTGCCCATCGCTTGAGGTAAGGATCTCTTGAGCCTTTCTATGTTCATTAGCTCTTTCCAAACCTTTCTTCTCCCTCCCCATGTCTATCCTCTCGCAGAAGTTAGTCTTGGGTTCAATATATCCTAATATCCTTATTGTTGTAGCTTAAGCTTGTATAGCATGCAGTTCCAACTAGCTGTCTGCACAATAAGTGCCCTCATTCTCTTGGTGTGCCCTTGTGTTTAAATTAGCTGATTGCTCAGAGAAAGAACTGGAACTATGAGGGCAAATGCTGGTTTTGGTTTGTCATTGGCGACTGACAAACAAATCCTTGAACTGGCCTAAGTGATTCCTAACTCATAAAAGCCAAAATTGTCTAAAGATGACCTGAAATATATCGAAGTAATAGCAATTTGGAACTCGTATTACCCAACGCGCCTTAAGTTGTAGTGCCTGGTTTCGAAGGTTTTGGATCATGTTTATTATCCATAATGAGACTGAGCAGTTTGTCTGATTTTTTTTTTTTTTTGGTATAATGTGGTTGCAACTTGTGAGTACCTTGATTATTCTACTGGGTACCTGCACCCTCCCTCCAATATAGATACCAGGTAACTATCACTACAGCTCAGGTGGATGGGAAAAAAAATAATTTTTCTGACTCTTTCTGAAAAAATAACTATCGCCTTGCACTCATGTAGCACTCTTTCCTTTCAGTCATGCTATTTTAATTTTATACTAGTAGTCGTCGTACCCGCGCGATGCGCGGTCAATATTAAAAAATATTAATTAAATTAAATTATGATTGGACTTGTTTGATCCTATTAGATTGTATTACTTCAATAAAATTCAATTGTCATCTTACTTGTCAACACGATATAAAAAATTAATAAAATCTCTATTAATCAAAGGTACTTATATAGTTTATGAATAACTTTTTTGTTCTATATTTTTTAATTATATTAACCAATATCTAATATTCACTTGCTTTTTGTCATATATGAGAAGATTTATAATTTATTACTGTTGAAATATTTTCTCATAAATTTTATTTTATTGTTCTTAATAATATTATCTCAAATTTAATGAACAAAATCTCTGTTAAACTAGCGGGACTTATACAGGGAGCGTACCGAATAACTTTTTTGTTATATATTTTTCTCTATTATATCATCCAATATTTAATATTATTACACTAATAATAGAAAGTTTTATTACCATATTACTTTATTTAGTTTTATTACCATATTTCTCTGATAGTTTTTTTATGTCTTTATTTTCGTTTTATTTATTTTAAAATAATTTTAAAACTCCAACTTGAATCTAATCACCAATTTGAATTGGTAATTTATTATTTTTTATTTTAAAATTATTTTAAAATTCCAACTTGAAACTACATCCCGATTTGAAAGCGTAGTTTTTCTTCTCTTTCTTTCGTTTTTTATAGCTAATTTTTTATTTTAAGATAATTTATAAACTCCAACTTGAAACTACTCCCACCCAATTTGAATGGGTAGTTATTATTTTATATATTTATTTTTCATTTTTAATTATATTTAATTATAAGATATCTACAACAACAACAACAACAACTACCCAGTATAGTCCCACAAAGTGGGGGTCTGGGGAGGTTAATATGTAGACGAGCCTTACCCCTACCCGAAAGGGCAGAAAGACTATTTCCAATCGACCCTCGGCTCAGTGGAGGACAGGAAAAACAAAAACAAAAACAAAAGAGCATTAGTAAGTCCAGCAGAGATAGCGTAAATAATCATCTAAACATAAGAACCATAAATAAAATAGCATGCAATAATATCATACAATAACTACCATAAGGGAGACACAGTCCAAAACACAAATCATCTATGGATGGCCCTGCCAAGCCTCACCCAACCCCGGGTGAGTAGTACGAAAAACTCTAGGGGCCCTATCTTACAACCCTGCTACTAGACCTCCAGACTTTCCTATCAAGGGCCATGTCCTCGGAAACCCGCATTCTAGCCATGTCATGCCTAATCACCTCTCCCCAATACCTCTTAGGCCTCCCTCTGCCTCGCCGAACGCCGACCATCGCCAGCCGTTCACAACTCCTCACCGGGGTATCAGGACTTCTCCTCCGCACATGCCTGAACCACCTCAGCCTTGCTTCTCGCATCTTCTCATCCACCGGGGCCACCCCCACCTTCTCTTGAATAACTTCGTTCTTAATTTTATCTAGCCTGGTGAGCCCGCACATCCACCTGAGCATCCTCATCTCTGCAACCTTCATTCTCTGAACATGAGAGTTCTTCACTGGCCAGCACTCCGCCCCATACAACATTGCAGGTCTAACCACATCTCTATAAAATTTCCTCTTGAGTTTCTGTGGAACTTTCTTGTCACACAGGACTCCTGATGCAAGCCTCCACTTTGACCACCCCGCTCCTATACGAAGAGTGACGTCCCCGTCAATCTCTCCGTTCCCCTGAATCACCGACCCAAGATATCTGACACTGTCCCTCTTGGCGATGACCTGAGATCCAATCATCACGTCTCTGCCTACTTCGCTCGGCTCGCGCTAAACTTGCACTCCAGGTATTCTGTCTTAGATTTGCTTATTTTGAAACCCTTAGACTCGAGAGTCTGTCTCCATACCTCTAACCTCTCAATAACACCGACCCTCGTCTCGTCTATCAAGACTATATCATCAGCAAATAGCATACACCAAGGCACATTCCCTTGAATATGTCGGGTTAGAGCATCCATCACCAAGGCAAACAAGAGAGGACTTAGCGCCGATCCTTGCTGGAGCCCCATAACCACAGGAAAATGGTCTGAGTCGCCACCCACCGTCCTAACCCTAGTCTTAGCTCCATCGTACATGTCCTTGATTACTCTGATATAGGCTTCCGGCACGCTCTTCGCCTCCAAGCACCTCCATAGCACCTCCCTTGGGACCTTGTCATACGCTTTCTCCAAGTCGATAAGCACCATGTGCAGGTCCTTCTTCTTATCCCTGAACTGCTCCACCAGCCTCCTGACAAAGTGGATAGCTTCTGTAGTGGAGCGACCCGGCATGAAACCGAACTGGTATGCAGATATATAGTTGCTCTCCACTCGTCCGGCATCCTTTTGGTCCTGAAGATCGCATTGAACAACCTGGAGAGCCACTCTACTCCTGACTTACCCATGCACTTCCAGAACTCCACCGGGATCTCGTCAGGCCCGGTCGCTCGACCCCTACTCATCTTACGCAAAGCCCCTATGACCTCCTCCGCCCTAATGCGCCTGCAGTACCCAAGGTCTCTATGTTGCTCTGAATGCCCCAACTCCCCTGGCTCTATGTTACGACCCCCTTCCTCGTTAAGTAAGTCTCGAAAGTACGCCTGCCACCTCTGCTTGACTTGAGACCCCCTATCAGAACTCTACCATCCTCGCCGTTGATGCACCTAACTTGGTCAAGATCACGCGCCTTCCTTTCCCTTGCTTTAGCTAACCGGAATAACTTCCTGTCCCCACCTCTCTCCCCTAGTTCGTCGTACATGCGACCAAACGCCGTGTTTTTAGCTTCCGTAACCGCCAGCCTTGCTTCTTTCCTCGCCACCTTGTAGATATCCCTTCACTCTGCGTTCTTCCTCGCTTGTGCTCCCTGCCAACTTAGCAAACGCCGCCTTCTTCACATCCACTTTTCCTTTGATTACATCGTTCCACCACCAGTCACCCTGATGTCTGCCTTAATAGCCCTTGGCTACCCCGAGCACGTCCCGTGCTACCTCCCTAACCAATTTCGCCGTCTCTGACCACATAGTGTCGTCTTCCCCAGAACTTCTCCAAGCTCCGCCCTCAGCTAACCTCTTCTCCAACTCCTGTACTTTCTCCTTAGTCAAAACACCCCATCTAATCCGCGGTTGTCCCCGAGCACCCCTCCTCTTCCTCTTAACCCAGAGACCGACGTCCATCACTAGGAGTCTATGAAGAGTCGAAAGGGACTCTCCCGGGATAACCTTGCAGACCTTGCACATACCCCTATCGCTCCTTCTGAGGAGGAGGTAATCAATCTGATTCCTCGCCGCCGAACTCTTGAAGGTGACCAAATGCTCCTCCCTCTTCTGAAATGTCGAGTTCGCAATCAGAAGCTCGGAAGCCCTAGTGAAATCAAGCAGTGACGTGCTTCCTCCGTTCCTAACCCCAAAGCCAAAGCCACCGTGCATCTCACCATAGCCACCAACATCAGCCCCAATATAACCATTAAAGTCCCCTACAATAACTAACTTCTCAAATTGGGGAATACTACTCACCAGATCATCCAAGCCCTCCCAAAAGCGTCTCTTAGCCTCCTCCTCTAAGCCCGCTTGCGGCGCGTAAGCGTTGATGACATTGAGGACGCAACCCCCAATAACCAACTTAATAAACATTAAGCTATCATTCACTCGCCTAACCTCGACCACGGACTCCCTTAGATCCCTATCCACCAAGATGCCCACTCCATTCTTACCTCTCACGAACCCAGAATACCACAGCTTAAACCCGTCTACATTCCTCGCCTTCGACCCTTTCCACCTAGTCTCCTGGACACAGGTTATGTAACCATCCTCTTCTGAAGAACCTTCGCTAACTCAATGGACTTACCCGTCAGAGTGCCTATGTTCCACGACCCAATCCTTAATCTATGAGCGTCCGCTACCCTCTTCCCACCCTTACCTCCCGCTCTACCCGCAGGACCACTCCCTGCCCCCCTACTCACCCCCACCCCCCGAGGACATGACCTTACACTATCATCCCCGCCGCTGCCACTATCCCTCCAACCGAATATGGAGAATAATGACGCACACACGCACTATAGCGGAATACACAAAAAGAGGCAAACTAGATAGCACCAGAGTAAACCTCACCCGGAATGCTAGGTAAAATACGTAAAATGTGTACAAAGTAAACAAGAGAGCGGGAGGTACCAACTCTTGGTGGAAAAACCTGAAAGTAAGCTTTGATGCGCCCAAGGTCAACTGCTACCGACTGTTGCCCGTCCCGGCCGCTGTTGCTTAGCTCTTTACTCCCAAATGCTGCGAACTGGCCTCGCCGCCGCGACTAGTACCTGGGGTAAGTTTTCCTGAAGCTTATCGAAATGTGTAGCTCTGTTGCGTCCTGCCAAAAGTCTGAACGGGAGTCACCGGAAGTACTGTAGCTTGCCGGAAATCCTCGCCGGAAAAATAAAGCACCTGTCCAAAAAAAAAACAGAACACACCCACACACACCCACAAAAAGCAGAAGAGAATAGAAAGAAAAGAGCGGGAGTCGACGGAAAAATTGCCGGCGAAAAGCAAAAATTCAAAAAACCTGATTGGAAAATCAGAATCTCAGAACCAAAATCCAGCAGTGAACAAGGAAATCCAAGTTTCTAAATGAAAACAGTGACAAACTAAGAATCCCAATCTACAGAGTCGAATCTGAACTGGGAAAAGGAAGAGCTAGAGTTTTCCTTTTTCAAGATGAGAAGAGAAAAGCTAAGTTAGGTGTCCAAATCTGGAAGTAGCAATTAGAGAATTAATCACGCCTAACATAGCAGAGATAAAATTAAAAAAACAAAAAATAATATTGAGGTGAAGAACCGTTAATGTAAATAATGCAGTCGACGGTGACGGCGCCGGGAAAAGCTACTGGTAGCAGTGTAAGTGGGAAAATGTAGGAAAATGAGAAGGGTTCTGTTGGGGTGGGTGGGTTGGGTGTTACCTGCTGGATGGGTGGGCTGGGTGGGTGTTACCTGCTGGGGTGGGGGTGGCGCCGGCGTGTGTTGTGGTCTGCTTTTCAACCGTTGGCGAGGCACACCAAAACTTCTCTGTATATGTTATTAATTCAAATAAATTAACCAATTTATATATATATATATATATATATATATATATATATATATATATATATGTGTGTGTGTGTGTGTGTGTGTGTGTGTGTGTGTGTGGTTATTTTATTTTATTATTTTATATATATATAAATTCAAAAATAATTACCAATAACTTTTGTTCTATAATTTTCTTTATTATATTAGTCAATGTTTAGTATTCAATTTTTTTGTAATATATGAGAAGATATATTTAATTATAAGATATCTAGTTTTATTAATCCAAATAAAGTAACCAATTAATCTATACATAAATACATAAAAATAATATATATATATATATATATATTATTTTTATGTATATATATATATAATATATATATATATATATATATATATATGGTTGTTTTTTATTTTGTTATGTTATTTTTGTTTTTTACATATATTTAAATTAAAACATAATAAAAAATAACTAATTATAAACTGAATAACTAATTATGCCATGTGGCATTTTTTTAGGTTGTCACTTGGCTTAAGGAGAGGTCTTTTTCCTCTCCTTTTTATTACATATAGATGTTACATTTTCATCTATCATACACTATCCTAACACATGGTAGTTTTTTATTTTGTTTTGTTATTTTCGTTTTTTATATATATATATATATAAATATATATTTAAATTAAAAAATAATAAGAAACAACTAATTATAAACTAAATAACTAATTATGCCATGTGGTATTTTTTTAGGTTGCCACTTGACTTAAGGAGAGGTCTTTTTCCTCTCTTTTTAATAATATATAGACGTTACATTTTCATCTAACATACACTATACTAGCAGATTGTGTCTAGATATCCGAATTATTTGCACTTAGGGACCACAATTCCTTATCTCATTGCAACTTTATTCTTGTGGGGCTGAACTCGTACGCTTTTGTTCTGCTAGACTTCTATTGAAGATAATTTACGCTCTAGACTCTTTTCCACATTTCAAGCTTTTAATGGACCGCTCGATAATATTGTCAATTAACACAATATTGTCTGCAATATAAAACCTCATCTTGTATACTATTAGATTGCTCTTCCCGAGCCTCAATTTTTAGATTATTTAAATATCACCAACCTATACCGAGTGAACCATTATTATGTACCTCTATCCATTTCATGCCCATATGCATACATTATTCACTATTTTGTTTAAAAAATAAAATAAAAATTATCTTTCCATAACATGGCACAAGAATACATCATTCTTTAAAATGAACATTTAAACATAGAGGTGTGCATTCGAATCGGTTTATCGATAAATCGAATCGATTATTTATTATCGATTGATCGATTTCGATTTCGATTTCGAAATTTTCCTTACCGAGTTATCGATTTCGATTTAGTCCTAATCGGTTATCAGTTTATCGATAAACTGATCAGATATACTAAATATTTTTTACCATTATTCCATAATTCCCTTTCCTTTACTCTAAGTCTCCAACCCTATTATTTCATATACCACATTTAAGGAATGATCATATTTAAAGGTCAAGGGAATGAAGTTCAAATTAATGAAAAATAGAATTAGCCGTGATGATATATTTTTTTTATATACCGTTAGAGTGTTGGTGGCATACATTTGATCCTTTACTTTAGTTTCGTTGCATGTGCTTGTTGACACAATTTTTATGTTATAAACGGTGTTCATCTTATTTTAGCTTCTTTTTGTCCATATTAGTTAGGCGTGTTTATAGCGATATACCTTCCGTTGAATCTCGCAAATTTTCTTATTCGTATAATCGATAACCGAATCGATAAGCCCCAAAAATCGATAAATCGAAATGAAAAAAATCGTAACCTAATTGAAGTGATAACGATAAGCATATGTACAAATCGATAATCGATAAGTAATTATCGATGAGGGTCAAAATCGAATCAATAAATTGAATGCACACCCCTATTTAAACATAGCTAACAACCTTGAATGGCCAAACGTCATCATCAAAGATAACACAAAAATAATAGTAATTCACCAATGTCATACGAGTAACCATCCCCCAAAATACCACTATTGAGCTTCTCTATGACACTTAAGAACGAAATATGAAATATTACATGCTTAATCCAATTATTCAATAAGTATAGGTGGCGTGCTGTCATGATCAAAATTGGGCTAGCCAAAACAAGGATGAAACAAGACCCTAGCTTGCATGTCGCTTGTCCTACATCGGACCTATGCCTGCAAAATGGCAACATATGATGGAGCCTAAGTATTGTAATACTCGGTATGAATCATAGAAAAACCACCTCATGGTGGTGCAAGAGTTATATAAATCAATATGCATGAATGAAATTGGTGGCATCCAGTGTTTTTGAGAGGAACAACAACAACAACAACTACCCAATATAGTCCCACAAAGTGGGGTCTGGACTCGCTTCGCTTCAAAAGCGAAGCTTGAAGCGTAGCTCACACTTCATTAAAGTGAAGCGCAATTCTTAGAAAACATAAAGTAAACCTTGCAAAGAGACAATATAAATAATCAAAAAGTTCAATTTAAAAACTTAACAATAGGTACCACAAAATCCTCCATAAATCATAGGATAAGAAAAATCAAAACCTCTAAATTACTTAAATCAGTAACATTTCAAAGAAAAAGGAAATAAACTGGTAAATATAATAATAATTAAGATTCATATACTAAAATCAGCAACGCAGCAACATTTCAAAATATAATAATTAAGTATATAAACTGAAATACAGACAAAAAATTAATAAATAAAGGCTATATAAGAAGAATAAAAGGAAAAAAGAAGGATCACTGCCTGCCCTACCAGTGAGCAGCAGTAGACCGGAAGAAAAAGAAAGAAGAGAGAAAATAAGGAGAAGAAGAAGTAAAAGAAGAAGAAATCACCTAGAGGTTGGACGGACTTCTAGAACCCGAGCAACAGCGACGATGCTCGATGGAATGGAGGAAGAGAAGAAATATCTCACTTTGGGGTCTATGTTTTGTGATAAGAATGGACATTGGGTCTAACTCAACCCCAAAAGCTAGCTTATGAGGTGAGGTTTTCCCAAGCCATATAAGGAGTCTCACGCCCAGATCTCTGAGCATGGACAACATAAATGGGGGCCCAACATCGGTAACAATAAATTGGGATGGGCCTGGCTCTGATACCATGAGAAGAATGGACCTTGGGCCTAACTCAACCCCAAAAGCTGAATACTTAAAAGACCCAATTTTTTTTTTTCAAAAACAATTGACCCCTAAGCGATCGCCTTTTTGCTTCTCGCTTTGGCGTTGCTTCTCGCTTCAGGTGATGAAGCGATTGCTTTTGATGGTCGAGTCGGCCCAGCTTCAGAAAAGCGATGAGCCGTCGCTTCGCATTGCTTCTCGCTTAAGGCGACGAAGTGATCGCTTTTTTAAACACCGGTAGCATCATAGATGAATGTTTGTAAGTGGGGGGATATAGTGGCGACCTTGAAACTTTCATAAGCTTTCAACCTTTTAAAGTGCGCTAATGAATGTTAAAACACATTTTTTTGAATGCTAATGAGAGCTCATATTTTGAAGAATATTGTTCGAACAAGAAATATGAGTGGACATGGTTTTAAAGGTCTTAAGGATGTCCGGAAGTGTAGAAAAGTGTTTCAGAACAGTTGAAAGTGTTAACGGGAAAGAACACCTAACGTAACATATGCCCCAACTTCAAAAGGGCTCAACTCCTAATGTATTAAAGAATTATGTTGTGAATTATATATTATGTTAAAACTCTTGAAATCCAGTTCTGATGCTTCAAATTGTTCGTCACTTGGATATTCCTAAAAACGGTTATGTGTGTTTTACAGAAAAGTGTCCAACAGAGAAAAATTGGATCATGAGGTACAAACTACGAGCGCAAGGTACAAGACGTGTATAATAACGGGCAACAACTACTTTTTTTCGGAATTTTTGAGCTAGGCTTTAGGGTAAAGAGAGAATTGAAGCTTGGGACTTTGTCTATCAATTAAAATGAGTGTTATATAGTGTTTTGAGTTCATTTTACTTATTGTATATAGAACATAACACCATTTCATCCTCTCAAACACTAGATTATTGCACTAATCTTTCAAGAGCACCAAAAAGAGGTTATGTCAAGTCCAGTAAGGGAGATGTTGTATAGCTGGAATTTCAAAAGGAGAAAGAGAAGACTCAAGGTGTGAGATGTAGCCCCACTAGCTCTTATGTAGGTTGTGTGGAGGAAGAGGAATATAAGAGCTAGTGGGACTACATCCCACACCTTGCTATTATGTTGGTTGTGTGGAGGGAGAGGAATATAAGAGCGTATGAAGGGCTTTGGAATGATTTGTACATATAATGAGTAGCCTCTTGTCTCTAGTTTCGCTTTGGTGCACCAATGGGGTCTTGTTAGTATAGATGAGTGGGTGACTTTTGTAGTGAACCATATTTTGGTGTATTTTTCTATACATTTTGGTATACTTCTCGTATACGGAGGTTTTCCAACACTAATAAAATTATTTACCTTGTAAAAGAAAAACGGAAAAAATTTCAAAGTTTGAATATTTCAAAAGAGCTTCAAGGAGGTAATTCCAACAACCCAAATTCATTTATTATGAGCAATTAAGAGTATTTAGAGAACAATTTTGAAGTTGCATTGGTTGGAAAGTTTAAATCGAAAACCCTAGCTTATGGCATGAATGATGTTTTTTTAGAAATTGGTTAAGATGATGAATAGTGTTTTGGGAATTAAATTGTGAAATATAATGACCATATTTAATCTTGTTATAATACAAGTTGTCTAGCACATGTATACACATGTACTACATCATAGCTAGCACATGTATACGAGTTGTATAGTAGGTGTAATACAAGTTGTCTAGCACATGTACTACATCATAGCTAGCACATGTATATGAGTTGTATAGTAGATGTAATTAGGTGTATGGCAACTAATAGATTAGGTGAACTAGTATTATAAATAGGCCATGTAATCTTCTCTTCTTGATATGAAATATAGAACTTCTTTGGTTTCTCACATGGTATCAGAGCATTGAAGTTTTTTCATCAGTTTGTTGCTGGGAATTTTTTTTTCCGTTCGAATTATTTTTGTTCAGAACAGTCTTTTGCTACTTTGATTCTATTTCACTATTTCCGACCACTTTTTGCCCCGGCTGCTTCTTTACAAATTTTTCTACTCACTATTCCGACCAAAGTGATACTGTCAGAATTTTTTTTTCCTGACAACTTTCATTTTCCAAGGGGAAATTTTATAGAGCCGTGGTTAGACCGGCCATGTTGTATGGGGCGGAGTGCTGGCCAGTGAAGAACTCTCATGTTCAGAGGATGAAGGTTGCGAAGATGAGGTACTCAGGTGGATGTGCGGGCTCACCAGGTTAGATAAGATTAAGAATGAAGTTATTCGAGAGAAGGTGGGGGTGACCCCGGTGGATGAGAAGATGCGAGAAGCGAGGCTGAGGTGGTTCGGGCATGTACGGAGGAGAAGTCCTGATGCCCCGGTGAGGAGTTGTGAGCGGCTGGCGATGGTCGGCGCACGACAAGGCAGAGGGAGGCCTAAGAGGTATTGGGGAGAGGTGATTAGGCATAACATGGCTAGAATGCGGGTTTCTGAGGACATGACCCTTGATAGGAAAGTCTGGAGGTCTAGTATCAGGGTTGTATGATAGGGGGCCCCTAGAGTTTTTCGTACTCTTCACCCCGGGTTGGGTGAGGCTTGGCAGGGCTATCCATTGATGATTTGTGTATTGGATTGTGTTTCCCTTTTGTTAGTTATTTATGGTACTTACTGTCTGATATTATTGCATGCTATTTTATTTATGGTTCATATGTTTAGATAATTATTTACGCTATTTCTGCTGAAGCTATTAATGCTCTTTTGTTGTTGTTTTTGTTTTTGTTGTTCCTTTCCTTCACTGAGCCGAGGGTTGATTGAAAATAGCCTCTCTGCCCTTTCGGGTAGGGGTAAGGCCCGTCTACATATTACCCTCCCCAGACCCCACTGTGTGGGACTATACTGGGTAGTTGTTGTTGTTGTTGTTTCATTTTCCAAGATCACTGTTCACTGCAATGTTCACTGTTCACTGCACTGTTCACTGCACTGTTCTTGACCATTTGATTTTGCTATTATTTGGGTGCAAGATGACTGAAACGAAACCTACACTTGATGTCATTTCGGTTATGTCCAAAATTACGGAGAATAAGTTCATGGGTTCCAATTACATGGATTGGAGTAAGACGATCTGTCTCTATTTGTGGAGCATCGACAAAGAGAACCACTTGGTTGATGATCCATTCAAGGATGGGACTGAATCAGTCTGGTTAAAGGAGGATGCAAAATTATTTCTCCAAATCAAGAATTCGATGCATAGTGAGGTAAATGATCTAGTTTCTCATTGTGATTATGTGAAAGATCTAATGGATTATTTAGATTTTTTGTACTCTGGCAAAGGAAACTTGTCTCGCATGTATGATGTGTGCCAGTCATTTTACCATCCATCCATGCAAGATGGCTCTCTCACCACTTACTTCACAGAGTTTAAAAAGGTGTATGATGAGCTTAATGTTATATTGCCGTTTAGTCAAGATGTGAAGGTACAACAGGCTCAGCGTGAACAACTGGCGGTCATGAGTTTCCTTTCTGGCCTTTTCTCCCGAATTTGAAGGGGCCAAATCGCAAATTTTATCTGGGACTGCTATCTCTTCCTTGAAAGAGGCCTTTACAAGAGTGTTGCGTACTGAGAAGTCTCATCCAGGTCCGATAACCACGATCGATAGTGGTGCTCTGCTTAGCCGCGTCCAAAAGAATAGGAGTTATAGTAATCGCAATCGGAGTAGCGATAGTCGAGACCTAAAGCAAGGGGAAGTTGAATGTTTTTATTGTCATGAGCTCGGTCATACCATACGTTATTGTGTTCAGAATAAGAACAAAAGATCCCTATATGCCAACATCGCCACTTCCGAGACTATTTCACCATCTTAGTCATCATCTCCTGCTATCAATACTATCCCCGAGTCAGGTAAAACCACTAAGTGTCTCCTCTCTTCGTCATCCAAATGGGTCATTGATTCTGGTGCCACAGATCATATGACAGGTAACTCTAAACTCTTTTCCACTTTTCAGTCACATACCCAATGTTCCACAGTTACTTTAGACGATGGGTCTACCTCATATGTTTTAGGATCTGGCACTGTTAACCCAACGTCTTCTCTTTCCCTTAGTTCCGTCTTAAATTTGCCTGATTTTTCTTTCAATCTAATATCTGTCAGTAAACTTACTCGTACTCTAAATTGTTGTGTCTCATTTTTTCCCAATTATTGTCTTTTTCAGGATCTTTCGACGAAGCAGATTATTGGTAAAGGTTCTGAGTCTGGGGTCTCTATGTTCTTGAATCACAGGTGCCGAAATTCATTTCTTGTTCAACTGTGTTGTCTCCCTTTGACGTACACTGTCGATTGGGTCATCCATCCTTGTCTAGTTTGAAGAAGTTATATCCTCAATTTCAGAGTATTTCCTCTTTAGATTGCGAGTCATGTCAGTTTGCTAAACATCATCGCCTTCCTAAGGTTTCTAGAGTCAATAGACGGGTCGACCTCCATTTTGAGTTAGTTCACACCGTCGTTTGGGGTCCATGTCCTATTATCTCTAAAACTGGTTTTAGATATTTTGTTACATTTGTGGATGATCATTCTCGTGTTACTTGGTCATATATAATGAAAAATCGTTCGGAATTATTTTAAATTTTTTGTGCTAAAATAAAAACTCATATTAATGTTTCCGTTCGTAATTTAAAGAGTGACAATGCAAAAGAATATTTTTCGGATATGTTTAAAGATTATATGGCTACAAATGACATTCTACATCAATCTTCTTGTGTTGACACCCCTTCTCAAAATGGGGTTTCAGAACGAAAAAATCGACATCTTCTTGAAGTAGGCCGAGCACTCCTCTTTCAAATGAAAGTGCCAAGATGTTTTTGGGCTTATGTCGTCTCTACAGCTTGTTTTTTAATAAATCATATGACATCTTCTGTACTTCATGGTAATATTCCTTACAATATTCTTTTTTCCTCTAAGCCATATTTCCTATTGAACCCAAAATATTTGGTTGTACTTGTTTTGTTCGTGATGTTAGTCCACAGGTAACTAAATTAGATCCAAAGGCCCTTAAATGTGTGTTCTTAGGGTACTCACGTCTTCAGAAAGGTTATCGGTGTTATTCTCCAGATCTAAAAAGGTACTTAG
Organism: Nicotiana benthamiana; assembly: GCA_034376525.1. Taxonomy (NCBI): domain Eukaryota; kingdom Viridiplantae; phylum Streptophyta; class Magnoliopsida; order Solanales; family Solanaceae; genus Nicotiana; species Nicotiana benthamiana. The sequence goes on from CM067328.1 coordinate 30,483,710, forward strand.
TGTCTGTCGATGTCACATTATGAAAATTATCCGTGCTTTTCTTCATATGTTTATAACAGTCATGAGGAAGAAGATGATACTTTGGTCTACACTGTAACACATCCAGTTAGTTCTCCAACACCTCTTTCTCAGTCACCCGTTTCCCTCGATCCACCATCCGAGCAGCCACCTGTTCTTCGTGTGTATACCAGGCGACAACAAACCTCAGAACCCGATCCTTTACCTACTTCTGCTTCGTCGGTAGATCCAACCTTTTGTGTTTCAGATCCTAGTTTGGATTTTCCTATTGCCATTCGCGAAGATACACGGCAATGTACTTATCCTATTTCTTCTTTTGTGTCTTATGACAGTTTGTCTACTTCTTCTAGCTCGTTTATTGCATCATTAGATTATGCTAGGATACCTAAAACTGTTCGTGAAGCATTGTCCCACCCAGGTTGGCATGATGCAATGATAGAAGAGATGATGGCTTTAGATGAGAATGGTACTTGGGAGTTAGCCGATCTGCCCACTAACAAAAAGGCAATTGGGTGCAAGTGGGTATTTGCTATTAAGTTTAACTTCGATGGAACAGTAGCTCGCCTTAAGGCACGCCTTGTTGCAAAAGGGTATGTACAGACCTATGGAGTCGACTATTTGGATACTTTTTTCCCGGTCGCCAAGTTAGCTTCTGTTCGATTATTCATTTCCATGGCAGCTACTTATGATTGGCCTCTGCATCAGCTTGATATAAAGAATGCTTTTCTACATGGAGATCTTCAGGAAGAAGTATATATGGAGCAACCACCTGGGTTTGTTGCTCAGGGGGAGTGTGGAAAGGTATGTCGTCTTTGAAATCTCTTTATGGGCTAAAACAGAGTCCCCGTGCTTGGTTTGGCAGATTTAATGAGGCTGTTATAGAATATGTGATGAAGAAAAGCAATTGCGATCATACGGTGTTATATAAAAAGTCTGATGATGATATTATTTTATTGGTAGTATGTGTTGATGACATCGTTATTACTGAAAGTGATATTGCAAGAATTTCAACTCTAAAGTCTTTCCTTCACACTCAATTTCAGATGAAAGATTTAGGGCAACTAAAGTATTTTTTGGGAGTTGAAGTTACATGGAGCAAGAAAGGCATCTTCTTGTCCCAAAGGAAATATACTCTTGACTTGTTAGCTGAAGCTGGAAAGTTGGGATCTAAACCATGCAATGCAGATGGTTCCTAACACACAACTCGTGAAAGAAGACGGTGAGTTATTCGAAGATCCAGAGAAATATAGGAGATTGGTTGGGAAACTGAACTATCTTATAGTAACTCGTCCTGATATTGCATACTCTATCAGCATTGTGAGTCAGTTTATGGCTTCGGTAATAGTCAAGCATTGGGCGGCTCTGGAGCAGATTCTTTGTTATCTAAGGGGATCTCCAGGACGGGGTCTAGTATATAAGAATAATGAACACACTAACATTGAGTGTTTCACAGATGCAGATTGGGCAGGGTCAAAAGCCGATAGGAGATCCACGACAGGATATTACATTTTTGTTGGTGGAAACTTGATTTCGTGGAAGAGTAAGAAACAAAATGTCGTTTCTCGATCTAGTGCAGAAGCAGAATACAGAGCTACGGCACAATCTGTGTGTGAGGTTGTATGGGTACATCAACTATTAAGTAAAGTTGGCTTACAAACTACATTGCCAGCAAAGTTGTGGTGTGATAATCAAGCTGCTCTTCATATCTCCTCTAATCCTGTATTTCACGAAAGGACTAAGCACATTGAAAAAATAGATTGTCACTTTGTTCGTGAAAAGATTCAACAAAAGCTCATCTCTACCGGTCATGTTAGAACTGGAGATCAATTGGGAGACATTTTTCACAAAAGCTTTGAATGGAGCTCGAGTTGAATATATCTGTAACAAGTTGGGCATGAGCAATATATATGCTCCAACTTGAGGGAGAGAGTTGTAATACAAGTTGTCTAGCACATGTATACACATGTACTACATAATAGCTAGCACATGTGTATGAATTGTATAGTAGGTGTAATACAAGTTGTCTAGCACATGTACTACATCATAGCTAGCACATGTATATGAGTTGTATAGTAGGTGTAATTAGGTGTATGACAACTAATAGATTAGGTGAACTAGTATTATAAATAGGCCTTGTAATCTTCTATTCTTGATATGAAATATAGAACTTCTTTAGTTTCTAACAAATCTATTGAATCATTTATTAGCTGAGTTATATGTGAACAATTAAGAGTTCACTCAAAATGAAATATTTTGGTTTGTTGGAGGAATATGGATTTAAATGGAAATAAATAGAAAAACGCCGAGAATTGAATTGTTATGAGTTAATATTGATGAAAATGAGTATGAATTATTGGAGTTACCTTCTTGAAACTTTTCATCAGAAATGCAAAGTTTGAGAATTTTAATTATTCTTGGAAGATTAGACCAATAATATAGTGTTTGGGAGGAATGATATCAATGTATAATGAGTAAATAAACTCAAACACCGTACCTTAATTGGTAGACAAAGTCTCAAACTCCAATTCCCTCACTCAAAAATCCCATAAAGTACCTGATGCCCGTCACTGCCTTGTATAGACTTGAGTGCTTGCGCGACTTGTACCTCACGCATCAGAGTTTGTACCTTGTGATCTAAGTTTTTTTCAGGTTGGACACCTTTTAGTAAAACACACAACTTTTCGTAGGAATGTCCAAATGACGAACGATTTTAAGCATTAAAAAATAAAAATCAGACTTCAAGAGCTTTATTTTGATATGTATTCCACAACATAATTCTTTTCACATTGAGAGATGTGCTCTTCTGAAATTAGGTCATGTGTTACTTGGGTTCTTTCTTTTAATATTTCAACTTGCTCCGAAACACAATGCCTTCCTTAGGCATTTCAATCAAACTGGTTATTTTACCCAAGCTTCACATGAGATTTTGATATCCTTTTCTTGCACTAGTTCAATTAGGGAATATGTCCAAATTCCAAAGGAGGAATAAACGTTTGCAAGAAGTAACGAAGAAATGGGTTTGCTGAAAGCCTGAACCATATAATCCCTCCGCTCCACTATATCTTAACAAAATTTTCGTGTATATATTTAATATTTTAAAATGTAAAACTTTCTATCTTTTCATGCATTTCAGGTAGTTTCCTAGTATCTATTTTATGAAAATAAGTAATTATCTTTTGAATTCATTACAAGTAAGGTCAAGTTGCCTCTCATAACGTAGTGGGGCACTCAGTTTGGGAAACAGAAACTCTGCGGGTGCAGTATTGCAAACTGTTATGTGGACTTCATTTGTTGTGCCGATTCCCATTTTAGTTCTGAAAAAAGAATGTTTACACAGTGGCTTAAATGAGATATTTTTGAATATTAAATTTTAATAGCAACAGACTTTTATATTAAAAAGTTTAGCTCACTAAAACATTTTAGTATTAATTTCCATTTATCGAAAACTAGGACGGCAACTTATATGTTATATTTTTTGACAAGTAGCTTAAATAGTAATGTAATTTTACTTTTTAAAAGTCTTGGCTCACTAACAATTTGACTAAATGTAATTTGTTTTAGACTGCAACTTATATGTAATATTTTTTGACAAGTAGCTTAGATAGCCATGTAATTTTACTTTATAAAAGTCTTGGCTCACTAACAATTTGACTAAATGTAATTTGTATTAGACTGCAATCAATGTGGTGTAAGCTTAAACTAAGGAAACAAAGTAACATTTTTATTCAAAAGTTACTTGTATTGCCAATGAAACAAGGAGCACATCAATGCTTACAAAGCAATCATATATACAACTTTGTATTATATACTGGATAATATGCTGTCAGCATTTTTAGTTTTTTCATCCCCTTTGGGTTATGGAATCAGGTCATTTTATTTTCTTTTACAATTTCAGATATATAAATGGATCTCTTTCTTTTTCAGTGAAGCATGCAACAAATTTATATCCTTGACAGAGAGGCGGCCAGACTTGATCAACCCATGGAAAGGGGTGCAAAGAGACAATCAAGCTGTTCGGTGCTCTTATGGATCAGACATGTCCATTGACGATGACCCTGCTATTTCCAACCAGCCACCCACTCTGCCCCATTCTACCAGTCGGGGAGCCTATTCTATCAAACAGCAGCGACATCCCCAGCACCTTGACCAATATATGCCCCCAACATGTCAGCAACCGACACTCCTTTTGCTACATAGCAGAGAATCAAGCGTGGAATCAGAAGAGAAGAGTAAGGAAAGGGATGTCACTGTTGAGAAAGAAAAGGAAGGCGACACTTCTTCCCAGAAAGCCGAATCAGCTGAGCTTAGCAGATATAAAAGTCGGCTCAGCGTGCAGGATCGTATCAGCTTGTTTGAGAATAAGCAGAAGGAAAGTTCTGGGAGCGTCGGCAAGTCAGTTGTTGGAAAGCTTGCAGAGCTTCGGAGGTTGTCATCTGATGTCTCAGCCCCACCTGTTTCTGAAAAGGCGGTGTTGAGAAGATGGAGTGGTGCCAGTGACATGAGCATTGATTTGAGCGGGGACAAGGACACTGAGAGTCCTCAATGCACCCCATCTTCTCCCTCTGTTTCTCAGTCCAATTCAAAGGACCAAAAGACATCAGTTTTGACTGATAGAGTAAGTTTTGGTGGGTCAAATTCATGCAATGTTCCGTCTATGGTTAGTGAAAGCAGATTGAATGAACAGACAGAAGCTAATTCAAGGGTTGCATACACAAATGAAAAGGAAGAAGTTGCTGGAGCAGAACGATTAACTGGTTCTTGTGGGAATATTGATGATTCTTCTGAATTTACACCAAATTCTAATTCACGTATCTTTGATAGTGATGGATGGAAAGATCAAGCTTGTGGGAAGACTAAGTCAATCTCACTTATTAGAAGGGATGAGGATAAGAGTCTGAAAAATCAACTGAAACCTGGAGGGCAGTTCCTCACATCCCCTGAGAGTAAGAGCGACCAAATTGCTTTGACTTCCAACTCAGAATTCACAGGGTCCCAAGGGGGTAATGAGCTTGGTGGGAGTAAAGTCCTATTGGTTCATCAGGTTCCTGGCCTGAAAAATAGTGGTGCTCAGCAAGGGCCTGAATCTGTGCAGGCCAAGATTCGGAATCATCAGGAGGTACTTGGATCAAGTAATCATTCGGTTTCACAATTACGAGATAAGGCCTCTCAAAGGACTACAAAGGACTCTGTGCAGTTGGATAGTAGTTCTAGATTAGAAGTTGCAGAATCTTTTGCTGCTAAAGGCGTCGAATATAATTCTCGTTATCTTCAATCAAGAGGGCGATCACCTGGCAAAACTGAGGAAGTTGAAGAGAATGTGGCTCCAAATGAGAAATTAGCTGGTGCTTCTGCATCAAAGGGAAAGGATTTCAGCCAGCAACTAGTGAAGCTTGAAAAACAAGGTGCTTCTGCTCAGCAGATCAAGAAGGCACAAGATAGCAGAGCTGAAAGCAATTCTGGAACTAGCGACGTGCTGGTGTCTGGTAAAGTGCTTATGGAGGCTCAGGAGGGACCCAAGTCATTTTTTACACCACCTATAGTGCAAGTTCAGAGAGTAAGGCAGTCAAAAGGAAACCAGGAGTTGAATGATGAATTGGAAATGAAAGCGAATGAGCTCGAGAGGCTTTTTACCGAGCACAAACTACGTGCTTCTGAAGACCAATCTAATTCTACCAGGAAAAGCAAGGCCAGTGACATGCAAGGCCCGCCAGTTGCAACTTCTTCCAACAGGAAGCCTGTTATAGATAATGCTGTTGTTCAATTCTCTGACAATTACATGATGAATGAATCTGCCACAAGTTCTGATGACATAGACAGATCTGCTATTACTCCACTGACTAAAGAGGCTGACAATCAGACTTATGGAGATGTTTTAATTATGACTTCCTCTGACCTCAGTTTTTCAGATAGTTCTCGAGGAAAATTCTATGAGAAATATATGCAAAAAAGGGATGCAAAACTTAGGGAAGAATGGAATTCTAAGAGAGCTGAGAAGGAAGCCAAACTAAAGGCTCTGGAGAACAGCCTTGAGAGGAGTGCAGCTGAGATGAAGGGCAAGTTTGCAGGATCCACTCACAAGGAAAGTGCTGTTTCTGGTGCCCGTCGACGTGCCGAGAGACTTCAATCATTTAATTCGAGGTCAATTTTGAGGATGGATCAGGTATTTTAGTTCTGTTCTATTGATAAATTCAGCAATACTACACCACATATGTACAATATCTGCTTCTTGTTCTTAGAGTTGATTGGTTGTTTTTCTGTTATGTGTAACCAACCTTGAAGAAGTTTCCTTTGACAGCAACGATTAGTTTTTGAGCAAAGTGATGAAGAAGGTATGTCTGAATTTTCAAAGCATAAAACATATGAAGACAGATCTTTTGATGAAACATCTATTGGGGAAGATGGTTCTAGAAGCACTCAGAACAAGAAACTTTTACCTGTCAAAAGTTTTTCTTCATCTACACCTCGCACCTCAGTATTAACTGTTCCAAGGTCTGCCGGAAAAGCTGCTACTAATACTTCAAGTAGACGAAGATATCAATCTGACAATCCTCTTGCTCAGTCTGTCCCAGACTTCTCTAACATCAGAAAGGAAACCACTAAGTCTTCTTCTGCAGTTGGTAAAACAACTCGTTCACAATCTAGAAACTATACCCGTGACAAAAGCTCCAATGAAGGAATATCTCTTGTCAAAGAGGATAAATTACGGCAATCACAATCCTCGAGGAAAAGCTCTGCCAATGTGGGAGAATCTAGGGAAGCATCTCCTTTGAGTTCAGAGGGCTTTGTGGCACCTCTCCGTTTTGAAAAGGACGAGATGGACCAAAGTCTCAGTGATAAATTTTAAAGTCACACTCGAAGGCATTCTTAATAAAGAGTAAAGACCCTGTCTTCAGCACTAGAGTTGGCCTGACTAAGAAAGGGGCTTCTATCATATCTAAGGTTGAGGGCAATGAATATGAATACAATGACATGGTCGTTGAGCCTGAGGATGCACCAGATAGGGTCCAGGGTAAAGAAGAGGAAGAATTTGAAAACGCAAAAGCTGAAGTTCAGGAAAACTTTGATAATGGGGAGCCAAGACTGAGTCATGATTCAGAGAAGATGGTGACCTCTGGATCAGAAAATGATGATGTTTTGAGATCATCTTCTCAGGTAGACTCTGCTTTTGAAGCTGTATTGCCTTCTGTTGTTCCTTCTGAGTTTCTTTCTGGTGAAATTGTACAAGATTCACTTGGAGAAAGTCACGGCTCATGGAATTTACATGCTCACCATCCTTTTTCTTATGCTCGGGAGATGTCTGATGTTGATGCATCTATGGACTCACCTTTGGGGAGTCCTGTGTCCTGGAATTCACAGTCTCTAAGTCAGACAGAGAGCGATGCAGCTAGAATTAGGAAGAAATGGGGAATGACCCAGAAACCTATGTTTGTTGCAAATTCTGGTCAAAGTCAATCGCGCAAGGATACAGCCAGAGGATTTAAACAGTTACTGAAATTTGGGAAGAAAAATCGAGGCACAGATAACTTAGTTGACTTGATTTCTGCAACTACCTCTCGAGGAGACGATGACTCAGAAGATGGATGTGATCCTTATAGTCGGTCTTCAGAAGATCTTAGAAAGCCAAGAATGGGCCTCTCACAAGGGCATCCACCCAATGATAGCTTGTATGAGGATGAGTTTTGCAGTGAACAAGGTGAAATTTTGATGTTTCATTCAATAAAAAAAAGATTTCTTGTTTCTGTATAGCAAATATTATTGGTCGCCTAAAATTCGAATAACTGTTCTGATTGTTAATTGTTTGATCAGTTCAAGAGTGGCTGGTTACCATATATTATAAGCTTGGGATACTCGGATTTTTTGTGTGTTTATTGAGGAAAATTTGACCTCCGAACAAACAAAATAGTACTACAGTTACACCAAGACGTGTGATAGGAAGTGTACAAGTGAATATGAAAATAAAGAGATCTTTTTTAGTCATATGACTCTTGTAATGGATAAAAGGTAAGAGCAAAACATCCATCTCATTATTAGAAGTAGATGGTTCTTAAGGAAAATAAATGTGCTTATTATCTGTAGCTTCAGCTGATGTGTTTTAACTCCGTTACCATTGAGCTTTAAAGCTCCTATTATTTGTTTTTCTACATCAATCAATCAGCTATACTAAATCTGGTTGGCCATATGAATCCTCTATATCCATTCAATTCTATTTAGGTCCATTCATTCCCCTCAAAATAATGTCTTTCTACATCAACAATAACAACAACCCAGTATAATCCCACCCGGAGAGGGTAGTGTGTACGCAGACCTTACCCCTACCCTGGTGGTAGAGAGGCTGTTTCCAAATAGACCCCCAGCATCCTTCTCTCCAAGAACTTCCCACCTTTCTCTTGGGGAGACACGAACTCACCTCTCGGTTGGAAGTGGGGGTTGCTTACCGTCAGAGCAACCCCTCTTGTCTTCTACATCAATACATGAAAAAAGTTAGAGCTTGCAGAAGTATTCAGTGGAGATCACTGTTTCTTGTATCTAGAGCTGGCTAGATTTTACTATATAGAAAACTTGGAAGAAAAGGAGATCCGCAGTTTTTCTTTTTGCAAAGTGGTTAATTTCAGTTTTGCTCTATCTTATGTTAAGTCAATTTCAAACCAGGAGTTTTTGGGTCTTAACTTCTATCCTTCTAAATGTGAATGAGAATGTTTTGGAAGGTTCAGTTGGTGATTTACTTATTCACTTACCTTCGGTTGTATGTTTGAGGGAATTATCCAGTCATCTTTTCCAGCTTTATTATTAAGATTCTGGATAAAAAGTTACTAACTGAACATTTTTTTCTTCTGGCAGTTCAATCCTTGCACGCTTCTATTCCAGCACCTCCAGCTAATTTCAAATTGAGGGAGGATCATTTATCAGGGAGCTCAATTAAAGGTGACCTCTTAGTAAATAAAATTGGTCTTTCCTGTCTTCTTCATTGTGCATTCTATTTTCTATCAATTAAATGCCACCATATGAAGAAACTGTGCACCAGGGATATAAGCGAAAACTTTTCAAAGGACAACTGAAATGGTCAAAAGCTTCTTGTGTTAGCATAGTTGTGGCTTTGCTTCATAATAATAGAAAAGAGCTTACAGAAATTTGATTTTTTATCAGGTAAATAATTTTATTATTAACGAGAAAATTGTAAACAAGCAGTATATAAAAAAGAAACGAGGAATGAGAGGCCATTCCTCAAATGTACATAGTCCTTTCTCTTTGAATGCTCTCCTATTTTTTTTACTTCCACAGGACCCATATGAGTGCAACGTCCTAGACTCTTTGACTTCTGTTTATATCTCTTGGTATTTTATCACTTAAACTTTCCACGACTAGGATCTGACCAATTTTGACTGCTGCATATTATCATATTTACAAGCACATCTGGTATTTGTCAATATTACTATTGCAGAATTTGAATCCTGCAAAATTATTATGCTTCAGTGATCCGAAGTATTTTACATGCTAATTTTTATTTAATTTACTGATTGTACAGCTCCAAAATCATTTTTTTCCTTATCGACATTCAGAAGCAAGGCAAGTGACTCAAAGCCAATATAGCTCTTTCAAAGGATAAAACTTCCACTGGGTCAAACGATTGGAATTCCAATATTTACTGGAGATTGACTACAATCAGCTGTGTATGGTGTATAGTTAGTATATTATGGGGCTTTGAGAGGCTTCACTTCCACTTAGCTATCTGTAGCAATTTTCTCAAAATAGGGTGTTGTATATTATCTTGAGAGAACAGTTCCCTGTGGGGGAATGTTAATGTGATTTTGTTAGTCAGAGCATTCTTTTCTTACTTTCTTATATACCTTGATTTTGGGTAAATATCAGAAGTGGAAAATTTGTTCAAAATAAAATTGTGGGAGTAGAAGGATAGCTATTTGAAACTGCTGCATTACAGGTTGTGATATAAAACATGATGCGACGTATGACCTTGGTGCCATAATAATAGGGGGTTCAGGATTTAAATTCTATGGATTCAATCTTTAAGCTTTATAGCTTTTAGTCCATTATCTTTTTAAAGTTACAGGTCACATCTGCTATTAGTTGAACCCGATACTGAAGGGCTGGATCCGCCCTTGCCCACAATGCCATTTTGCATCGCCTGTATTAGAGGAAATGTTTATTGAGTAAAGAAAAGTTAAGAGGAAAAAAATAGCGCGAAGATATCAATAGCTAGGTGTGGGCATACTTTGGGCAAAACCAAAATTTGAATTTCTTGAAATTTTGGTTTGGATTTTTGGATTACGGATTAAATTTTGGATTTAATTTTTAAAATTTTTGGATTTCGGATTGGATATTAGATATGGTACTTCAAATGTATGGATATCCGAAAATCCAAAATTCATATACTTTATATTTAGTTCATTATCCATATGTCAATAGTAATAAGTTCAATACCCATTAGAGATTATCATATATATTCAATATTAGTTACTAAGTTATTATGAGAATACTTTCAATTTGAACATGGTTTTACTATTTTCACTTCTTATCTATCGTATTAACGTCTCTATTGTATTTTTTTATATAATAATTTAATTATTTTAATTTTTCATTTGGATGATTGTGGTGAGAATAAAGAACTTTTCAGACAATTTAACACGAGTACTTCATTTAAATATTCATTTTTATAAAACGAAGAGACATCTCAACTTATAAGCTCAAAACCCAAAATCTAAAATATCCAATTCGATTAATCCGAAACCGAACTTAAAAAATCCGATCCAATCCGAACTTATTTGGATTGGATTTGGATTTTTATTTCGTCAATCCGCAAATTGAAAATCCAATCCGAAATTTTATATGCAATCCGAATTGTCCGAACGCCCACCCCTATCAATAGCATCTATCAATGAGCGCAAAATTTTAATACTAACTTAAATAATACTAAAAATAATTTGAACTATAAATATAAATTAAGGAAAATAATTTAAGTTCCTAAAAAAGTGATATCGATCCTAATTAATTTACAAAGAATGAATGCCACATCTTCAAAGAGTTGACGTGCAGACTTCTAGCCGAATAGAAATATCACACAAAAGTACTTGAAAATGATACAAAATTCTACAAAGAAATATACTAACTTCAGACATTAACAAAATGAAATGTTATTTATATTCTTCTTAATATTTACTAATGGTATAATTTCACATTTTTGTCCTACTCCACGTTGCGTCACATGTTTAGGTATCTAGGATATGCTATGTGAGCCATGTCTGCCAAAAGCAGTTGATGCATGAAAAATGGATATTACCAATTCTTGGTTTTGCTTTCTTTCCAACTTCAACAAGTGGTCAACGCAATTGTTACCTTGTCTCAAAGTATGGACTAGACAAATTTGAAGTTCAGACAGGAGAGCGTGATATTAGGCTGTATAGATGATATTTATATATTAATATTATTATATTTTATTGCATTTTATAGGCGAATTAATAATAAAATATTTTAATTGGTGTTCTTTTGATTCGCAGGAAATAATCTAAGTTAGGAAGCACTACGGAGTGTTTTGGAGTCAATAATGTGAAGAAAACGTCTAATCAAGAAGCACCCGAGAATAAAGAAGCAAAAATGGACTGAGGATAAATACAACACAACCCCCGCGGGACCGCGGTTGAACTGCGACAGACAACTATGCGAGGCAGAATGTTTATCTTTCACCGCGGTCGTGCCGCGGCTGCGGTAAACTGTTCAGTTGCTAGAAAATTGGGGACCAAAGTGTAACTCAGGGAAAACTTATTCCAAACCCTTATAAACTCTAGAAGCTCGCCCAAGACATGAAAAAAAATCTTTTTTTAGACTACTTTGGAGGCAAGAACAAGTGTGAGAAGATCAACCAAACATTAGGATTTTTTTTAATCTCCTTTTAATTCTTGCAATCATACATTATGAACAACTTTGTAGTTTTATCTTAGTTTTTATGAGCATCTAGACAATTGTCTAGGATAGATGAAACCAATTGTTGGTTGAAGTTTTGACTAAACTTGTTATAATTGAGCCATATTTATTATATGATTGTTCAACAACATTTTGTATAGTTATTTGTTGAATGGGCCCTTGAATAATCGTGTCTAATCACCTCATATTGCTTGGAAAGAATATTAGGTTAGACTACTGTTAAGCAACACCACTTTTGGGTAATTGAAGAGATTCATTACTTGAATTTAAAAGTGTGTTTAGAGATGACAAAATTTTGGTGGGAAATTTAGAGCTGCACATATTGTCAGATAGAGTAGTTCGAGATAACGCTCTAGTAAATTATTGTAGTTGATCGAGAGATAATTAAGATAACCCATAACTCTTAATCCTCATAGAGTATTACGGCAAAATTATAGTGAAAGAGTCAAGACCTAAGCTAGCAATTGGAAAAATCAGTGCCCTAGACCTTTTTACCATTGAATTATCTTTAATTTAGCATATTGTTATTTCTAATATTATTTGAAATATTAAACAAAACCCAAGATTGATTGATAAAAATCTTGCATCTAGAAATTGGTTGAGTTGATAATAGCATTGTCAAAGAGTTGTAATAGATAGGTTTGTTCCCTAAGGATTCGACTCCGGACTTAAAATCGGATTATATTTGCAACGACTGCTTTGTCTTTTAGAAGACATAGTTGGGCGTGATTAAATTTTAGCACCGATACTGGAGAATTAACAGTGTTATTTATTACAACTTAGAAGTAGTGTTAGAATTATTAGTTTAAATCAATTTTCGAAGTTTATAAACAATTTTTTTATTGAAATTCTCACGTTTGAACTTTTGTGAAATTCAGGTATATGCCTAGAAATTGTTCGAGGACTGGAGAACTGATTGAAGGACTCTCGGACCCGAGAAAACATTCAGGACATTGAACCGTGCTAACAAGAGGATCTAACAATCACAACAATCACACCAGCTTGAAATTGACATGGGTGACGTAGAAAACGTCAACGAAAACGTCGGGGATGCGCCAGCTGCCCAAAACGATAGAGTAGTGGCACCTCTTGTGCCAGAAGTTGTACTTTATGATTGGGTACAACCTACAGCTGACAACCTGGCTATTGCCATAGTTGTGCCCCCAATTCAAGCGGAGACATTCCAGATCACCAACAACATGCTGCATCTTCTGCAGAATAAGGGATTGTTCTCCGGGTCACACATTGAAGACCCTCAACAACACTTGAAAAATTTTCTGTCGATTTGTGTGACCCAAAGGAAGCCGAATGTGACCCCAGAAACTATCAAGCTATTATTGTTCCCGTTCTCTGTGATCGGGGAAGCTCAAACTTGGCTGAAATCGCTCCCGATCAATTCCATTGTCACCTGGAAGGAATTAGTCAAGCAGTTCCTAAATAAGTTCTACCGCCTAATAAGACTACAAGGCAGATTGATGAAATATTGCAGTACAAGCAGCAGCCGGCTGAGACCTTTTATGAAACTTGAGAAAGGTTCAAAGGGATGCTAGTGAAGTTTCCTAAACATGGTATTCTGGACCAGATGCTCGGTCAGAGGTTCTACATGGGGTTATCTGACAATCTAAAGGCCAATGTGGATACTTCAACTGAGGTGCATTTTTGAGTAAGACATTCACCGAGTACAAAGTCCTTGACAAGATGTCCCAAAATTCGGGGTGGATGACTAGAGGTATAACACTGGCCCCCATAAACTTGTTAGTTCCTCTTGACCCAAATAATTCACATGCAGAGAACATAGCCACATCCATGACTCAGATGAGTATATTGACAAAGAAGATTGATGAGATGGGTACAAAGCAAGTGTATATTGTTAACACAACAAATGGAGGACTGTGTACACCCCGTGTTACTCAGTCTTATGTGTGTTCATGGAGTGGTGAAGTTGAAAATCAAGGGACAAGAGAAGAAATGAATTATGCCAACAACTTTGGGGGTCAGAGACAAGGAGGACAACAGTAAAGACCGGCATCAAATCAGCAATACAAACAAACATGGCAGAGCCTGGGCGTATGCAACCTCAAGGCCAAATGGTGCTATACCACCAGACAACAGGGCAATCTACAGCAGAACCAACAATAGTTGACATATCAGCAACCTCCTCAGCAACAAGATAACAACATGGTAGAGATCAGGGGTATGCTTCAGCAACTCACTGGGACAAATGGTAAGATGTAGGAAAAGTTGGCAGTGCATGATTTAGCTATAAAGAACATTGAAACTCAGTTGCGGCAGCTGTGTATGGCTTTAAACAACCGCCCCCGGGGAACATTGCCAGTGGACACAAACATCAACCCCAAGGAGCAAAACTCGAATTACCTGATGGCAGTAAGTCCCCGAAACGGGAGAGATTTAGACAAAGAGAAGGAAGTTTCACAAGCCAGCAAAGGGACTACACCAGCCACTCCAGTTCTACTAGGGGTAGATGAACCAGCAAAACTTACTGAAGTGGTAGTTGAACAGGGTCAGGATGAAAATGGTAAGGCTAAGGTGAGTGAACAAGATGCAAAACAGGTGGTACCTCTTGTGCCACAAAACCCCAATAGAGAGAAGCCAACAAGCAGTGCACAAAGGGTGAAACCTGCACCATTCCCTCAAAGACTAGTCAAACAAAAGAAGGAAGATCAATACAGGAAATTCATGGAGATGCTGCATCAAAGTCAGTTAAATATTCGTTTGATGGATGCCTTGATGGAGATGCCAGGTATACAAAGATGATGAAGGACCTAATGTCAGGGAAGTTTGATTTTCAGGACCTATCCATAGTAACTTTGACGCAAACCTACAACGCAGTAGTGACAAGACCCATGGCTCAAAAGATGTCTGACTTAGGTATCTTTACTATTTCATGCGCTATTGAAAGTTATGCCTTTGAAAAAGCATTATGTTAGGAGCCAGCATAAATTTGATGCCTCTGGCTATATACACCAAACTGGGAGAGCACTGATTGATTGTGATCGAGGAATTAAAAATGAGGCTGAACGATAAAGAAGTCATATTCAATGTTCAGCAATCCATGAGGAGACCCAGTGAATATGGTAAATTTCTCCCTAGTGGAGGCAGTGGATGTGATCCTGCACGAAGATGATGTGACCCTGACTGCTAAAGATCTATTGGAGGCATGCCCGACAAATTTAGAGTACATGGATGGTGAAGGGTTAGCTGAGTGGGTCATGGCACTTGAAGACCAAGGATTCTAGAAAAGGGAACCTCAGTTCGAGTCCCTTGAGTTAGAAAAAAGGGCTAGACCTCCAGCAAAGCCATCAGCAGAGGAACCACCCAAGCTGGAGCTGAAACCACTCCTAGCTCACCTCGCGTACGTTTTCTTAGGCCCTGATTATACTTTTCCTGTCATTAGATCATCCGGTTTGCTAGATGTGTAGGTAGAGCAGCTCCTACAGGTACTACAGGAATGTAAGACTTCCATTGGTTGGACCATGATAGACATAAAGGGTATCAGCCCAGCCTTCTGTATGCACAAGATTCTCTTAGAAAAAGGGCACAAACCTTCCAGAGAGCATCAATGAAGGCTGAACCCTGTAGAAAATCATTCTATCTATGATATGTGTGCTTTGGTTGTATGAGCATGATTTTCAGGTATAGGTTTTGATGAATGACAAACAATGAAGTCAAGTGTCAAACAACGATATTATATGACAAACAATCAAGCTTGAATGCCTAGAAGCATATTGATGAACGGATTGCAATGGAAAAGCCAAAGACGAGCTCAAATGTTCAAGAACGAAGACCCAAGGCGTAGGTCGTTAGGTAGAACAAATGTAAGAGCAACGCTTAAGTTATCTCGTCTTTTGGCTCAACATAGGTCATCATAAATATGTACAAAATCATTTTATTAAATCATATTTATCATAAACATATTTTATTAAATCATATTTATCATGAACATATTTTAAATACTTCAAACAAAATGATGTTAAAGTTTTCATCTTAACCAAAATGGTTTTTGAAGTAAGTTTTCAATTCTGCCTCAGAATAATCGATTATCAGTATATGCATAATCGATTATGCTGTAGACCGTTGCCAGTGTTTGAACACTGCCACAGAATAATCGATTATGCAGTATCAGATAATCGATTATTCAGCAGAAAATCAGCTTCTGATTTTCTGAAAGTTGGAGAATAATCGATTATCAGATACTGAATAATCGATTATCTTGGCACAAAATCAGCATAATTGATTGCCAATTAAGCAACGGACATACACCATTTTTCACCTATAAAAAGAGGTCTTTTGAGCTGATTTTAAACACACAACACCTCCAATATTGATATACATATTGACATTATTTGAGCATCATTTTAGAGCTTTTGTTGAGCCATTTGAGAGACAACTTTGAGTTGTTCATAGAGCTAAATTTGTATCTCTTTATCTACTATTTTGAGAGAGTTCTTGTTGTAAAAGAGAAAGGTGTTTGAGAAGAACATATCTTCTCCATTGATTGTCGGGTTCGCTAAGTACCCTAAGTCTTAGTGGTTGAAGTCTTGTGGTGCGGTATCCACGAGCAAGGTTGAAGTCTTGAGGTGCGGTATCCTCGAGCAAGTTGAAGCCTTGTAGAGTGTACATCTACGAGCAAGTGTAACGGTTTGTTAGGCACCCGTAAGCTTAACGGAGTTAGTGGAATCTCGAGAGAGTCTCTCGGGGACTGGACTAACCACAAGTTGTAGTGAATCAGGATAAATTCGGTGTGTTCTTTCCTTGCTATTTTTATTACCGAATTTATTTTATTCTTGCAATTTTTAATTCCGCAATATTTATCAATATTCTCGTGCCGCACTATTCACCCCCCCTCTAGTGACGGGCATAAAACCTAACAATTGGTATCAGAGCCTAACTCTCTGAAAGCCTTAACCGGTTGAGAGCGATATATTTTTTTTTTGTTGAGAATATTGAACGCAGGAATGATGAGCGAAGGACACTCCACCTTTAGCCCTCCACTATTTGACGGAACAAACTATACATATTGGAAAGAGCGGATGAGAATATTCATCCAATCAAATAACTTTCGATTATGGCAAATCATCAAGAAAGGTGAACAAATGCCAACAAAGAAAGTTGGGGGAATCATGGTTCCAAAGGAGGAAAATGAATATGATGCTGAGGAAATCAAGAAGGTTGAAAGAAACGCAAAGGCCATCAACTTACTATTTTGTGCGGTGAATTCAGACGACTATCGGAAAATCTCTTGTTGCACAACCGCAAAGGAAATGTGGGATAAACTCGAGATCACTTATGAAGGTACGTCTCAAGTCCGAGAATCTAAAATTGATTTTCTAACACATGAATATGAACTTTTTAGAATGAGGGAAGATGAAGACATCGATAATATGTTCGAACGATTCTCAATGATCGTCAATGATCTTCATGCTCTCGGAAAAATATACTCGAACAAAGATCTAGTTCGAAAAATCCTACGGAGTCTCACTCCCAAATGGAGCTCCAAAGCAAATGCTATCCAAGAGTCGATAGGAATCACGGACGTCACAATTGATGGACTACGAGGTAATCTTAAAGCTTATCAAAGCACAATTCTTAATCCGTATCTTAGAAGTAATTCGAATATTGCCTTCAAAGCCTCATCTTCTAAAAGAGTAGAGGTAAATGATTCAGAAAGTGATGATGATATTATTTCCAATGATATAATTGAAAATTTTTATAAGTTTATGAAGAAGGAAATAAAGAAGGAAGAACCAAGTCCTTCATGTCAAAATTGTGGAAAAATTGGCCACACCAAATCACATTGTCCAAAATCAAAGGACAAGAAAAAGAAGAAACACCATAGGCGCGTAATATGGGATTCGGACAGCTCGGGCGATGAAACTGCCGCACTATGCCTCATGGCCAACGAAGAAGAAGAGGTAAGTATTTCTAACTCTTACTCGTTTGAAGAAATACAACATGCCTATGATGAATTATATGGTGAATTTGTTAAAGCTTCCAAAACCATAAAAGAATTGAAGAAAACACTTTCTTTGCAAGAAATTTTTTTTTGAGAAAATACTTTCTTTGCAAGAAAAAGATTTTGAGAAAACACTTTCTTTGCAAGAAAAAGATTTTGAAAAACAACCTTCTTTAAAAGAAAAAGATTTGGAAAAATTGACTTGTGATAATGAAAAACTAAAAGAAGAAAATGATCTTTTAGAAAATGACATTACTTTTCTTAAAAATAAAATCAAAGTTTTAGAAGAAGAAAATAGATTTTTGAAAAATGACAATGTCGATCTCAAAAATAAAATCAAGGAGATGAATGAAGCCTCTTTAAGTGTTCAAAGTTCAAATTGTTCTTCTTGTAGTTCTTTGAAAATAGAGAACATAGAACTTTGAAATACACTAGAAAAATGTAGTGTAAATGATTCTAAAACAAGTGAAGTAATTAAAAAGGATGATAGAAATGAGGTTAAACCATCTAGAAACGACTCTAGGATTTTTGTTAATAAGTCTAAAACTAATCATTTTAGACCACCTAGACACAATTCTAGGAATTTTATTAATGAATCTAGAATGAATAATTTTAGACCACCTAGAAATGACTCTTAGAAATTTCAACGCTTCTAGGAATAACAACTTTAGATCACCTAGAACGCATTTAGCTCAACCTAGACATATGCACAATCCAAATGTCATATGTCATTATTGTAACCGGGTAGGACACATTGCACCCGAATGTTTTGCTAAACATAGAGATTCATATTTTGATTATGATTATTATTTGCCTAACCCCCAAGGACCCAAAAGAAGTTGGGTACCAAAAACCTATTTTTAGGTACTTTTGCAGGTGTGCTTGAAGACTACAATATTGTAGTAGATGCACCAAGCACGAAACCTTACTGCATCAAGGGGGAACGTCGGTTAGTTATCGTATTTTTGATAAAAACGTAATAGTTGATATGTGCTAACAATTGATATTAATTATTGATTCATGTTTTGATAAGTTTTATGTTGAATAACAATTAGTATCAATTATTTTTATGTTTAATGATTGATTCATGATTTGATGAATATTTTTAGTTTAAATAACAGTTGGTATATAATGAAAAACCGTCATTATGATTGGTATGGTTTTACGAACATTTGGTAGTATTTGATGTTGATATGATTATTTTTCTAACAATTGGGTTCGTCAATAATTTCAATAAACAATGGGTATACTCTTTTTGCTAATGCCAAAGGGGGAAGAATTTAGGCGATATGCATCAAATAAGGGGAAATGTCTTCACATTCTAGTATGCTTTAATTGAGGAGGAATATTCAATTAAGGGGGAATTATATTGAATTGTTTGCATGAAATGTATGTTGAGATATAGCATGAAGTTAGGGGGAACTCGATATGCATATCTCCTGTTGTTTGTCATTATCAAAAAGGGGGAAATTGTAGAAAATCACTCTATCTATGATAT
Organism: Nicotiana benthamiana; assembly: GCA_034376525.1. NCBI lineage: Eukaryota > Viridiplantae > Streptophyta > Magnoliopsida > Solanales > Solanaceae > Nicotiana > Nicotiana benthamiana. The sequence continues at coordinate 30,503,134 of CM067328.1, forward strand.
GTGCGCTTTGGTTGTATGAGCATGATTTTCAGGTATAGGTTTTGATGAATGACAAACAATGAAGTCAAGTGTCAAACAACGATATTATATGACAAACAATCAAGCTTGAATGCCGAGAAGCATATTGATGAACGGATTGCAATGGAAAAGCCAAAGACGAGCTCAAATGTTCAAGACCGAAGACCAAGGCGTAGGTCGTTAGGTAGAACAAATGTAAGAGCAACGCGTAAGTTATCTCGTCTTTTGGCTCAACATAGGTCATCATAAATATGCATAAAATCATTTTATTAAATCATATTTATCATAAACATATTTTATTAAATCATATTTATCATAAACATTTTTTAAATACTTCAAACAAAATGATGTTAAAGTTTTCATCTTAACCAAAATGGTTTTTGAAGTAAGTTTTCAATTCTGCCTCAGAATAATCGATTATCAGTATATGCATAATCGATTATACTGTAGACCGTTGCCAGTGTTTGAACACTGCCACAGAATAATCGATTATGCAATATCAGATAATCGATTATTCAGCAGAAAATCAGCTTCTGATTTTCTGAACGTTGGAGAATAATCGATTATCAGATACTGAATAATCGATTATCTTGGCACAAAATCAGCATAATTGATTGCCAATTAAGCAACGGACATACACCATTTTTCACCTATAAAAAGAGGTCTTTTGAGCTGATTTTAAACACACAACACCTCCCAATATTGATATACATATTGACATTATTTGAGCATCATTTTAGAGCTTTTGTTGAGCCATTTGAGAGACAACTTTGAGTTGTTCATAGAGCTAAATTTGTATCTCTTTATCTACTATTTTGAGAGAGTTCTTGTTGTAAAAGAGAAAGGTGTTTGAGAAGAACATATCTTCTCATTGATTGTCGGGTTCGCTAAGTACCCTAAGTCTTAGTGGTTGAAGTCTTGTGGTGCGGTATCTACGAGCAAGGTTGAAGTCTTGAGGTGCGGTATCCTCGAGCAAGTTGAAGTCTTGTAGAGTGTACATCTACGAGTAAGTGTAACGATTTGTTAGGCACCCGTAAGCTTAACGGAGTTAGTGGAATCTCGAGAGAGTCTCTCGGGGACTGGACTAACCACAAGTTGTGGTGAACCAGGATAAATTCGGTGTGTTCTTTCCTAGCTATTTTTATTACCGAATTTATTTTATTCTTGCAATTTTTAATTCCGCAATATTTATCAATATTCTCGTGCCGCACTATTCACCCCCCCTCTAGTGACGGGCATAAAACCTAACAAACCCGAATATGAAAGAGGTGGTTAAGAAGGAAGTGATCAAATGGTTAGATTTTTGGAATCATCTTCCCCATCTCTGACAGCATTTGGGTCAGACCTGTCCAATGTGTGCCGAAAAAAGGGGAATGATGATTGTAAAAAATGAAAACAACGAGTTATCTTGATTTGTATGGTCACGAGATGGCAGATTTGCATGGATTACCAGAAATTGAACACAACCACCCGAAAAGACAACTTTTCCCCTACCATTCATTGACTAAATGTTGGCCAGGCTGGCCGGGCGATCATACTTTTGTTTCTTGGATTGATATTTAGGGTACAATTTGATCTCAATATCCCCCGAAGATAGAGATAAACATCATTCACTTGTCCGTATGGAATCTTCGCCTTTCGGAGAATGCCTTTTGGGATTTGCAATGCACCGACGACATTTCAACGATGCATGTCAGCCATTTTCACAGACATGGTAGGGGACATTATGGAGGTTCTTATGGATGATTTCTCTGTGTTGGGGGATTCATTCGAGGACTGTCTTTACAATATAAGAAAAGTGCTCAAAAAATTTGTGGATACAAATTTAGTACTGAACTGGAGGAAGTGCATTTTATTATACAAAAAGGGATAGTCCTAGGAAATCGAGTGTCCAGTAGGGGAATTGAATTTGACCATGAGAAGCTTGATGTGATTGAGAAGTTTTCATCGCCTACTTCAATCAAGGCGGTGAGATTCATAAAATATTTCTCTAAAATTGCTAACCCGTTATGTAAACTCCTTGAAAAGGATCACCCCCTTGTGTTTTCTAATGATTGCAAGTTGGCATTTGAGGAGTTGAAGAAGAGATTGGTGACTGCACCCATCATTGTTGCACCTAACTGGGAGCAATCCTTGGAGCTCATGTGCGTGCAAGTCACTATACAATAGGAGTAGTCTTGGGGTAGAGAAAAGATAAATTGATACACCCGATATAATATGCAAGTAGAACGCTTAGCAGTACACAACTCAAGTATACCGTCACGGAAAATGAGATGTTGGTTGTTGTTTTTGCATTCGACAAATTCAGGTCATACTTGATTGGCTCAAAAGTTATTATTTACACTGAGCGTGCAACAATTAGGTACCTGGTAGAAAAAAGGAGTCAAAGCCACGCTTGATTCGCTGGGTTCTTCTATTACAAGAATTCGAACTGGAGATACATGACAGAAAAGGGACAGAGAACCAAGTGGCTGACCACCTCTCAAGGTTGGAAAGAGATGAAAAGAAGGTAGATGTTGAGGGTATAATAGAGGCATTCTCGGATGAATAATTACTAGCAATGACAATGGAAGAGGCACCATGGTATGCTGACATTGCTAATTATTTAGCAAGTGGTATTGTACCTCATGAACTCTCTTCAATTCAAAAGAAAATTTTCTTTCATGACTGTCGGTCTTATTATTGGGATGAGCCTCTATTGTTTAAAATATTGTAGATAACATGATCCGACGGTGTATCCCCGAGAAAGATTAAATTCTATTTTGTAGGCTTGCCATGCTTCACAATATGGTGGACACTTTGGAGGAATTCGGACAAAAGCTAAGGTTTTGGAGTCGGACTTGTATTGGCAACCTCTGTTCAAGGATGCCCATGCTTGGGTCAAAAAGTTGCGATGAATGCCAAAGGAAAGACAACATATCTCGCAGATTACGATATTCCAATCACCACAATTCAAGAGGTGGAGATTTTTCACATGTGGGGAATCGAATTCATGGGGTCATTTGTTAGCTCGTATGGTAATAAGTACATATTGGTAGCAGTTGACTATGTATCCAAGTGGGCCGAAGCAGTGGATCTCCCGACCATTAATTCTAAAGGGGTAACATGCTTTCTGAAAAAGAACATTTTTCACACGTTTTGGCACCCCAAGAGCTATATTCAGTGATGGAGGAACATATTTCTACAATAGAGTGTTCACACGGCTATTGGAAAAGTATGGAGTTCGTCATAAGGTGACCACCCCGTACCACCCACAGTGAAGCGGGCAAGTTGAAGTGTCCAACAAGGAGATTAAAAGTGTCCTTACAAAAATAGTAAATGCAACAAGGACTGATTAGGCTAGAAAGTTCGATGATGCATTGTAGTCATACCGCACAGCCTTCAAAACTCCAATTGGCATGTCACCATACAAGTTGGTGTTTGTAAAAGCATGTCACCTCACGATAGAGCTTGAGCACAAAGCATTTTGAGTATTGTGGCAATTGAACTTGGACATGGAAACAACAAGCACTAACAGAGTCACTCGGTTACATGAGTTAGAGGAATTCAGGTTCCAGGCATTCGAGAGTGCTAGATTATGCAAAGAACGGATGAAAGTGATGCATGACAAGCATATCGTGGACCGAAACATCAAATACGGAGAGCTAGTTTTGTTATACAACTCCAGATTGAGATTATTTCCAAGTAAGTTGAAGTCCTAATGGTCAGGACCCTTTAGAGTGGTGAAAATGTTCCATAGTGGAGCTGTTGAGACTGAATCAGATGATGGGACGAATAAGTTCACAGTGAATGGTCAGAGGTTGAAACACTAACTTGGAATGGCAAATGAGAAAGGGGACATAGAGATAATAATGTTGGAAGAGCCCCGATACGTGAATGAGGAGTGATGCTCCAAGCCTGCGTCATGCCTCGGAGTTCAGTCAGGTGTTGCATGGGAAGAAATCCACGATTGTTGTGTTTCATTCGTGTATGTAACCATGTTATGAAATATAACTGGGCACCGCATCGGATCGCAACGCGACTGCGGTAGGATAGAAATGAGAGGCGAGTACACTGCCTCAATCTTGTGCAGCCCACCGTGACCGCGGTAGGAACACGGTTACACGTTAGTACACTGCCTCAAATTTTTCAACCCACCGCGATTGCGGTGGGACCACGGCTCGATCGCAGTGAGGCGTTAAAATTTTTCGTCTAGGTAAGTTTTCTAATTTTTTTTTCTTTATGTATTTTATTCTCTTTTCAAACCCCCCCTCCCCCCGCAACTCTTCTTTCATCAAATTAATCGGACTACCCCCTCACTCTCGCATTTTCCCTCTCTGTCTAAACCCCAACCTCTAAAATCCCTCTTCTCTCCTCCTTCTTCTTCACTCATGCTCCCTCCCCCATCTCCATTCCTCTCACTCTTTCTCCATATGGTATGTGACTTATCCTTCCTACCTTTTCCTTTTGTATGTTGTATGCTAGCTTCATGTTTTTAATTATGTAGCAATTTTAGTAGATTTTTGTTATTTTTCTTCTTTTTTCTTTTGAATACCGTTTTTATAGTCACTTGTGAAGAGGTTATGCATATAATGTGGTGGAGAGGTGTATGTTTGTAGGTGTTGAACTAATTATTATAGGGTGTAATGGTGTAGTACAACTTGTGATTTGGGGGAAGCATTGAAGTAGTCATATGGGCTATATGTTTGAGGAATTGTCTTGCTCACAAGGTGTTTAAGGAATTGCCCCAACAGAGTTATAAGGGCTAATGTGACATGGTTATGGTGAAGTTTGAGTAACCACCCATAGTTCACACAGCACACACCCTCACTGATAACCTTTCTTTGTTTGACAGGTAAAATGAATCCTCTAGTAAGAGAAACAACACTGGATCCTCCGTTAGTGGATCGGGAATTTCCTCGAGAGCTAGGAGTCAAGCTAGTGCGCCACAGTTTGACAGCACTAGGTTTGTCTCCAAACCGACGGAGGACAGGTACAATGCAATGGCATCTAAGAACTTGTTACATAAGGTGCATATTGACCGAGAAGCCTTATAGGTATAATTCCCAAATCAATGAGTTGAGGAGGTGTTAGCTTGAAATCTTCCTTGAGGAACCGGAGGAGGCCAATGTTCAGATGGTAAGGGAATTCTATGCTAACTGCCTGGAACATAAGAAAAGGGTTGTTACAGTATGTAATACCCGGGTAAATTTGTCCATCGAGGCCATCCGCAGGTGTACAGGCTACCAGTGTTCAGGGGGAATATGATGTTTATCGTACTTATAGACGAATAAGTGCTTTGTGGGCAACTATTCTTGAGACTATCTGTTTGCTGGATAGAGAATACATATGGATGAAGCACCGGATCACACTTAAATCCAGTTTCTCAATTGAGAGGCTAAGTGTTGGATCATAATTATCAACAGTCGGTTGTTGCCCTCCAGCAATACGACTGATGTCAATCAACCACGAGCAACAACGATATACTGTTTCATGGCCCACGGGGATTTTGATGTGGCTTGGCTCCTCCACGACAAGATGTTCATGACATCAATTGAGTTAATCAAATTCTTCTACTTCCCTTCTCTAGTCACCAAGCTGTGCTGTCTTGCTAGAGTCCTAGAAAACCTTAGAGTTGATAGGAAATTGCCTTTAAATCCCGTTCCTCGCAAGAAAAATCAGAATTGGGATAGAGCCGGTGGTGAATGTTGATGAATCGGATAATGAATCTGATGAAGATGATGCTGAGGCAGCTGAGGTCCCACCACCTACGAGATTTGAAGAGGTGGGCACATCACAGCCCCGCCGAAGTACCCGCATGACAGCCTTGGAGAAGGAAATGGCTGGTCTCCGCACTTCTGTCACAAACTTGGGCACCAGAGTTGATTATGGGATGGCTTCAAGCGCTAAGACGAGCATGTCACCTCGACCCTGGCATTGTCTCTAATCAGGATTGATCTTCAAGGAAGCTCCCTACCTTACTCTGCTTTATTTGTTGACATGGGGACATGCCATATTTTTAAGTGTGGGGTGGGATGGCTGTTGTTGTATGATGTTGTTGTAAATAGAATGCGTAACTTTGTATGATGTTGCTTTATTTTTAATTGATTCGTGTGGTAGGGTCATGTAATTAACTTCGACTTGGCCCAAAGAGAGACACCTTTCGACATGTCTCTTGAGGGATATAAGTCGAACAAAAAAAAGAAAATATAAAGACTCTTGCTAATGATGGATAATTGAGATAGTTCTTGATGGAAGTTAGTCTAGAAAAAATACCAAATTTGTTTTTTATTTTTTTTATTTTTAGGTAATGTAGTAACTCCCCCTTAGTTTTTCTTTGGGCCACGGTTCTTTTCCATGGGTTTAGCTTGAACCGGTTATAGGTAGTTTTTGTTTATTTTCTTTTTAGTTTTATTTAGTATTGATGTGCTACGAGCTGAAATAGAAAGAGAATCCCTTGGCATTAATATACTTGAACACAATCGACACTAGAGTGTAACGCCTAGTCTCAATGGTTGACTCTTGCTAACATGACTTAAAGGTGTATGTTTGTAGCCGACTTGTACACTCAAAAGAGAATGTCTTGATAAATCAATTTGCACTGAGTCATATGCCATGTGTGTGAGCTATACCGTATTCTACGCTTTACATTTGATGCTTGGAACTTGCCCTATGTGTTTGCAAAGCGAAATAGTAGCTTCATTCAGTTTTAGAAGTGATATAGGTATTTCTTTGTTAAGCCATATATATATAACGTAAACCCACCTGAATGTAATATATCGTAGTTAACCCCGCTGAGCCTATAAGCTTGTTTCTTTGGTAACCATATTGCGAACCTTGGACAATTTGTTGAATAGCCTTCTATGAAAACCCTTTTACCTTCCATAAGCACTTGAATGGCCTTGACGTATGCAAAAGTTAAAGTGGGGGGTGGTGGTTTGATTTTGAGCGGAGCCAATGAAATAGAGAAAATATGCAGTTTTGAAGAATAAAAGATGAAGCGCCAGGAAAAAAAATTATGAATAAATGTAGTAGTTGAAAAGTGGTAGCTTGATACAAATGCACCTAAAGGAAGATGTTATAAATAAATTGTGGGAAATGTCTGGTTGACATAAGAATGACATGGAATGTTAATGTGTTTTGTATTAAAAGTGCTTAGGGAGGTTAGTCACTATATCCAAATATATCCTACACATTTCTTAGCCTACATTACAACCAAATAGATTCCTAATTGATCTTAGATTGGATAGACTCAGTTAGTAGAGTATTACACAATGGTCAAGCCTATGGTGCTTCTTTGTGGTATGTGAATGTTTTTTTGGAGAGTGAGCAAATTTTTTTCGTCTGAGTTCCTAATTGTTTTTAATCATATTAATTGGGGAACTACTCTTGTGTGTAATGTGAGGGCATGTGACTCACAAAGGAAATATAAGTCTTGACTTCTTTATAAAGTGATTTGAGTAAGTGCGAATATTATATGGTATGAGAGATTCGACTTCTAACGCAAAGGTTGTTCACTACTAGGTGCATCAATCAATTAGCTCAAAATTTTAAAACTAACTTAAATAATACTAAAAATAATGTGAGCTATAAATATAAATTAAGGAAAATAATCTGAGTTCCTAAAAAAGTGATATCGATCCTATTTAATTTACTCAGTAAAGAATGAATGCCCATCTTCGATGAATTGGCGCGCAGACTTCTAGCCAAATCGAAATATCATACAAAAAGTACTTGAAAATGATACAAAATTTTACAAATAAATATACTACCTTCAGACATTAACAAAATGAAGTATTATTTATATTCTTCTTAATATTTACCAATGGTACAATTTCACATTTTTGTCCTACTACACGTTGCGTTACATGTTTCGGATACCTAAGATATGCTACGAGCCATATCTGCCAAAAGCAGTTGATGCATGGAAAATGGTGGATGATGTAATATTACCAATTCTCAGTTTTGCTTTCTTCCCAACTTCGATAAGTGATCAGCGCAATTGTTACCTTGTCTCAAAGTATGAACTAGACAAATCTAAAGTTCGGACATGAGACACCTACATTCTTCTATTACGTTGTCACGATCTGATCGGTCATCTTAAGAATTAATGTTACGATCTCCTATTAACTACTTTTCCAAATCTATTTATGCTAAATTGATTTGCTGGAACGTTCGGTTTTGAGTTTCGGAGAGTTTTGGAACACTTAATCCCTAAATGAGAGCTTAAGTGTTGGAATTTTTTTTGTATTTGGAACAGTGTGAAGATGGTCTCGAAATGGAAATCTTATGGTTCCGTTAGCTCCGTTAGGTGATTTCATGGTTCGGTGCGTGTTCGGAATGTGATTTGGAGGTCCAGAGCTATTTTAGGCTTGAAATGCCGAAGTTTGAATTTTTGAAGTTTCCATTCCGATAGTGAGATTTTGATCCGAGGGTCGGAATGGAATTTCGGAAGTTGCATAAGTTCCTTCGTGTTATTTGGGATGTGTGTGCAAAATTTCAGGTCATTCGGACGAGGTTTGATAGACTTTTTGATTGAAAATATGTTCTTTGAGTTTTTGAAATTCTTAAGGTTGGATTCAATGAAAAATAGGTGTTTTGATATTGTTTATGGCATACTGAAGGTTGGAACAAGTTTGAATGATGTTATGAGATATATTTGTAGGTTTGGTTGAGGTCCCAGGGGCCTCAGGTGTTTTTCAGATGCTCAACGGGCCATTTTGTGTTGTTAAAGAGTTGCAGAAAATTTAGGTTCAGATGTTGCAGACTTTCCTTCAGTGTGATCGAATCCCTCACTCCGCGTTCGCATAGAGTAATTTCGGAGGGGTATTCTCGGTAGAAAGCCCTGTACATTTACTTTGGGACTACGGATCGAATTCCGGTAGATCTCGCGCATTGATAGTTGGACTACGGGATGGTATCTCGGGAGATACTTCAGATATATACATATGATGGACAATTGGACGATATCCCGGGAGATCCTCTGGCCATTTGATGAAAGAGACTATAGGAAGGTATCATGGGAGATCCTTTTTTATGGTATTGGTATTGAGATATTTTATTTTCGTGTTACTCTGTTTCTTGTGTATTATTGTTGTCTTGCAAAACCTGTCTTATTTCATTGTTGTACTCACTATATTGTTTGTTTCATACTGTTGAAACTTATTATTATGTTTAACCTCGGCAGGTCCCTGACCTTCCTCGTCACTACCCGACCGAGGTTTGGTTTGGTCTTGCTGAGTACCGCTGTGGTGTACTCATGCCCCTTCTGCGCATGTTTTTCATGTACAGTTCCAGGTACCTCCACCCAGGCGCATAACCCTTGAGGCGGGGAGATCGATCAGGGACTTCAAGGTACATTTGCCGCGTCTGCAGATCCACAAAGTCTCTATCGTATTCTACTTTTTTAGAAGTTATCTTTCCTTCTTGCTGTTGTTATAGACATTCTAGTGTTAGAGTAGTGTACTACGTTTCTGGCAGCTTGTGTTCCCATGAGATTCTGGATTTTGGGAAAGATTTGTAGAAGTTTGAGTTATTATGTAGTATATGCCGAGTGGCATTTTACAATTTGCTTCTTCTGTTTTAAAATTTTGGATTTTTAGTTATATTTCCGCAAATTTTTGATTTGTTTCCGCATTGTTAGGCCTACCTAGTCATAGATGACTAGGTGCCATCATGATAGTTCACGGAGGCCGAACTGGGGTCGTGACAAGTTGATATTAGAGCTCTAGGTTCATAGGAGTCATGGAACAAAAATCGATTTACTAGAGTCTCGCTTATTGGTACAGAGACATTTGTACTTATTTACGAGATGCTACGTAACAGTTAGGAAAATATTAACTTCATTTGATTTCCTTGTCGTGCAATTTTTTGACATCAAAATTCAAAATTTGAGTCTTCTATTCTCTCACAGATGGTGAGGACGTGTGCTACTCGTGACGATCAGGCACCTGCGCCCCCTACTGCAGTGGTCAGAGGCCGGGGCCGGGGTAGAGGCCGAGGACGTGCACGTAGTGCAGCGAAAGAACCTGCGCGAGTTACCGCCGAGGTACCACAAACACATCTAGCCGGAGTCCAGACACCCGACACACCTACTGCCACTACTACTCCAGCCCTTTAGGAGACTTTGGCTCAGTTCATAAGTATGTACATCACCTTGGCTCAGGCATGGTTACTTCCCATTGCTACGGCCACATCCCAGGCCGGGGGAGGAGAACAGAATCCCATCGCATGCACTCCTGAGCAGCGAGTGCATAATGAATAGGTCCTAGAGATCATTCATGTATCGCATGCAGTACCAGTTCTTCCCGTGGATAGGACAACTGCTTCAGAGGACGAGCAGCGGAGACTTGAAAGGTTTAAGAAGAATGATCCTCCGGTGTTCAGTGGATTATCATCAGGTGATGCCTTGGAGTTTGTAGAGGAGTGCCGCAGTATTCTTTGCATTATGGGTATATCAGGATCTAGCGGGGTTTCCTTCACTACTTTCCAGCTTCGGTGAGCCTCCTATGATTGGTGGTGCACCTATGAGTTAGACAGCCAGACGAGGCTGCTTTACTAACTTGGACCCAATTCTCAGATATGTTCCTGAGAGAGTTTGTCCCTTAGATCCTCAAGGATGCATGGCGCGCAGAGTTTGAGCATTTGCGCCAAGGTGCTATGACGGTTTCAGAGTATGCTATCTATTACACCAAATTGGCTAGGAATGCACCGACCTTGGTTGCTACTGTCCACGAGAGGGTTCACGATTCACTGAGGGTCTTATCCCACCCATAAGATCTAGCATCGATCGAGAGTTGGAGATGGACATTTCTTACCAGCAGGTGGTGATCATTGCTAGGAGGATTGGGGGTATGCATTCCAAGGAGAGAGATGAGAGAGAGGCCAAGATGTCTCGAGCGTCGGGCCATTTCTCAGGCGCCCGCACCCCAACTTCAGGTTGACATGTAGGGGTTATATGAGTCGACCAATTCATTCAGCTCTTCCAGCAGCCAGCAGTGCTCCAGATCCTCCTAGACCTTAGGAGCTTTACTATGCACCTCCTGTTTCTAGCGCGCCTCCTATGCGGGGTGCTTTCCCAGGTTAGACTAGCAGACCTGGCCCCAGCCAATCACAACCACCACGTCCTCCTAGTACTTGTTTTGAGTGTGGTGACACACGCCATATGGTCAAAGATTGCCCTAGACTTGGGAGGGGTGCACCTTCACAAACTTCTCAGCCACATCATGCCCGACAAAGTTCTCAGGCTATGGTTCCAGCACCATCTGCTACTCCATCTACCCAGCAGCCAGGCAAGGGTGGAGGTCGGGGAGGTAGAGGTTTCCTAGAGCGGTAGGCCAGGCAGATACTATGTCATTCCTGCCCATACCGAGGTTGTTGCCTCCGATTCTGCCATCACAAGTATTATACTAGTTTGTCACAGAGATGCATCAGTTCTATTCGATCCAGGCTCCACTTATTCTTATGTATCTTCTTATTTTGCTACGCATTTGGGCATACCCCGAGATTCTTTGAGTTCACCTATTAATGTTTCTACTCCTGTAAGAGCTTCTCTCATTGTAGACCGCATTTATTGGTCGTGTTTGGTTACTATTCATGGTTTTGAGACCAAAGCCGATCTGTTGTTACTCAACATGGTTGATTTTGTTATTGTCTTGGGCATGGACTGGTTGTCGCCCTATTATGCTATTCTTGATTTTCACGCCAAGACCGTGACGCTGGCTATGCAACGTGTACCGCGTGTTGAGTAGAGTGGTACTTTAGATCACACTCCTAGTAAGTTATCTCTTTCCTTAAAGGTCAGCGTATGGTTAAGAAGGGGTGTGATGTGTACTTAGCTTATGTGATAGATGTTAGTGCTGATACCCCTTCTGTTGATTTAGTCCCAATGGTACCATATTATCCCGATGTGTTTCTAGCTGATCTTGTGGGCATGCCGCTTGATAGAGATATTGATTTTGGCATTGATCTGTTGCCAGGAACTCAGCCCATTTCCATTCCTCCGTATCGTATGGCTCCTTCTGAGTTGAAAGATCAGTTACAAGAATTACTTGATAAGGGTTTTATTCTGCCTAGTGTTTCACCTTAGGGTCCCCCTGTCTTATTTGTGAAGAAAAAGGATGGTTCTATGCATACGTGTATCGATTTTAGTCAATTGAACAAGGTTACAGTGAATAAATGTTATCCTTTGCCTCGTATCGATGATCTGTTTGGCCATCTTCAGGGCGCATAAGTATTTTCTATGATTGACTTGCGCTCAGGTTACCATCAGTTGAAGATTTGGGAGCCAGATATCCTGAAGACTGCCTCCAGGAGTCGGTATGGTCATTACGAGTTCCTTGTTATGTCATTAGGGTTGACTAATGCCCCAACAGCTTTTATGCATCTGATGCACAGTGTGTTCCGACCCTATCTTGACTCGTTCGTTATCATTTTTATTGATGATATTCTGGTATACTATGGAGTTGGGAGGATCACGAGCACCACTTGAGGATAGTGCTTCAGACTCTAAGAGAGAAGAAGTTATATGCAAAGTTCTCCAAATGTGAGTTTTAGTTGGATTTAGTGACATTCTTAGGCCACGTGGTATCGAGTGAGGGTATTCTGGCTGATCCAAAGAAGGTAGAGGTCGTGCAGAGTTAGCCCAGGCCGTCCTCGGCTACAGAGATTCATAGTTTCCTTGGCTTAGCGGGCTACTACCATTATTTTGTGGAGGGGTTTTCATCGATCGCAACCCCTATGACTAGATTGACCCAGAAGGGTGCTCCATTTTCAAAGGATAGAGGAGTGTGAGGTGAGCTTTTGGAAGCTCAAGACAGCTTTGACTACAGCCCCAGTTTTGTTATTCCCTATTGGTTCGGGGTCTTATAAAGTCTATTGTGATGCCTCAAGGGTTGACCTCGGAGTGGTGTTCATGCAAGACGGCAGGGTGATTGCTTACACATCCAGACAATTGAAGCTACATGAGAAAAATTACATTGTTCACAACCTTGAGTTAGCTGCCATTGTTCACGCCCTGAAAATTTGGCGCATTATTTATACGGGGTTCCCTGTGAGATTTATACTAACCATCGGATCTTGCAGAACTTTTTCAAGCAAAAGGATCTAAATTTGCGCAAGAGGAGGTGGTTAGAGTTGCTGAAGGATTATGACAATGGAGATTTTGGGGAGTATGGCATATCTACCAGCATCAGAGAGACTTATGGTAATGAATGTTCAAGCCTTAGCCAACCAATTTGTGAGATTGGATCTTTCGTAGCCCAATACGGGTTCTAGATTGTGTGGTTTCTCGGTCTTCGCTATTCAATCGTATTAGGGTGTGGCAGTATGACGACCCTTATTTACTTGTTCTCAAGGACAATGTTCAGCATGGTGATGCCAGGGATGTGAATATCAGTGAGGACGGGGTATTGAGGATACATGGTCAGGTCTCTGTACCCAATGTTGATGGTATTTGGTAGTTGATATTGGAGGAAGCCCATAGTTCACGGTATTCCATCCATCCGGGTGTCGTGAAGATGTATCAGGATTGAGACAACATTATTGGTGGAGACGGATGAAGAAGGACATAGTGGGGTTTGTAGCTTGGTGCCTCAATTGTGAACAGGTGAAGTATGAGCACCAGAGATCGGGTGGGTTTCTTCAGCAGATAGAGATTCCGGAGTGGAAGTGGGAGAGGATCACCATGGATTTCGTAGTGGGACTCCTACGGACATTGAAGAAGTTTGATGCGATTTGGTTGATTGTGAATCGACTGACCAAATCCGCTCATTTCATTCCTATGTGTGCTATTTATTCATCGTAGAAGTTGGCGAACATTTATATCCGGGAGATTGTTCGTCTGCATGGTATTCCAGTTTCCATTATTTCAGATAGAGGTACTCAGTTCACATCACGGTTTTGGAGGGCCGTTCAGTGTGAGTTGGGAACTCAGGTAGAGTTGAGTATAGCATTTCACTCTCAGACGGACGAACAGTACGAGTGCACTATTCTGATTCTTGAGGATGTGCTCCGTGCATGTGATTGAGTTTGGAGGGTCCTGGGATCAGTTCTTGCCACTAGCAGAGTTTGTATACAACAACAGCTATCAATCCAGCATCCAGATGGCACCGTATGAGACTTTATATGGTAGGCAGTGTAGATCACTGGTGGATTGGTTTGAGCCGGGTGAGGCCGGGTTATTGGGCATAAATTTGGTTCAGGATGCTTTGTACAAGGTTAATGTAATTCAGGATAGACTCCGTACAGCCTAGTCCAGACAGAAGAGCTACGCGGACCGGAAGGTTCGCAATGTTTCCTATATGGTTGAAGAGCGGGTTCTGCTTTGGGTTTCGCCTATGAAGGGTGTTATGAGATTTAGGAAGAAAGGAAAGTTGAGTCTGAGGTTTATTGGCCCTTTTGAGATATTGAGGCATGTTGGGGAGGTTGCTTATGAGCTTGCCGTACCTCCCAGCTTGACAAGAGTTCATCTGATATTTCATGTTTCAATTCTCCGGAGGAATCACATTGATCCGTCGCAAGTGTTGGATTTTAGTTCAGTCCAGTTGGACAAGGATCTTGTTTGGGTCAGAATCTGACCATATGTTGAATACGAAACTATACCTATCCTCAATAATATACAATTGATAAGTGATAAGACAACTCTGAATGAATGACAATTTACTCTTATATGATCCAATCGACAAGGTTATGACCCTCCCATGCTTCGAAGGCAAAACCTCGACATGGTCACGACCACTTATTGCCAGCTCACCAAGCTCACAACTATAAAAATCCGGAGAGAGAACCCTAAAAAGGGGCTTCTTCTTTGACACTATTCATAAAAGAGAAATACACAACAGTACTTATATCATGGGAGAATGGAACACCATTTTTAAGACTCTGAACCTCTTCAAGGAGAGGTTGACCAAATCACTACAATCAATAAAGTCTCCTTATATATTTCCCCTAATTCTAAATGCTTGTTCTTCATGTCTTTCGCTTGGTCTATTCATTTATTACGATTTGCTATGATTTACCTTCATTTATTTTGATTGTTTTACGCTTGTAAAGTATCTTTATAACTTTTGAGCCAAACAATTTGGCGCCGTCTGTTGGATTTCCTAGAAAAATCACATAGTTCTTCCCTGGACCAAAAGGAAAGAAACACCAACAAATAGAAAAAACAATCTATCTCAGACAAGCCAAAGCGGCGTATTGGACAAAAGGAATTTAAAGGCCTCAATGAAAACCCGAATCCTTTGTCTCTCTAACCTCGAATAGTGAAAACAAGAAGAAGAAGCCCCTCCTAAGGGAGGATCTATGTAAAACATCTCCCACATCCCTGATACGGGATCCAGCTGGAAACCGGCGCAGAAATATCTCAAAATGAGAGTCACCTAAGGATAACCTACATACCCTGATTAGGAAGGCAAAGTACAAGCTATACAAGATCTCAAATTAAAACAAGGCCTCGATATTCAATACTCATGGCGCTAGGACCATAAAATTCAATAAGTTCGACCTCAGTCAAACTGGGACTCAGGCGAAGTGCCTTCGCCATTTAATTCAACGGGTTCAATCTCGCTGGAACTACAAGGCCTAGTGCCTTCACCATCAAATTCAGTCAGTTCGACTGCGCCTTCGCCATTTAATTAAAGGGTTCGATCTCGCTCAAACTACAAGGCAAGTGACTTCGCCATCAAATTCAGTAAGTTGACCTCAGTCAATCTAGGACCCAGGCCAAGCGCATTCGCAATTTAATTCAACGGGTTCGACCTCGCTCGAACTACAAGGCCACGTGCCTTCGCCATCAAATTTAGTAAGTTCTACCTCAGTCAAACTGGGACTCAAGCAAAACGCCTTCGACATTTAATTCAACGGGTTTGACCTCACTCGAACTATAAGGCCAAGTGCCTTCGCCATCAAATTCAGTCATTTTGACACTCAGGCCAAGCGCCTTTTCCATTTAATTAAATGGGTTCGAACTCGCTCGAACTACAAGGCCAACTGCCTTTGCCATCAAATTCAGTAAGTTCGACCTCTGTCGAATTAGGACTCAGGCCAAGCGCCTTTGCCATTTAATTCAACGGGTTCAACCTCACTCAAATTACAAGGCCAAGTGCCTTCGCCATCAAATTCAATCAATTCGACCTCAGTCGAACTGGGACTCTGGCCAAGCGCCTTCTCCCTTTAATTCAACGGGTTCGATCTCGCTCGGACTACAAGGCCAACATACCCCGATTAGGAAGACAAAGTATAAGCTATACAAGATCTCAAATTGAAACCAAGCATCGACATTCAATACCCATGGCACTAGGTCAATAATATTAAATAAGTTCAACCTCAGTCGAACTGGGACTCAGGCGAAGCACCTTCGCCATTTAATTCAACGAGTTCGATCTTGCTTGAACTACAAGGCCAAGTGCCTTCGCTATCAAACTCAGTCACTTCTACTGGGCCTTCGCCATTTAATTCAACGGGTTCGACCTCGCTCGAACTACAAGGCCAAGTGCCTT
Organism: Nicotiana benthamiana; assembly: GCA_034376525.1. Classification (NCBI taxonomy): domain Eukaryota; kingdom Viridiplantae; phylum Streptophyta; class Magnoliopsida; order Solanales; family Solanaceae; genus Nicotiana; species Nicotiana benthamiana. The sequence continues at coordinate 30,519,627 of CM067328.1, forward strand.
CGCCTTCAAATTTAGTAAGTTCGACCTCAGTAGAACTACGACTTAGGCCAAGCTCCTTCGCCATTTAATTCAATGGGTTCGATCTCGCTTGAACTACAAGGTCAAGTTCCTTTGCCATTAAATTCAGTAAGTTCTACCTAAGTCAACTAGGACTCAGGCCAAGCGTATTCGCCATTTAATTCAACGGGATCGACCTCGCTTGAACTACAAGGCGAAGTTCCTTCGCCATCAAATTTAGTAAGTTCGATCTCAGTCGAACTAGGACTCAGGCCAAGCGCCTTCGCCATTTAATTCAACGGGTTCGAACTCGCTCGAACTACAAGGCCAAGTGCCTTCGCCATCAAATTCAGTCAGTTCGACACTCAGGCCAAGCGATTTCGCCATTTAATTCAACGGGTTTGGGCTCGCTCGAACTACAAGGCCAAGTGCCTTCACTATCAAATTCAGTAAGTTCGACCTCAGTCGAACTGGGACTCAAGCCAAGCACCTTCGCCATTTAATTCAACGAGTTTGACCTCACTCGAACAATAAGGCCAAGTGCCTTCCCCATCAAATTCAATAAATTCGACCTCAGTCGAACTGGGACTCTAGCCAAGCGCCTTCTCCATGTAATTCAACAGGTTCGAACTCGCTAGGACTAATAGGCCAACTGCCTTCTCCATCAAATTCATTAAGTTCGACCTTAGCTGAACTGGGACTCAGGCCAAGTGACTTCGATATTAAACTCAAAAGGTTTGATCTCACTCGAACTACAAGGCCAAGTGCCTTCGCCATCAGATTCAGTCAGTTCGACCCCTGTCGTGCTGGGACTCAGGACAAAAATCTTCGCTATTTAATTCAACGGGTTTGACCTTGCTCGAACTACAAGGCCAAGTTCTTTCGCCATAAAATTTAGTCAGTTCGACCTCAGTCGAACTGGGACTCAGACCAAGCTCCTTCGCCATTTAATTCAATGGGTTCGACCTCGCTCGAACTACAAGTCCAAGTGTCTTCTCCATCAAATTCAGTAAGTTCGACCTTAGTTGAACTGCGAATCAGGCCAAACGCTTTCAATATTAAACTCAACGGGTTCGATCTTGCTCGAACTACAAGGCCAAGTGCCTTTGCCATCAAATTCAGTGAGTTCGAGCTCAGTCAAACTGGGACTCAGGACAAGCGTCTTCGCCATTTAATTCAACGGGTTTGACCTCACTCGAACTACAAGGCCAAGTGTCTTTGCCATCAAATTCAGTTAGTTCGACCTCAGTCAAACTGGGACTCAACCAAGCGCCTTCGCCATTTAATTCAATGGATTCGACCTCGCTCGAACTACAAGGCCAAGTGCCTTTGCCATCAAATTCAGTCAGTTCGACCTGGGACTCAGACAAAGCGCCTTCGCCATTTAATTCAACGGGTTTGACCTCGCTCAAATTACAAGGCCAAGTGCCTTTGCCATCAAATCAGTAAGTTCGACCTCAGTCAAACTGGACTCAGGCCAAACGCCTTCACCATTTAATTCAGCGGGTTCGACCTCGCTCGAACTACAAGGCCAATTGCCTTCGCCATCAAATTTAGTAAGTTCGACCTCAATCGAACTAGGACTCAGGCCAAGCGCCTTCACCTTTTAATTCAATGGGTTCGATCTCGCTCGAACTACAAGGCCAAGTGCCTTCGCCATCACATTCATTAAGTTATACCTCAGTCGAACTGGGACTCAGGCTAAACTTCTTCGACATTAAACTCAACGAGTTCAACCTCGCTCGAACTATAAGGACAAGTACCTTCGCCATCAAATTTAACAAGTTCAGCTTCAGTTGAACTAGGACTTAGGTTAAGCACCTTCGACATTAAAACTCAACGAGTTCGACCTCACTCAAACTATCAGTCCAAGTGCCTTCGTGATTAAACTTGGCAAGTCCAGCCTCCGACGAATCGAGGCACAGGCTAAGCATCTTCTCCATTCAAGTAAGTTCTTCTCATTTAAACTAAGATTCGGGCCACATGCCATTACCTCCAAGTTAAAATTCGACCCCGGTCAAACTACAAGGCTGCATTTTTTACCATCACAGCCGGTAGCTCGACCGCGTCTAAACTGGGACTAAGGCTAACTACCATTATCGCCAAACAAAGGTTCCGTCTCTCTCACACCGAGTCAAAGAAGAAAAATCGTTAACCATAAAAGACTAATACGCCGACCCCATTCGAGCCCAAAGGCGAGTCATCTCTTCGAACACATGTAAAAGAAAGTTTAAAGGGGAAAAGGAAAGGTACAAAAATGAATACAAGACAAGAAATGGAACAGAGAATTTATTTATCTACAAAGTTGTGTGTGGGTCATTCCCGCTTAAATCCGGCCAAGGCCGATCAACACGAGAAAAAGAAAAGAAAAACAATAAACACCTGAATGCCAAATGACAAACAGAGCAAAGAAAAATCAATAAATAATCTTTTTTTACTCGGTGCCACCCGTGCCACCATCCGCACCATCAACAACTTCCAGCGCAGCCGCATCAAAACCACAGTCGGCACGGGCCTCACGAGCCTTCTGAGGCACCACCTATAAAGAGGATTCGCTCACGGTACCGTCCTCCTACAAGTTCTTATAAATGTCACGTTGGGCCTCAGTGTAGACCCAAAGCTCACGAGCCTGGCTAGAAGCAGCAGCTTGGCCCCGTAGCCACTGATTCTCTCCTTCTAAGGCCGCAATCCGATCCGCCATAACTTAGGCCTCCTGCTCAAGAACGTTGATCTGCTCCTGGAGCCCTGCTTCTCTAAGGGTCGTCGTAGCTCTCTCGGACTCCCGCTGAGACTCGTGCATGCAGATCGCTTCCTCCAAACCGTCAACCCTCGTCGAGGCAGATCTCGCCTGAAGTTTTTCAAAGCCACAACATCACCCTCCAGCGCCGCCACTTTCCTGCTCCATGCCGTAGTGGCCTCCGCCGCTTTGATCTGTCTCTGCTTTGCCTGTGACTCCATTTCCCTCAACTTTATCTGCAGGCACTCCTACTCAGCTGTAGCCCTCTTTCCCACCTCGAGCTCCTCATCCTTCCGAAGAAGTTGCTTCTCGAGAGCATTTGTGCTGTCAAGTGCCTGCTGCAGCTACTATCCTTGCCTCACAAACTCCTCACCCAGAACCCGATTGCGGGGATCATTCCTCAAACACTCATGCATCTCTCGACACTGATCACAGTAGCGAAGATAATTCCCCAGCACATGCAGAAAGATCCTCAAGCAAACGTTGGCTCGCGGATGCTCTCCACCTCCAACAAGTAAGTCTACAAAACAAAGGCAACAATTAAAATAAAGAATGAGCTAAAGCAGAGAAGAAACAAACCAAATTCGTATTACATACCCTTAGGCCTATCATGTCCACTTCATTCATCACCCCGATATCTGAAATGTCCCTCAACGATGCGTTCTCGGTGTCCGAGCACAGCAGCTCAAATTGCGGCACCAAGCTATTCCTTTGGAGCAGTGTATTTAACTCCGTGGTCACCTCGATGAAGCAAGCTTTCCCCTCCCCTCCCTGGCCACAACAATCAAACAAAATCAACAGATGGAATCAAAACAAAACGAAAGAGACAAAGAAGCCAATATTCCACCTGTCACGGGCTGGCGACCATGCCTTTCCCAGAAAGACGGCCATGTGCAAATCCCCACCGTATGGGGGAGAATATCCTCAACCCACCCACGTATCCCAGGCAACGGAGGTGGCGGCAACTTTTCAGCTACAAAAAAATAACATGAGTCAACGGTTACGAGCATTAGAAGAAATGAGAGTTAAAAAGGGGTATTTTATGGTCAGGAACTTACATGAAAAATTTGAAACTTCTAGGAACCCAGTCGGGTCTACCATTAGATGCTCGTTCTTGATATAAAAGAAGTGCTCAAAGGGGCGACGATCGATCTCATCATCGAGTTTTATGGCAAAGCCCCTCGACCCGCGAGGGAGCGTATGGATCATGGTACCGCATATTTTTGGGAAGCGTAGAGGCTAAGAACATTGTGCAGCGTGACCTCCCTACCAGCTAGCTCCGCGTACTTGATAAACATCGAGAGAAATTTGTAGAGAGAAGGATAAAGCTTGGTCGGGCCCACCCCGTAGTAACAGCAGAAGTCGACCTCCAGCATTTGAAGTAGGTTCGTGAATCCCACCTTGAGGGAGTAGGCGTAAAACACACAGTACCCTCTACAGTCGACCTTGACCATGTCCGCCTCGTTAGCAGGGGCAATGTTGATATAGCTTGGAATGCCCCACTGTTCTCGCATTTGGGATACCCCACCTTCCCCCATTAATGGAGACTTATCCACCTGCTCCACTCCATCATCAGCAGTAAACTCAACCACCGGACCAATGGAACTTCATCGCTTTCCACTAGTTCTATATTCCCCATTGCCAGAGCTCGTTATTCAGCCACCAAATGATTAACAAAAAGGTTGCTATGAGAAGAATTCCCCGCCATTGATAACTCGCGAACAAAGGAGAACTAGTTTTTGATGGAAAAGACGAATGTTGTAGTATTCAAAGAACAGAAAAGAAGACACAATCGTAGGTAGAAATGCTTCCTTAAAATCTCTCTTAGGTAATCAATGAAAGTGTGAGAAGTAAATTCCAAACCCTCTCTATTTATAAAGAAAAAAACTGGCCTTCACAAAACCCAATAGCCTGATAAATACATGGATGATCGTAAAAAGGTTCGGTTTCACAAAAATGTGTGTCATTATGACAGGCTCCATGAGGCGATGTTTCCGTTACCGACCGTCGTCTCACCCCCGAAATGGTCGTAATGACCCTAGAATGTCAGGATAGTGCTCTATGCGATTTCAAAATTTCAAAAACCATCAAGTGTATAGAAAGCACGCCTTCACTCTTCTTGGCCACGCAATGAATAGTCTGTTTTCCGAGGCTGACATGTTACGTCCTGGGCGAATTGAGGGACTAACTGTATGGGTCAGAATTTGAACACATGTTAATAATGGAACTAGACCTATCCTCAATAATATAGAATTGATAAGTGGTACAACCACTCTAAATAAATGACAATTGACTCTCATATGATCCAAGCGACAAAGTTACGACCCTCTTACGCTTCGGAGCTGAAACCTCGATATGGTCACGACCACTTATTGCCAGCTCACGAAGCTCATAGCCATAAATATGTAAGGCCCCGTGAAAATGAGTTCTCAGATGTTAGCAGCTCATAGTGTCGAGTCAACTTTTGGGGGATCAAATCCTTTTTACTATTACGAACTTAAAAATGTGAAATCAATTTTTTTTCCAGAAAATGGTAAAAATGCGGTCCAGAATGCGATCGTATATCTGCTATGCGGACCACATTTCTACCGCATAGTGAATCAGAGAGCAACCAATTTTTGATGTTGAAAATGCAATCAAATCTGCGATAGCATAGTCGATAAGCGGACCACAAAGTGATCGCATATTGTCCTTGAGGAAATTTGAAGGTCAGTTCTGCGGTGATTTCTGCGATCGTAGAACTCAAATGCCGACCACATATTCACCGCATTCCCAACCCGAGAGGTTTGAAACTTGAGCCACTTCTGCGGTCCATTCTGCGGACCGCATGTCTGTTTCGCGACTGCAGATTACGTCGCAAATCGAGCTCGCCCCGTATTTTTCTAAAATTTTAGACCTGACCCACATTTTATAAAAACACCTTCTCCCTCATTACTAACACATCTATGATCAAAACAAGAGAGAGGGACAGAGGGTTCTTGAGAGAGAAAGCAACTACTTCATCATCTAGTCTTTCAAATCATTGGAGCTTGGAAATTTCTTGGTGCATTGTCTTCTCTATTGATTTCTCAGGTAAAGTCCCTAACCGATTTCCCCCAAATTTTGAGATTAAGCTCAGGAAGGGAACCCCATACACTTGCTTTGAAATTTCTTCATCAAATCTTCATGCATGTCTTCAAAACCCTAAAATCTTGTAAAAGGAGAATTGGGTAGTAACTATGAGTCTAAATTTCTAGAACCTAAGTGTTTCTCATGAACTAGATTGACTTCTTGATTGCTTGTCAAATTGTACTAGAGGTTTAAAAGGGATAATCAACTCCAAGTATGTATGGCTAACTGTGATCCTTGTGAAATCGCCCTGTGTTAGTTGTGAAATTGTTGTTAGTTGATATTCATGTGGGAATCATTGTGAAGCTCTTGTGTTGTATAATTGTGTGGTAACATCTCGTGGTGAAAGTTGTGGAACTTGTAATTGGAACAATGGAAAATGGAAATAACGTGGAATAGTGGAAATTGAAATAATGTGGAACAATGGAAATGGAAATAATGTGGAACAGTGAAAATGGAAATAATCCGGAACAATGGAAATGGTAATAATGAGGAACAACGTGTGTGATTAGTTGCGAACAATTGTTGTGATAATCCAAATTGTGTTCCAATTTGATGAATATGAGGAAATTGTTGTTGCTAGTTGTGGGATTTCATTATCCTTGTTGTGGATCTATTTTAACAATGTGCCATATATGATTTCTTGTATTTGTTGTTGTAAATTGACAACTGTCAGGCAGGGTCGGGTTGTACGCCGCAACACGGTGAAATAAGGTGTGGGTTGGGGTGATAAGGGTGGCCGGGGTAATAAGGGTGGACGAGGAAATAAGGGTGGCAAATTTGATCCAATATCACTATTTATATGAATATGAATCATGAAATGATCAATGTGGAATTGTGAAAGGAGACAGAAGGAGAGTTTGTAACCTATGGGCCACTGATTGCCCCTTTGTTTGACTACTTGAATCATTCGTTGTGAAATATTTGGTTGTTGCTCCATGGTTGTACTTGTACTATTATTGTTCAGTTCTACACTTGTATATGAAATTTGGCTTGAGTTTGCTTGGGACAGAGTTTGTTCATACATGCCAGTACAATTCAAATATACTGACGTCCCTTTTTCCGGGGGCGCTACATTCGTGTTATGATTGTAGGTGGATCCTTGGCAGGCACTCCAATCCACCGTTCGTAGCTCCTCCTCCTCTCTATCAGTGGTATTCGTTTATGGTGATCCCCTTTCCTTCCGGGTCCGTGTGTGGCTCATGCCACCCATGTTGTTGTATTTTTGGAGTCTGGTGTCCTTTTTTAAAGGTATAGCAGGGGCCTTATCGTCGGCGAGTGTTGTATTATCTTTCTCTTAGAGGCACCGTAGACAGTGGTATGCGGGTTAGAACTTATGTATAGAGGTGTATGTTTTGGGCGCTGTAAACTTGTATACCACGTTCCCTGTTAATCATAATGTATGTTTTGTAAAAGATGTTCCCTGTTAATCATAATGTGTGTTTACAAAAGAGATATCATGTGTTCTTTCAATTGAAAATTTGGTATCTTTTGGCTAATTATCATTGAATAATGTGGGGTAATGCGTGGGAAGTAGGAAATTCACCAAGGTCCACTCGATTGGGGATGCCTGGTTGAGTTCTAGTCATGCCCCTCGGATCTGGGGCGTGACAAACTTGGTATCAGAGCCTAAGGTTTTAAAGAGTCCTAGGATATCTCAGAGCCGTGCCTAATAGAGCCCTTCTTATCGGTGTGTTGTCGACCACATCTATAAGTCGGAGGCTACATAGGAATTTAGGAAATACTATCCTTTTCTTTGTTATTCTAAGTTCGTACGGTGAAGTAATGTTGTGTCTAATTCGTGCTCTATTTCAAATTTTCAGTAATGGCACCCAAGAAGAAAGCTATACTCGACCTAGGGGCCAACGCTACTTACAGTACCGATATGGATCATGTGCCGACTGTCGGGGGTGAGAGTGATTCCCCAGTTCTGAGTTTGCCTGCCCCATCCATTCCTGATCCAAGCAATCATGTTCCAGCAGCAGCCGAGGGTTATACTATTCCTCCTGCCAATGTTCCTAATCCTGATGTTGTGCCAGCTTCCGATCCCTAGATTTCTGATGGGGACCTTAGGGGAGCTATCCGTATGCTGACCCATTTAGTAGCCCCCTAGGCCTAGAGATCTCATGATGCCCATGTGTCCTCCAGCGGACAGGGAGATTCCTCCAGCTCCAGAGCTCACCAGTTTTTGCGATTGTCCCCTCCAGAGTTCTCAGGCATAGACCCAGAGGTCGATTCGTAAGAATTCCTTGATGAGATGTACAAGACCCTTCGAGTGATGAAGGCTACAGAGATAGAAGGGGTAGAATTTGCTTCATACAGGTTGAAGGGAGCTGCGCGTTCGTGGTTTGAGATGTGGGAGGATTCTCGTGAGGAGGGGAGACCTCCAGCTAGATGGGATGAGTTCATAGATGCCTTCATGGACCACTTCTTGCCTGCTGAGACCATGGCAGCCCGTGCCACCGAGTTTGAGGTTCTTAAGCAGGGTAGTATGAGTGTTTGGGGCATATCATATGGAGTTCTTGAGGTTGTCCAAGTATGCTCCTCAGTTGGTGTCGACTATGGAGGCTAGAGTTCGGTGATTTGTTCAGGGTCTCAGTCTGTTGGTGGTAAATCTACAGCGGCTTTGCATTCAGACATGAACTATGGGAAGATCGTGGGTTTTGCTCAGGCCACAGAGGCCAGGAAGTTGAAGATTCGGGCAGACAAGAAGAGTAGCAGCAGGGCCCGGTCTATGGGTCACTCAGGGAGGTCAGCTCTAGGGAGAGGGTCATCAGGACCATCTCAGTCTTATTCTCAGTCCTCAGTTAGTGCACCACCATCCGTGCACCGGTTCCAGTAGAGTAGCCCATCGGGGCCAGGTTCAGACAGCATGAGGTCCCGCCAATTCAGTCAGCAAGAGGTCCCGCCAATTCAGTCATTCGGGAATGACACCTCGGCAGCAGGGAGGTATATGTCCCAAGTGTGGGAGATTTCATACAGAGGCTTGCTACTTGGATGCTCCAGTGTGTTACAATTGTGGGGTGAAGGGTCATATACAGTGGGGCTGCCGTGCGCCCAGACAGGGCTCGGGCAGGGGACTTGCTCAGCCATCCAGTTCATCAGTTGCAACGTCATCAGTGCACCTCCAACCCCAGCAGGACGTGGTGCAGCCAGAGGTGGAGCTCGTGGTAGGGGCAGACCCAGCATGTTATATGCATTGAGTGGCCGTCAAAGTGCTGAGGCTTCCCTAGATGTTGTCGCAGGTATCCTATATGTTAAGACCATTGATTCATATGCTCTTATTGATCCGGGGTCTTCTTTGTCCTATGTCACTCCATTTGTTGCTTCAAGTTTTGGGATTGAACCCGAGGAGCTTCTTGAGCCATTCTCTGTATCGACTCCGCTTGGTGATTCTATCACAGTCGCGCGGGTCTATAGGAATTGTGTTTTTATGGTAGGTGGTCGTGTTACCACGGCTGACCTTATCGATCTTGGGATGGTGGATTTTATGTAATCATGGGGATGGATTGGCTCTACTCGTGCTTCGCTAAACTTGATTGTCGGATGAGAGTCATGAGACTCGAGTTCCCTAATGAGCCGGTTGTTGAGTGGAAAGGAAATGGTGTTGTGCTGAAGGGTAGGTTTATTTCCTACCTCAAGGCTTCAAAGATGATCAAAAAGGGGTGCCATCTATCATTTAGTCCGGGTGGCGGACACTTCTCCAAAGGTTCCTGCCCCCGAGTCCATGCCAGTTGTGAACGAGTTTCTTGAGGTATTTCCATATGAGCTTCCAGGAATTCCGCCAGATAGGGAGATTGATTTCGGGATTGATGTATTGCCAGATACTCAGCCAATATCAATTCCACCGTACAAAATGGTGCCAGTGGAGTTGCGAGAATTAAAAGAGCAGTTGAAGGATATATTGGAGAAGGGGTTTATTTGGCCAAGTGTGTCGCCATGGGTTACTCCGGTTCTTTTTATCAGAAAGAAGGATGGGTCGCTTCAAATGTATATTGATTATCGGCAGCAAAGTCACCATAAAATATAAGTACCCTTTGCCTCGGATAGATGATTTGTTTGATCAATTGCAAGGTCCAAGGTTTTTCTCCAAAATTGGTTTGCGGTACGGGTACCACCAATTTAAGATCAGGGAGCAGGATATTCCTAAGACCGCTTTCAAAACGCGTTATAGCCACTTTGAATTCTTGGTCATGTCTTTTGGGATAACCAATGCCCCGACAAATTTTATGGATCTTATGAATCGGGTCTTCATGTCATTTTTAGACTCCTTCGTGATTGTTTTCTTTGACGACATCCTCGTATATTCGTGGAGCAGGGAGGATCATGCCAGCCACCTCAGAGCGGTTTTGCAGACTCTACATCAGCACCAATTGTTTGCCAAGTTTTCCAAATGTGAATTTTGGTTGGAGTCCGTCGCTTTTCTGGGTCATGTTGTTTCCAGTGAGGGGATTCAAGTGGACCCCCAAAAGATTGCAGCGGTGAAGGATTGGCCTAGGCCCACGCCCCCGATGGAGATCCATAGCTTTTTGGGGTTAGTAGGGTATTATCGGAGGTTTGTAGAGGGATTCTCCACCCTCGCCTCTCCTTTGACTAAATTGACGCAGAAATCCGCCAAGTTCTAGTGGTCAGATGCTTGTGAGAAATTTTTTCAAGAATTGAAGACAAGGTTCACTTCGGCACCAGTGTTGGCTTTGCCAAAAGGTACAGAGGGGTTTGTAGTTTATTATGGTGCCTCCAGGGTTGGTTTAGGATGTGTTCTAATGCAGAACGGGAAGGTCATAGCATATGCTTCCAGGCAACTCAAGAATCACGAGAAGAATTATTCGACGCATGATTTGGAGCTTACAGCAGTTGTATTCGCATGGAAAATATGGCGGCATTATCTTTTTGGGGTACATGTAGATGTGTTTTTAGATCACAAGAGTCTTCGATAATTGTTCAAGAAGAAAGAGCTGACTTTGAGGCAGCGGCGGTGGTTAGAAATGCTTAAGGATTATGATATGGACATATTGTACCATCCATGGAAGGCAAACATGGTGGCCGACGCCCTCAGTCGTAAATCCATGGGTAGCTTGGCTCACTTGAGAGCGGATCAGAGGTTCCTAGCTCAGGAGGTGCATCAGTTGGCCATCCTTGGGGTTTGTATCTCGGCCCCGAAAGGGGAGGAACTTATGGTTCATAATACAGTAGAATCATCGCTCGTGGCAGAGGTTAAAGAAAAGCAGTTTGTTGATCCAGCATTGGCACAATTGAAGGAGTCAACTCTAAGTAATAAAATTTCAACATTTTCACTCGGCGGTATTGATGGTGTACTACGGTGCCATTACATGTTATGTGTCCCAAATGTGGATAATCTTCGGGAGAGGGTAATGGCAGAGGATCATCATTCCAGGTATTCAGTTCACCCAGGCTCTACAAATATGTATCACGATCTCAAGGATATCTATTGGTGGAGTGGTATGAAGAAGAGTGTAGCGGAATTCGTTCTAAGTGTCCAATTTGCCAGCAAGTAAAGGCCGAGCATCAGCGGCCGGGAGGGTTGGCTCAGCTAATGGAAATACCGATGTGGAAGTGGGAAATGATCAAACAAGACTACATTGTACTCAGCACAGGTTCGACTTAATTTGGGTAATTGTGGATAGGCTCACCAAATCAGCTCACTTTTTGCCAGTCAAGTCCACTTATATTGCAGAAAAATATGCTCGGTTGTATATCAAGGACATAGCGAAGCTTCATGGTACGCCACTTTCTTCATTTCGGATCGAGGAGCTCAGTTTACAGCTAACTTCTGGAGGAATTTTCAGCAAGGTTTGGGTACTCAAGTAAATCTCAGCACAACTTTTCATCCGCTGACCGATGACCAAGCAGAGCGGACCATTCAGACGCTCGAGGATATGTTGTGGGCATGTGTCTTGGATTTTAAAGGAAATTGGGATGATCACCTTCCCCTTATAGAGTTTTCTTATAACAACAACTTCAATGCTAGCATCCAGATGGCTCCATTCGTAGCATTGTACGGAAGAAGGTGTAGGTCCCCGATCAGGTGGTTCGAGGTTAGTGAAGCATAATTAATAGGGCCACATCTCGTGCATCAGGCCATGGAGAAGGTAAGAGTCATTCAGGAGAGGATGAAGACTGCTCAAAGTCTGCAGAAATCCTACGCGGATGTGCGTCGAAGCGAATTGAAATTTCAAGAAGGAGATTGGGTATTCTTGAGGGTGTCCCCTATGAAGGGAGTCATGCACTTTGGAAAGAAGGGAAAACTAAGTCCTAGGTACGTTGGGCCTTATCAAGTCACTCAAAGGATAGGTCAAGTTACGTATAGGTTGGAATTGCCCCATAAATATCTTTGGTGCACCCGGTGTTTCATGTATTCATGTTGAGGAAAGTTGTGGGTGATTCGTCTAAAATTGGGCCCGTGGAAGACATCAATGTTATAGAAGAGTTATCATATGAGTAGATTCCGGTTGCTATTCTGGATAGTCAAGTCTGAAGGTTGCGGAACAAGGAGATTGCTTCAGTTAAAGTGTTGTGGCGAAACCAACAAGTCGAGGAAGCCACGTGGGAAGTGGAAGATGAGATGAAGATAAAATACCCCCATCTATTTGAGCAAGTCTAGGAATGGTCGTGCGAATATTTTCCCTAGGAAAGCTAGTGTTGTGTTCTATTAGGTGTAAAATCATCCCTTCTCTTTCCAAGTTCCTTATTGTTGTACTTTCTCCAAGTTGTGCCAACCAAGTTTATGTGTTGTGATTCCCTTTTTGGTAATAAATGTTTTGTGCTCCCATGGTAATTAATGTATGGAAGTAATAATTAATTTTGCATGGAAACTATGTATCAAAGTGTTCTAATTGTGTAATGATTAGTTTTGCATGGAGGAATTGTATTGAAACAAATAACTGTGATGTACCATTGTGATAGGTAAATGGCTTTAGTAGTACAGGTGATTATTGCTTAATTTGGTTATATGTTGTGTGACAAATGGTTAAAAGTGTATCAAGAGCTTGAATATGTGCAAGTGTGAGGATTATGCATGGTACAACTATTGTAAAGGTAGCAAGTTTGTGTAGCAATGCTTGGAAATGTGTTTTGGGGATTCTTTGACAGGTGGTTATGTCCATATTACAAGGGAGACTCTGGAAATTTTTTTCTAAAACAAACTTGAAAGTTAATAAAAGTGTAGAAACTTGCATATCATGTTTTCAAACTCATTTGGTTCCCAAGTCCTCATTCGAGGATGAATGGTCTTAAGCAGGGGAGGATGTAAGGCCCCGTGAAAATGAGTGCACAGATGTTAGCAGCTCATAGAGTCGAGCCTACCTATAGGGGATCGGATCCTTTTTACTGTTTTGAACTTTAAAATGTGAAATCAAAATTTTTCCAGAAAATGGTCAAAATGCGGTCCAGAATGGGGCCGCAGATCAGCTATGCGGACTGCATTCCTACCGTAGCGTGAATTAGAGAGCAACCAATTTTTGATGTTGAAAATGCGGTTAAATCTGTGATCACATAGTCGATATGCGGACCGCAGAGTGATCGTATATCCTGAGGAAATTTGAAGGTCAGTTCTACGGTGCATTCTGCGACCGCAGAACTCAAATTCGGACCGCATATTCGCCGCATTCCCAACCCGAGAGGTTTGAAACTTGAGCCACTTCTGCGGACCGCATGTCTTTTATGCGATCGCAGATTGCGTCGCAGATCGAGCTCGTTTGGTATTTTTCTAAAATTTTAGACCCGACCCACCTTTTATTAAAACACCTTCTCCCTCATTTCTAACACATCTCTGATCAAAACAAGAGAGAGGGAGAGAGGGTTCTTGTGAGAGAAAGCAAATCCTTCATCATCTAGTATTTCAAATCATTAGCTTAGAAAATTCTTGGTGCATTGTCTTCTCTATTAATTTCTCAGGTAAATTCCCTAACCCATTTCCCCCAAATTTTGAAATTAAGCTTCGGAAGGGAACCTCATACACTTGCTTTGAAATTTCTTCATAAAATCTTCATGCATGTCTTCAAAACCCTAAAATCTTGTAAAAAGGTAATTGGGTAGTAACTATGAGTCTAAATTTCTAAAACCTAAGTGTTTCTCATGAACTAGATTGACTTCTTGATTGCTTGGCGAATTGGACTAGAGGTTTAAAGGGGATAATCAACTCCAGGTATGTATGGCTCACTGTGATCCTTGTGAAATCGCCCTGTGTTAGTTGTGAAATTGTTGTTAGTTGATATTCATGTGGGAATAATTGTGAAGGTCTTGTGTTGTATAATTGTGTGGTAACACCTCGTGGTGAAAGTTGTGGAACTTGTAATTTGAACAATGGAAAATGGAAATAATGTGGAACAGTGGAAATGGAAATAATGTGGAACAATTGAAATGGAAATAATGTTGAATAGTGGAAATGGAAATAATGCGGAACATTGGAAATGAAAATAATGTGGAACAACGTGTGTGATTAGTTGCGAACAATTGTTGTGATAATCCAAATCTTGTACCAATTTGATTAACATGAGGAAATTGTTGTTGCTAGTTGTGGGATTTCATTATCCTTGTTGTGGATCTATTTTAACAATGTGCCATATTTGATTTCTTGTATTTGTTGTTGTGAATTGAAAACTATCAGGCGGGGTTGGGTTCCACGCCAGAACATGGTGAAATAAGGTGTGGGTTGGGGTGATAAAGGTGGCCGAGGTAATAAAGGTGGACGAGGCAATAAGGGTGGAAAATGTGACCCCATATCACTATTGATATGAATATGAATCATGAAATGATCAATGTGGAATTGTGAAAGGAGATAGGAGGAGAGTTTGTAACCTGTGGGGCACTGATTGCCCCTTTGTTTGACTACTTGAATCATTCGTTGTGAAATGTTTGGTTGTTGCTCCATGGTTGTACTTGTACTATTGTTGTTCAATTCTACACTTGTATATGAAATTTGGCTTGAGTTTACTTGGGACAGAATTTGTTTATAAATTCCAGTACAATTCAAATGTACTGACGTCCCTTTTGCTGGGGTCGTTACATTCGTGTTATGATTGTATGTGGATCCGTGGAAGGCACTCTAGTCCACCGTTCGTAGCTCCTCTTCCTCTCTATCAGCGTTATTCGTGAATGGTGAGCCCGTTTCCTTCCGGGGCCGTGTGTGGCTCATGCCACCCATGTTGTTGTATTTTGGAGTCTGGTGTCCTTTTGTAAAAGTATATCCGGGGCCTGTAAACTTGTATATAGGTGTATGTTTTGGGCGTTGTAAACTTGTATACCACGTTTTCTGTTAATCATAATGTATGTTTGTAAAAGATGTTCCATGTTAATCATAATGTGTGTTTACAAAAGAGAAATCATATGTTCTATCAATTGCAAATTTGGTATCTTTTGGCTAATTATCATTGAACAATATGGGGTAACGCGTGAGAAATAGGAAAGGCATCCAGGTCCACTCGACTGGGGATACCCAGTTGAGTGCCGGTCATGCCCCTCAGATTTGGGGCGTGACAAAATATCCAAAGAAAGAATCCTCAGAAAGGGGCTTCTTATTCGACGCTATTCATAAGAGATAAATACACAACATTACTTATATCTTGGGAGAATGGAACACCATTAGAAGGCTCTGAACCTCTTCAAGGAGAGGCACACCAAATCACTACAATCAATAAAGTCTCCTTATATATTTCCCCGCTAATTCTCAATGCTTGTTTTTCATGTCTTTTGCTTAGTCCAATGATTTGTTATGGTTTGCTATGATTTACCCTCATTATTTTGATTGTTTTATGCTTGTAAAGTATCCTGATAACTTTTGAGAAAACAGATCTATCCTCTGTTGAGGAGCTAGTGACTATATTGGACAGGCATGTTAGAAAATTGAGGTCAAAGAACATTGCTTCAGTAAAGGTTCAGTGGCAGGGTCAGCCGGCCGAGGAGGCAATCTGGAAGACCGAGCAGGATATGCGCTACTGCTACCCTCATCTTTTCACCACTTCAGGTATGTCTCTATGCTCGTTCGAGGACAAATGAATGTTTAAGATTAGGATGATGTGATGACCTGACCAGTCGTCTTAAGAATTAACGCCCGGATTCCCTATTAACTACTTTCCCCAAGTCTATTTATGCTAAGTTGATTTGTCGGGACGTTCGGTTTTGAGTTTCGAAGAGTTTTGGGATACTTAGTCCCTAAATGAGAGCTTAAGTGCTTGAAAGTTATCCGTAGTCAGAATAGTGTGAAGACGGACTTCGAATGGAAATCTGATAGTTTTGATAGCTCTGTTAGGTGATTTTAGGGTTTTGAGCGTGTTCGGAATGTGTTTTAGAGGTTCGTAGCTGTTTTAGGCTTGAAATGCCGAAGTTTGAATTTTTAATGTTTCCTATCCGATAGTGAGATATTTATCTGAGGCTCATAATGGAATTCTGGAAGTTGTAGTAGTTCCGCTCATGTCATTTGGGATGTGTGTGTAAAATTTCAGGTCATTCGGACGAGGTTTGATAAAGCTTTTGATCGAAAATGTGTTTTTAGAGTTTTTGAAATTCTCAAGGTTGGATTCAATGGAAAATAGGTATTCTGATGTTGTCTATGGTGTTTGGAAAGTTGGAACAAGTTTGAATGATGCTATGAGATATGTCCGTAGGTTTGGTTGAGGTCCCGGGGGCCTCGGGTGTGTTTCGGATGCTCAACGGGCCATTTTGTATTATTAAAGAGTTGTAGAAAATTCAGGTTAAGGTTGCAGACTTTCATTCAGTGCAATTGTATCTCTCTCTCTCTGCGTTCACATAGAGTAATTTCTGAGGGGGGATGATTTTGTTCTACGTGATCGCATTAGTTGGTTCGCGATTGTGGGAGTCATCCTTTTCCTTCTTCACATTCGCAATTGTTTTTACCCATTCACATAGTAGAAATTTAGAGCAGGTACTTCATTGTAATTTCCTCTTCGTGATCGTATGGCATTGTTCGCGATCGCATAGGTCTATTTCCTTCTCTTCTGCGATTGCAGGCCTTAGCACCGTTCGCATAGGACATCTGGAACCTTTAAACTTTACTCTTCATGATCGCGGATGATTTCCTGCGATCACATTGAACAAATTACCTGGGCAGATATAAAATTTCAAAAAACGAGGGTTTAGCCATTTTTACTATAACTTAAGCTTGGGAGCTCGGATTTGAGCGAGATTCGAGGGCTTTTCAGAGATATCGATTGGGTAATGATTCTAAACTTCTTTTTGATTGTAATCCACTAATCTAAGTGTGAATTTCTTCTTTAATTTCGGATTTTGAATGAAAATTTGATAAAACTTCATAGATCAAATTATTGAGTTTCGAGTGAGTTTTTGATATTCGATTTGGGATATTTTTATATGGTTAGACTCGCGAGAGTACGGGAATTCTGAAAATATTAATTTCACCCGATTCCGAGACATTGGCCTGAGGGAAATTTTGGTCATTTTATCTAATTTCGCGTCTTAGCTTTGAATTTAATCGTAGAATCAGTTTCTTGAGATGTTATTTACAATATATAATTGAATTGAATAGATTTGGGCCATTTGGAGTCGGATACTCATGGAAAACATGTGATTTCGCGTTGATTTTGAGCCGGTTCGAGGTAAGTGGGTTGTCTAACCTTGTGTGGGGAACCTTTCTCCTTAGGATATGATATTTGGTATTTGATTGCCTTGTGCGTGAGGTGACGAGCGTGTACTTGTGTTAATTATTGAAAATCCGATTTTACTTTAAGTATTTAAACTAAATTTCCTTCTTACCTGTTTTATTCTACTTGCAAATATAGCCTGTGTTAGTTTAGAAGAAGCATGCTTAGCTGACCTAAATTGCCTATTTGTGTAAGTTGTTTGAATTGCATTACGTGAAGCATATTAGGCTAGAACTACATGTTCCCTTGTTATTGAACTCCATTTCTGAATATCTTCTTGTTGTTGCTGTGTATTTGCATTGGGACTCAATATGTGGGATTTCGGTAGCTCCCCCTCATTTGTTTACTTTGGTACTACGGGTTAGATTTCCGGTAGATCCCCCTGCACATTTACTTTAAGACTACGGATTGGATTCCGGTAGATCCCCGCGCATTGATAGTTGGACTACGGGATGGTATCCCGGGAGATCTTTCGGTATATACATAGGATGGACTACGGGACGGTATCCCGGGAGATCCTCTGGACAGTTGATGAAAGATACTGCATGACGGTATCTTAGGAGATCCTTGTTGTTGCTATTGGTATTGAGTTGTTTTTATTTTGGTGTTACTATGTTTCTTGTATATCATTGTTATCTCGTATATCTTGTCTTATTTCATTGTTGTACTCATTATATTGTTTATTTCATACTTTCGAAACTTATTATTATGTTTAACCTCAGTAGGACCCTGACTTTCCTCGTCACTAACCGATCGAGGTTAGTCTTGGTATTTACTGAGTACCGCTGTGGTGTACTCATTCCCCTTC
This sequence comes from Nicotiana benthamiana, assembly GCA_034376525.1. NCBI lineage: Eukaryota > Viridiplantae > Streptophyta > Magnoliopsida > Solanales > Solanaceae > Nicotiana > Nicotiana benthamiana. Next base: position 30,537,913 of record CM067328.1, read on the forward strand.
TGCGGATGTTTTTCATATGCAGATCCAGGTACCTCCACCCAGGCGTATCACCCTTTAGGCGGGGAGATCTATCAGGGACTTCAAGGTACATCTGCCACGTCCCCAGATCCACGGAGTCTCTATCTTATTCTACCTTTTTAGCAGTTAGCTTTCCTTCTTGCTGTTGTTATCGACATTTTGGTGTTAGAGCAGTGTACTACGTTTCTGACAGCTTGTGTTCCCGTGAGATTCCAGGTTTTGGGAAAGATTTGTAGAAGTTTGAGTTATTATGCAGTATATGCTAAGTGGCATTTTACATTTCGCTTCTTCTATTTTAAAATTTTGGATTTTTAGTTATATTTCCGCAAATTTTCGATTTGTTTACGCATTGTTAGGCTTACCTAGTCATGGATGACTAGGTGCCATCACGATAGTTCACGGAAGACAAACTAGGGTCGTGACACATGATCAGGGTGACTTTCAACATCATTTCTCACACTTAGCAGCATTAGGGCATCATTTGAGTCGGTTTCAATGATAACCTTCTTCAAGTTGTAATTTTCAGCTAGGGTTAGACCACCATGTACAACCCATAATTCCGGTATAAGGCTTGATGTTGCTTTCATAATAAGTCTGCCATAGAATTCGCCTATCCACCTTCTTTGCCGTCTTCTCGTGCAACATCCCCATATCCTACTAATTCTGAATTGGGTATAAAACGTGTTAATCTTGATAAATTCCGAAGGAGGGAAAGACCAGCTAATATAGACGGGTGCATTACTCTGTTTGATTGTTGACTGACCATAGCACCCCCGAACGGTGTGTTCACTACCGAGAAAATGAATAGCTTGCCAATTAGTACAAGGCACATAAAGTGTCGTGTTTTACGCACTGTTTTTTATTACCAAAAGTGTGTTGTAAAATCAAAGTGAAAGGGACTATAAATAATAGTATTAAGGCTCTAACGTCTGTATGCCTACTGGATTTGGATAATTCCATTTAGGAAAATCGAAAAATTCCAAAACGTTTTAGAATTAGGTAAATAGAAAAGAAGAAACCAAAGTGGCACTTTCATTATTAACTGCAAAGTCCTCATATTAATTTATTTTAAGCTTAAAATATTAGTTACAAGTACATTTCTATTTTATAATGCCTGAAGCAGAGCTCGAAGTGTGTATTGATTTTTTTATCATTTAAAAATATTTTATATTAAATAAAATAATAATTTAATTATTTTTTATTATTTAATACTTTAGATTAATTAAAATATTAAATATTATATTGTTTTTCTTATTTGCATTATATGTAGAAGTCCTAATATCATTAGGATTTAAAAATTACTTGAGATTTTATATTATATAAAGCATTTTGTTATTAAACTATGCATATCAAAATTATAATTAGGGGTGTGCATTCGAATCGGTTTATCGATAAATCGAATCGATTATTTGTTATCGAAATAGAAATCGAAAATATCGAAACCTTATTGAAACGATAACAATAAGCATATGTACAAATCGATAATCGATAAGGGACAAAATCGAATCGATAAATCGAATGCACACCCCTAGGCTGTAGACACTTACTAAATGAGTAATTACCTATTTGTGTAGATTAATTTAACATACAGAATGTATATATATTCCGCTACTATTTTGAAAACGGCTATACAATATTATTTTCCCTAATCTATACCCTTTCCTTTACCCTAGTATTTCCTCTACCACATTTAAGGAATGATCATATTTAAAAATCAAGGGAATGAAGTTCAAATTAATGGAAAACAGAATTGGCCATGATGATGTGTTTTGTTTTGTTTTATTTTTTACACCGTTGGAGTGTTGGTGACATACATTTCATCCGTAACTTTAGTTTTGTTGTATGTGTTTGTTGACATAATTTTTATATTATAAACGGTGTTCGTCTTATTTTAGCTTCTTTTTGTCCATATGAGTTAGGCGCGTTTATAATGATATACTTTTCGTGGAATCCCGCAAATTTTCTTATTGGTGTAATTGATAAGCTCCCAAAATCAATAAATCGAAATCGAAAAAATTGAAACCTTATTGAAACGATAACGATAAGCATATGTACAAGTCGATAATCGATAAGTAATTATCGATGAGGGTCAAAATCGAATGCACGCCCTTAATTATAATACATAGACCTCCATCCCCCCCCCCCCCCCAAAGATTTGCTATCTTGAATGTATTCTCATGTGGTATGTATCTTCAACGACTTGACAAAACAAAAGAGTTCTTATTGATATATTATTAATTGACTTTACCTTTATTAATTTAAATTGAGTTTTATGAATTAATTTATTCTTTAGTTATTCACGAGGAATGCAATTTAAAATATGATTTTATTTCTATCTTTACTAATTCTTATTTTAAGTACTTTATAGCTAAAAGAGATGACGAATTTGATGGTGCTAAGGCTTTTCAATTACGTCTTTAATACTTTTGAATATAGACATAATATTTTTATACTATCTATAATTTATAAATTAAAATTTTATTTTCAAAGATTAAAATTAAAATTAAATAGTTGACTTTTGTATTGAGAAGTCGAATGAAACTTAAAGGAGACTATATACGGTCAAAATCAGGTATGCCCAATTTCACGGGCTCGAGGGATCTCCTTAAGCTAGGCAAGCCACAAACTTAGAAATCTTTAAACTCTTTTGTTTTTAATTTTTTACAAATCATATTAACAAGTGATAAATATTTAAATAACAGTGTAATATGAGATTAAGCAGAAGATTAAGATAAATATAAAACCAAAATAATACGAAAATCAACACATGCCTCTACCCCGAAACGGGTGTCATAATATTCACAGACCATCTATGATTACTACATAAAATGTTTGAAAGAAAGAACATTGTATGTCTCGAATACAAATGATAACAGAACAAATAACAGATGGAAGAGATGCCGGGCCTGCAAACGCTAGTAGGACTACCTCGGAATCTCGATGGACTGAAGGTTGGCTCCCCTATTGTTTCTGACCAAATGCTGCTCTGGTATTTGCATATAAGTGTAGAGTATAGCATCAGCATAACCGACCCCATGTGTTGGTAAGTGTCAGGCCTAACCCCGACGAGGTAGTGACAAGGCTAGGACCAGACTCCAGATAAACCTGTGAAGTTATATAATATATGGCGGAAAAATAAACAGGTAATAAGCAGTATAAAGGGAGGGGGTACATGCTTTAGGGAGCATATCAATCTAGCAGAAGCTAAATAGAAATATAAAAGGACAGTGCCGTATCTACAACAATATAATAATACTATTGTAGCGGCGCGCAACTCGTTCTCTTAACATTTAACATTGTTGCCTGCATGCAACCCAATCCATATATGTATAATTGTTACGGCGTGCAACCTGATTCAACATAATATTTGTTGCGATGCACAACCCGATTCAATATAATATTTGTTGCGACATGCAACACGATCCATATAATATATAATATTGCAGCGTGCAACCCGATCCATATATAATAATGTTGCGGCGCATAACCCGTTCCAAATATACAGTCAACAATAATCATAATAATTGTTCCCGCAAGGGATCAATAATAAGCTTCACTATCCTAGCAAGGGAACTCAACAGAATAAGTATATATGTCCCGATAAGGGAGAATCAGCTATAACTAATCTTAAATCAACTCCTACTCATCTCAGTTATCACCGTTTCTCAATCATAAGTAGATTCCTCGAAAATAACCCAAGTCTTTGCTAAATATCAAGGATTTATACTATTGCCACCATAGTATCATTCAAGAATACAACAAGTATCAATTTAAGACTCACGGTCATGCTTGACACAACCGTATAGATACTCGTCACCATGCCTGTACGTCGTATTCAACAAGAAGCAAATAACAAATAAGACTCAACTCCTAACCTCTCAGTTAAGGTTAGACTGAAAACTTACCTCAAACTTTCACGGCCAACTCAAGCCTCATACACCGCCTTTCTTCGAATTCGGCTTCAAATCAAGTGTATCTATACATAATTGACTTCATAAAATCAACAAATTCCAAACAATTCAAATCCAGTGCCTAATTATAGCTTTCCAATCATCCTTCCTAAAAACCCAAAAATCGACATGGGCCCGCTTGATCAAAATACGAGGTTCGAACCAAAATCCGATCACTCATTTACCCACGAGCCGAATAAATAATTTATTTTCAAATCCAACCCTAAAATAAGGTCTAAATCATAAATAATCAAAAATCCCTAACTCTACCCAAATCCCTAATTTTCTACCCTTATTTACATGGTTTAAGCCTAGAAATCTAATGGGTGTTAGTGGAAATGGAATAAAATGAGTCTAAGATTATATAACTATGAATTTATGGTGAAATCCTCTTTCAAAAATCACCCAATTTGGTAAGATGAAGAAGTTATGAAATCTTGAATAAATCCGGAAATGGCTATTGTTTTAAGAATTGGGCGACAGTGTTCATCGCGTTTGCGAGAACACTGTCGCGATCGTGAGGGCTGCCAAAAGTGGACTTACGCGATCGCAATATCTCCTACGCATTCGCGAAGGGTTGACCGCCCTGACATTCGCGTTCGAGTGGAAGAATCGACAACATCCCAACCCCCTCCAATTAACACTACGCGTTCGCGTCACACAGGTTGCGTTCGCGATGAGCAATCCCCTAAAGCTCCACGTTCGTGACTGTGGATTCGTGATCACGCTGAAAAAATTCACCACTGTCCCCATTTACCTTATGCAATCGCGAGAGCTACTACGCGATCGCGATTAACAGCAAGCCTGAGCACCTGTAGCAGAAATTCTACAACTTTTTATTAAGTCTAAAACTTCCCGAATCACATCCAAAACACACCCGAGCCCTCGGGTCTCCTAACCAAATGCACATACTAACTCAAAAATATTATATGAACTTATCCATGTGATCAAATCGCCAAAATAACCTAAAAAACAACGAATCAAACCTCAAAAATCAAAGAGTTTTTTCCAAAACTTCATAAAAAATTGACTTTAGCAATTTAGGTCCGAATTACATCAAACGACATCCGTTTTTTAACCAAATTTTACAAAAATATCTTAAACTATATATAAGACCTGTACCGAGCACCAAAACCAAAATACGATCCTGATACCATCGTGTTTTAAGCAGATTTCATTTCAAATTCCTTAAACAATTTTAGAAAATAATTTTCTTTAAATATTCATTTCTCGGGCTTGGGACATTGGAATTCGATTCTGGGCATAAGCCCAAGTCCCATATTTTCCTACGGACCCTCCGAGACCGTCAAATTACGGGTTTGGGTCTGTTTACCCAAAACGTTGAGCAAAGTCAAATTAGCTCATTTTATAACAAAATTTTATCATTTTTCACAGATTTTCATATTTAAGCTTTTCGGCTACGCGCTCGGACTGTGCACACAAATTGAAGTGACTTTTAATGAGGTTTTTAAGGTCTCGGAGACATAGAATGTATTTTAAAAGTAAGTGACGAACTTTTGGGTCATCACAAAAACTCATGTGTCGATCAAATATCGGGGGCACCCCCGATCTTAGAAGGACTAGATTCTATAAAGTTTATGCAAAGACCCTTCCCCCTAGTGTGGCTCCGAAGCCAATCCTCAAGAAGTTCCACATGACTGAGATTCCTAAGTATAGCGGGATGACCGATCCAAATGAACACGTCACATCGTATACATGCTCCATCAAAGGAAACAACTTGGAAGATGACGAAACTAAATCTGTATTGCTGAAGAAATTCGGGGAGACTCTGTCCAAAGGTGACTTGATATGGTATCATAACTTACCCCCAAATTCTATTGATTGTTTGCTATGCTTGCAGATTCTTTTGTAAAAGCACACATCGTAGCCATTAAAATTGCAAAGAGGAAGTCGGACCTTTTCAAGGTAAGGCTGAAAGATAACGAGATGCTCAGGGAATTCATATCACGGTTCCAAGTAGAGAGAATGGATTTGGCTGTGGTCACCGATGACTGGGCTATTCAAGCTTTCACTCAAGGTCTCAACACTCAGAGTTTTATAGCTTCACATCAGTTGAAGAAAATTTTACTCGAGTACCCGGCTCTCACCTGGGCCCACGTACATAATCGGCACCAGTCAAATATTAGACTTAAGTATGATCAACTTGGGGCCCGTTTGAGGTCCGTTTATCCTAGCATCCACATGGGTAGGATCAGAGGGGACATCGATCAAGAACCGAGGTCGAATGAAGATCGATATCAACCATATAAGGTAGACCGTAAAGGTAGTGAATCTGGGCAAAGCTTTGCATTAAATGAGAGGAGAAATGATCGAGGTCAAAATTCATGGGGGCTCGATGCCGATAAAGATCACAAAAAATATCCAACATCCGAATAAAGGTACGAACCCAGTCCAATTGTTTCTTTTCGACTAACACTTGCAGGGTTTCGACAAGGACCGACACGAAGCTTCGGATCTGAAACCATGTGTTGCACTCTTTTCCCCTTAGATCGGCTTTTATCCGAAATGGGTTTTTTCGGCGAGGTTTTTAACGATGCAACCATTGTCGTGTTAACTTAGAGCAATTCAACGGTATCCAAGGTTCCCTATGATAAGCCTCGAGTACCGAAGGGCATTGCCTCGAATATCTACTTTGTTGTAAGGAAATAACTTCGAGACATTGGGTCTCAATAGGAAAACTTTGTAATGGGCCAGGTCAGATGAACCATGTCCGTATAGAATAGTCGAGCCCCGATGGCAAAGCATGTATGCATGTGTCAATTATCCAAGAAGTATTCTTTCTATATCAAAACACTTTGTATATCAAAGAAACTTGCTATTATATGAACATCAGACTTGTGATTCCATGAGAAATGGCTCAAGGTCCAAAATGCAAATACACCTCGAATATTCAGGGAGTGACATCGGCAGTCAGCATATTCAAGTCTTCTAAACTCGAATTCATAAGACCTCAATGAGGAACCCCCTCGACATAAAGTCCAAGGCCATCACACTCGGGGACTAACCTTTCGAACAAGTTTGAAAGGCTATCGGGAAAAAATCCCAAGAGACATACCCAAAGACTACGTCCATATTAAAGGCTACGGCCATATGAAAGACTACGGTCATATAAAAGGCTACAGGAGAAGTAACCAACTCAGAGAAGTCCAACTTCTACCATAAATTAAAGGCCTTCAAATACTTTGAAAAATCGATTAAACTAGGCTACCCTCGGCAAAGGCAAAAAAAGGCTTCAATAAAATTAACCCTCGAATGATTTAAAGGCTTCAATAACATCAGCCTTCGAAAAATCCTCAAGAGGTATTAACACGAACGGGTTCTTCGATTGAACCCTCAGAAAACTCAACGGGTACAAAAAATACATGCTAAGGCATTAAGAAATTTTCACTAATAAGTCTTTTAGTCAAAAAGAGGGAAAAATTATAGTCGTCTTAGAGGCCGAAGTGGCCTAACTTAAAAGCCTCAGAACCGATCTAAAAGAGCCTAAGGGCCAATATAAAAAGCCTAAGGGTTAACTCTATTTCGAGTTCGAGCAATTCCTCACTCGATCATAAATGCCCAAGGGCTATCTTAACTTGAGCTCAAGCAAACCCTCACCCTGGGACTATCCATAAAGCCTAAGAGATAACTTTACTCCGAGATCGAGAAATTCCTGACTCGGATATGAAGCCTAAGTGCTATGTTCATTTCGAGTTTGAGCAAGTATTAACTCGACTACTAAGCCCAATGGCTACCCGAGATCGAGAAAATTCTCATTCGGGGACTATCTTTCGAGCCCAAGGGCCACCTTATCTCGAGTTCGAGCATGCCCTCACTTGGCCATAATGCCTAAGGGCTATTTTTATTTCATGTTCGAGCATGCACTCACTCAACTATCAAGCCAAGGGCTACCTTACCTCATCGACGGTTGGACCTAAGAGCCGCTCAAATTCAAGTTCCAATGGTCATTCAGGGTTTATTGATCAGAAATGTTAGAGGACAGAGCTTATTGTCGGTCATTACCATCTCAAACTTTGGACATTCAAAAGGATATTTATGCTAAGGCGCTCTGACCTGAACAAAATGGTAACAGATTCAGAAGCCATGTGAGGAAAAAAGGCTTTGAATAAGCCTTTTTACAAGAGCTATAGATCACGATCAAGAGTTCCTCGCAAGGGCCAACCAGCCTAAAAAGCAAAAAATTACTAAGAGCACGAAACCTAAGCAGCATGGTCCTTACCGGCAGAAGTGTTTTCGCCCTCAGAATCTTCTCCGCCGCTGGACTCGCTAAAAGTTCTTGTTTTCATCAGGAAAGGCCATCTTCCAAGCTTTCATTTACTCAGTCGCTTATGTCATGATAATGATGTCGTGGCAAATCGGGGTAAAGGTGAAGGACTCATTCGTTTCTTGCCTATATACTCAAAGAAACACGCGGACTATCTATATACGATCAAAATCAGGTATGCCTGATTTCACGGGCTCAAAGGGTCTCCTTAATCCCGAGTTCAGGATGAGCCGAGTTCGAGCTCGATGGACTAAGCTTGAGCCTGACAACAGAGTACAAGGCCCGAGGATCGAAGTACGCGATGAGTATCGAAGTCGAGCATACCTAACTCCGAGAAGGTGCCACTGTGGGTTTGCAACAGAATGAGCAAGATTCCTACCATGTCCCTAAAATTATGGCGTAAATTTCGGGATAGTTTTATACGAATTAGTACTAATCCGTACTAGACGGTTAGACAGTTGTCCCAACAAGATTCTTTACTGTAAATAGGAATGTACCTTATTTAGGGTTCCCCTATTATATAAAGAGGACCCCAATCATTTGTAAAGATCATCTAATCATTGGCAAAGAATATACTAACTTACTTTTTTCGCTTATTGTTCATCAGAATTATTCTTTAGCTTTATTATTTTTACTTTATTGTTCTCCTCTGTCTCGAGGTCACTGGGATCGAGGTCGAGATTGACCTTTCTACTGGTTTGGTCTTACTTATTTCCTTCATCTATACTTTATATTTTTTTATTATTAATTGATATTGAACTAAATCACGTATCTTAAAAATCGCAAATCAAATTCAATTGTTACTCGTAATTTTGAGGTAAACAGAGATAGTATTTCTACTTTAATTATTTAATCAATATAATTTTTTTGTAATTTGTTCTTGAATGTTGACTCATCATTAGTATTTTTAGATAATATTCATTATTTTCATGAGCTTATACTTATATTTTTATATTTTAAATAGATTATTTGAAATAATTTATCTAATTTTTTAAAATTTATTTTTATTATTATGGATTCACGTGTAACTTGCGTACTCTACTACTAAAGTATGTGTATTTATATCAATGTTTTGGAAAGTATATTTGGGGCAAGGGAAATTAGACCAAGACATCTTCTGAAAATCAAACACAATTCACAAGAGTGTTGAAACTTCTCAGTTCCGCTTTTAATCAATTCTTAATGGGACAAAATAGTGGCAACGACTCCCTCCGTTCTCATTCAATTACCATATTTACTAAAAAAAATCATTTCAAAATATTTATTATTTTAGAAAAAGAAGAATTAATAATTTTTTCAACATTTATCCTTATTCTAATAAATATGCAAAGAGGTTAATGTGGTGAAAATAATAGTAGTATTAAATTGAGATTAAAGAATAAATACGGATAATCTAGTCATATATTTTTTTAATTAATATTTTCTTAAGTAGCATGTGCAGAAGACAATTCGACAGCGAAGCAGCAAAATTGATCTCAGAAAATTACATTTTCTCATGTCCTTTCGATATCTATGAACTGAACACTCTTTACCTAGCATCAAGAATAATAAATGAACAACACTAAATGATTTCACTATATGAAAAAAAAAGAAGCTTTTAACGCATGAAAGTTAGAGTAATTATCGAATTAGAAAGCTTATATACAAAATTTAGGTGGAATACATGACAGTATATTTCCTTTAGACCCTCAAACTAAGGTTGTTCCTACTAAACACTTGAACACATGATAAAATATTCCTAGTAGACACTAGATTTTTTTTAAGGAGATTTTGGGAAAAAGACTCTTGATTTCCCTGTTTTAGTGGAGCATGTTTTTTTGTTATTTGACGGAGGGTCTTATTTTTAATTAATTGGGTAATTCCTTAGGATCTCATTTTAGTTTGTATATATGATATGCATAATTAAAGGAGGTGGCATGCTTTAAATGGCTAACTTATCCACGTAATGGACGCTCGAGCCCTGGAAGTATTTAAGGCGTGACTCGATAAATTTAGGGGCCTAAAGCTCGAACTTCAACGAGAGTCTTTATTATTTTTATTTTTTATATATATATAATCTTATTTGAAGTTAATTTTCTAGCTTTTTGAGATCCAAAATTATCAACAAAAACTTATATTGATTTTTTCTAATAATTCTTTTTCAATTGATAATATGGCTAACCTATTTAGTTCTCTTGAAGCACTATTGATTTAGATAATATTTTATAGAGTTTAGTTTAGAAAATTTTCTTTCTGCTGAAGCAACTATTATAGGATCTATTACCATTATTCTACGAGCAATATATACAGATATTTGAAAAAGTATCAAGTTTTTTTTAATGAGAATTGTACTTTAAGAAATATTGGCATATACACTTATTAACTATTAGAAAAATAATTATGGGGCTAAAGCACTTGCTTCTGCTTTACCCATGAGCTGCCCCCTATTTAACAGGAAAACATTTATCATGAGGTCATACTTTATTGAAACATGCATTAGTTGAAGTACCTAAATGGAATATACTAAGAGTTTAAGGGTTGTGATGTATTCCGCCAAAAAATTGTTGTCATTTCAATAGTCCTAAATAGACTTACAAAAGAAAAATTCAATGTTTTCTACTCTCTAAACAGCTCCATACCCTCTTCCTTAAAATGGTCGAGTGTGACCAGCAGAACAACATACCAAACTGACTGGATTACCCACCAAATATGGTAAGATATGTTTCAAAGGAGTCATAATCAAAGATGGGGCAGAATGGTCATTTAAAGAATGTAAGGGACCCTTGGAAGATGTCAAATAGGACCGGGAAGTTGGTGTCTTGGCTTAGAAGCCAAGGGAAGTTTGACACAAACGTGCCTGCTATGGAAAGATACACAAATTTGCTTCTTAAGATTTTTTTTTGTTTTGTTGCACAGGGATTGCTCTCACACTTGTCATTTGGTTTCTTCCCTTTTCTTTCTTACTGTTTCTTGGCGCACCATCTTTATTTCTTCGGATAACGGCGGTGTCTCGGCCAGTTTGGTTGACTATTTCACCGAGTACCTGGCGTGCCATATTCTTCAGGTATGCTTTATTTACTTTATATATCAACTATGATTCAATCCTGAAATATGTTCAGTTGGGTTCGGTTTTATGATCATATATAGTTTAACTATTTGTTAGAGGAGAGTCAACTTACCCCAACTTGTTCTTAGAGGTAGTAACACAATTATAGTTAAACCTCTTGCTTTTCCATTGCATGACTAAAAGTTTCATTTATTCTAATGGAGTACATTTTACCAGTAGTAATTAGTGTTAGTCCTGTGCGATATTATTGTTAGATTTCTAGTTTTAAGTGTTGTCTCCTTTGCTTCGTTTTCTTATTATCTTGTTGTTGTTAATGCTTGTACTACTTTATTTTTATCTTGCGTTGAGCCGAGGGTCTATCGGAAACAAACTCTCTACCTTCCACGCAGGGTAAAGTCTGCGTACACACTATCCTCCCCAAATACCACTTGCGGGATTATACTTTGTTTGTTGTTGTTGAGCACATTGGTATAATTTTGTATGATGAACAAAATATTCTAGTAAAAAATTGTAGGATGAACGAAATGAGCTTTTATGGGGCACTTGGGGTGTCACAATTTTAGGTTAGTCTGATTCAATTTTGTTAACATGAATTCTCTTAGGTTTTAGGGGCAACAAGGTGAAGGGGAACATGGCGTCCCTCGTACCAGACGTATTGATTAAGCTTCTTCAAAGTATGAACTCCAATGTAAAAGTTCGCGGAGAGTATAGATCAGTTCTTTTACAAGTAATCAGCATTGTCCCTGCGTTGAGTGGTTCAGAATTGTGGCCAAACCACGGTTTCTTTATCAAAGTGTCCGATTCTTCTCATTCGACTTATGTTACACTGTCGAAAGAAGATAATGAGCTCATTTTGAACAACAAATTGCAACTTGGCCAGTTCTTCTATGTTGAAAGAATGGAGGCTGGAACACCAGTCCCGGTTTTAGTTGGGGTGAGGCCAATTCCAGGGCGACATCCATTTGTAGGTAACCCGAAGGATCTGATGCAAATGTTGGAATCATCTGAGGTTTCTGTTAAAACTGATCAGGAAGATAATACTGGTCAAAAGTGCAATGAATTGCCAGAGTTGAAAAAAGAGAACCGAAAGAAGAAACTCGTTATCAAAGAGGAGAAGGCGGTTGTTGCATCGAGGTATATGCAAGGTTTATCAAACCAGAACACAAAGACTGGTGTAAATGATCGAGGTAATGGAGCGAAAGGCGTTGAAAATGAGAGTAATGGATCAGATCACAAAGTTGGACCTTTGAAAGGGAAACAACCAGAGGTTAAAGGTCAGGTATGATCCTTCATCACATTATTCGTCTGTTTCACTTGCTTAAAGTTCATACCAATGCAAGCGGGATCATAAAATCAAGTGTTATTTGCGCTTTTGATCCCTAAATTATTGATAAATTTCAATTTTCACCTGATTTTCAGTGAAGCACATTTGACTTGTAATTAATAAAAACATCCATTTTTGGTCGCACTTGTAACTAATTCTTAATTCCACTGTAACCACTATAAAAGAGCAGAAGTACCAAAATTACTACTCATAAGATGAGGAATCGAATAGTCTGACATAAAATTTCCGAAATTTGCCAAAACTTGTATTCTGGGTAAGTGATAGCTGTTGCATTAGTTGAAAGTTAAATGTGCATAGTCACTTACCGAAACATTACCTTACAGCCTGTGCAGCAGAATTGAATTTTAGCTGTTCCTTGACTATTTTTGGAACGGCATACTTGTACAAAAGGGAAGAAAAAATAGCTTTTATAATATGCTTGCTTCTGTAGAACAAGGTTGCATGTCTTTTTACACATAGCAATTGTTTTCCAAACACCAGAATTATAAGGTATCCACTGGTTAAAAAGGAAAATAAGAGGAGTTTGATGTTAAACCGTTATGATTCCAATTCTATTCTGTGCTTGCTGAGGACTTCTTCTGCTTTTGAATTTCAGACACGGCCTACAACTCCTTTACGTAGTCGATCTGATGCATTTTCTCCAAACTCAGATGTCAATGTGTTAAATAGCAGGGAGCTTTTGACAACTCCAAGGTTTTCAACGTTAAAACGCACAAGCAGCAAACAAGAAAGCATTACAGAGAACAGTCCATTTTCTGAAAAACTCATACCCTGGTCCTCACTACCAGCTAACCTCGCAAAGCCAGGGAAGGTAAATTTGTTTCTTTGCATTCTCCTTAACAATTCATCCATTGTTTTGCTAATAGTAGAACCCCATTTGCATAAAATTTAGAGCACTATTTCCAAAAGCACAGTTGACTTAAAGGTCTAACATCTAACATCGAGCGCTCTCAAATGAGGCTATTCTCTTTCCTGTATAGATGTAGACTTTAGGTATTGACTGTCACTTCATAAAAAAGCAGCAAAGAAAAATTAATGAATAGTAGTGAGAAAACTTGGAGGACTCAATGGATAATCAACATGATCTAATTGTGCTTACGCTTCTCATTGTTTTGTCTTTGTAATAAGGGGATCCTTAGAAGGAGAAAGTTAGCTTCTTTAATAGCAGCAGAAGCTCAAGAAGAAGCATTAACAGCAACCAATCTTCTTCACTGCTTCAGGTAAGTTCTATATTGGACTTTGACTCAGTCGTGACATGCCCTACTCCCTACCTTTCTGAGCCGAGGGTCTATTGGAAAACACCTCTCTACCTTCACTAGGTAGGGGTAAGGTCTGCGTCAACAGTCAACACTACCCTAATATACTGGGTATATTGTTGTTGTTGACTCAGTCATGACACGCCATTGTGCGAGTCAAAGGATTGTTCATGGTCTCAATTGGAATTGCATCAAGTTGTTCACCTTCTATTTTCTTGATGTGCTTCGATTTTTTCTTTCCAGCATGTTTGCTGAACTGTGCTCATCCGCATCACCAGAGAGCCCCCATCTCAACTTGGACAAATTTTTCACACTCAACCAGCTCATGCAACAACCAAATACGAAGACAAACGACCAAATCCTAGATAACTTTGCTTCAAAGTTATCTTTACCAGAGAAGGAGAAAGCGGGCAAGGAAACACGTTCCTTGAATGGTAAAAGTACTCCCAAGTCTATGAAGCCTTTGATCGAAGTTTCTGTCGCTGAAAAGGTAGAGTGGGCAAAAGGAGATGGTTCTAGAGGCATCAGGGAGTTAAGAGATGTTCTATTTAATGAAATACAGTCCTGGTTTCTGAAATTCTTGGAGGAAGCACTCGATGTTGGTTTTCGGCTGGATGAGCAGGATCATAAAAAGAAAGTACGCGCTGCACAACAAAAAGATTCAAACAACCAAATTGCTCTTGCATTATCACAGCTTAAGCACGCAAATGACTGGTTGGACAAGCTAAGATGCAAGTCAACCTTGAATAAAGATGTGGTCGAGACAGTTGATAGATTGAAGCAAAAACTCTATGCATGTTTACTGCTTCATGTGGATTCAGCCGCTTCAGCTCTTGGAAAACCAAGTTTTTAAGAGTTACTGTTCTACTTATATCCTAATGAATTTATGCTGTTGTATGAAGCTATTTAAAAGGCCATTACTTAATAGTAACTAATCAGCTCATGTGACTAAATGTAAACTTAACTATTTCAATGTATTCAAAAAGGATGGAGAAAACAGTTAATTAAGGAGTTACCTGCATTGCTCGTCGTCTTGCCTTTATGTAGCCATACTCAGATGCAAGGGCATAGCAGGACTTTGTGCAAGGTTGTTTGCCTCTTTCTATCTATAATTTCCCACTATAGAGGTTTGGATGAACTCCTTTAGGACGATGTGTCTCCGCCACTGATTAGACGTGGGATTTGAGTTTGAAAAATTAGTGGCAGGGCAAAGGGGGTATTTAAGGTGGAGGGTCGGGGCACATGCAAAATTCTCAGAAGGTCAAACCTTCCAAGTAATCCAGCATGTGCCCTGCTTCTCCAGCCGGCGCCTTCATTCATGTTATAACAAGTTGCCAATGTTTTTGATGAACCACCTTCGGTTAAACATCAGTCTTTCTCCCTCAGGAGAGGAGTATCAAGCAACCTTTTTGTTTCTTTAGCTGTTTGCTTCAGTAAGTTCAGAGAAGTGTTTGGCAATGCACACATCGAGCAATTACTTGAATATATAGCATTAAGCTGTTGAAACAGCCGCTCTACCTTTTCAAGGTAGGGGTAAGATCTGCATCCACGTTATCCTCCCATACCTCACTTGTGGGATTACACTAGGCATATTGTATAGCATTAAGCTGTTCAGCAAAATACATCCCACTAAGAATACCTGCCAATACTTTTGTTGTTGGATGGTGGGTTGATCTTATTTCCTGTTCTCTTTTTTTCGCTTTGGAAATATAATGTATTATTTATAGGAGCTTAACTTCTATGTATTGATAGTCTAAAAGAATTTTTATACCATAAAGTAATTAAAAAGTAAATACATAACTGTCTATAAAAAGTGGAATATCAGTAACTAGGAAAATAAGGCAGGTTACTTACCTGGTACAAAGAGTTAAAATTACATTGACATATATAAATTCTTTACATTTTCAGTATTTTGGCCTAACTAGTAAAATTGTTTACCATGTGACCGGGAGGTCATGGGTTCAAGCCATGGAAACAACCTCTTGTAGAAATGTAAGGTAATACTACGTACAATAGACCCTTATGATCCGGACCTCGCACATAGTAGAAACTTAGTGCATTGACCTGCCTTTTTTTTTAATCTTCTAATAATCCAGAATGGCAGATAGACTGTATTTTTTGGCTTTGGTGACTGTTGAAGTTTGGCAGCCAAAAAAGGGAAGTATATAGCTGAGCAGATAGTCTACTGTTTTAGAGAACAATGAGATATTCTACCAAATGCAACAGAAAGAGTACACAAGGCAGGCCACCCACCCAGTTGGACTACAAAATCATCAAATGTACTATTACAATTAAATTACATGAAAAATGTTACCTGGAGCTCTAATCAAGGCTGCCAGATTGATTTTCAAAGTGAAAGATTGCATTTAAACAAATAAATCTTGAACAAGAGAAAAACTTTTTTTGTACATAGCAAACAGCATGACTATTATTCAGAGGCGGGATACATCCCATTTGTAACTGGCATGTGCCTATAATTACTTTGGGCCCAAGTTTGGAAATGAACGGAGGAGAATTGAAGCTCCTCCTTTAGCATTCTTGGAGGCTACGTATTTTCACCTATAAAAGGAGCGCTCTTTCACTTCTTTCAAACGCATCAATAAAAAGAGAAAGAAAGAGTGAGGCATCACAGACAGGGTATAAGAAAATAGTCTGTGAGGAAAACAGAGAGTGTGAGCGATATTGTAGAGAGGTGGGATATCAAAAGAGCGTTATTTTTTTTGAGTGTTGTAATGGTCTTTGTAATATTTTGCTCGGGCCTACAAAGTGTAAAATTTCTTACTATAGTGATATCAGTTGCTCCTCTCGGGGTCGTGATTTTCCCTTTATTCAAAAGGGTTTTCTACATAAAAATTTTTGTATCATTATCACTCTTTTATTCTTGTTGATTAACGTATATCGCTGCAATATTATTATTATTATTATTCCGCTTTTATTACCGTGAATATTATTACTGTGGGGATTTATTCCCAATAACTGGTATCAGAGCACAGGTTCTGCTCGTTCACGGAAATACTATTCATTGTCGATAGCACTTGATGTTCCAAACGCCAATACCACACAAGAGGGGGTGATTTGTGTGGTACCCAATATTCGATCTAGAAGAACCTGGTTCTTCTAAGTTATTTAACTACTACTGTTTGTGGAATTAAAAGTGCAGAAATTAAAGAACACAGAGATTTTTACGTAGAAAATCCTAGCTCAAAAAGTGAAAAAACTATGACCTACTAGTCAGTAGGATTTTCCCAAACATCCACTAAAATCAATGATCCAAAACAGCATTTACAAAACTCTTGTAAACCTAAAGATTAACTCTAATCCCACTATGACACACAACCTCAATTGTCGTGACACCATCAAGTTAACTCTAACCTGAATACTCAAAGTACCTAATACAATTGCTTCTATGAAAGCTGGAAAGGTATAATTTTAGACCACCTACTACTATTGAACAAGAATAAGAACAAAAACAATGGAACTGGTTCTTTTATCTCGTTCAAGTGGCCGCAGGAGTGCACATTTTAATCTCACATAAATTGCTTGAAAAATTACCTTGCTCTTTTGCTCTCAATTTAGTTTAACTTCTACATATGTACATACCTGTAAAAGAGAACAAAACTCAGTTATTTATTAAGTTAGTAATCAGAGTTTGATTGAGACTCAATTGCTGATTCTCCATCGAATTTGAGTCCTTGAACAATACAAACTCCAACCTTTATCCGTGATCCGGATTGTGTTCTCTTCTCATAAGGAGACTTCTTCTCATTATCCTATATGCAATCTTTTCGATCAGTTCAGAAGATATTGTGGCTTGATACCTAACACTTATCTTCTTCGCGTGCATCTCATATGTATAGGTTGATAAGCACTGTGTCTCACAAGATGGACCTGGTCCATCACTGAGTTCATTTTTCATTCTTCAAAACTTCTATTAAACTTGGACCAACAAATTTTTCCTTTTTGATGATGACAAACTTTGTGCTTTTGCTGATCAGATAACCTGTGGAACTCAGCTAAATTATCAACACTTTTAATTAGAAATTTTAACTCATCATTAAAGACCAGATTTAATTAGGTTACAAATATCACTTTTTAAGAATATAAAATAAATCACAATCTCTTGCCCCTTTTTGCATCATCGAAAAGTTGCATATAATATGAATCCCAGATTGTAATAGTTATTCATGGCCATTGGTGCAACTGCAGGTGAAAGCATGGTATAGTAAAGCAATAATCAATCTTGAAAAAAAACTTAACTATTAAGAACAGAATCTTCACAAAGCAAGAAAAAAGAAAATTGTCATTGATAAGGAAATATTTCTACAAAACATTCCACAAAACGAAAGAAAAAACATCCAACCACGATTAAAAAAAAGACAACCAAAGAAAAATCCTTAATCTGGGTCACTAAGGGTTACTAGACTAGTTCAAGGACAGTGTTGGAGAACCTAAGGCTTGGAGGAACTAGAGGTTTGGAATTGGAGAAGATTGAGCTTAGTTTGAAGCATCCCTTCAACCTTTTCCTTTTCCTTTTCCTTTGCTAGCTCATCTTTCAGGCTATTCCTCTCATTTTCCAGTTCAGCAACACGAGCCTGGAGTCTAGCAATCACAACATCCTTTGTCCCGCACTCTTGAACCAAGGCCCTAACTTTGTTGTTCACAAGAATCTTCATAGATGAACCAGGTTCAACAGGGGCTACACTGAGGAGATAGTCATAAGCCTGTAGGGTTTTGACACCAAAATGGTCCTTGATGGAGGCCATCTCCCATTTCTTCAAGGGAATATTCAACATATCCATCACAGTCGTTAGTATGAACACATAAGGGGTAGCATGAGCCTTGGAGCCATTTATAACCCTGTCCAGCAGCTTGACAACGAAGGTAGGCCAGTTAATATGCTTTCCTCTCACAAGGCATTCCAAAAGAACCAAGTTCATGTAGTTAGCAGTATGCTTCTTTCCTGTCTAGGCAGCAGACTCTTGTTCACAAATTCAAACAGCACCTTGTGCTCAGGCTTCATCTCACTCTTCTGCACAAATGTTGCCTATGGAAGGAGCTCTGTATCACAGAAGTTTCTGGTGATTTGAAGAGCACTAGGAAGGTCATCTAGACAAGGTCACCTCTTCCTAGTGTAGTCATTATAACCCTCACAGGGTATATCCAGAATCTTGCCCAATTTAGGTGCATCAAACTACACCTTCACTCCCCTAACCATACTGGTGACTACCCCATTTTTCACAATGACATTAGCCATAAACTCGATCATCTCCTTTCTTGCCAGCCTTCTATCCAATTGAAGAACTATGTCCTTCCAACCTTGTGTATCTAGGGCATCCACCAATCTAATCATGCTTCGCTCCTCCAGGTCTTTCAGCAACCTCCCCTTCAGAATCTTCCTCCTGCCAGATGTGGAAAATCGATCTTGTTCTTTTTTAGACTCCTCGTCTATTTCTTTTCCACTCCATTCTTCTTATTCTTCGGTAACTTTTACCTGTTTTCTCTTCACTACAGCCCTGGTTCTTTTGGCCAAGGAGGGTTCAGCAGATACAAATTTTGAAGACTTCTGCTCCTTTTGTTTTCATAATGAGATCCTCCACAGTTGTACCTCTTTCTTGATGGATCAGTTCTATATCTTCCTCCTCTTCTTCAGCAGCCTCAGAACTTTCCACAACTTTTGCCTTTCCTTTTTCGTTCTTCTTTTTCTTACTTTCTTCTAAAGCTTTCTGTAGTTCCGCCTCGCTTTTCTTGACCCTGCTCCTTGTTTCTCTTCCTTTAGGTAATGAAGGAACATCAAACTGGGAAGATGACACCTTGGTTTTCTTTGTTGGTTTAGAAGCAGTTGGGGTCCTTTGGGAAGAAGCCTTGCGCTTCTTTGGATCATAGCTGGTCCCAACCTTCTTCAAGATATCAGCCAAGGTTTCCTCCACAGATGAACCAGGTTCATCTTGCTCCTCACTCAGATGAACAAGGCCTTCAGCAGCCTCTCCAGAACCACTTCCCCCTGACTTGATGCCACCTTCTTCTACGCTACCACAGATAGCAAGAACCTCTCGTTTCTTTTTCTTTCCCCTTCTACTAGACCCAGCTCCATCTACATTTTTACAGATCCCACCAACACAAACCTATTTTCTTCCCTTTCTACCACATCGGAAAATGCAAAACAAGTATTTACCTATCCCGGGTTTCATGATTTTTGTCGATGTCAGAAGACTTATGTTCTTCTCCTTCGCTGGCAGAGATAAATGTCTCAGACTCAGAGCTTGAGTCAGATTCTAGGCTTTCATTCTTTTGACTAGTATTCATTTTTTCTTTTAAGCCTTTTCTCAAAGAACCAGAAGCTACAATTTTCCTGGCCAACATTTTATGGCGACGAAACCCAAGTTTTGGGGTTTCAATAAGAGGTGTTGATGATGAAGTATTATGGGATACTTGTGGAGGAGTACCTGGATTGTCTTGAGGGTTTGTCATGGTAGATTATTTATGGTAATTTTGGGAATTTTAGAGATGAAGGGGATGATCAGAATTTTGGAAGAGGTGAATGACGATTATGAACAAAAAGAAAGGAATCGGTCTGTATTTAAAGAGGGTTTATGATTAAGTGTAGTAACATTAGGATTTTTTTCAGTAGTTAATTGGAGGTCTAATCACTTTAGAATTCTGGTCTCTTGGTGATTATTGGGCGACACTGGTTTTTAGGAAAAAGTCCCGTTTTATTTTGACTCCTAGGATAATGAAACTGGTTCAATGCTCAACGGATAGAATTTCTGGAAGTTTGGAGCAATTAGGACATTTTATCACAATTGGAAAATTAATCTTTCTAATTGTGAAAAGTATAGACACATACTTGAACTTTCTCATGAGATATACTGATGAACCATGTTCTTCTAGTAAAACTTCTCTTGATCATGCCTTAAATGTCAGAATAGAAAAACTTTGTAAGAGATTAGTGAGTCATATAAACACATGTCACAGGAGTATACTAACTAAAGTATGAAACTGAGTAAGAATTAGTCTAGATATTTACATAATATTAAGAACTCCTAACCAAAAAAATAGTTTTTTTTTCAATTATGCATTCTGAACTAGACCATTTTAGGTGATTTTAATTATCCCTAATTCCAACCAGTTCTTTTCAAAATTTTCTCTACCCAGTGAATATGTCATATATTTGTTTATTAGTAGCACAAAATTCTATTGAGATTAACATTTTCTCATAGTTATCTCTTAAGAAGTGGTGTCTAACATCTATGTGCTTGGTCCTTTTATGATGAACATGGTTTTTTGTCATACTTATAGCACTTGTGTTATCACAAAATGTTAGAACAAATCTTACTTCAATTCCAAATCTAGCAGCTATTGTTTGATCCCATAGCAATTGAGCACAACAAAAAGCAGCAACAATATATTCAGCTTCAGCAATAGATAGTGCTACTGAATTTTGCTTTTTGGTAGCCTATGACAGAAGACATGAACCCAGAAAATATGTCAAACCTGAGGTGCTCTTCTTATCCACTAGTAAACCTACATAATCAGCATCAGCATATCCTACTAGATCAAAATTACTACCTTTTGGATACCAAAGACACAGATCAGTGGTACCTTTCAGATATCTCAATATCCTCTTGACAACAGTCAAGTGTGACTCTTTTAGATTTGCCTGGAAATGAGCACAAAGACCTACATTGAAAATGATGTCAAGTCTGCTGGCAGTGAGATACAAGAGTGAACCAATCATACCCCTATACAACTTTTGATCAACTGATGAACCAGGTTCATCAACATCTAATTTAGCGGCAGTTGCAAGAGGTGTATCTATTTCTTTGGAGTCCTCAATTTTAAACTTTTTGATTAGTTCTTTCGTATACTTCTGTTGATTGATCATGGCCCCATTTGGGCTTTGTTTGATTTGCAAGCCTAAGAAGAAGTTTAGTTCACCCATCATACTCATTTCAAACTCACTTTCCATTAGTTTTGCAAAGTCCTTACTCAACCTATCAGTAGTGGCCCCAAATATAATGTCATCAACATATATTTGCACAACAAGGAAGTCTCTACCTTTTTCCCTTAGGAACAAAGTGTTGTCAATTTTATCTCTTTTGTACCCATGCTCCAGTAGCAATTTTGATAGTCGTTCATACCAAAGTCTTGGGGCCTACTTGAGCCCATATAGAGCCTTGTCCAGCTTGTACACATGCTCAGTACATTCCTTGCTTTCAAAACTTGGAGGTTGTTTCACAAACACTTGTTCCTTGAGGTAGCCATTCAGGAAAGCACTTTTGTCATCCATCTTATGGAGAGTGAATTCCATATGTGCTGCAAAGGCTATAAGGAGTCTGATTGCCTCTAGTCTTGCAAATAGAGCAAAGGTATCATCAGAGTCAATACCTTTCTCTTGGCTGTAACCCTGAACCACCAACCTTGCCTTGTTTCTTGTAACGGTTCCATCTTCATCAAGTTTGTTCCTAAAGACCCATTTTGTACCAATGACTGATCTGTCCTTAGGTCTTGGAAATAGATGCCAGACTTGACTTCTTTTAAATTGGTTGAGTTCCTCCTGCATAGCATTGACCCAAACTGCATCGTGCAAAGCCTCAACAACATTTTTAGGTTCAATAAGAGATAAAAAAGCATCAAATGCACACAGATTCTTTAGTTCTGATCTAGTTTTGACTCCAGATGTTGGATCAGTAATGATGTTCTCAATGTGATGAGAACTTTGAAACTTGTGGGATTTCACTACCAACTGGTTTCTACTAGATGATTCTTCTTTGTTCTGTTGCTGAGGAATAGGTTCATGAACAGGTTCTTGTAGAGAGTGTTTCAATTTCTCCCTGATTAGTTCCCCCTGTGAGGTTGCCCTGAGTGGAAGGAACATGTTTCATCACATGTTCCTTCTTTTGATGCTACCTTTTCAATAGATTCAGTCAATTCTTTTACCAGTCCAATGGCTTCATCTTCATGTTCTTATATCTCAGAAAGAATGTTAGTTTCACCAAATAGAACATGCACACTTTCTTCTACACACAAAGTTCTTTTATTGAACACGTTATATGCTTTTCTATGAGAAGAATATCCCAATAATACTCCCTAATCACTTCTGGGATCAAACTTACTTAGGGAGTCTTTTCCATTATTGTGCACATAACACTTGCAACAAAATGCCCTAAGACGAGATATGTTTGGTTTTTTCCCTTTTAAGTAACTCATAGGAGTTTTCTCAATAAGAGGTCTAGTCATACATCAATTAGTTATGTAGCATGAAATGTTTACAACCTCTGTCCAGAAGCTGTGAGGTAATTTACTAGAGAGAAGCATGGTTCTTGCCATATCCTCAAGAGTCTTGTTCTTTCTTTCAACTACTTCACTTTGCCGAGGAGTCTTAGGGACAGAGAAGTTATGATATATACCATTTTCATCAAAATATTTAGCAAATTTGCATTTTCAAATTCAGTTCCATGATCATACCTAATGGATGAAAGTTGATTTCCTAATTGTTTCTGAGTTTTTCTAACAAAAGCAGTAAACATTTCAAATGCCTCATATTTAGATGTTAGAAATAGTGCCCAGGTAAATCTAGAATAATCATCAACAAGCACCATCACATATTTCTTTCCACCTCTGCTCATGGTTCTCATTCGACCATAGAGATCCATATGAACCAATTCCAATATCTTGGACGTACTTACCATTTTCTTGAATTTGAAGGATGACCTTACCTGCTTCCCTCTTGCACATATCTCACAAACTTCGTCTTCCTTGAACTTGATATTAGGTAACCCTATCAACAAGTCCTTGGAGACTAATTTGTTTAGCTGATTTAGACTAGCATGGCCAATCTTTTATGCCACAAGAGGGGATCACTAACTAACACACTTAAACAGGAGAGTTCATTTTCTGAAAGAGTGGACAAATCTACAATGTAAATATTGTTATTTCTTTTTCCCTGCAAAACAATCTTGTTAGTGGTAAGGTTAATCATAAAGAATTTGGTAGAGGTGAAAGCTACAAGGTTACTTCTGTCACACAGTTGTGACACACTGATTGAGCTATATTTCAAGCCATCTATAAAGTAGATATTCTCAATGAATGAGAGTCTGTCTTACCTACCTTTCCAACCCTAATGATCTCACCTTTCTTTCCATTACCAAATGAGGCATTACCTCCTTTTAAGTTCTCAAGTGAAAGGAACTCGTCCTTGTTCCCAGTCATGTGTTTTGAGCAGTCACTATCCATGTGCCATATTTGGCTACTCCCTTTCACTTGAACCTGCAAAAAGAAAATTGGGGTTAGTCTTAGGAACCCAAACTAGTTTGGGTCCCTTTCTATAGGCAAAAGGATGAATCAAATTCTTTCTTGCCCAACCAAGCAACTTGTGTTTCTCTTGAACAAAAGTAATGTTCTTTTGACTAGCCTTTTCCTTTACATTGCATTAATTTTTATAATGGCCAGTCTTACCACAGTGTGTGCAGATCTTATTCTCAGGAAGTGTGAGGTGCTTCTTTATGGGGTCCCATTTTGGAGCTTGAGTCCCATAATCAAGTTCTCTTTGTTGCTAATGTGATGTTTTTGCAACTAGGAGAGTGCATCAAAAGCTTTGTTCCATTTGCAAGTTCTGTCTAGTTCATGTTTCACCTTTTCTAGATCTTCTTTGACCTTAATCAATTCATATTTCTTATAAAATTCATCTTTTATTTTTCCTAGATTTTCTTCTAGAGTGAGAAATGAGTGATCAACTTTCTTGTTTCCTATTCCTAGTTTGAGTTTTAGGTTTTCAGACCTAAGTTCTAGAACACTATTGTCAAGTTCAACAACATGGTTCTTCAACTCATCAATTTTGTCATCACTCTCATCAGCCCTAGAGTCTAGACTTTTGCATTTTGCTTTTAGGATGACACATTCCCTAGACAAAACTTCCTTTTTATTATTAACTATCTCAGACTCATCAATAAAGTCTAATAATAGCTCAGTCAACCTTTCTTTAGACAAAAATTTAATTTCGTCTTTGAGATGCAGAATACTTACCTCTTGCTTATCATCTGATTCTCCAATGGACATAAGAGCTTGCTCTTCTTAAACTTTATCTTCTAAGCCTTCATCAGAGATTTCACCCCAAGTAGCAACCATAGCCTTGGTTTGAACTTTGTTTCTTTTGGGTGGAACCTGTTCTTTCTTCCCGTTTCTTCGTTCAGCCCTTTCTTTCTTGCACTCAATTTCCCATTTAAGGAAATTTTTGATCGTGTGGTCAGCCTTACCACACTTATAGCAGTCGTCATTGGTCTCTTTCTCAGAAGCTCTTGTCTTGTTGAAGTTTGTACCTCTTGATGAACTATTTCCTCTCATCAGGTACTTTTTGAAATCTCTAGTGATCATAGACATCTCACCATCTTCCAGATCTGAACCTTCTATAATTTTGAGAGCTAGGCTTCTCTCCTTCTTGGGTGTATCCATCTTCCTGTTTTTCCTTCTTAGTTCATAAGCAGTAAGATTTTCAATCAGTTCATCCAGGCTGAGAGTAGCCATATTCTTGGATTCCTGAATAGCAGTGATTTTGCTTTCCCAAGCAACCGGAAGAACTCTTGCCAAGATTTTCTCAACCTTGTCTTCTTCAAGAATAACCCTTCTAAGAGACTAAGTTCATTTTTCAGTAGAGTGAACCTAATATATATCTCTTGAATAGTTTCTCAATCTTTCATAGTAAAATTCTCATATTGAGAATACTACGGTGTTTCTCTGGATCTCTTCACTTGAGGTGTTCCTTCATGAGCCACTTGCAAAGTGTCCCATATCTCTTTGACAGTAGTACAGCTTTGGATCATGTTGTACTCATCTGGACTCGGTCCACACACAAGCCATTTCTTGGCCTTAGCATTTTTCTCCCACTTTTTTAAGTCTTCAGCAGTGTAATCAGCTCTTGTCTTTGGCACATCCACTCCTTCCTCATTTTTAATTGTAGTTGTCAAAGGACCATGAATGACTATTTCACAGAGTTCATAGTCTTCCCCTATGGTGTGATCCTTCATTCTGTTCTTCCACCAAGAGTAATACTGTCGATTGAACAATGGAGGCCTGGCAGTGGATTGCCCTTCCCAGTTCCCAGGCGGTGCACTCGTGTTGATCTTTTTCTAAGGTGTTAGCCTCTTCAAGATACGTATTTTCACCTTGAATTAGAGGAGGCTACGTATTTTCACCTATAAAAGGAGCGCTCTTTCACTTCTTTCAAACGCATCAATAAAAAGAGAAAGAAAGAGTGAGGCATCACAGACAGGGTATAAGAAAATAGTCTGTGAGGAAAACAGAGAGTGTGAGCGATATTGTAGAGAGGTGGGATATCAAAAGAGCGTTATTTTTTTTGAGTGTTGTAATGGTCTTTGTAATATTTTGCTCGGGCCTACAAAGTGTAAAATTTCTTACTATAGTGATATCAGTTGCTCCTCTCGGGGTCGTGATTTTCCCTTTATTCAAAAGGGTTTTCTACATAAAAATTTTTGTATCATTATCACTCTTTTATTCTTGTTGATTAACGTATATCGCTGCAATATTATTATTATTATTATTCCGCTTTTATTACCGTGAATATTATTACTGTGGGGATTTATTCCCAATAACTGGTATCAGAGCACAGGTTCTGCTCGTTCACGGAAATACTATTCATTGTCGATAGCACTTGATGTTCCAAACGCCAATACCACACAAGAGGGGGTGATTTGTGTGGTACCCAATATTCGATCTAGAAGAACCTGGTTCTTCTAAGTTATTTAACTACTACTGTTTGTGGAATTAAAAGTGCAGAAATTAAAGAACACAGAGATTTTTACGTAGAAAATCCTAGCTCAAAAAGTGAAAAAACTATGACCTACTAGTCAGTAGGATTTTCCCAAACATCCACTAAAATCAATGATCCAAAACAGCATTTACAAAACTCTTGTAAACCTAAAGATTAACTCTAATCCCACTATGACACACAACCTCAATTGTCGTGACACCATCAAGTTAACTCTAACCTGAATACTCAAAGTACCTAATACAATTGCTTCTATGAAAGCTGGAAAGGTATAATTTTAGACCACCTACTACTATTGAACAAGAATAAGAACAAAAACAATGGAACTGGTTCTTTTATCTCGTTCAAGTAGCCGCAGGAGTGCACATTTTAATCTCACATAAATTGCTTGCAAAATTACCTTGCTCTTTTGCTCTCAATTTAGTTTAACTTCTACATATGTACATACCTGTAAAAGAGAACAAACTCAGTTATTTATTAAGTTAGTAATCAGAGTTGGATTGAGACTCAATTGCTGATTCTCCATCGAATTTGAGTCCTAGAACAATACAAACTCCAACCTTTATCCGTGATCCGGATTGTGTTCTGTTCTCATAAGGAGACTTCTTCTCCTTATCCCATATGCAATCTTTTCGATCAGTTCAGAAGATATTGTGGCTTGATACCTAACACTTATCTTCTTCACGTGCATCTCATATGTATTGGTTGATAACCACTGTATCTCACAAGATGGACCTGGTCCATCACTGAGTTCATTTATCATTCTTCAAAACTTCTACTGAATTGGGCCAAAATTACTATACTCGATGAAAAAAATGTCCGGAGTAAAGTATGAGTTAGCAAAATTTAACGGAGATAGCATTTTCTCAACATGGAAAAGAAGGATGAGGGATCTGCTCATTCAACAAGGATTACGCAAGGTACTAGATGTTGATGCCAAGAAATCTGATACATGAAAGCTAAGGATTGGGCTGATTTTGATGAAAAAGTTGCTAGTGCAATCAGGTTTTACTTATCAGATGATGTGGTAAATAACATCATTGATGTGTCGATCGCCCCCTTTTCCATCCCATGGGGTTCAGAATCGGATATACGACATTATGAGAGGACAACTCTTATTCCCTTATGAGAATTAGGTTTTGAAATTTGGAGAGTCGGCACCTAATGATTATAGTGCATTAGGACACTTTTAAAGAAAAAGAAAAGAGATTGGAGAAGAAGAACCAGAGTTTGGGTAAGGGCTTTGAGTTTGTCTCAAGGGGAAGGTGTTAGGCACCCCTCAAGATCCACTAGTTTGGTTCCCGGCCATACTACAATTGTGACTTTAGAAGATGGAAGAAGTAAATAAGGTTTTCACATAATTATTGAAAACAAGTTCACAAGTTTTAGAAGAGAAGAGAAACGGGAAGTTTTTAGAAAGTTAATTAAAAGAAAAAAAATTAAAAGAACATTAAAAATAAAAGGAAAGGGGTCCTAGGTTTATATATAATATGGATCACATCAATGCGATACCCGGCGTACACTCCTCAGAAGAGGGATCACACGTGATATTA
Organism: Nicotiana benthamiana; assembly: GCA_034376525.1. Taxonomy (NCBI): domain Eukaryota; kingdom Viridiplantae; phylum Streptophyta; class Magnoliopsida; order Solanales; family Solanaceae; genus Nicotiana; species Nicotiana benthamiana. The sequence goes on from CM067328.1 coordinate 30,566,147, forward strand.
GCGCACCGGTCATCATATCCATATTCTACCTTTCCCGCCCCATTAAGGTATTAAAGCACGAATAGTCTCGTTTACTTATTGCATACTAGTACCCGCCCCAATCCTATTAGTCCTGGGGTATTAGGACTTCGAATCCTAAAAGGGAGAAAGGGATGGGGCCTTTGTGGTGTTTAAAGGACAAAATACTAGTTCGACATTCAAAATACGCATCAAATAAGAGAGGAGCAATTAAGAAAATTAGGCTCAAATAAACCCCTTAAATCAGATAAGTCATAGAGTTTAGCATGTCTTTGCAAATATTGATTTGGTCTTTAAATTATATTAAGTAGTGAACGGACTGGTTCAACACATACGTTTAGATAGGAAGTCTACATTAGGCCACTCGGATACAGTTGTCAGAAATTAAGGCACTTACTTAACGCGAATTGAATAAGATTACTGAATTTAGAAAATAAACTGGTATAGAAAGGTTTTGAAGAAAAGATATGATGCAGACTTAGAACAATGGTTTAGAGACGAGTTCAAAAAGATCAACAGGCTGCCTAATTATAGTTAAACACAGGAAGAATAATTTTAGAAGTTTCACAAGAGGCGGATTGTTTAAAGAAAATTAGTGAATTGCAGAACTGGTTTAACAATGACAAGTTCAAAAAAATGGAGCTGAGTTGAAAAAAACATTTGTCTGATTATTGTGAAGGCATTAGATTTCAGAAAGAGTGTACATTGATTTGAGAAAAGTTTATAAAAAAAAGATTAAGTTTTTAGAAAAGATATAATGATCTAAGCGTGAAGGAACTAGTTATTTTAATCAATTGTTACTGCTTTTAGACAGGCGATGCGAGTTTGATTTAAAAGCTACTATATGCATGATCTCTACGAGTCATTGATTTTAAACCCTATTAATAAACTTGTAAGCAGATGCTGATTTGATTAATCCTAAAAGTTTTCCTAATGTCATGAATATGCACATTCCTATAGGCATGATATCTGTTGGAAACACGTTCTCAAGGCTTTATATTAAAACGTGTGTTCTTATGTGTAGGTTTTGATGAATGACAAACAAGCGCAAATTGATATAAGACGAAGTTCAAGTACAAGCGCACAATTGGTATCAGAGCCCAACTCTCTGAAGACTTAACAGTTTGAGAGAACCATCCATGGCTTCTACTCGTGACTCTTTTGCAGGAATTGATGAAGGACAATGCTCCACACGACCACCTCTATTCAACGGTACAAACTATACGTACTGGAAGGAGAGGATGAAAATCTTCGTTCAAGCAAACAACTTTCATCTCTGGAAGGTGATAACGAAGAGAAATCAAATTCCAACCAAAAAGGTTGAAACCGAATGGGTTCCCAAGTCCGAAGAAGAATATGACGCGGATGATATCCGAAAGGTGCAAAATAATGCTAAAGCAATTAATTTATTATATTGTGCTGTAAATGCTGACGATTACAGGAAAATATCGTGTTGCACAACGGCGAAGGAAATGTGGGACAAGCTGGAAATTACGTACGAAGGTACGGACCAGGTAAGGGAAGCCAAAATTGATTTCCTAACCCATGCTTATGAATTATTTCACATGAAGGAAGGTGAAAAGGTGGATGAAATGTTTGAACGATTTTCAATAATCGTAAATGATCTACATGCTCTCAAGAAGACATTCACGGATAGAGAACTTGTTCGAAAAATTCTTAGAAGTCTCACTCTGGCATGGCGATCAAAGGCGACGCAATCCAAGAATCCATTGGCGTCTCAAATGTCACCATCGACGCATTAAGAGGTAACCTTAAGACTTATGAGTCTACTATACTTAACCCTCTTGTTGATGATCAAAGGAGGCAAAGAATAGCGCTTAAGGCAATCACAAGCCAACCTCAAGTTGATGAGGACGGAGACAACGAGTTTGGACTCGTTATCAAAAGATTTCAAAAGTTCATGCGAAAGGAGTATGAACGAAAGGGCAAAAAGCAAGGCGAACAAATAAAGTGCTATGAATGCGGTGAAACCGGGCACATCAAATCAAATTGCCCAAACATCAAAAAGGAGAAGAAACCTTTTAAGAAGCAACGTGCATACATTTCTTGGGGAGGAGACTCCGGAGATGAGTCAAGCGAAGAAGAAGAAGACGAAGCCGCAAACCTTTGTCTTATGGCGCAAGAAGACAAGCAAGATGAGGTATGTCAAATCTCTTCAAAAAACTTCTTTACTCTTGAGGAAATGCGAACTGCTTTTGATGAGCTATATACTGAATTTATTAAGGCTTCAAAAACTATCAAGAGCATAAAAGAAAATGCTTCTCTAAAAGAAAAAGATTTTCAAAAACAGCTTTCTTTGAAAGAAAAGGATTTAGAAAAACTGGTTTTAGAAAATGAGAAGCTGAAAGAAGAAACAAGTTTTTCGGAAAAAGAAGCACCGACAAGCCCGAAAGTTCTATTAAAAATTGTTCTTCTTGCATGCATCTCAAAAATGAGGTAGATAGACTTAAATGTACCTTAGATAAGTTTAATTCTTCCCACAAAAATTTGAATAAGGTCCTTGTTAATTTGAAATCAACCAAGCATGGCATAGGCTTTAAGAATGAGCCTAAAGAAAAGGTTGAAGCCAAACCCCAACCACCTAAGGCTCAACCTAGGATTAATAAAACAAATGCTTATCCTAGAAATAGCAATCCTAGAACAAATATGCATGCTAGACCAAATGTTGAACATTTTAGAAGACCTAGAAATGACTTACCACCTAGAAATGACTACCCTGGAAATGATGCATATTCTAGGCCAAACACTAGAAGGAGTTTTGAACCTTTTAGAACATCTAGACATGACCATTACTCTAGAAATGCTGCTCATTTTAGAACTAATAGTAGGAGAAATGGTTCTCATGAAATGCGCAATAGTCATAATGAAAATAGAGTAAATCATTTTCGTCCATAAAGTTACTATGAACCTAGAAGGATGCATAACCCCAACGTGACTTGTCATTATTGTAGACGCATTGGTCATATTGCTCCTGCATGCTTTACACGACATAGACATATCACTCAATCGCATCATTATAATATGCCTAACCCTCAAGGACCCAAAATGGCATGGGTACCTAAAACGTATTAACTTGTTTTGTAGGTATGTTTGAAGGGATCAAGTGTACTATGGTACCTTGATAGTGGATGCTCCAAACATATGACGGGAGACGAATCCAAATTCCTTCAACTAGAACACAAAGAAGGAGGAAGTGTGATTTTTGGGGATAACAATAAAGGAAAGATTATTGGCATCGGATCGGTCGGTAAGGATGAAAATTCCTCTATTAAGCATATATTACTTGTGAAAGGTTTAAAGCATAATCTCTTGAGCATAAGTCAATTATGTGACAAGGGAAATCTTGCCCTATTTGATTCGGATGAATGCTTAGTTTTTAGACGTAGTGATTTTAAAATTATCCTTCGTGGTTTTAGAGTGGATAATATTTATATGGTTGATCTTGCTAATTCCTCACCCGAATATGTTGATTGTCTTATGAGTAAAGAGGATGATACTTGGTTATGGCATCGTAGAGTAGCACATATCAACATGCATCTTTTGAACAAATTGATTTCTCAAAACTTAGTTATTGGTCTTCCCAATTTAAAATTTGAAAATGACTCTATTTGTGATTCTTGTCAAAAAGGGAAGCAAACAAAAGCATCTTTCAAATCCAAAAATACTGTTTCAACTTCTAGACCATTGCAATTGCTTCACATGGATTTATTTGGACCATCTCGCATTGAAAGTCTAGGAAGAAATCGTTATGCTTTTGTGATTGTTGATGATTATTCTAGATTTACTTGGACTTTATTTCTTGCCAATAAAAGTGATGCTTTTCAGAATTTAAAATATTTTCTTAAGCGTGTTCAAAACGAAAAGGAAACAACCGTCACTTCAATTAGAAGTGATCATGGGGGAGAGTTTGATCACAATCTCTTTGCGGACTTTTGTGACGAACTCGGTATCGAGCATACCTTTTCCGCTCCACGTAGACCACAACAAAATGGGGTGGTAGAAAGGAAAAATAGGTGTCTTGAAGAGATGGCTAGAACCATGCTCGAAGAGGCCAAGATTCCCAAACATTTTTGGGCGGATGCCGTGAGTACCGCATGCTACGTCTTAAATAGAGTAGTCATAAGGCCTATACTCATGAAAACTCCCTATGAACTCTATAAGGGAAGGAAACCAAATATCTCCCATCTTAGAGTATTCGGTTGTAAATGTTTTATTCATAACAATGGCAAAGATCAATTGGGAAAATTTGATGCTAAGTCCGATGAGGGAATTTTCATTGGTTATTCTTCACGTAGCAAAGCATATAGGGTTTTTAATAAAAGAACCGAAACTGTGGAGGAATCCCCTCATGTTGTATTTGCCGAAAATAATGCTCGCTTGGCGAGAAAGGATTCCGGTTTTGATCTTGCAGGTATTTTAGATAGCTTGAAAGACAAAATACAAGAGGAAACGCCTAAGGAAAATCAAGACGAAATTTTGAAACAACCAACGGAGGAAGCGCCACCATTGGAGAATGAAACGAAAACGCCTAACGAGTGGAGGACAATCAAGGATCACCCTCTCGAACAGGTAATTGGCGACGTCGGAGAAAAGGTAAGTACCTGAAACTCCCTTAAAAGCACGACATACTGCTTTTGTGTCTCAAATTGAACCAACAACCATCTCCGAAGCAATTGGGGATGAATTTTGGACCTTGGCAATGCAAGAGGAGCTTAACCAATTCAAACGGAATGACGTTTGGGATTTGGTGCCAAGACCCGAAAATCATACCATAATTGGTACGAAATGGGTTTTTCGAAACAAACTAGATGAAAATGGTGTAATCACTAGAAACAAAGCTAGGCTTGTAGCAAAAGGCTATAATCAAGAAGAGGGCATTGATTATGAAGAAACATATGCTCCCGTAGCTAGATTAGAAGCTATTCGTCTATTGCTCGCTTTTGCCTCTTCTATGAATTTCAATTTATATCAAATGGATGTGAAAAGTGCTTTTCTAAATGGTGTTATTCAAGAAGAAGTTTATGTTGAACAACCCCCCGGTTTTGAAGTTTTTAAATCTCCCGATCATGTTTTCAAACTCAAAAAGGCTCTCTATGGTTTAAAACAATCTCCCCGAGCTTGGTATGAAAGATTGAGTAAATTTCTATTGGAAAATGATTTCATTAGGGGGAAAGTTGACACCACCCTTTTTGTTAAGCATAAAAACAATGATATTTTATTAGTTCAAATATATGTGGATGATATCATATTTGATGCTACTAACAATGTCTTATGCAAGGAATTTTCCGATTTAATGACAAGAAAATTTGAGATGTCTATGATGGGTGAGTTAACATTCTTTTTGGGATTACAAGTAAAGCAAATGAAAGAAGGTACGTTCATTTGCCAAGCCAAATATTGCAAACAATTGCTGAAATGATTTGAAATGAACAATGCAAAAGCAATGGAGACTCCCATGAGCACATCCGATCATCTAGACAAAGATGAGAAAGGTAAGGAAGTCGACACTAAGAAGTATCGAGGTATGATTGGCTCTCTTCTCTATCTTACTGCTAGTCGTCCGGACATCATGTTTAGCGTGTGCTTATGCGCCCGTTATCAATCGTGTCCGAAGGAGTCTCACCTTACTGCGGTAAAACGGATTTGAAGTACCTTGTTGGTACTACAAATGTGGGTCTATGATACCCCAAAGGTTCTTCATGCCAACTCGTTGGCTATTCCGACTCCGATTTTGCTGGATGCAAATTGGACCGCAAAGAGCACTAGTGGCACTTGCCATTTGCTCGGTAGCTCTCTCGTTTCTTGGTTTAGCAAGAAACAAGTAAGTGTTGCGTTGTCCACAACCGAGGCTGAATATGTAGCCGCGGGGAGTTGTTGCGCTCAAATCCTCTGGATGAAACAACAACTCTTGGACTATGGCCTAAGTCTTGATCATATCCCTCTTAGATGTGATAATACTAGTGCCATATGCTTGACGAAGAACCCCGTTCTTCATTCGCGAACAAAACACATTGAAATTAGACATCATTTTATAAGAGATCACGTTCTCAAGGGCGATGTTGAAATCGAATTTGTTGAAACCAAAGACCAATTGGCCGACATCTTTACTAAGCCCTTAGAGAAAGGGTCCTTCTTTCGAATTCGTAGTGAACTCGGGATTCTTGACTCCACGTTGATCTAAGTCATGCATTGCATCTTTTTATTTTACATGATTTCTAACTTGAGCGTCGGAGACGTCTAACGAATTTTTGAAGGTATCGCCCTAAAGGTAGGGGGAATTATAAAGCATGACGCGCAATAATCGAGTCTTCTTCAGAAAAGTCGGTTTCTGTCGTCTAGTAATCGATTATCTCGTATCAATAATCGATTGTTCTGCTATTACTTGAGTAATATTACTCTCTTTAAGTAATCACGTTTTCTTTCCAATAAATAAACAAGTTTTATTTACATCTTTGGCATCTTCTTATATTATTTTTGCTAATGGCAAAAGGGGGAAGATAACGGGTATGCACTCTCAATATTTATAAGCTTAAATTGAGGGGGAATACATATATTGAGGGGGAACAAATGCATGTCTTGAATCGTCATTATAAATTGTTTAAGTTGCATATCCCGCTTAAAGTTTGCCATTATCAAAAAGGGGGAAATTGTTGGAAACACGTTCTCAAGGCTTTATACTAAAACGTGTGTTCTTATGTGTAGGTTTTGATGAATGACAAACAAGCGCAAATTGATATATGACGAAGTTCAAGTACAAGAGCACAATTGGTGGATAACGAGATTCAAGCACAATACAAAGTTTTATAGTTTAAATGAGTCGTTCTTAATTGTGATCTTGATCCGACAACTTGACTCATGACATGGCTTCTCTCGTAAAACTATTTTTACAAAATCATGCATATTTAATTTAATGCTAAATGATTTTAAATCATGCATATTTACTTTAGTCAAAATTATTTTTAAACATGCCTCTAAAATCTGGACTAAGGTAATCGATTATGTACTTATGATAATCGATTATGTTAAGCCAAGACTGCATGACAATTGATTGTGAACTAATGACAATCGATTGTGTTAAGGCAGTGAGCATCAGGTTTTTCAAACCTGCATGACAATCGATTGTGAACCTTATGACAATCGATTGTGATGAGGCAGTATACATCAAAGTTTTTCAAAACTCAGAATAATCGATTGTGAAGCTAATGGCAATCGATTGTGAAGAGACAGTGTCCATCAGATTTTTCAAAGTCACAAAATAATCGATTGTGAACATATGACAATCGATTGTGTTGAGGCAGTGTCTTCCAGACTTTTTCAAAGTTATTAAATAATCGATTGTGAGTATATAACAATCGATTGTCACGAGGCAGTGTCTAAAACGATTTTCAAAGTCTGATAAATAATCGATTGTTAACATTGCACAATTGATTGTGAAGCTGACCATTGTCGTAAAGTTTTCAAATACCGTCAGGTAATCGATTGTTGATTTTGTACAATCGATTGTTGAAATTAAAATCTGGAAAGGATTTTTTGAACGTTGCTGAATAATCGATTATTGATTTTGTATAATCGATTGTTTTACGTAAAATCTGGAAATGATTATTTGAACGTTACCAATAATCGATTGTTGATCTTGGACAATCGATTGTTAAGCGTAAAATCTGGGATTGATTTCTGGAACGATTGGCAAACAATCGATTGTGACTTCTTGACAATCGATTGTCACACAGTAAAATCAGCAACTCTTAATTGGCAATTAGGCAACGGTAATGCCAAGTTTTTCAACTATAAATACATCTTCATTTCAGTGTTTTAAATACAATAACACACAACAACTGATCATACAATTGCTATAAGCTTGCATACTCTATTGCTAATCATTTTATATTCATTACATAAGTTTTGAGAGCCATATTCTTGTCCAAAGTTGTTGTGATCTTGAGCTTACTTCTTTTACTCATATCTACTCATTAAGGAGTGTATTGTTTGAGTGTTTAGTGTTTTGTACACTTGTAAGAGAATTGTGATTCTCTTGTTGTAAGGAACTTGTGTTTCCTTGGTTGAAGTCTTGGAGTGTTGTATCTCCGAGCAAAGGTGTTAAGGCGTGTGTCCTTAAGTTGTAAAGGTTTGTTGAGCACCCGTAAGCTTGACAAGTTAGTGGAAAATCTCGAGAGAGTCTCTCGGGGACTGGACTAGCCACGTGTTGTGGTGAACCAGAATACATCGGTGCGTACTTTATTATTTATCGCACTTATTTACTTCCTGCAATTTTTTAATTCCGCAAGTTTACGCTAATTTTTATTATAACGCTATTCACCCCCCCTCTAGCGTTAAGCGTATTATCTAACAATATCTATATGCAAGATTGCAGAAAGTTTAAACATTGACTCCTATAGGAATTATTTCAATGTGATATGAACAATAAAGATCCTAGAAACATGATTTCTAACCTTAAATGCAAGAAAGTAAAGACCCCCACCCTATTCACTAGATTCCCCGAGTTTATAAAAGTTATTACAAACCCAAAAAATAAAGAAAAATACATCATAAACTAATAGATAGATCCGAGCAGCCTAATTCAGGCTTAGTATCTAATGATATGCGATTGAGCCACTTCCAGGATCCAGATTTTCAAAGCTTTCTCTTTATCTATGGTGTTTTAAAGTTCCAAGGAATTTAAGGAATTTCCGGCATTACTTACACCCAAGATACTCATTATAATTAGAGACAGTGCAGTGTGGAAAGCTAGCTCTTAGGCATCCAAGTTCAGAGGGAGCTCAGGGGTCCTAAAGCAAGGCTTGAAAGAGTGGGAAATAACTTAATCGCTAAGAATGAGTGTAGGTGAAAGGAATTGGAGGAAACCATGGTCATACCAAACCATAAGGCAGGCTGGCACACCCCACACTAACGTATTTAGTCAAATAAATAAGAGCAGACCTATTGAAGGTCGGACTGGTCTGGACACTGATTAAGACATTGCCAGACTAAGGTCATAAGCTTAAAGAACACATAAGGGAAAAGGCAAATGGGATTTTAGGACTCAAGAAGTCCAGTTCATATACATGAACAACAACATCAAATGATGTCATGCTTTTTGAACCATAGCTCCCATATAAAGGGGTTGAAGGAAAGGGAATTCATGCAAAAACAAATTTGCAGAGAAAACAGTAAACATTCAAAGAACTGAAGCATAATCATAAAAAGACTGAACGGGTAAACACATAAGGGAGGGGGCAGTATTAAACTAAAGAAACATACCAGTTGCAACAGGTAAACACAAAGAGAAGCAGAACACTTGCAGCCACAGGTAAACAGAGAAAACTAAATTAGGGCTTCAGCAGAAGGCTCGAAAAAGCTTTGCAAAAAACTTAAAGTATTTAAGAAAGAGAAGTGGTGAGTGTAATATGTTTGTTTGAACTTGTCTCTGTGTGTGAAAGATGGGGGGGGGGGGGGGAGAGGTATTTATAGCTTTTTAAAAACGAGTGAATAGTAAGGCAATCAGTATAAATTTAACACAAATAATGAAGTAATCACAAGTTAGAATCAATTAACCCAAGTGACCGCCCTTTAATTAAGGAATCAGATGCTAAAAGTCTAATTAAGGAAAGAAAATCAATTTGGAGGCAGACTGGGTATTACCATTAAAAAAAGGCAGTAAAAGTATGAAGCAGACAAGCGAGTCTAAATACAAAAACAAACTTATTGTAGGAGAGGATTCATCAAGGTAAAACATCACAATAAAGGGAAAGAAATCAGTCAATATTTTCAAACAGGCGAGTGAAATTAGGGCTAGTAAGAAAACTTTTGAAATCGGTCACAAAAATCAAAGAAATCAAGATCAATCAAGGAAAGAGCATGATGTTGAACTTCGTATAAATACCAAAGGGTAGATAAAAATGCCGAGTTAAACACACAAACATGCAATAGCCATAGAGGCAAGCTAGTGTTCAGTAGCAAGAAAGTAATCGAAGCACAGTAGTCAAGCAGGTCAAGTAATCATATGAAATCGACAGTGAAGAAGAACATAGTTCTAGGTAGGAAAAATCAGAAACAAGTAAATGGCTCAGCGTATTGAGAAACTTCTAAGAATTTTAGGGCTTTTACAGTAGTCGAGTTTTAAAGATGGTGAGGACTCAGAATCAACCGATCAAACAAGAAAAAGAGACAAAGACAAATAATTTTAGAACTCGGATAAATTAGGGTTTTTAACATGCTAAAACAAATAGAAGAATAACGATGAGCAAACCATAACCAAATCACAAACATATAAGAAAAATCAGAAATCTTTTAAAATATTTAAAGGAAAACCCTAATGAAGGTCCTTGCAAGAAATATGAGGAACTTTCATGAAAATACTTAAACATTCATGACAAGCATAGAACTAAAGTAGATCTGAAAGAAAAACCAAAGAATCTCACATTAGGGTTTTGGAGAACCCAAAAGGTGAGAAAGGCTTTGAAAATTAACGATCTAACCAGAAGAGTCATGGATCTGACTCGAACGGCCACAGCTGGCCGGAGAACGGTCAGGGACGATTGTAGAGGAGCCATGAATGGAAGCCAAGCCAAGCTTGGACCAGCTTCCCTTGAGATCTGGTCGTGAAACGATAGAGACGAACACCTAGGAGCCCATAGGGGACGTTAATCATCACCCAACGGCTATGGGAGGCCATGGATTAGGGTTTCAGGTGAGGCGCTGGCTAGGGTTCGAGGGGTGACTTGAGAGAGAGTTGACATAAGAGAGGAATCAAAGGCGCTGTCTGAAGAGAAACGGGGTAGGGTTTGGGGTCGTTTAGAATTAAAAAAGGAAAGGGAACACCTGGGCCGTTGATCAAAATGATCAATGCCTAAGACTAAAAAGGATAGTGGGTGATGGGTCGGGTGGATTGAGTAGTTGGGATGGAAAATTGGGTTTAAAAAGGGGGGGGGGGTGACTTGGGATAATTAAGGGTGTCAATCTGGCTAGAGTTGAAACGAACTAGGGCCAGATTTTAAATAGCCACTTTTTCTCGTTTTATTTAATAAAAAAAATAAAATATTTATGAAACAAATTGAAGGTACTAATTTAATAAATGATATACAAATATTAAATAAAAATATTTTAAGAAATTTTATGATTATAAAATATTATTAATCGCAAAGTAGGCTATAATTATAATTATATCTAATTTAGCTTTAAAAATATCAAATAAATTTATAAAAATATATAAAAATTACCTTATTTATATTTTTGTGTAAATATGAGAATAAAATAAGTTATTCACCAAAATGATAATATTGGAAATAATTATTGAATTTTGCACCGCTAGAATATACAATAAATTGATTTTGAAAATCTTTAAAAATTTAGGAAAAATACTAAAATATTTGGGTATGATTATATATGCGTATATAAATTATTTTTGAAAGTATTTTGAGTATAAAAATACCTAGAGAAAAATTGGGTATCAACATGATGAAGACATTGCATGTGGTATTTGGACAAGGTTGGAAAGCCTATGCATGTCCAAAATGCTGACAAATAAATTATACCTGAAGAAGCAGCTATACGCCCTACACATTGGTGAAGGTACGGATTTTTGTCGTATTTAAATGTATTTAACGGACTAATTACACAGCTTGCCTACCTCGTAGTGAAAATCGAGGAAGAAGATAAAGTCATCTTGCTGTTGAACTCGTTGCCATCGCATGATAATTTGTGACCATCCTGCAAGGTAAGACTACCATTGAGTTGAAAATGTCACATCGGCTCTTCTACTCTATGAGAAGATGAGAAAGAAGCCTGAAAATCAAGGGCATGCTTTCATCACAGAAGGTAGAGGCAGGAGTTATCAAAGGAGTTCAAACAATTATGGTAAATCAAGAGCTCTCGGGAAGTCCATAAACTGATCAAGTCAAAAGCCAAAAATTACTACAATTGCGATCAACCAGGTCACTTCAAAAGAGACTGCCCACATATAAGGAAGGGCAAATGTGAAAGTAGTAGCCAAAAGAATGACGACAACACAACCGTCATGGTTCAAAATAATGATAATGTTGTTCTATTCATAAATGACGAAGAAGAATGCATGCACTTGGAAGGTCCAGAGTCAGAACAGGTGGTTGACACGGTGACATCTTACCATGCCACACCGGTAAGAGATCTTTTTTGCAAATATGTAGCAGGTGATTTCGGCACTGTGAGAATGGGTAACACTAGTTACTCAAAGATTGCGGGGATTGGTGACATTTGTATCAAGACAAATGTCGGATGCACATTGGTTTCTAAAGGACGTGCGGTATGTACCTAATTTGAGGATGAACTTGATCTCGAGAATTGCTTTGGATAGAGATAGTTACGAGAACTATTTTGCAAATCAAAAATGGAGACTCACCAAGGGATCATTGGTGATTGCAAAGGGAGTTGGCCATGGCACATTGTACAAGACAAATGCAAAAATATGCCGAGGTGAATTGAACGGGGCACATGATAATATTTCTGCAGATTTGTGGCACAAAAGAATGGGTTATATGAGCAAGAAGGGATTGCAGATTCTTGCCAGGAAATCAGTGGTCTCTTTTGAGAAAGGTACAATAGTAAAACCTTGTGACTACTGTTTATTTGGTAAGAAACATAGAGTCTCATTTCAGACATCATCTGAAAGAAAATTGAACATGCTTGATTTAGTATATTCTGATATTTGTGGTCCAATGGAAATTGAATCGATGAGCGGTAACAAATATTTTGCTACTTTTATTGATGATGCTTCACATAAATTGTGGGTTAATATCTTGAAAATCAAAGATCAAGTGTTTCAAGTTTTCTAGAAGTTTTATGCTTTGGGTGAAAGGGATACGGGTCGAAAGCTAAAGCGTCTCTGAAGTGACAATGAAGGTGAGTACACTTCAAGGGATTTGAAGAGTACTGTCCAAGTCATGGGATCAGTCATGAAAAGATATTTCCTAAAACCCCACAGCACAATGGTATCGCCGAGGGGATGAACCACGCCATTGTTGAGAAGGTGAGAAGCATGCTCAGAATGGCTAAACTGCCTAAGTCATTATGGGGTAAAGCAGTTCAAACAACCTGTTACCTAATCAATAGGAGTCCATCAGTTCCATTGGAGTTTGACATCTCGGAGTTGGACTAACAAGGAGATGTCCTATTCACATTTAAAGGTGTTCGGCTGTAGAGTTTTTACACATTTACTAAAGGAGCAGAGAACAAAGCTGGATGATAGATCCGTTCTTTGCATATTCATCGGATACGAAGATGAAGAGTTCATGTGCAGATTATGGGATCTGGTGAAGAAGAAGGTCATTAGAAGAGGAGATGTAATCTTCCGAGAAAGTGGAGTTAGTGTTGTAGATGATCAGTCAGAGAAGACAAAAAATGGTATAATCCCTAACCTTGTTACCATTCATTATTCTTCTAACTATCCCACAAGTGCAGAAAGTACGACCGACGAGGTTGCCGAGCAGGGATAGCAACCCGGTGAGGTTACTGAGTAGGGGGAGCAACTTATGATGATGTCGAGCAAATGAAGTATCCCACTCAGGAATAAGAACAACCTCAACGTCTGAGGAGATCAGAGAGGCCAAGGGTAGAGTCATGCAGGTACCCTTCCATGGAGTATGTTCTCATCAGTGATGAAGGAGAGCCAGAAAGTCTTAAGGAGGTGGTGTCCCATCCAAAAAAGAACTAGTGGATGAAAGCTATACAAGAAGAGATGGAACCTCTACAGAAATATGGCACGTACAAGCTGGTTGAACTTCCAAAGGGTCAAAGACCACTAAAATATAAATAGGTCTTTAAACTCAAGAAAGATGAAAATGGCAAGCTGGTTAGACACAAAGCTCGATAAGAAATTATTGATTATGATGAATTTTCCCACTTGTTGAAAAAATAACTTCTATTCGTACAATCTTAAGCTTAGAAGCTAGCATATATCTTGAGGTGGAGCAGTTGAATGTAAAAACTACATTTCTTCATAAAGATTTGGAAGAGGAAATTTATATGGAGCAACCAGAAGGATTTGAAGTAGCTAAAAGGGAACACATGGTGTACAAACTCAATAAGAGTCTTTATGTGTTGAAACATGCACCAAGGCAGTGGCACAAGAAATTTGACTTGTTCATGAAAAGTTAAACTTACATAAAGACATATTCTGATTTATGTGTATACTTTAAAAACATTTATGATAACAACTTTATTATATTATTGCTGTATGTGGATGACATGTTCATTGTAGGACAAGATAAAGAGCTGATTGCAAAGTTGAAGGGAGATTTATCTAAGTCCTTTGACCTGAAGGACTTATTAGGCCCAACACAACAAATTCTAGGAATAAAGATTGTTCGCCAGAGAAAAAGCAGAAAGTTGTGGATGTCTCGGGAGAAGTACATTGAACGTGTACTAAAATGCTTCAACATGAAGAATGCTAAGCCAATCAGCACACCTCTTGCTAGTCATTTGAAGTTGAGCAATGTGTCCTACAACAATAGAGGAGAAAGGGAACATGGCTAGCATTCTTTATTCTTCAGCAGTCAGAAGCATGGTGTATGTAATAGTATGCACCAGACCTGATATTGCTCATGCAGTTGGTATTATTAGTAGCTTCCTTGAAAATCCTAGAAAAAAATATTGGGAAGTAGTCAAGTGGATACTCAAGTACCTAAGTGGCACTGTAGGAGATTGCTTGTATTTTGGAGGATATGATCCAATCTTGAAGGGCTACACGGATGCTGATATGGCAGGTGATCTTGATAATCATAAATCTACTACCGGATATATGTTCAATTTTTCAGGGGGAGCTATATCATGGCAGCCGAAGTTGCAGAAGTGTGTCGCACTCTCTACAACCAAAGCAGAGTATATTGCCACTACTGAAGCTGGCAAGGAGATGGTATGGCTGAAACGATTTTTTCAAGAACTTGGATTGCCCCCGAAAGAATATATAGTCTATTGCGACAGTCACAGTCCAATAAACTTGAGCAAAAACACCACGTATCATGCAAGGACAAATCATATTGACGTGAGATATCACTGGATTCGAGAAAAGATAGAGAAGGGATCTATGCAAGTTAAGAAGATCCATACAAGCAAGAATCCTTCAGATATGATGACCAAGGTGATATCGAGAGACAAGTTTGAGCTATGCAAAGAACTTGTCAGCATGCGCTCAAACTAGAAATCCAGGTGTTACCTTCTTCAGGTGAATGAGACTGGAGGGGGAGATTGTGGGGGTCCATCCTATGTGTAATAGGCATGTGCCTATAATTACTTTGGTCCCAAGTTTGGAAATGAATGGAGGAGAATTGATGCCCCTCATGTAGCATTCTTGGAGGCTACATATTTTCACCTATAAAAGGAGCTCTTTCACTTCTTCAAACACACCAACAAAGAGAGAAAGAAAGAGTGAGGCATCACAGACAGGGTACAAAGAAATAGTCTGTGAGGAAAACAGTGAGTGTGAGCGATATTGTAGTGAGGTAGAATATAAAAAAAGGAGTATTTTGTTGAGTGTTGTAGTGGTCTTTATAATATTTTACTAGGGCCTACAAAGTATAAAATTCCTTACTACAGTGATATGAGTTGCTCCTCTCGGGGTCGTAATTTTTACCCTTATTCAAAAAGGTTTTCCACGTAAAAATCTTGATGTCATTGTCACTCTTTTATTCTAGTTGATTAACGTATATTACTGCTATATTGTTATTTCGCTTTTATTACAGTGAATATTATTACCTTAATTCCCAACAGCAACTGCCTACTGGGCTCTGGCACTTTCCTAAAATACCATGCTTGGTCAACATTCAACAAATATTTATACTGTTAGATAGCTGCATTTAGTGACAATTGACAAAGAAACAAAACAACATTTTGAGATTGAATCTATATGTAAGTAGATTTCAGAAGGATTGGAGTAGGCCGACAATGAGTTAGCGTCATAAGATGCTAACGGAGAACACTTCTTATAACATATTGCAAACTATAGAAATTCTTGCTCGCTGGATGAGCGTCACAAAATGAAGAATATCATGTTATCCGCCATAGTAAAATAAAAAAAAGTAACAAGTGTATTCATTAAACTTTAAAGGCACATATAGCACATTAATTTCTACATATAAGGAAAACTAAGCCCCTTTTGCAATATCAATAAATGCAAAAAATAACTCGATTTAAAGACTACGTTTTGGATGGGTAGATGAAACATTGTTCACTTTTACAAGTAAAAGAAGCTACTTTATATTTCTGTGTTACTGATGAGGGTGTAGATTAAACTTTCCACAAACTTAAGGGGACCATTGTCTCTTTTTTTCTGAAATTTCCAGTACTTAAAACAGAGAGGACACGCTGAACAGCTTTTGCCAAGGTGTAAATAAAACCTTTTTTAACGTTTAGCCCCCAAATCTATGCAAAACCCTCTTCTTTCCCCACTTTCCTGTATCCTGTATTACTCTTTTTAATTATAAAAATCAACTGAAGAAAATTCAAGAACTTCCAATACAACCGAAGATCGGGAAGTACATCCCTCGATCAACCAACGTAGTAGTCAAGAGTCAAGACGCATATGATTGGTAATTTGATCTGTCACAGATTTAACTTTTTTTTTTAATTTGCAATTTATTTATGTGAATGTGCTTCGTTTACCTAAATTATTGAGTATTCTGATGAAATGGGTCCCACTAGAACGAAATTGATATAGAGGATTCAAATACTAGTATTCATACAGTTCGATCGGGACTGAAATCGCCTGTTAATTGTTTTTTTTCCACATTCGATCTTCTTAATCATCTTTTTTATTTTAATCAAAATTTTATGGAACTTCTGTAAGTGAATCTTATTGCATGTGTGAAATGTTAGGTTACATTTGAAAGCTGTTTTTGCTCGAAAGATAATTATTCTGCAATTTTTTTCCGTAATGATGGTGGTGTCTGGGCCAGATTGGGGGCATCCTGACTATTTCATCATGTACCAGCTATAGGCAGACGGGATGAAGTTACCTAGTGTTATTTCGCATCTGTTGGGATTTGAACTTGAGACTTGACGGTTCTCCTGCCACTTCATTGATCACGAGCCAGACCCTTGCTGCGACAATTGTTCTGCAACTAAGTTCACAATGTTGTGCATCTTGAATTATGTACTTTACTACGCCCGGTTCTAAGTTGCTTAGACACAAGTGCGGATCTAGAGGTCGGATCCTTCGAGATGTAAGTTCTAAGATTTGGGGATACGGATCCTAGTAGGGGTATGCATTCGAATCGGTTTATCGATAAATCGAATCGATTATTTGTTATCGGTTTATCGATATCGGTTTATCGATTTATCGATTTCGATTTCGGAATTTTCCTTATCGAGTTATCGATTTCGATTTCGATTTGTCTTCTTCGATTTATCGGTTTATCGATAAACCGATAAGATATATTTAAAGGCAATTATACCCTTATTCTATAATACTCTTTCTTTTACCCTAACTTATTATTTCCATTTTCCTCTACCTACATTTATTATTCCATAATTTCCTCTACCCTAGCCATTTTTTCATTTCACCCGCTCAGCAGTCAGTGCCGCTTCTGTCCACGGCAACTCAGAAGCTCTCTTCTCAATTATTTCTCCTCATCTCCCTGCTGCTGCAGCAAAACCCCATTTGTGGGTTCCTTTCAATTTGGCCTAAAGTTCTCACTATCAACAGTGAGTTTTTCATTAATGTAGTCTCTTTCTTAATTTTTTTTGATCAATTGTAATACACTGCAGTGTTGTTGTTGTTGTAATACACTGCAGGTTTTGTTCATGTTTATTTCCAAGCACATTCAAGCTTCACTTTTTTCTCTTTTTTATCCATTTCATCAAGGATTAGAGAAATCAATTAAGAAAAATAAAATCTTTTTATACCTCATAAAATTAACGAAAAAGGTATAGAATTAGGGTCAAATTTTAGGAATACAAGGTAGTAAGCCTCGCTAATTTGCTCATGCATTCTGTAAGTGACTTCTTGGTTTTTTATGGTTAGTCTAACTAATTTGAATTGAGAAAAAATAATAATTTGATTTATAAAACAATGTTTCGAAGTGTTTGTTTTTACTTTTAGTTTGAGTTTTTACTTTTTTACAGAGTTTTGAAGTGTTTCCTGAGCATATAATTTTCTTTAACATTCCGAAACCTATCAGTTCTTTTATTTCATCATAAATGCCCTTTTTTCTTGAACTTCATTTAACTTTTTTATTTTAATTTTGTCTTACGTTGGATACTTCTGCTCCATATGAATATGGCTAGTATTATTGATGGTACACTTTGCATTGGGTAAGCTCCAAATTTGCATTTTCTAACTATATGAGAACTTGGTTATAGTTTTAAAGTGTGCTCACTTTAAAGTTCACATATCCCAGTTGGGCAACTACTACTACTGACCGGTATAATCTGCCTTATTGAAAATCGATAAATCGAATCGATAAGCCCCCAAAATCGATAAATCGAAATCGAACCTTATTGAAACGATAACGATAAACATATGTACAAATCGATAATCGATAAGTAATTATCGATAAGGGTCAAAATCGAATCGGTAAATGATTGCACATCCCTAGATCCTTGTATAGATATGAGTGCGGTGATCCGACTAAAAATAATTCAAGAATAACAACAACCACCACCTAGTAAAACCCCCACAAGTGTGGTCTGGGGAAGGTAGAATGTACATAGACCTTACCCTAACCCGGAGGGATAGAAAGGCTGTTTTCGAGATACCCTCAGCTCAAGAAGACAAAAAAACAATAGAATCTGTTATAACAACAAAAATCAGAGAGTTAATATAGGGAACAGAATATGGATAGAAGAGCAGATAGCATAACTAACATATATTACTTAATTAGTCTCGCCAAAGGTAAATTCTGCAGAAGTTACCTGCTTTTCCTTTCAAACACATGTAACATCAGGGAGATATTGGTTTATCATTTGAAAAAATAAAAATACAAAAATATCTCTAAGTTATGAGAAATTTTGTAGCGTGGATTTCTTCCATTTTCTCAAGTTATAGATAAGTAAAAGATTGATTTTCTAGGTATGGTATGCTATTTCTTCAAATTTACCCAAGTTTTAGTTCTGATTTCGGGAATCAAATTGTATCTGGTCTCGAATTTTTTCATCCGCGGTGGTCAAAGTACCCAAAATTGTTTGATCGAATCCAGTATGGATCCCATACCCACACCCATACTAGTGTCGTGTTAACACGAGTCCGACACCTATACTGCCGTGTCGGAGCAACTTAGCGCCTGAATCCCCAACGATTTGGGTTCAACTTTATGAATCATGTATATTTATTTTGCTCTATGCAGACTCACTTCATTCCAACACTAAGTTATTTTGTCTTCCAAAGCAAAGTAGAGGTTCTCTAAATTCTAGGCAAAACTAGACCTAGTGTAAAACTAATGACAACAACTAAATAGTTGGTGCCGAATTATGCATTTTTAGTCTGTTGATTAATATTTGAGGAATATAGCTCATTTTAGTAGGTCTTTGATAAGTTCAAAGAGGAAATTGTTTTGGGTGTGATGATTGAGGGAGAAGAGGAGGTAAAAGGGGCGATAGTGGGGTTTTATGAGAACTTATACAAAAAGGAGGTTAGTTGGAAGTCTACTTTGGGGGAATAGAGTCAACCACATAGGGGAGGGAGGCAGTGAGATGCTAGAAAGTGCTTTCGAGGAGGAAGTGTACGAGGCTGTGTCAAGTTGTACTGGGGATAAGGCCCCGAGCCTGATGGTGTTTCCTTGGCCTTCTTCCAGCTCTGTTGGGATACCATCAAAGGGGAGTTGATGGAAGCCATTGAATACTTCCATGTGAATGATGTTTTCGAGAGAAGTATCAATGCCTCTTTTATTACTATTGTGCCTAAGAAAGAAGGTGTATCATGTATTAGAGACTACATGCCTCTTAGTCTCGTGGGAATCATTTACAAGATTATTTTCAAAGTGCTTTCCAACAGACTTAAGAAGGTTCTTGACGTGACTGTTTCGTCCTCTCAGAATGCATTTGTGAAAGGTAGGTAGATCCTGGATGCTACTTTGGTGGCAAATGAACTAGTAGACTCCAGAAGAAAAAATAGAGAACCCGACTTACTATGCAAGTTAGATCTTGAGAAGGCTTTCGACCATGTCAATTGGGAGTTCCTGGATTTCATTATGATGCGGATGGGCTTTGGGGCAAGATGGAGGGGATGGATCAAGTTATGCATTTCCTTAGTCAGATTCTCTGTCTTGGTTAATGGCAACCCGTGTTGTTTCTTTGGAAGCTCTAGGGGTCTCAGGCAAGGTGACCCTCTATCACCATGCTATTCATTCTAGGGATGGATGCTGAGTAAAATGATGGATTGCGCAGCGGGCAGAGGCTTCTTGAGAGGATTCTCAGCTCCGATCGGGGTGCTCAGTGCCCGAAGAGTCTCTCATTTGCTCTTTGCGGATGACACCCTGGTTTTCTGTGATGCTGATATGGATCAGTTGATCTACCTGAAGCATGTCCTGCAATGACTCAAAATCAACCTCGGCAAGTGTGAGATTTTCCCTTTGGGTGAGGTTGCTGATATTGATGCTTTGTCTTATGTTCTCGGATGTAAGATAGGCTCCCTCCCCTCTACTTACCTGGGTCTCCCATTGGGCGCGTCGCGTAAGGATACTACGGTTTGGAATCTAGTGATAGAAGGGGTTGAAAAAAGATTAGCAGACTAGCAAAAACGGTATTTGTCAAAAGGCGGTGATGAAGTGCTTATAAAAGCACTTTATCGAGTATGCCCACCTATTATTTGTCCATGTTGCAAGCGCCGGTGAGCATCACAATAAAACTGGAGCGGCTCAAAGGAATTTTCTTTGGGATACAGCGGATGGAATTGGAAAGTTTCATCTAGTGATGGGTGGACTTGGAATAAAAGATCTTAGAGTATTCAACAGAGCTTTATTGAGGAAGTAGCTGTTGAGATTCAGGGTAGAAGAGCATGCCATATGGAGGGAGGTAATAGTGGAAAAGTACGATTCCACGGGAGGGGGTGGGGACCAACAACACTTTTCGGATGTGGCATGTGGAGGATCATCATGAAGAATTCGGAAGCACTCAGTGGCAACATCACTTACCGGGTGGAGATGAGAGGAGAATCAACTTTTGGAA
Organism: Nicotiana benthamiana; assembly: GCA_034376525.1. Classification (NCBI taxonomy): domain Eukaryota; kingdom Viridiplantae; phylum Streptophyta; class Magnoliopsida; order Solanales; family Solanaceae; genus Nicotiana; species Nicotiana benthamiana. The sequence goes on from CM067328.1 coordinate 30,587,315, forward strand.
TCATAGGTGGTATGGAGAGGATACTCTGAGTGTCTCCTTCCCTCACGTCTTCAGAGCTTCAAACCAGAAGGAATTGATATTCCAACAGATTCGAGGAACATGGAGGGGGGGGGGGGGTAATATGAGACCTCTCATTTAGAAGGAACCTGCAAGATTAGGAGATTGCAGAGCTCGAAGATTTGTTGACACTGCTATATGGATAAGACAGGCCCCGACCATCTTGTGATTCTTGGAGATGGGGTTTGCGTGGAGAGTATGTTGGTGAGAGAGGAGACCACTTTTCCCTATTCCTCGATCTGGATTCCTAAGGCGCCCACAAAAGGTGTGCTTTTTGCATGGCTACCGGGGGGGGGGGGTGATTTTGACTGCTTAAAATCTTTGAAAGAGGAATTACACTTGTTAGTTGGTGCTACATGTGTAAAAGCTCAGGGGAAGAAGTTGATCATCTTTTGTTGCATTGCCCTGTGTCTTCGGCTTTGTGGAGGCAATCTTGAATTTTTTTGGTGTTCAACGGGTGATGCCAAGCACTGTAAAGGAGATGTTATATAGTTGGGCCAATTTCCGTAAAAGAAGAAAGCAAAAGGCGTGGAAGTTTGCCCCGTTAGCTCTCATGTGGGCCGGTTTCCATAGAAGAAGAAAGCAAAAGGCGTGGAAGTTTGACCCGTTAGCTCTCACGTGGATAGTTTGAGGGGAGAGAAATAGGAGAGCTTTTGAGGGGATTGAGTCTCTTTTTTCAGGTTTTAAGAATAGTTTTTTCCTTGATCGTTTTTTGATGCACTCATATAGCTCCTACTTGTGTAGAAGATGGAGCGTCTTTTGTAGAGAATCATGTTCTGATGTAAATTCTCTACTCTTTGATATACTTCCTGTATACGAGAGTTCTCTCCCTTTTGATTAATACAATTTACGTTATCAAAAAAATGAAACTTTAAATAGCTTCAACATGCCATGAGTCAAGGTGACCCCTTAAATTGTGCAATGGATTTGCTTTCTCAAAAATTTGAATTCATTATACCTTGTTCTTTTCTATAGTTAAGTTACACAAAGGACGATTGGGGCAGGGAAAGCTGCTTCATTTTGGGACAGTTGATTGACATGCTCATAGGTTAATGGAAAGTTGCATTCAGCAGAGTATAATGCATAAGTTATTATCATTTGTGGGAGTATGTTATATAAAGTGGGAATGGCGGGATATTAAAAAATTGTCGGACTACACCAGTGCAAAGTCGTAGGGAGTGTTACATATCTCTAGAAGCCCTAATCTGAAGTTCAGAACAACATAATTTTTCAACTTACTCTACACATTTGAATCATTATATCAATTAGATCTCAATCACCTCTAATTCCCTTAGGAATATCGAATTTTCTGTTCAGTATTCATACACTCTACATTTACGTGATTTTATCTTGCACTGAAGAGTTTGAGAAATTTTAATAGATCGCCTTAAAAGTCATACATCTTTGCTAACTTTGAATGGTTTATTTGGATTAACATACTAGAAAGTCATTGGATTGAAGTTATAGTCTCTGAATGAAAGCAAACGTCATTGGATTCCAAGAGATAAAGTAAAAGAATAAAATGCATCTTAGAGAAGCTACTCGCTATCTTTTTTACTCTTGCACAAGAAAAGCGTGAGACTTATTGGACCTGAAAGTAGGAAAGTCCCATAAAAAGGCCTTGTTGGAATCGACTGTCCAAGGACTTGTTGCACATGTGACCTACTGAAAGCTTGGAACTATGCTGTTAGATGGGTCAAACAGAAAAAATGGTGGAAGATCATCCCAGCCTGCATTTGGTGGACCATTTGGAAGGAAAGAAACAGCAGATGTTTTGAGATAGGAGTAACTATATACAAGTAGTTAGAATGATTTGTATCTTAAAATTTGATTTACGGTGTAAAGAGTTTTGTGTAGGAGATACAGAATCTATTCTACAATTTCTGGAAGCCTTGTGAAGTTCACAAGGGCTGTAGCATGTAAATACTGTTGCCAGCATATTTTTGGTGCTGATGTATAAAATGTTACCATTAAAAAAAAAATAGAAAGCATGAACTTATTTGTAACATTTCCTGCTTCAAATCTGCAAGTTTAGCTCTTACCTTATTGTGTTTGCTTGTAGTTGTATGCTTGTGGAAGAAAGATGGTGAAATTGACAATGGTTGCTCGTGTGACTGATGGTCTTCCTTTAGCTGAGGGGCTGGATGATGGTCGTGATGTTCCAGATGCAGATTTCTACAAGCAGCAAGCCAAGTCCTTGTTCAAGAACCTCTCTATGGGCCAGATTGACGCATCAAGGATGTCCGTGGAAACTGGGCCTTATATTTTCCAGTATCCTTTATTTTGTTTTGTATATCATCTGTTTCGATGTTACTGGTGTGTTTACATCTCTCGTTGCCATGCTCATGGAAGTTTCTTACATAGTTACCTTCTAAGTAACTAAGTGGTCTTTTCCAGATAACTTCACTGAATCTTATAATCAACATTATGATGTGTAACAACTTCCAGCTCAGAGAAAGACAGAATTGTCACTTTGTTTATGCACTTGTGAGTGGGACTGCATTTTTTATTTTTTGTATTTTATTTTTTAGGTGGAAGGGGGTTCCATTAGAGACTCCCTAATGAATATTCAAGAATTCAATGTTTTGTCCCCTCCCTTTTTGTTTTTGAACAGTTTATGGGGAAACAGTAATTTGGTATACGCTTGAGTATATTTCTTAGCATCTGCAGTTATTTTTGCAATAGTTAGGGACAACTGGGAATTTTCATGATATAAGCAGAAGTAGTATAACTACAGAGAGGTTGTGAGTTCGAGTCTCCCCAAGAGCAAGGTGGGAAGTTCTTGGAGGGAAGGATACCGGGGGTCTATTTGGAAACAGCCTCTCTACCCAAGGGTAGGGGTAAGGTCTGCGTACATACTACCCTCCCCATACCCCACTAAATGGGATTATACTGGGTTGTTGTTGTAGTATCACTACATAGGGCTTCTCTGTCTTCTTCTTGGGTGGACTGGACCGAAATTTTAAGAGGAAACAAAAGACAGGCCCTCATCTGTACAAAGTCAATTTTCTTCTTCAAATCTCTGGCTTCTTCTTGGGTGGACTGGACCGAAATTTAAGAAGCAACAAAAGACAGGTCCTCATCTGTACAAAGTCAATTTTCTCATCCAAAGACTGCCGTTATTCTTTCCCTTCAAAGTACCCACATAGTAGCCAAAGGGATGAAGGGTGCTCCAGCTTAATGCTTTAGCTGAGTTAATGGGATCTTTCTTGTTTTCCTATTGGAGGACTCCTTGCCCTTAGCCCCTTACCATATATCCTCTCCTTTTCTCTTTCAATACAATTCTTTTTTCAATCTTAAGTAAATAAGTAATAATTTTAATGACATCTAACCTTGGATTTGCAAAAACTGGTAAATACATTTAGAAAAGGAGAAGCTGAACAATAGGCATGATACATTTTATGCATATCATAACTGTGATTCTGTTTTCTGCTTTTGGTCATGGTATGCACTTTATCTATTTAAGCATTATGTTATCCATTTTCCAGATTAAAATAGCAGGTTTAAGCTTATTGATGGAAGTATGATTTATTGAACAAAATCTCAGGATTCTCTTTCCAAGTTACACCTATGATTGCGCTAGGCTTTACAAAATAAACATACTTAACTATTGCTTGTTTCATACTAAAGTTTTCTTTGCACCAACTAAAAGAAAGGTGCTCTCTGGGGATTCAGTGCTCTCTTAACTCATGACATCAGTTATATTATTGAAGGCCGTGTTTGTTATTTGACAATGTGCGATCGCTCTTATCCCAAGAAACTTGCCTTTCAATACCTGGAAGATCTTAAGAATGAGTTTGAGCGTGTCAATGGGAGTCAAATTGAAACTGCTGCTAGGCCTTATGCTTTTATTAAATTTGGTATGGCTTTACCTTTACTTTGTGCTTTTATAATTTCAAATTGGTCTTCTCTTGAATACTACTTTTTCTTCTTCTTGCAATTTGTAATTTTTCTCGGTTCAAAAGATACATTTATACAGAGGACAAAGAAACTGTACCAGGACACCAGAACTCAGCGCAATATTACAAAGCTGAATGATGAACTTTACGAAGTTCATCAGATAATGACTCGAAATGTACAAGATGTTTTAGGTGTTGGAGAAAAGTTGGATCGTAAGTCTCTCATTCCAATATTTGCTTAATCTCATTACCATCCCATAATATTTGGAAAAGTTTGTTGTGCTAACCTTAGCACTTCCTCATTCATCTTCTAAATATATTCGAAGTTACTGGTGCTTAGTGTTCTGCTTTAATTCAGCCCTGAAAGGCTACTAAATACTGTCCGACAATTTCTTTATTCACAAGTATTTTATGCTATTACTTTGCTTTTTAATTTTTAAGTTTATTTGTCATCCTGAAATATTAGTTAGAGGTAATGTCTATTTGTTATGACTTGTGAATGTTCGTTCCTCCTTTTTTCTCTCCGTTATGTACACCTTGAGTGCAAATTTTTATACTCGTCATTTCAGTGATCATAAGGCTACCAAATTAAAGCCTCCATGTGTTTCTTGTATTACCTCTGCCTTCTCCTCCAAGCGGCATATATTTGTCAGATGAGCTATTATCCTTGAAGTCTTTATATTCTCAAAAGTTGGTTATTGCTCTAATATTCACAAAGCCTATGCTGCTTGTGGTGCTAAAGGGTGGACCACAATCAACCTTTGTCAAATTAAAGTTAAGAGTTGCTAATTGAAAGCACAACTAAGAACAGAATGTGATGGAAGCAAATGATTCATATAACTGATTTCAAGTCCAGCTAATTTGGATTAAGGCTTATTAGTTGTTATATCACATTAGTTCATGTGTTTGTCAGGAGTCCTGTTATTCTAGTTAGAGTCATGTACGTCCTCTTAGGAATAAGTGAGATATAGAGAACTTCTAGTTTTGGAGAGCTCTTAATTTGTCTTAAAAGACGTTATTTAATTTTTCTATAACCGAGAAATCCTGAGGGCCAGTTGGAATGAAATAAATCTGAATAAAGCAGAAAGGTGCAGAGATTTATCTGTTCTTAACTCATCAATTTAATATCTGATATGTGGGTCATCGGCACACACGATATTAACTCAATTTTGTAAGGGGGAAGGTCCGTTAGGGTAGCTTGCTATCCGGTCCTTCGTGTGTCGCCTAGGCGTTGCACTACAGTCTAGGCCTCGCGCACTGCACCTTAAAAAAAGAGATTTATTTAGTTTACCCAACTAATGAGAATCAGGAATAGTTGATTGATTGATATAAATCCAAACACATATGCATAAGACTCGAAGCTTTAATATCGATCAGCAAATACTCTTGCTATCATGTATCATTTGTCATGTAGTTGGCTCTCTGTTTTTTAATCCTTTATTTTCATGGGATTATCTCCTATAGTTTATTTTTGATATTAGAGATTTGATTGTTCAAATATGAATTTCTGCAGAGGTCAGTCAGATGTCCAGTCGCTTGACATCAGAATCCCGCATATATGCTGATAAAGCAAGAGATTTAAATCGTCAGGTTAGTGCCATGGAAATTTTAGATAATGCGCTCATATTCTCGGCAGGAAGTGTACTTTCCACTTTTCACTAGTCAGAATGCAAAGTGGTGATGTAGAAGGATTTCAAGGAACATTAAACCATGGGATTTGTTCTTTACGTTCTAATGCACCCAGATTCATATCATGTAGGATGTCACTGTAGAAGATTATGGGGCTCGATCTCCAGTTGATTGTGGATGGAAATTTCCATTGTTGAACAGACCATTTGGAGGGCTGTGGTTAAGACATAGGATGGAGAAATGTTAAACCATGATGTATCACCATTGAGGACTTCTGTTTCCTGCCATTACTCCTCGAAACTTGCACTTGCTTCAGTTTCATTTGTGCTTAGACTAGGACACACCAACAGAAAATGGGAATGAAATTTATCCCCGTCTGGTTCTAGTTTTAGGTGTCTTGTGAGATCCTTGCACTAGCATAAACATGTAGTCATGTATCAGATTTGCTTCCTATCTTATCATGGAATACATCCTTTATTTTTTATATCTGCGATTACTTTAATATACTGACTCATATCTTCATAACTTAGGCTCTGATTCGGAAATGGGCTCCTGTCGCTATTGTCATTGGAGTTGTCATTCTCCTCTTCTGGGCGAAAAATAAGATTTGGTGATTCTGCCATTCCACATGCAGTGTAGAGAAGTGTTATTACTCTTGATTACTTCCTGATTTCCCAGCATCAAACTGTGTGGCAACAGATAGACCACTTAACATTTCAAAATGTAGCTGCCGTGTTGTATGCGCAATGAAGAGATTGGTTTTTTTGGGATGTGACACCCAAGCTTTGAGTTTCATAATGTAAAACAGAGATAGACCATGATGAACAATTTTGGTATACTTTGAAAAATGATCTCAGTCTTCTCAGCATATTTTGCATATTATTACATAACTTTAAAACTTGAAGTGCAACGTTTTCTTGTATCTGAGGAGATTGGTTGCAACATTGTTATATAGAAATACAGTATAAAAATTGCAACGTCTGTATTTCGTTTTTCTTCCTTCCCCACTTATACATGCAACTAAAGTTGTCGTGTTTATATCGACGGATGGATCGGTAACACTGAAATATTGTGCAACATTTCCCGGAAAATCTCGTGTGTTGTGCAACGGAAAATGCCTTCCAACTTCTATATCTTTTTAGCTACTTATTTTGATCGTTGGCGTTGCATTGGAGTTCCTGACTGAGGGAGTATACTCCAAATAGTCCAAATTTGGAATGGTATTTTGCTTAAAGCTTCCTGGCTCCGCTTTTCCATGTATTTGTATGTTACTAATAGACAAGATAAGAGTTCATGCCAAACCCGTCACTACAACGCCGATTTAACTGAAATTAAGTTCGCCATTTCTTGGATATGAAGGTTTCGTCTGCTTTGTCAAATTAGCCAATTCTCCTCTTTCCTCAAGTTGGTATTATCTAGTCCATCTGATATCATTCTCCTCTTCTGAATATTTCAGATCTTGTTTTGCCACTCGTACAATACACGTGGTCGATTTTTGCCTCCATAAGGGAAAATCTATGACTTTATACAGTAGTTAATAAAGCTGCTAGCCCGAATTTTCAGCAAAATCTTGCCCGACCACGACTTAACACTTACTAGCTTTACGCAAGATCAACAAAGAGAGCATTCCTGCCATTCATTTCGACAAAACACCGTTAGGCGGGTGTTAACATGTGATTTTTGACCCTTCCTAAGAGTTGTTATAGTTTAGCGTAAATATTTAATTTAGGCTTAATATAGCTATTTTAATTATTTTTGACTCTTTTACTTTATTTCGTCACAAAAAAAAATTACAAAAAAATATTTATATAAACTTTAGTTTATGTATTTCTCGTAAACTTGAAAAAAATACAAAAAAATAGTACCTTATCTTTATTTCTATATAATTTCAAAAATACAGAAAAAAACAAACAGTTTCATTAATATTTTGTAGTCATTTTAAATCTTCAAAAATACAAAAAAATAGTAATTTATATTTTATCTTTATATAAAAATAAAAATTACAAAAATAGTTTCATTAATATTTTGTAGTTATTTTTATCTTGAAAACATAAAAAAATATTTTTGTTTTAATTGTCAGTCCTATTTTAATAGTTATTTTTTTAAGTGAAATTAATTAAATAGGATCGTGTTTTTATTCGCAATTGCAGGAAAAGAATAATATTTGGATTTAAAAGATCCATTTTTAGACTTAATTTTGGTACCTAGCCCAAAACATATTCAGTTGAGATACACGTGAAAACACACGCCAACACATGCCAACACATGCTAGCACATTCGAACACATACTCTCTACACTTTACAACTCACACTCCACATACACACATAAACAACACAAAAAAGGGGATGAAAAAGCAAGAAAGGTGACAGCCATGAACTCCATTTTCGGATCCCAAAAATAGCCACAAAATCCCGTCAAATCCATCACCGAAGGGCAGAGAAAGAGAGCATAAAAAATTAGCGTCTAGAGCTTAAGAGGGGGCAGTATACCCTCTGCATACACTGGATATACGGTATACATTCGGCATACAAGAGATATACAGAACGAAAAGGAGAAACCAAAAAAACGACCTCTAGCAAAAAACCAGTGACGACGACAAACCATACATCGAGTTCCGTCGAGGGTGCAGGTTCGAGTTCCGTCGAGGTGGTCGCTGACCATTTTTCTGGCGAGTTCGAGCTTTTGAAACTCGACGTCACTGTAAATGTTTGCTTGAATTTGTGTTGATGTACGGTTTTAATCGTTGGTTCATTCAATCCGTATAAACTACAGGTTCATTTTCTCTAATCCTAGCATTTTGATATTATGTTGTATTTTGCTAAGATGAGTGTTGTTTTATATGTATTTATGTTTGTGATTCCAAAAATGTTAGTATTCATTATAAATTAGTATTTATTATAGTAATTCACATGTAGGATGTACATTTATATGATGCCTAGAAGAAAAAAGGAAAATAGTCATATTGAATTAGTTACCTAATTGATGTCGCTACTGCTGCTTTTAGTTCAAAGGGAGAGAAAGAAGATTAATACAATAGTTGGCTGTTTTGTCCATTTGGTTATCTAATTTAGGATTAATAATAATTCAAGAATATTTGTAGTTTACTTTAGGTTTTTCCTTTTAAATAATAAACTAAGAAGAGCCTTGCTAAATAAAATGCGAATTGCGGGGCCTTCAATAACAATGCTCACTTTCTTTAAAATTAACCAAAACGGTAAAAGATTTAAAATTGCACTATAGTATTGAACATGTATTAAAATCAGATATTTAACCATTACAACAATTTATGCGATCGTGCTAGAACCCCGGGATTCGAGGGGTGCCTAACACATTCCCTCGGGTCAACAGAATTCCTTACTTAGAATTTCTGGTTAGCAGACTTCATTTGGAAAGTCGAAAATTTCCTCGATTTGGGCTTAGAGATAAACCGATGACTTGGGACACCAAAAGTCAAACCTTTTCCAAGTGGCGGCTCTGAAATAAATAAATAACCTCATTTCGAATATTGTCACTTAAATTGGAAAAACTCCCTTGTGCATCTTATCCTCCGGGGTAGGCGCGCAAAAAGGAGGTGTGACATCTCTGGCGACTCTGCCGATGACACAAACCCAGAACCTCAGTCAGGGTTTAAGAATTTGAGCTTAGAATAAATTTTTATATTTGGAATTATCTAATTTTCCTATATGTTTCATGCTAAATGTGCTAAATGCTTACCGCTTTGATATTAGGTGAATTGCACATATGAATTGTTACGAAACTCATTTTCCCTCTGAGTCTTCTAATAGGCAGTTATGTTGTGTTTGCCTACCAACATCACAAAACTTCTGTCTTGAGATAAAGCCAGTTAGCCTACCAGCTTTTGGTGAAGGATTTAGTCACACATATTTAGGCAGGAGAGCAGTTAGCTAGCCAGTGTTGTTCTATTACTGGTGACGCTTGACGCTCCTCGGCTTAGGTTGTCCGCCCCGGTAATCTAGGTCTAGATGCCATCTCTTTCAGAATTTGAGAACCTAGAAAAATGTGACTTCATGCCGGATCCCTAGTAGAAATGCTTATTTGCATCATATTGCATTTGACTTAGGGGACTCAACACAGGGGTTGAGTCCGTCTAGGACTAGCAACCTGAAATGAAAAGACCATCCTGATGCATCCTACTTCTTTTCCGTGCATATATTTGTTTCGTACTTGCATGCTTATTTGAAGTATTTGGAAAATTAAAAAAAGAGAGAGAAATAGCAGTGCGGAGAGTTAATTATCCGTTTTAGAAATAAATAATGTCAAAATAGTATTGAAACTCTATCAAATTTTTGAAAGAAAAATGGTTTGTTTATTGGTCAAAAAAAAGTTTTATTTTCAAATAGTTTGTTGAAAAGGAAAATACAAAAAGAGTTTTATTTTTTGAAATAGTGAAAAAGCGTCTTGTCGTCGAAAATAGTTAGTTTTATCGGACCGAACTACGCGGGTCTGATTCTCACCGGATGTGAGATACGTAGGCAAACCTCATCGCTTCCGACCCCAACTTTCAAAAAATCAAAAATATTTTCCATTACTTCCTTCTTAGAAATCTTTCCTTAGAGAAAAAAAAAACGTTTTCTAAAAGTCAGAAAGATAAGGAATAAAAAACAGACCAAAATCGAAACCAGTTTCCTTCATTTTGAAGTATTTTTTCCAAAAAAAAAAAATCCATAAAAATTAGAAAATAAAAATCCAAAAATACTTTTTTTTTCTTTAGAAATCTTTCTTTTGTTAATTTCCATAAAAAATTTGAAAAGTCTAAAAATATTTTTGCTTTTCTTTATGAACTACTTTTGTAAATAAGTAAAAACTCATAAATTCAAAATATTTTCTAAAAAAGTTCCTCTTTCAAAATTAAGAGGTAACATACAAAATTCAAAAATATTTTCTTTTCTCCTTAAAAAAAAAATAAAACAAACAAAAATTCAAACAAAAAATATTTTCTTTTTACTTCTAAAATTCCCAAAGTTCCAATCAAAAGAAAAGAATTTTTTCTTTTTTTAGAAGTCTTTCTTTCAAAAAAATAAAAATAGAGTCAAATTCAAAAACCAAAAAAAAAAATTGTTCTTCTTTTACAGCATTTTGTTCGAAAATTCCAAAAAAAGAAAAAAAAAATCAAAAACAAATTTCCTTTATTCTTTTAAAGCATTTTTTTAAAAAAAAAATTCCTAAAAAGAAGAGTTAGTTTACTTATTCCAATCCCAATCTCCCGAACTACGCAAGATCTGATTCATGCGATGTCATGATACGTAGGCAATCCCTAGCAGATTCGATCATAACCACAAAATAAACTGAGTGAAAAATAAACTGAAAAAAAAGAGAAAGAAAATTGAGTGAAAAATGAAAAGAGATTGACAAAAATTTTAAAAAAAATATTAACAAAAAAAAAAGAAAAAGAAGAAAAAGAGAGCTCCAAAAATAAAAAAGTGGCAAGACAAAAAAAATCAAGAATGATTGGAGAGAAACAAAGAGAAAAAAAGGTCCATACTGAAAGAGTTAGTTAAGGCCGGGATGAAACATGCAACCGTTTAGACACACAGTAGAAGCATAACTATTAGGTGCATTGCATCCCAACATGCGATTTCTTGTATGTTAAATGTCCCAAAACTCACAAGGTTGTTGTGTGAGTAAATTAGCCAGGTTTTGTTCAGGTGGTTGGTTTTGATGGTATGTCGTGATGAACGCGCAACTTTGCACGCGGCCACAATATTATACACAAAGTCAAGCTCCACCTCCCGAAAAAGTCCATCCTTACCTAGCTCCATAAATCCCCAATCAAATATTCCCAGTACAATCCTCGCCCGAGAGAGCCTTTCAAAAGAATCAGCTCACTCTTATTAGTGAATCATATTCAGATTTGTTCCAAAAGCTAGTCGGGCGAGGTCTGCCACAACCTGTGGACCAAATTCCGCTAAACCCCGAGTCCCCATAGCGTTGAGCTGACACTATATGTGAATACCACTCTGGAGCAGTGAGGCACAGTACAAAGGTTTGTTGGGCCCTCAAAAGGGCAATTGAGGATCTAATTGAAGCTGAAAGAATCATTTTCCGTGATGAAAAAGCTACTGATGTGATGAACAACCTTTTTGCCTGCACACAACATCGGGCCAATTGTCGAAATGATTTGTGAAGATGAGGAATTTGATCTGGCTCTGAAGTACATTGCAGCCATCGCCGAGATAGAAGAAATGCCAAAAATGGTTGCCAAGCTTGAAAGTTCCTCATCAGACAGGAGTCTCGGTAGCAAGTCTTGCTATCCTTTCTGCATCTGAATTGTCTCAGTGTGTAATCCAGATGTTTTACTCTATTACTTTCTGATATAAACTCTTCTATCTTAAAAAGAAAAATCAAAAATCAAAAATCAAGAAAAATGAAATTAATATTTCATTGTCCAGGAATGTCTCTTCTCTTAATCTTGTCATTTTTCTTTTTTATTCTTTTTTCAGTTATGTTAAATGCAGATTTCAATAACACGACATACTTGCGGACTTCATGCCCGGATCCTGAAATCTGTCAGACCTCGAAATAATGAATCAAGGATTAGATCGCAATAAAGATACATTTGTGAAAATAAAACAAAGACTTGGAAAAGCTGAAAGAAAATTGGGTCCAGATTGGAAAGGTCCATGCATTACAACAAGAGTACTACCAAAAAAGTGCATTAAACTTGGGACACATCGAAGGAAATATCCCTAGAAGAACTGTGAATACAAACGTAGCGAAAATGTACTATGTTGGATCATCCATATAGTTCTAATATTCTCTGGTTGGGATGATGAAGGCTTTCATTCTCGCTACCCAAACACTATCGACCATTTGCAAACCCATTTGAGCCGGCTACTCTTCTTTGACTACCCTCTTTGGAACCTGAAAGTGTCATTAAAAAAGAAAAAGAAAAGAAAAGAAAGAATTTAAAAATGAAATATGAAATAGAAGAAAAAGAAAAATTAAAAGAAAAAGAGAAAGAGGAGGCAGAAAAGACAAAGAAATGAAATAAAAAAAAGAGAGGAAAAGGAAAGAAAAAAGAAAGAGAAAACGAAGCAGAACAGGAAAAACAAAAGAAAATCCAAAAATAAAAGTTTCTTGAACTACGTCCGACTTGATTCTGAAAGGATACGTAGGCAACCTCTCTTTGGGATTCAGTCGCACTAAAATAAAAATCCAAAGCCCCCTAAAAGTGAAACTGGGGCAAGTGTTATAATGGTTCGGCGATGATCACGCCTGATTGGTTCCAAAGTTGTATCTCAATCTAAATCCTTTTTACCTAAACCCTATTCAAGTCCTTCCGATCAATCGATGAGAATGTTCAAGGATTCGAGAATGCAGCTACTTGGATCCGATACAATCAAAAGGAGAGAAATAAAATGAGAGAGTCTTATTGGTGAAAACCCACACGGCATCATATGGCGATGGTAAGCAGAGAAATGAACAATGAGAGAGTTTTATTAGTGAAAAATTGTAAAAAGCACAATAAGGCAAGAATATAATGAGAGAGGTCAACTCGTGAAAACCCGCAAAGGTCGCCCCTGATCTAAAAGTAGATCCTTACAACCATCAGCACCGACAAAGTCCTGGCAAGGTTTATCGATTTTGAGTCAAAGGTTGTGATGAATTTATGAGAGTCGGATGGTTTACAGAGACCATGCATCCAGTCCAAAAGGCATGTCATGTTCATTGAAGTCCCTATGTACCCCAGATAAGTCATTCTTTCCTTTCCTTCTTGCTTTAAACTCATTCTCCATTCCATTATTTGTTTTATTTGAATTCCTTTCGGTTTGACACTTTTCCGAAACCAAGACAAAGAAAGGATAGCAAAACTGATTCATAGGGCTTTCGTTTGAGACATGCTAATATGCAAAGGCACCCAGCCTCAGGAGGTGCATCAAGTTGACTTCGACTGGCCATGGCGTCCGATGCTCAGGAATTAAAACTCTTGGAAGGAGAAAATCAAATTAAAGTGCCTATAAAAGCAAATAAAGTGAAAAAGGCCGAGTCCCACGTGAATGACTGTCTCGGAAAAGATTTGAAAAGCCAAAGGATCCCAAATGCTCTGAAGCTAAAGTTGGAAGAAAGAATCCAGAAATGAAAGGCTGACGAAGGCAAAATAAAGTTGGAAAGGTTAAGTCCCACGCGACTAGCCGTTGTAGCAAAGTTTGAAGAGCCATAGTTTCCCCAATGCTCAAAACAAAAAAAAAGAGAGAAAGAAAAGGAAGTCAGAAGGAAAGGCCTACGAAGGAGAAATAAAGTTGGAAGTTGAGTTCCACCGACCAACCATCATGACAAAATCTGGAATAATCAGAGGTTCTCCAGGGCCTGAAATGAATCGATCCTTAGGGAGCAAATAGTTTCAGTTGAGATCTTCATCAAAGAAGTTGGGCCGGGATCGAGTGATCGAAACTAGTCAAGGCCACAAAATCAACCACTGTTTCAAACTAACAATTGTTCTTTGTTTGAAAAATTGAAACAGGTGCAATCCAAGCAACCCTGCAAGAAGGAGGTGCAACCAAAAAGGAAAAGAAATGCGCAAGTGCAAGAAACCGCTTTGCAATAAGGAATCAACCCAAAAGGGAATTTTCCTCAAAATTCTTTCTTGCATTTTTACTAAATAAAAAAAATGAAAAAAAATGAAAAGAGAAATAAGAAGAAAATCCCAAATTTTTTTTTTACTTTAGAATCCCCAATATCAACCTTTTCCAACATTATGGCTCCAATCCCTAAGTTGAGATTTTTTAGACTAGGGCCTCCATTCCCTAGTCGCCTTTACCAATATTAGGGATCCAATCCTTAAGTTGAAATTTTAGGCATAGGGCCTCCATTCCCTAGTCGTCTTTTACCAACATTAGGGCTCCAATCCCCGAGTTGAGCTTTTTACCTTTTATCCAGCATTAGGGCCTAATCTCTGAGTTGAGCAGTTTTCCTTTAGCCAACATTAGGGCTCCAATCTCCGAGTTGAGCTTTTTACCTTTAGCCAACATTAGGGCTCCAATCCCCTAGTTGAGCATTTTTTCCTTTAGCCGACATAGGGATCTAATCCCTGAGTTGATCGATTTTCCTTTAGCCGACATTAGGGCTCCAATACCCGAGTTCAACGATTTTTCTTTAGCCAACATTAGGGCTCTAATCCTTGAATTGAGCGATTTCTTTTAGCCGACATTAGGGCTCCAATCCCTGAGTTGAGCAAGTTTCCTATAGCCGACATTGGGCCTCCAATCCCTGAGTTGAGCGATTTACCTTTAGCCGACATTAGGGCTCCAATCCCTGAGTTGAGCGATTTTCTTTCAGCCGACATTATGGCTCCAAACCCTGAGTTGAGCGTTTTTCCTTAGCCAACATTAGGGCTCCAATCCTTGAGTTGAGCATTTTCCCCTTTATGCAACAATAGGGTCTAAATCCCTGAGTTGAGCGTTTTGCCTTTTGCAAACATTAGGGCTCCAATCCGTGAGTTGCGCCTTTCCAATCCCCCCATTAATCCCGCAGATGTTTATTGCAAATAACTCACGAAATTTTCCTAGTAAAACTGGGGCAGAAAAATTTCGTTCGTGTTTGTTTTGGTGTCTGAGCAGGTTTGACCTTGAGGCACATACTTCGAGATGACCTACAGGGTGAGTCTCAATCCAGAATAAAGAAAAAAAAAGAAAGGAAATAAAAATGAAAATCCCAAAGGAAATCATGATAGCATAGGATCCCACTCCTCAAAAAATCCCAGCATAACCTGTAGATCTCCATTGCATAACCTAAGGAGCCTTTTCTTTTCCAAAATCCCGGTATAACCCGTGGATCTCCCTGGCATAACCCAAGGATCCTTTTCTTTTCAAATTCCGGCATAACTCGTGGATCTCCCTGGCATAATCCAAGGACTCTTTTCTTTCCAAATCCCGGCATAACCCGTGGATCCCTCCGGCATAACCGATGATTATCCCAGCATAACCCGTGGACCTTTTCGGCATAACCCGATGACTTTTTCAGCATAAACCATGGACCATTCTCGGCATAACCCGATGAGTTTCTCGGCATAACCTGTGGCGTCATAACCCGATGATTTTTTCGGCATAACCCGTGGACATTTCCGGCATAACCCGATGATTTCCCCTGCATAACCCGTGGACCTTTTCCGGCATAACCCGTGGACCTTTCCGGCATAACCCGATGACTTTTCCAGCATAACGTGAACCCTTTCCGGCATAACCCGATGATTTTTCCAGCATAACCCGTGGACCTTTTCCGGCATAACCCGATCAATCTCCCCGCATAACCCGTGGACTTTTTTCGGCATAACCCGATGGTTCTCCCGCCATAAACCGTGGACCTTTCCCGCATAACCCGATGACTTTTCCGGCATAATCCGTGGACCTTTTCGGCATAACCCGTGGACCTTTCCGGCATAACCCGTTGATTTTCCCAGCATAACCCGTGAACCTTTTTCGGCATAACTCGTGGACCTTTTCGGCATAACCCGATGACTTCCCGGCATAACCCGTGGACCTTTCCGGCATAACCCGATGATTTTTCTGGCATAACCCGTGGACCTTTTCTGGCATAACCCAATGATTCTCCCGGCATAACCCGTGGACCTTTATGGCATAACCCTATGACTTTCCTGGCATAACCCGTGGACCTTTCCGGCATAACCCATGAACCTTTTCCGGTATAACCCGATGATATTCCAGGCATAACCCGTGGACCTTTTCCGGAATAACCCGATGGTTCTCCCGGCATAACCCGTGAACCTTTTCCGGCATAACCCAATGACTTTCCCAGCATAACCCATGGACATTTTAGGGCATAATCCAATGACCACCCCGGTATAACTCGAGGACCCCTCTCTCTTTTACGGCATTACCCGGCCATTTCCCAGCACAACCTGGATTCATTCACAAGGATACACAGTCCTAATCTGATCAGTTAGATATATGTCACAACTAACTCACGAAGTATTCCTAGTGAAAACTGGGGAAGGAAATTTTGTTCGTTTGTTTGTTCCTTTGATGTCTTAAGCAGGTTGATTTCAAAACACATGGCACAAGATGACCAATGGAATGAGTCTCCATCCAAAATAAAGAAATGAAGAAAAGAAAAAAATGAGCTCAAATATTGGAGCAAACAAAGGTGCGGATTGCTTGAAATCTGATTGAAGTCACAAGCTCTATCAATTTTGTTTTACTCAATGCCGCAGAAAGAACCAACACCTACAGCTAACGAGTATCAAGATTCAGATCGGAGTCTGCACCAAGACCTAGCAAAGACTCAAGATCAAGTTTCAAGAGATTTATAGATAAGAATTTTGTAACTCGTAGCTGATAGGCTTACTTAGTCTTTTTAATTTTGATTTTTATGTAATAAACATGACATCAGATCGGAACCTCGATGGAACCTCGCGCGACTCTCAACCTCGGCACTCCATCACCCCATTCACTTCTGAACTACACGTGGCATGATTCCTTTATAGCCAAGGATATGTAGACAGCTCAAATACCAGAGCTCGGTCACATTCTCCTTTCTTCTTTCTTTTGGTCTCCTTAAATAAGGGTCGGGTCAAAAACCTGTCCAGTCTTTCTTTGTCTGAAAACTCTTTGCGTTTCCAGTCAAAGAGGGGCAGCTGTTGACATGTGATTTTTGGCACTTCCCAAGATTTTTTATAGTTTAACGTAAATATTTAATTAAGGCCTAATATAGCTATTTTAATTATTTTGACTCTTTCACTTATTTCGTTACAAAAAGAAAAATTACAAAAAAATATTTATATAAATTTTAGTTTATGTTTTTCTCATAAACTTTGGAAAAAAAAGTACCTTATCTTTATTTCTACATAATTTCGAAAATACGAAAAAAAAAAACAAACAGTTTCATTAATATTTTTTAGTCATTTTAAATCTTCATAAATACAAAAAATAGTACTTTATATTTTATCTTTATATAAAAACGGGAAGTACAAAAATAGTTTCATTAATATTTTGTAGTTATTTTTATCTTGAAAATACAAAAAAATATTTTTGTTTTAATTGTCAGTCCTATTTTAATAGTTATCTTGTTTAAGTGGGATTAATTAAATAAGACATGTTTTTATTCGCGGTTGTGGGGAAATAATAACATTTGGATTCAAAAGATCCAGTTTTAGGCGTAATTTTCGGACCTAGCCCAAAATATTTTTAGTCGAGACACACATGAAAACACACGCCAACACATGCCAACACATGCTAGCACATGAACACACACTCTCTACACTTTACAAATCATACTCCACAAACACACATAAACAACACAATAAGAGGGGATGAAAAACAAGAAAAGCGACAACGATGAACTCCATTTTCGGATCCCAAAAATAGCCATAAAATCCCCTTAAATCCATCACCAAAGGGCAGTGAAAGAGAGGATAACAAATTAGTCTCTAGAGCTAAATAGGGGTCAGTATACACTCTGCATACACCTGATATATAGTACATATACATGGGGTATACACGATTTATATTCGGCATACAAAAGATATACAGTGGCAAAAAGGAGAAACCAAAAAAACGACCTCCAGCAACAAACCAGTGACGACGACAAACCATACATACACCTTCTGTTTGTTGCCAAATTTCTAGCGAGATAGATATCCGTTGAGTTCCGTCGAGGGTGCCGGTTCGAGTTCCATCAAGGTGGTCGCTGACCATTTTTTCGGCGAGTTCGAGCTTGAAACTCGACGTTACTGTAAATGTTTGCTTGAAGTTGTGTTGATGTATGGTTGTAATCGTTGGTTCATTCAATCCGTATAAACTACAGGTTCATTTTCTCTAATCCTAGCATTTTGATATTATGTTGTATTTTGCTAAGATGAGTGTTGTTTTATATGTATTTATGTTTGTGAATCCAAAAATGTTAGTATTCATTATAAATTAATTGTTATTATAGTATTCACATGTAGGATGTACATTTGTATGATGCCTAGAAAAAAAAGAGGAAAATAATCATATTGAATTAGTCACCTAATTGATGTCGCTACTGCTGCTTTTAGTTCAAAGGGAGAGAAAGAAGGTTAATACAATAGTTGGTTGTTTTGTCCATTTGGTTGTCTAATTTAGGATTAATAATAATTCAAGAATATCCGTAGTTTACTTTAGGTTTTTTCTTTCAAATAATAAAATGAGACGAGCCTCGCTAAATAAAATGCGAACTGCGGGGCCTTCAATAACAATGATCACTTTCTTAAAAATTAACCAAAGCGGTAAAAGATTTAAAATTGCACTATAGTGTTGCAAATGTATTAAAATAAGATATTTAACCATTATAACAATTTAAGCGACCATGCTAGAACCACGGGATCCGGGGGTGCCTAACACATTCCCTCGGGTCAACATCATTCCTTACTTAGAAGTTTTGGCTCACAGACTTCATTTGGAAAGTCAAAAATTTATCGATTTGGGATTCAAGATAAACCGGTGACTTGGGACACCAAAATCCAAACCTTTCCCAAGTGGTGACTCTGAAATAAATAAATAATCTCATTTATAATATTGTCACTTAAATTGAAAAAACTTCCTTGTGCATCTTATCCTCCGGCGTAGGCGCACAAAAAGGAGGTGTGACAGCGGGTCAACGTAACAAAAAGCTCCTCAAGGATGTGGAATGTGAGGTGGACCCATAATTTGAAAGTGATGGGGCACATGAGCGAACTGCTCAACTAATGCCTCCCATTAGAATTTTGATCTTAAGGAGTCCCAGCAAAATATATTTAACATATATCTACTTATATATTTAAATTTTTTTTTTAAGTTAACGAGGTATGGTGACCCCTTTTCTCCAAGCATAGGTCCACCTCTGGGAACGTTCAATCCCTGCGCTCTACCTATGTGAAGAGGGAGGAAGTAAAAGTAACATACATAAAAGAGCGCGCATTGAGGATAGAGGGAAATACTAAATAATTATATATACGGAGTTCCTGGACATTCCTTTTTCTCTTGTTTATTCATCTTCTTTTTCTTTCCAGTTATACACATGACCACAACTGATATTTATAGTTTCCTAATTCAAATTGAAAATTTTGTCAACTTTCCAGTTATGGATTAACCACTCTAAGTTTACACTGTTCTCGTTTAGTGTATATGTTCATCAACCGAGAGTGGTTACAACTATTTCACTACCTCCCTACATCAGAGCCTAAGAAAGAGATGCAGCTACTCTTGACAGAGTAAACTAAACATCTAGAAATATCATACCAATCAAAAAAAAAAATAAATCATATTTAGACAATAGAAGTAGACTCATCTAAGATGCACTAATATATCAACAAACCTAGATTATCACTTGCTCAACCAACTTATCAAGCTGACATCAAAGTGTTCTTTAAGCCTGTACAGTTGATTGAATACCCCAACAAGAAAAAGAGAAATATATGCAAGCTATGTCCCAAATCCTTTCTTGGATCCTTGCATTTTCTAATTCAGTCATACCACCCATGCTTGACAGTGGTCCCCTAACCTATTTGTTTAGTTCAACGCCATAGCCCATTCTCAGCTTGTTTTCCATGAGAACAGCTTGTTGTGGAGTGAGTGCCCCAATGCAAAGTTGCTGACTGATTGCTGTTTAACCAAAAAATATGATTTGGTCAAAGCGTGAATTTAAAGAAAGAAATCGGGTTACTGATAATCAAAGAGATCGAGATATAATAGGCTTTCAAAGAATAAGAATAAAGCAATAAGAAGTTCATAATTCACTATGATGTAGATGATATTTCGTATGTTTACAAATGATAAAACCTCTTCCTTTTTTAGATAATAAGGAGTAACGGCTCAATCTAAATAATAAAGACCATTTAATGAGACGTTATACCATCATTACTATTAAATTTTGATTCTGTAACGTATCAGGCATTTAATAATAAATTTAGACTACTTTTTGTCGTCAGATTCTTGTCTTCAGTGCCCTTTTTATCCATTGGCTTTAAATGGTTTTGAACATATACGAGACTCGTATCTAAGACTCTCTCTTGTGTCTGTTTACTTTCCTCTTCTTGTATATATTTTTCTCCGTACCTCTTAGTCATTTATTAGTCTTTGACGATTTGACCAGTCCAGGTGTCATGCAATATCATCTTTGATTCAAATTCAATTTTTTCCGAATACAGATAGTCCCCCCACTTCTTATTTATTTATCAATTAAATAATTGGAAAGTGGATCTTCATAAAAGAGAATTTTTGTCACAATTAATGCGTATGACAGTGTTGACGTCTCATCTGTCGTTCAAATTTAATGTTCCATACACGTGTCACCTTCTGATTGGATCTGCAGTTTTTACCCACTTTTCTAGGATTATTCAACTTCCTCTTTTCACGAAGTGATAGTTATCTTTAATATAGACTTTCCATCATTACACCTTTTAATTTGACGGTTGCTTCCATAAAACCTTTTAATTCATACTTCCTTTGTCGTCTTCCTCAACAAGCATTCCTTTACTTTCTTTTACTTCTCCTTACTTCAAACTCGCTCAACAATGGCATCACCAAACCCTAACCCCAGAAAGGTTCTAGTTCTTGATCAATTTCCTATTGCCCCTGCTCCGATTAGACATACAAAAGGTAGATGAGGAAGAGTTAGAAGTTCAGGATCTACACGTGGTGGTTCAACTAGTTCTGCTCCTCCTTCTTCAAGTTCTGGTGTCAGAGGTTCCTCTTCTAAAACTCCATCTTTGAAAAGTAAAGAAGTTTCTGATCCTTCTCAAGTACCCACATTTGAAGAGATTTTACCGAGTGATCTATCTTTTGTAAGTGATAGAACATCTCTTCAAAAGCAGATTGCAAAATTAGGGAAGACTAATGCTTACCCCTCTCTTATAACTGAACTCACAATCCCTACTATTGAAAAAGATTGTAATTGGAAAGAGAGTGTCATTTATCAGTTCCTGCCATAAACCAAAGAATTTCTTCCTATAGACATGGGTATTCTTTAGTTTACACTTATCTACTTTAAGATTCAAACCCACCATAGATCTGGTTATCCTTGATTTATGCTGTTTCTTCAACATTTGCTTAGCTCAAATTGGCCCTTTAGTATGGAAGGCTGTAGCTTGTTTGAGGTTTTTGTCTACTAAAGCAAATATCAATTTTACGCTTTCTCATCTCATTCATTTATACCACCCCAGCTTATTGCGTCATGGGATTTTTACCTTAACTGCGAGGAGCAAGAAAGTTTTGTTAAACCCTAAATATGATAAAGACCGTGGGTGGCATCTTCGTTATATTGCTGTTCGTATGTTGGATTTGCTGGGTGAATCAAACATTCTCTTCCCTAAGAAGTGGAACTTTGCACGTAAGTTTCTACTTACTTTCCTGTACCTATTTTTTAGAGATTTTGATTTTCTCCCTAACTTTATCCCTCTTTTGGTTTTTTGTAGTAACAATTGGGAATGTGGAGCCTATCCCTAACTTCCATGGTTTGGTAGATTCGATTTTGAAAATTTCCTCCAAAGAAGATAGAACTTGGAGTTCTATTTCTTCCTTACATTGTTGGAAAGTGAAAACACACGGTATACATCTCTTCTTATATATGTTTTTAGATATATAGGATAAACCCCAATAATGAATTCAAATCAATTTTTTTATCAGTATTTTGTGTAAAAGGAATGACGGCTGATGTTGCTTTAGCTATGCGTGCCTCTGCTAATGCCGCCCTTGATTTGGACAAGGAAAAAGCCTTGATAGGTAAGAGAAAATCTATGGTAGTGGATATTGAGAATGAAGAAGAAAGGTGTACCTCATTGGTATCTAGACCAAGAGTTAGGAGATGCGTCATTATTAAAGAAGAAGTGAGGATACTCGTGCTCACACCTCTCCTGCTCGTACTTCTGCTACCAAACCTGCTCTAATTCATTCCGATGAAGATTCGGTACCTAGAGACACAAGTGAATCTGTTCACCGTTTTTTTAGTGATTTTGAAAGTGGGAAACTTGGCCCTGTTTTTAATGAAATTCCTTTATCTACTTCAATTCCCATCTCTCCTGTTCCTTGTATTCCTCCTTCAACTACGAGTATTTCTTCTCCTATGACGGCCTCTGCTGCTCTTTCATCTACTTCAAATGCTCCTACTCCCGTTCCATCTTTAGCTACCGTGCCTATTCCTTCTGCTCCTGCTTTGACTTCTGTAGCTCATGCTATTTTTACCTATTCCACTAATCATCCTTGCACTATCCCTTCTCCCTCTATCATACATTGAGAGCCTGGCCCCAATAACAGAGGTATGGCTATGAGAAAAGTTACACTTGAAGTACCTTCTACTCATAGCCTTTTGAGGAAGACTGGTGGAGCTGATGTTTGGCTCGAGCCTCTCATTGGAGATGTGAAGAGGAAGAAGATGCAGAGCCACAACTGTTATGCCTTGATGAACGACATAGTTGATTCGACATTGCAGGTAATTTCCTTTAGCTTGATTATTTGCTCTTCCTTGGTGTTAAGTTCTTATTTCTGCGCCTTACGTTCCTTATGTTCATAGGCCAACATGATTGGAACCGATTTAATAGGAAGGATCTCCACTTTAGAGAAGAAGGCACCTGAGTCTATAAAGGCCATTTTTGATGCTGAAAGAATAACTGAGGGAGCATAGTTTGAGGCTCAAAATTGGAAGGAACAATTTGAAAGTGCTCAAGGGAGCTTAAAAGAGTTGCAAGCTTGTAAATCTCAGTTGGAGCAGCAAAATCGTGCTTTATCCAACAGACTTAGGGATTGCCAAGGCCTCCATGAACCAAGTAAAAAGGGATAAAGAGATTTTGCAGAGCTTATTGTCAAAGGATAATGAATAAATCAAAGAACTCAAAGCACTTGTGGAGAAAAAAGAAGAATTTTCTAAGGAGTTAGTGCAGAGTTTGAACCAGGCTCGGGCTGACTTGAAGATTTCTTCAGACAAAGTTCATGCGTTGGAGAGTTCACATGCCAATCTTCAAACTTCCCTTGATTCCCACCTAGCTAAGCAAGAGATAATAAAGAACACCCTTGCTATGTGGGGAAGGGATTATGAAAACTTGGAGAAGGATTACAATTCTCTTGCGGAGAATTTTAACTACGAGGTTAATTGGGCTTTTTTGAAGTCTCGCCGTGATGCTTTGTTGGAGGCTTCGCAAGAAAATTTCAACTTGTGATCTGAGTTAGCCAAAGTCTTAGACACGATTGAGAAGAATAACCAATCTGTTGACATTCCTTCTCCAGAACAGCCAATTGATATTTCCTCTCCAACAATTGAAACTCCTGGGGTTGAAGAACCTTTAAACTTTGAGGCAACTGCTGAAGCATTTGAAGTTGTGATTCCAGTGACCGAGGGTGAAACACAGCCTATGAAAATGGAAATTCCCGTGACTGTTGCTTCCCTCGAGGATGTTCTTCAAGTTCAGCTGAAACTGCTCCTGTTGCTGCTTCCTCAGAAGTTGTTACCGTGACAATTGATGCCTCTGGAAGTGAAGTTTCAACTTCTGAAGTTCCAACTTCTTCAGTGAACAATTAATTTCTTGCTGTTTTCGTTCCTTTTTCTTTGATGATGTAATTTCTTGGTTTTTGGTGAAGTCCCCAGTTTCCATTACGGGGCATTTGTTTTAAAAACAATTATATTCTAATGACTAAGTTTTTCTCGTAGCATTTTATGTTGAGAAGTTTGATTAATACTTCTTTATTCTGGTATGTTTACTTCGTTCTAGACTTTGCGGAATAGTTTTCTATTTACCCTATTCTTGCCTATTTGTCTTTTTAGGACTTAGAGAATATGTTAGCATTTTTATTTTTTGAGAAAATGCTTTTATAATTCCTCTCATGGATTATCGTCATGAGGAAAATAAAAGAGGGCCCTTTTATTTATCGACACTTAATGAATAAGACGTTTCAACTTCATAATGGTGTTATAATACGATGAAAGAAATAGGAATATACATGTTTTCTATGAAATAACCTTTGACAGATTTTCATTCATAAACTTTGACAAGTTTGAGAATTACATGTATTGAAGTACATCTACAACTTTCTCGTAACTGTTTTCTTTCAACAGATTCATAAAATGTACAAGGTTTTTTTTGTAACCTGTTTTTAATACATAATCATGACCCTGCCTTTACATATTAGGAAGGGTTTACTAAGTGACCTCGTTGTTCTAAAAAAGAAATAACACTATGATGAGTGCTTTTGGATTGATACTTGACTTCTCGTAGCTTGATTTGATTTTTAAATCTTGCTCTCTCGTATCTATTCTTTTGCACATACTCGTGTGTATATAGTACATACCCCCAAGTGTTTGAGCGATGAAGTATGAAGCCTCGAAAACTTGTGTGTTTTCTCCCAATATTGGTCCTTTTCCTGAAACAGAAAAATATACGAGACTCGGAGGTGCGATTATAGATGAAGACTGCCTAACCCGTGTGTATTTCCATCAGATAATGTAACCCTAGGCTAGGAATTTAAGAGTATTCCAATTTGCCGTGCAGGCCGTGACTCATCATTTGGAACGATTTAGGGTTTTAGCCTAGCATATAAAATTGCTAGTATAATTTTTACAATTCAAAGAAAAAGATTCTAACATGGTAATACCTAACCGTGGGTACTTCCTTAGAAGTAATATCTTTTTAAATGAACAACATTCCAATGTGAAGGTAAAACCTTGCCATCCATTGTTTCCAACTCGTATGCTCCTTTCCCTGCAATTTCACGAACTCTATAAGGTCCTTCCCACATTGGACTTTGCTTTCTTGAATTAGCTGTCTTCGTAGACTGGAACACTTTTTTAGAACGAAGTCCCCAATTTTTAAGAACTTGAGGCGTGCCTTCCTATTGTAGTATCGATCAATTACTTGCTTTTGATCAGCCATTCTACGATGTCCATTCCCTATTTCATGAAGGGCCATAGAGCTATGACAGGATGTAATAACTCAGCTGGTCTATGCATATTATTGCCATACCTCTGACGTTTGTCACACTTAGATAGGAAGTTATTCGCTTCCTCTTCCATTTTGGGCCAGTAATATCCTGCTCGAATCAATGTCTTTACAAGTGATTTACCTCCCGCATGGTTTCCACAATGTCCCTCGTGTATTTCTCTCATCACATATTCTGTTTAAGAAGGTCCGAGACATTTGGCTAATGGTCCACCAAACATTTTCTGATAAAAATTTCCTTGATATAGGAAGTAACGAGCAACTTTCTTTCTAAGTGCATGAGCCTTCACCTTATCTTCAAGTACGATTCCGTGCTACAAAAAAGATACAATTTTGTTTCTCCAATCCCAAGTTAAGTTATTAAAGTTTACCTCATTTTATTAGAGTCAAGAACGGAGTGGAATAGATGTATGATTGATGCATTTGCATCTTTCGCTATATCTGCTGCAGAAGTGAGATTGGCTAAAGCATCCGCTTCCAAGTTCTCTTTTCTTGGGATTTGTATCACTTTCCAAGTTTGGAACTGTCTCATTAGTTCTCGTACCTTTTCAAGATACTCTTGCATTCGAGTTTCTCTGGCAACATAAGTCCCCAGTATTTGATTTACTACGAGCTTGGAATCACATTTGATTATGATTTGCATGATACCAAGTTCTAATGCTAGCTCTAAACCTGCAATTACAGCTTCATACTCTGCTTCATTATTAGTTACATGGTGACATTTTATAGCTTGTCTAACTGTTTCACCCGTAGGTGGTATAAGAAAAATTCCTAAACCTGCCCCTTTATGTTAGATGAACCATCAGTAAATAATATTCGAGCCCCTGGATTAGCACAATTAAAACTTGTAACTCTTTTTCTGCTTCTAGATGCATTCCTTGACTAAAGTCAGCTACTAAATCAGCGAGTACTTGGGATTTAATAGAAGTTCGAGGTTGGTAAATTATTTCATATTCGCTTAATTCTATAGCCCATTTTTCTAATCTTCCTGATAGTTCATGTTTATGCAAAATATTTTGTACTGGAAAAGCAGTAACAATAACAACCGGATGACACTGAAAATAAGGCCTTAATTTTCTAGATGCCATTAGGAGAGCTAATTGTCACGGGATGAGTATTTTGCGCAGCTAACCAGTGCGACACTTAGACAACTTTGCCGAATGTTGCTAAGTAAGACTATAGCCTCTCGAACTAGAGAAGAAAGCAATTGAGCCAAATGAGAAACTTGTATTGCACTTAAGAGAGAATTACAATGCTTGAGTTGCTTGTTGTAGTATTTTCTTCTTGTTGTGCAAATGCCAAATGCCATCCCATATTTATAGGGGAGGTTTGCCAAGCTCTAGAGAGTCTAGAGAGTTCTATCACTTTCTAATATGTACATGTGCTGGAATTCTATGGAGAATTCAAGAGAGTCTAGAGAGTTCTATCACTTTCTAGCTATGTACATGTGCTGGAATTCTATGGAGAATTCTAGAGTATTTACAAGCTCAAATGGGCTAGAGTTGTCTAGAATGTTCCGGAATTGGGCCAAGCTAGAACTCTTGGCCTTGTGTTGGCTCACAAGCCCAAGATTGTGGGCGATTGGGCTATCAAATTGGGCGGCCTGCAACATCCTCCCCCAACTAAGCTTGCGGCGTCCTCGTCGCGCTCTCGTGCTTGAAATTCTGGATGTGCTCAGCGAATTGCCACAAATCTTCTTCTCGTTCCCATGTAGATTCGCTCTCGGGAAGGTTTTTCCACTTTACCAAGTACTCGTTATGTGCTGGCACGCCCCTTCTCGAAACCACGCGATCCCCAATGATGTAGTCCACATCTTTGTCGAATGCGGTGACAACGGAGGTTGGTGCACGCCTCGATTTTCTGCGACTTGGGTCTCCCATGTCTTCGTGATATGGCTTGAGAAGACTCACATGGAAGACCGGATGGATCTTGAGTCTTGGCGGAAGCTGGAGTTGATACGAGACATTGCCCACACGTCTATCAACTTGGAAGGGTCCCTCGTACCGTCTCACTAGCCCCTTGTGGTCTTTCCGTAATGTCTTGAATTGTTGGGGTAGGAGCTTGATCATGACTTGATCACCTTCCTTGTACTCAACATACCGTCTCCTTGTATCCGCCCATTTCTTCATTTTTCTTGCGGCTTTGTCGAGGTAGGCTCGCGTGATGTCCGCTTCCTCATGCCATTCGCGGGCGAGCTTATGTGCCCCAGGGCTTTTTCCTTCATAAGTCGAGGTTATGGAATTGGGGGTCATGGGCTTGAATCCCATGATGATCTCGAATGGACTCTTGCCCGTAGCCTCACTTCGCTGCAAATTATAAGAAAATTGGGCGATGTCGAGTAACTTCACCCAATCCCGCTGATGAGCGCTCACATAATGCCTCAAATACATCTCAAGAAGGCCATTAATGCGCTCGGTTTTCCCATCCGTTTGCGGGTGGAAGCTTGTCGAGAACTTGAGATCGGTCCCCAACATCTTGAAGAGTTCTGTCCAAAAGCGTCCAGTGAACCGAGGATCTCGGTCGCTCACAATGCTCCTTGGAACTCCCCAAAGCTTCACAATGTGTTTGACGAATAGGCGGGATGTCTCGTCCACTTTGCAATCGGCGGGTGCAGCGATAAATGTGGCATACTTGCTGTATCGGTCGACAATGACCATGATGCTTCCGCAACCTTCAGACTTGGGCAGTGATGTGACGAAGTCCATGGAGATACTCTCCCATGGTCTTGTTGCTAGTGGTAGCGGCTCCAATGGTCCCGCTGGACGTTCATGATCTACCTTGTCTTGTTAGCACACAAGACAAGTTCGCACATATGCCTCGATGTTGTCCCTCATGTGCAGCCAAAAATACGAGGCTTGGGCTAGTGCGATGGTGCGCTCGATTCCTGCGTGACCAGCCCACTTGGAGTCGTGGCACTCCTTGATAACTTCTCTTCATAAATTTCCCCACCTTGGCACAAACAGCCGATCTCCCTTGGTGAGGAGGATGCCTTCCTCTTGCCAAAAACGCCTTGTCTTTCCCTCGAGCGCCTTCTCCAGTAAATTCTTTGCTAGCCGATCCTGTCAGAGGCCTTCCTTGATGCGTGAGACAAGGTCGGACTTCGGTTGGCTCATGCTAAGTGTTTCCAACTATGCCTTGCGGCTTAGAGTGTCCGCAACGACATTGGCTTTCCCCGACTTGTACTCGAGCCGATAATCAAATTCCGCAAGGAAATCTTGCCACCGTGCTTGCTTCGAACTCAACTTCTTTTGTGTTTGAAAGTAGCTTGTTGCTATGTTATCCGTCATGATCGTGAAGTGTGAGCCAAGCAAGTAATGTCGCCACACTAATAGGCAATGGATGATGGCTGTCATCTCCTTTTCATGCACCGTGAAGCGGCGTTCCGTATTATTTAGCTTTCGACTCTCGAATGCTATAGGGTGGCCATCTTGCATGAGGACTCCTCCTGTGGCGAAATCTGAGGCATCTGTTTGGACTTCGAAGGGCTTCGTGTGGTCCGGAAGTGCGAGGACGGGTTCCTCCGAAATTGCCTTCTTTAGTTCTTCAAATGCGCGTTGGCACTTTTTGGACCAATGCCACGCTCTTAATTTCTTAAGCATATCAGTCAAGGGTGTCGCCTTAATAGCCCTTGATGAAGCGGAGGTAGTAATTCACCATCGCAAGGAATGAGCGAAGCTCGAGCACTTTCGAGGGAGGTTCCCATTCAAGGATGGACTTTACTTTCGTGTTCTCCATCATAGTCTTCCCACTCGCAATGTTGTTGGCAAGGAACTCCACTTCCTGTTGGGAAAACGAGCATTTCTCTAGCTTGAGGAAGAGCTCGTTGTCTCGGAGTACTTGGAGGACTTGTTGCAAATGTTGAGCATGATCCTCGAGTGTGGTGCTATACACCACTATGTCGTCCAAGTACACGACTACGAAGCGGTCGAGAAATGGTTGGAGTACCTTGTTCATAAGCGTGTAGAATGTGGCGGGTGCATTAGTAAGTCGAAAAGGCATCACAAGGAACTCGAAAGACCCATACCTTTTAGTGCACGCGGTCTTCGGTTCATCGCCCTTGGCGATGAGCACTTGGTAGTAACCGGAGCGTAAGTCGAGTTTGGTGAAGTACCGCGCTTTGACAAGCTGGTCGAACAAGTCCGCAATCAATGGAATCGGATACTTGTTCTTGATGGTGATCTTGTTGAGCGCTCTATAGTTGATGCACATCCGCAACGATCCATCCTTTTTCTTTTGAAAGAGGACTGGTGCACCGAATGGGGCCTTTGAGGGACGGATGTATCCCGCATCCAGCAAATCTTTGAGTTGTCTCCGCAACTCCTCAAGTTCGGGTGGCGGCATGGCGCCATGCGGTAGGGCGCCAAGGCTGGTGGCTTCGCGCCTTTTTCCAGCTCGATCGCATGATCTACTTCTCGCTGAGGTGGGAGCTTCTTCAAATGTTCTGGCGGCATCACATCCTTGTACTCATTAAGGATGGCTTGAATTTGTGGAGGGACTTGGCTTGGAGACATTTCGCTATTTCCTTCCTCGTTTAGTTCCCGAATGGAGACCAAGAAGCTTGGGTCCTTCTTGAAAGCCCTTTTGAATTGCATGGCGGAGAGTGTCTTCTCCTCGGACTTGCCTATCTCCGCGGGTACCATGCATGCCTTGCTCCCGTCAAGTATGCTTAGGGAGTTTGTAGCGGGCAGCGGGAAGGCATGGACTTGATTGAAGAATTCCATGCCAAGGACCATCTTAAAGTCATCCATGGGTACAATAGAGAAATCGAGCTTTCCACTCCATGTTCCGAGTGTTAAGTGCACGCCTTGTGCAATTCCCGCAATTGGCTTGGCGGGTGAGTTTACCGCCTTCATTGTGCCTCCTTCCTTGGTGGCCTTGAGGCCTAAGCGCTTGGCCTCGTCTATGGACACGAAGTTGTGCGTCGCTCCCGTGTCTAGCAGTGCGCGAATGGACTGGCCATTTATCTTTGCGCTTACATACATGAGCCCTCTTTTGATGAGTGTGGGGTGTTGGTGATTAAGTGCGCCGAGGCGTTGGAGAGAACCTATGTAGAGTTGGGGTTCCTCCGAGGACATTGTGGGGTTGCTATTTAGTTGGGCAGCAAGAGCGTTGAGCGACTTCTTTTCCGGACAGTCGCGTACCCAATGAGGGCCATTGCATATAAAGCATGGGCTTCGCGGTTTCGGTGCCTCCTTCTTGCCCTCCGATTTACCTTGCCCACTCTTGTTGTTAGGCGGCTTTTTCTGCCCCCAATCTTTGCGGCTGTTGCCCTTGTCCTTGCGACTCTCTCCCCTACCTTTGCCTTGGTTGGCCTTTTTGTCATTAGATTGGGTAGAGTATTCGGTGAGCGATTCCGCAACGGCGATGGCGTTGTCATGTGTTTGAACGCCACACCTATCAATCTCGGTCTTGGCCCAATCCTTGAGGCCATCTTGGAAGTAGAAGAGCGAATCCTTGTCGGACATGTCGCTTATCTCCAACATGAGGGTAGTAAACTCATTGATGTAGTCCCGCATACTACCCGATTGTTTGAGACGACGTAAGCGCGCTCGCGCTTCCTTTTCCGCATTGTTTGGGGAGAATTGCTTTCAGAGTTCTTGCTTGAAGTCAGACCAAGTGTCGATGGTGCATATTCCCTTGCCCATCTCGATGGTGCAGCGCCTCTTAGATAAGTGGGTGCAGTGTCCAATTTCGATGCCTCATCTCATACACCAACGACATCTAAGTATTGATCAAGTCCAAATAGGAAGTGGTCCACGATGGTTGCATTTCGCGTGCCATCATAGGTGTCGGGCTTTGGCACGTCAATGCGGTGCGCATCACTTGAGTTGGCGGAAGCTGGACTTGGGGAGAGTGTGCGCTTGTGCCATGCCCAATCCGAGCGGATTTCATCCACTTCCGCGCGGACAGCCCGTAGTTCGTCCTGGACAAAATTACGAAGTTTTAGCAACTCTTCATGAAAGGAACGAAACTCTCCTCGGAGAACGTTCGCTTGTTCTTGGATGAGTGCCTTTGTTGCCACCGTGAACTCGGCATATTCCCCCTCGAGACCATCCACTCGTTCCTCCAATCCCTCGAGGCTTTCTTGAGTGGCGGACAATATATTTTCGAGAGTGTTCACACGAGGCTCCAACGCATCCACAGATGGGGCCTTGGACTTGCTACGAGTCTTGCCTTGGCCTCGTTCTCCGTCACGGCCGCGGTTTGGCTCCGGTGGAACATCTACGCCAACAACACCCTCTTGTGCTATGTTCGAAGTGTTGGTCATTGCTTGTGAGCTAACTTGCGTGTGTGAAAACCTTAGCTCTGATACCACTTGTCACGGGATGAGTATTTTGCGCAGCTAACCCTTGCGGCACTTAGACAACTTTGCCGAATGTTGCTAAGTAAGCCTATAGCCTCTCGAACTAGAGAAGAAAGCAATGGAGCCAAATGAGAAACTTGTATTGCACTTAAGAGAGAATTAAAATGCTTGAGTTGCTTGTTGTAGTATTTTCTTCTTGTTGTGCAAATACCAAATGCCATCCCATATTTATAGGGGAGGCTTGCCAAGCTCTAGAGAGTCTAGAGAGTTCTATCACTTTCTAGCTATGTACATGTGCTGGAATTCTCTTGAGAATTCTAGAGAGTCTAGAGAGTTCTATCACTTTCTAGCTATGTACATGTGCTGGAATTCTATGGAGAATTCTAGAGTATTTACAAGCTCAAATGGGCTAGAGTTGTCTAGAATGTTCCGGAATTGGGCCAAGCTAGCACTCTTGGCCTTGTATTGGCTCACTAGCCCAAGATTGTGGGCGATTGGGCTATCAAATTGGGCGGCGTGCAACATAATGCTAACTTTTCTAATATCGGGTGTCTTGTCTTAGCGTCCAGTAAAGTTTTCCTTACATAATAAATAAGAGATTGCTTACCTTGGTCCTCACAAACTAAAATAACACTTACCTCTACTTCTGATACTTCCAACTAATTGAGTAGCTTCACCCCTTCCTTAGGGTTTTCCAATAGGGGAGGGTTTGACAAATATTCTTTCAAACTTTTTAAGGGCCTGTTGACAATATTCATTCCACTCGAAATGATCTTGTCTTTTTGAGTGCAGAGAAAAATTTGAAGCACTTTTCTGAAGATTTGGAAATAAACCTCCCTAAGACCGTGATTCTCCCTGTCAATCTTTGAACCTCTTTTTTACTGGTAAGAACATCAGGTATTTTTTTAATTGCTTTAATCTGAGAAGGATTTACCTCAATGCCACGGTTAGAAACAAGAAAAGCTAAACATTTACTCAAAGCAACTCCAAATGCACATTTTCACGGTTAAGTTTCATATTGAATTTTCGTAAAATTTCAAATGGAATTGTTAAATGAGAGATATGATCATGATAACGTAAGGTTTTGACGGGCATGTCGTCTACATATACCTCCATAGTTTTTCCTAAATGTTCTTGAAATATCTTAGTGACTAACCTTTGATAGGTTGCACCTGCATTTTTTAGACAAAAGGGCATTACTTTATAACACTAAGTCCCTCGGTATGTGATGAAAGAAGTCTTTTCCTCATCACTGGGGTCCATTTTAATTTGATTGCACCCCGAGTATGCATCTAAAAAACTTAAAAGTTCATGTCATGCGGTTGCATATATCAACTGATCTATATGGGGTAAAGGGAATGAATCTTTTGGACATGCTTTGTTTAGATCAGTATAATCTACACAAACTCTAGCTAACCAATCAGGGTATTTTACCTCGCAAATTGACCCGATTTTCAACAACTTTTAGACCTCGTCCTGGATTACTTGATTCATGAAAGCCCCTTGCTTTCTTTTCTTTTGCTTGATTGGAAAAAAAGATGGGTCTTCATTAAGTTTATGGGTCATCACATCCGGTGGAATACTTGTCATATCAACGTGGGACCAGGAAAAAAGTCTACGTTAGTTTTTAAAAATTCAATTAACGTACCTCACATGTTGGGATTAGATTGGATCCTAGGTAAACGTTTATCTCTGGCCATTGTTCAAATAACACCATAGTCTCGAGTTCCTCTATTGTCGTTCTGATATTCTCATTTTCTTCAGGTTCTTGAGTTACATCAGGTCTTGAATCTAAATCCATTTTTTCATTTGAAGTTTGGTTGCTGATGCCTTCAACTGCTTCCAGTAATTGCTATTTCTCTTTACAGGCGGTACTCGTATCTGTTACTGCGTTGATACTCCTGCCTGTTTGCTGATCCCCTCGAATTTGACATATTTCTCAGGGTGATGGAAATTTGATAACTTGATGTAAGGTTGATGGAACAGCATCCATATCATGGATCCATGGTCTCCCCATAATTATATTATAGGCCATTTCTATATCAACTACCTGAAATTTAGTTTCTTTAATAATACCTGCAACATAAGTCGTTAGAGTTACGTCGCCTTTTGTTTCCACACTTGAATTGTCGAAGCCTGATAAAACATGCGCCTTAGGTATCATTTTATCTTCAGCTTGCATTTCCCGTAGCACTTTTAGCAGAATGATATTCATAGAACTTTCTGGATCAATTAAAACTTATTTTACATCAGTATCATATATAAGTAAGGATATTACCAGTGCATCATTGTGGGGAGTAATCACTCCTTCCGTATCTGCATCATTGAATTTTATGCTCTCATGATGTAAGGTTTGTCGCACTCGTTTGCCGTGTGTAATTGTCATCTTTGAAACCTTATTTGAAGTTGTATATGTTACTCTAAAAATATCCTCTCCTACATTGATTACATTCACTATTCTCTTAGGTGAGGGTGGTTTTGGTGGCTCCTGCCTGTTATTCATATAAGATTGCTTTCCCTTCTCACTAAACAACTCTCTGAGATATCCTTGCTTCAATAGATGATCTACTTCACTTTGAAGGAATCTGCATTCTGATGTTTTATGTTCGTGATCATTATGAAATTCGCACCAATGGTCTGGATTACGTCTGTTTGGGTTTGACCGCATCTCCTTTGGCCACTGTACCTTATCTCCCATACTTCTTAGAACAACTACGAGCTCGGAATTAGTTATATTAAAACTATGACCAGCAAATCGTGCCAATAAATTCCTATCATAATATCATGGCTCTTCGTTGTTTTGATTGCCTCTGAACCTGGATGAAGACTCGGTTCCCCTGTTTCTTGACCTTTGGTCATAGTGCTGGTTGTTCTGTCTAGATCGCTAATCTTTTCCTCCAAGTCCCATGTATGGATCGTACCTGATTTTACCTGATCTTTTTTCCATTTCAGATCTTCTGGATCTACTCTTTCTTCCCAATGAGGTTGAGACACAGTATCTTCCTCAGTTCTGAGCTTCGTACTGTACCTGTTGTAAACATCGTTCCAAGTAGAGGATTTTCTTAAGCCTCCTTGTGGCTTCTGAACTTTTGTCATTCAAATTACTTGCGAAGGCTATTGCTGCCCAATTATCCGGTACACGGGGTAGCATTACTCTCTGACGTTGGAATCTATCAACAAAATCTCTGAGCAATTCAGAGTTCCCTTGCTTGATTTTAAAGAAATACTCCATTCTTTTTTCAACTTTTTGAGCTCCCTAATGTGCTTTAATAAAAGAATCTGCAAGCTCAGCAAAAGAATTTATAGAATTTTCAGGTAAAAGAGAATGCCATGTTAATGCACCCTTGTTGAGTGTCTCCCCAAATTTATTGACCAATACTGATTCAATCTCTTATTTAGTCAAATCATTGCCTTTCACTCCTGTGGTAAATGCAGTTACGTGGTCACATGGGTTCGTTGTTCCATCATATTTTGGGATGTCAGGCATTTTCAATTTCTTTGGAATTGGTAGGGGAACGACATTTGGTTTCAAAGGTTGCTGCGAGTATTTATCCACATCCACGCCTTTTGTCATAGGTGGAACTCCAGGGATTTGCTCTATACGCTCGTTCTGCTCCTTGAGTTGTTTCTGCAAGGTTAATACAAAATTTTGAAGATGAGAATTACCTGCATTACCTGGTTCTCCTTCTTGTGAGTCACTGGGAGTTGCTGCATTGCCAGAATTAACTAGATCAGAGCGGGGGTTTTCCAATGTGTTGTTGTTAGGCGTTGCTAGTGCAACAGACAATCGATTAACTAAAGCTTGCAAGGCTTTTTCAATTCGTGCGTTGATTTTTTTTTTAAAGTTCAGCTCTTGTTTCAGCTCCTCCATCAACATGTTCAGACATATCATTAGGAGTTCCTTCTCGAGATCCACCTGGAGAAGCTTGAGGGATAGCATTGTTGAGTTCATCATCATCCACTTGATGGATCTGATTTTCCTGGTTGTTGTTGTCATTGTTGTTTGACATGTTGGCAATAGGTTGAATGTTATCTTAGAAATAATGGATTATCAGATTCCCGGTAATGGAACCAATTTATTTAACTAAAAAATATAATTTGGTCAAAGCGTGAATTTTGAGGAAAGAAATCGGGTTACTGATAATCAAAGAGACCGAGATATAATAGGCTTTTAAAGAATAAGAATAAAGAAATAAGAAGTTCGTATTTCACAATGATGTAGATTATATTTCGTATGTTTATAAATGATAAAACCTCCTCCTTTTATAGCTAATAAGGAGTAACGGCTCAATCTAAATAATAAAAACAATTTAATGAGACCTATTACAATCATTACGATTAAATGTTGATTATGTAATATATCAGGCATTTAATAATGGATTTAGACTACGTTTTCTCATCAGATTCTTGTCTTCAGTGCCCTTTTTATCTGTTGGCTTGAAATGACTTTGAACCGATACGAGACTCGTATCTAAGACTCCCCCTCGTATCTATTTACTTTCCTCTTCCTGTATCTATTGTTCTCTGTACCTCTTAATCATTTATTACTCTTTGACTATTTGACCAGTCCACATGTCATGCCACATCATCTTTGATTCAAATTTAATTTTTCCCAATACAATTGCATTACTAATATTTGAAGTCTGGCTCAACTTTGATGGCTTTTGAGCTATTTTTCCCATGTCTGGAATAGATTGGATTACTAATATTTTGCTCCTCTAACACCTCCCATGCCAATAACATTACCAAGATCACCCGGTGCATCCATGTTGTTGTTAATGCTGCCTATAACTCATTTCCATGACCCATCATCATTTTCCTCTTCTTCTTGTATGGGTCAGAATATGACTCCGTGATAATTAATGGAACTAATATATCTTGAGTTAATAAGTGGTATGACCACTTATTAATCACAATACCCGATTATCATCTGGCTCGACCAACCAAGCTACGGTTCGCCCGCCATCATAAGGACGAGACCTCGACGTGATTACGACCATCCATCGCCAGCTCACACAACTTGCAACAATAAATACTAAGAGAAGTAACTATAAAAAAGGGGGCATCTTCTTCTTCTTCATCACTATTCCCAAAATAACGGGAATACCGATGTAAGACTCTTAACCTCTCCACGGAGAGGCAGACCAAATCAATATTATCAATAAAAGCTTTTTATACATTTCCCCTAAAGGCATAAACTCTTGGTTTTTCTTCTTTCTCTTGGTCCCTTGATTTATTACGATCTGCTATGATTGACCCTTGATTTATTTTGATTGTTTTATGCTTATAAAGTGTATGATAACTTTGAGCTAAACAATTTGGCACCGTTTGTGGGGATTTCATTGAAGAATCCCGTAGTTATTCAACAGACCAAAAGGAAAGAAACGCTAAAGAAAAGCCCAGTTCAAACAAGCTAAAGCGGTATACAAGACAAAGAAACTCGAAGATCTCGAATTGAGACCTAACTCCCCTATCACCCTTCTCTCGGATAGTGCAAGCAAGAAGAAGTAGTAGCCCCCCCGAGGGAGGATCTGTGTAAGTCATCTCCCGTATCCCTGATACGGGACCCAATCAGAAATCGGCATGAAGGCACCTCGAATCGAGAGTCACCTCAGGCCACCCTACGTTCCCCGATTGGGAAGATGGTGCATGAGCTTCTCAAGATCTCGAATCAAAACAGAGTTTCAGCGCCCAAACACTAACATAACAAGATCCAGGCTATGTGCCTCCGCCGATAAGAATCAACTACGGTTGAACTAGGACTCAAGCCATGCACCTTCGCCATACAAAAATACCAAGTTCAACTACGATTAAACCAGGCCTCAGGCTATGCGCCTTCACCATCAAACATTACAAGTTCAACTACAATTTGAACTGGGACTCAGGCCACGCGCCTTCACCAACAAATATTACAAGTTCAACTATGGTACTGGGACTCAAGCCATGCACCTTCGCCACAAAAAATGCCAAGTTCAACTACGGTTGAACCAGGCTTCAGGCCACGCGCCTTCGCCAACAAAAATTACAAGTTCAACTACGATTGATCTGCGACTCAGGCTATGCGCCTTCACCATAAAATAATGCCAAGTTCAACTACGGTTGAACCAGGCCTCAGGCTACGTGCCTTCGCCAACAAAAATTACAAGTTCAACTAAGTTTGAACTGGGACTCAGGCCATGCGCCTTCGTCATAAAAAACTCCAAGTTCAAATTCGGCTGAACCAGGCCTTAGGCTATGCGCCTTCGCCAACAAAAATTACAAGTTCAACTATAGTTGAACTGGGACTCAAGCCATGCGCCTTCGTCATAAAAAATAAAGAGTTCAACTACGGTTTAACATGGCCTCACGCTATACACCTTCGCCGTCAAACATTACAAGTTCAACTACTAGTTGTACTGGGCTCAGGCTACACAACTTTGCCAACAAAAATTACAAGTTCAACAACGGTTGAACTGAGACTCAGGCCATGCGCCTTCGACATCAAAAATGCCAAGTTCAACTACGGTGGAACCAGGCCTCAGGCTATGCGCCTTCGCCATCAAACATTACAAGTTCAACTACAAGTTGAACTGGGACTCAGGCCACGACCTTCGCCAACAAAAATTACAAGTTCAACTACGTTGAACTAGGACTCAGTCCATGCACCTTTGCCAACAAAAATGCCAAGTTCAACTACTATTGAACCAGGCCTTAGGCTACGCGCCTTCTCCAACAAAAATTACAAGTTCAACTATGGTTTAACTGGGACTCAGTCCATATGCCTTCGCCATCAAAAACTCCAAGATCAACTAAGGCTGAACCAGGCCTCAGGATATGCGCCTTCGCCATCAAACATTACAAGTTCAACTACAAGTTGAACTGGGACCCAGGCTATGCGCCTTCGCCGTCGAAAATTAGACGTTCAACTATGGTTGAACCAAGACAGCCTATGCGCCTTCGCCATCAAAAACTCAAAGTTCAACTACAAGTTGAACTGGGACTCAGGCTATGTGTATTCACCATAAATAAGAGTTCAGCTACGAATTGAACCAAGACTCACGCCACGCACCTTCTTCAACAATCCAACAAGTTCAACTTCGCTTGAGCTACGAGGCTAGACGCCTCTGCCCTTGAATCTTACGAATCAGGCCAAATTCCTTTCTCGTCGAACTCGAAAAAACCTGACCCATGATAAATAGGGGCGCAAGTCCAGCACCTTCTCCATTAGAGTAAGTACTCCCAACTTGAGCTACGATTGGGTCCACGTAAAGATCGGCTCAGTCAAACTACAAGGCCGCGTTTGTTATCATCATGGCCAGTAGTTCGATTGTGCCCGAACTGGGACTAAGGCTAAGTGCCGCTATCGCAAATTAACAGCTACAACTCTCCCACAATGAGTCCAAGAAGTAAGACCGTTAACAACCGAAAGTCAACACGCCTACCAAATTCATACTCTAAGGCAAATCACCCTTGAGCACATTGAAAAATCTAAAGGAAAAGAAGGGAAAACACAAAATAAGCACAAGACAAGCAATGGAAAAAGTAATCTTATATATATATATATATTTACAAATCATGTGTGGGAAACGCCCACTTACACTCGGCCAAGGTTGATTAGTAGGATGAATAGAAAAAAGAAAAATCGAAAGATATCCAAATTCCAAATGGCGAACAAAAGAAAAACAAATCAAAGATTTTCACTCGGCGTCATCCCCGCCACCATCACCACCATCATCAACCCTCGACGTTGCTGGGTCGAAACCATAGTCAATACGGGCTTCAGGAACCTGCCGACGAGCTGCCTCAAAAGCAGCTTCGAGCACGATGTCGGCCTCCAATAAGCTCTTATATACATCATGTTGGGCCTCGACAACGTCCAGAGCTCACAAGCCTTGTTGGAAGAGCCGGCCTTGTCCCTTAGGCGCTGATTCTCCCCCTCTAAGGCCGGGATCCGATCCCCCATGGCTTGGACGTCCCGTTCATAAACACCAATGCAGTCCTCTAGCCTTACATCTCTACACGCCGCGACAACTCTCTCCATGGTCCGCTTCCTATCATGGATGCAGATCGCCGCCTCCAACACCGCAGCACTCGATGAGGCATCCCTTGCTTGTAGCCTCAAAGTGGGCGACCTCATTCTTCAAAGCTACCACCTTCCCGTTCAAGGTCGCAGAAGCCTCCGCCGCCGTAGCCTGATTCTTGCGCTCCCTCTCAGCTGCAGCCCTATTTTCGGCTTCGAGCTCCCCATCTCTTTAATGAAGCTGCTCCTTGAGGGCACGTACCATGTCAAGTGTCTGCTACATTTGTAGCTCTCACCTCGCTAGTTCCTCGACCAAGGCCCAGTTACGGGGGCTGTTCCTCAGGCGCTCACGCATCTCACAACGCCAATCTTGGAAATGACAGTACTTCTCCAACATCCGAAAAAAAATTCCTCTGCGGTTGTTGGCTCGACGAATGCCCTCCACCTCCAAAAGATAAGATTGGAAAGCCAAGACAATGGTCAAAGTAAAAATAAACTAAGTCAAGAAGAAAGCAGAAAGAAGGTCATCATAAGTATCCTCAGGACCATCCCGACCACCTCGTCCATCAATCCGACGTCCGTAACGTCCCTCAACGATGTACTTTCTTCCTCCGAGCATAATACCTCAAACAACGGTACCAAGTTGTTCCCTTGGAGAAATAAGTTCTGCTCCGTGGGAAAATTGATGTAGCGAAGTCGCCCCTCCGCATGTACCTTTGAGCTGGTAAAGCCTTCATGGAACGAACAGACGTCTTTCGGGTCCAAGTCGGACTCAGACTCGTATTCTCCTCTTGCAGCGCCTCTTCCTTCTTCTCCCACAGCCGCCGAAGGAGCGCTCGATTCTCCAATAAAAGCAGCCGCTGAGGAAGTATATCCCATCTCAATGACTGGAACAA
Source organism: Nicotiana benthamiana (assembly GCA_034376525.1). Lineage (NCBI taxonomy): Eukaryota > Viridiplantae > Streptophyta > Magnoliopsida > Solanales > Solanaceae > Nicotiana > Nicotiana benthamiana. The sequence continues at coordinate 30,627,997 of CM067328.1, forward strand.
TCACTTGAGTCGCCGAAACGACGGTATCATCATGGCCTGAGCCAACCAAGGCAACCCCCACTGTTTGTCCGTCCTCAAGGGCGGGCCCCGCGACCTCATTCCCCTCCGTATCCGATGGGGGAGAGTCCAAATTGATCACCACGGGAGGAGCCGACATGAATGTGATCATCTGCCTAACCAGCGACCTTTCCTCTTCATTCTCCGCCTCATTTTAGGGCGACTCCGCCCTAGGACGCACCATCCCTGATAGCTCTTTGGTCCGAAGTACAGTCTGTGTTGGGGAAGGTATTGCTGAAGATTCAACCGATGACACCCTTGGTACTGGGTACGGTACCGGTGCTGCAAGATGAGAAGTCGCACCCGGCCTACGGAGGGCTAGTTGAGAAGCCCTGACAGTGTGCCCTCCCTGATCACAAAAACACACCAAGTCAGTAAACAGAGTTGGAAACAAGAACGAAATGGAAGGAGAAGTCAAATCCTCACCAATTGTAGGCCTACGGCCATGCCTGTCCCAGAACGATGGCCACGTGCATATTCCCGCTGCATGTGGAAGAACGACCTCGACCACTCACGTATTCCAGGCAGTGGAGCCGGCGACGATCTGTCGGCTACAAAATCAGCACAAATTAATGCTTACGAGCACGAGATGTAAGGAAGAGTAAAAAAGGAAAATTTGACGATTAACGAAAGCTTACGCGCATGGTTCCAAGACTTTGGGAACCCAGGCAGGGACCAAATGATTGGTTTTGATATAGAAGAAGAGATCGAAAGGGCGAGGGTCGACCACATCGTCCAATTCCGTGTCCAGGCCCCTCGATCTGCTAGGAATCGCCCGAATCATCGTGCCGCGGGTCCTCTGTAGGGCGTAAAGGCTAAGTACGTGTTGTATTTTGACCTCCCTAATGGCCAACTCCGCGTACTTGATGAACATAAAAAGTAGCTTATAGAGAGAAGGAGTAAGCTGGCTAGAGCATACCCCATAATAACGGCAAAAGTATACTACTAACATCGAAGCGGGAGCCTAAATCCCAACTTAAAGGTATATGCATAGAAGACGCAATATTTTCTACGGTCAATGTGGACCCTCTCCTTGCTTCTAGCGAGAACAGTGTTAGCATAGCCGTCGATGCCCCATTGTTCTCAAAGTTGGGCCATTCCATCTTCCCCAATTAAACGGGCTTCATCCACTGGATCTTCTCGAACATCGGCGATGAAGTCAGTCGCCAGACCCCCAGGCAGAGATAGAATCTCGTCAACCAATGGAGCCTCTTCGTTATCCACCGGTTCTACATCTCTTACCACTGGAGATAGACCTTCAACCACTGGTGGGTTAATTGGAAGATTCGTCGTAGAAATAATTTGGGAATAAGCACTCGCCATTGTTGATTAAAAAATGAGAAAAGAGCGAGATTTGATGGAAATGATGAGGATTGTAACAAGCGAAGAACAAAGAAGATAATAAACTGACAATAGAAAGAGAGCTCTTTCACAAATATTACTCAAACAAATAATGAAAAGGTGAGAAGTAAATACCTCAACCTATTATTTATAGGCAACAAATGTGGCTTTCACGAATTCCAATAGCCATCATTAACTACATGTCCAACTGTAAAACGGTTCAGTTTCAAAGAAACATGCATCATTATGACAGGCTCCATGGAGCGGCTTTTCAGTTACCAATCAGCATTTCATCTTTGAAATGGTTGAAACGACTTGTGAACGCTAGGAGAAAGTCCTGTGCACCTTCGAAACTTTTGACATAGCCAAACGAATATCGAGCGTTCCCGTACTCACCGCGGTCGCGCAATATGCGACTCATCCGCCGAGGGCGACGATTCTACCTTCAAACAAACAAAATTCAAACGCCATAGGCACAATACACCGAGGTAATATCAACACCCCACAAGGCTAGAGGCCGTCGCTAAAAAATATCACCGCCTCAGCCAAAACATTATTCAATCCACAACATTAAGGCTATGGCCATCTCCAGCGTGTAAATGGCTAAAGACGTCCACAGTATCAAGGCTATGACCATCTCCAATACGTAAACGGCTTAGGCCGTCCACAGTATTAAGGCTATGGATATCTCCAATATGTAAACAGCTAAGGCCCTCCACAGTATCAAGGCTATGGCCATCTCTAGCGTGTAAACGGCTAAGGCCGTCCACAATATTAAGGCTACGGCCGTCTTCGATGCGTGAGCAGCCAAATCCATCGACACAAAATGGCTAAGGCGATCTATTTCAATGGTGTAATCTACCATACATAAATGGCTATGACCATTTTGGCAACGACCGAAGCTGCATTCGGTGAAGTCCGCTCATCGAGATAGGCCATGACACGACCTCAATAAACGGTGGGACTAACTGTATGGGTCAGAATATGACCCCGTGATAATTAAAAGAACTAATTATATCTTGAGTTAATTCTTGGTTAATAAATGGTATGACCACTTATTAATCACAATACCTGATTATCATCCGGCTCTACCAACCAGGCTACTGCCTGCCTGCCATCATAAGGATGGGACCTCGACGTGGTTACGACCATGCATCGTCAGCTCATATAGCTTGAAGTTATAAATACTAAGAGAAGTAACCCTAAAAAGGGGCTGCTTCTTCTTCTTCATTACTATTCCCAAAAAAGGGGAACACCATTGTAAGGCTTTGAACCTCTCCATGGAGAGGCAGACAAAATCAATATTATCAATAAAAGCTCTTTATTCATTTGCGCTAATGGCATAAGCTCTTTATTTTCACTTCTTTCTCTTGGTCCCTTGATTTATTACGATCTGCTATGATTGACCCTTGATTTATTTTGATTGTTTTATACTAATAAAGTGTAGGATAACTTTGAGCTAAACACTGTTGTTATTGTTGTAGTAACTACTGATGTTGCGATGGAGAGGGTTTAATATCCATGTTATTAGCCAACTACAGATTGGAATTCAAGCTGAGTCTATCAAAAGGAGCCATTAGATTTACAACATGCATGAAGGAGGATATCTGTAACGGTGGATATTGCTGTTGCACTGAAAGATTTTGATTGTGTTGTTGCTGCTGTTGTTCTATCAAATGATTTTTATTATGTTGCTGCCCCTGCTGATGAAGAGGGGCTAAAGGATCATATTGTTGTCTGGTAAGCATTGAAACACCAGGCAGGCATCCCTAAGAAGTCTGTAATGGCTAATCGTTTCCAGGAGGCAGTAGTCTTTGGCCTTGCATGTTCTGGGGTGAATTTACTAGTGCGTCAACACTATTATTCTGGGGTGAATTTATTAATGCATCAACACTGTTAACCAAGACTCATTCAGATTGCTGAATTTCAGTGTCAGAACCAATTGAGGCTGGTGAATTTACTAGTCCATCAACACTGTTAACGAAGACCCTTTCAGATTGTTGCATTTCAGAGACAAAACCAATTGGGGATGTTCCTGTCTTTATAATGTCATCGCTTGAAGCATGATTCATGCAAATCGGTTTTAGTTCGATATGATCCTCCACAAGATACCCTTTATGTATCATCTGCAAACACATAAGAATATAGGCAAAATAAGGGTAGGAAGAATATGCTGATGATTAGCTCTTAAATCTCACACAATTACTTACCAGTGAACGAAATTGCGTTGCTAGAAGTCTGCAAAGTGCTGCAACAAAAAAAGGTATGATATAAGAATCAGAACATTAACAAATAGCTGGAGATTCATTCTATTTGCACAGTTTTTTAATGTTAACTAAAAAACAAATAAGATGACTTTAATAAATTCTACAATGAGCTATCCTCCAATTCTCCTTGTTTCAGATATAGCTTACAAAAATCACCAGCCAATTTGAATCCATTGAGCATCTCAATATGTCAACCTCAGAATTCATCTGAAGTTAACATCATCATGGAAAATTCATACCAGAAAGCTATTCTCCTAAAATATTAGTGTAACGTAGCATAAGGTTTGATAAGCGAATCTCACGGCATCTCGAATATCTGAGATATTCTGATTTATACACCAAAATTCCACTCAAAATAAATCAGCATGCTGATTCTTCTGCTTAATTGAACTGCAATACAAAGATAGCTTGAACTAATACAAGAGCCACATGTACAACCTTTTCTTTATAACCGTGACTATATCCCTAAGGTTTGATAAGATGAGAAGAAATCAACTAGTGTTTTTGCTTCCATTGGGATTTGAACCTAGAACCTCACGGCTCTCAACCCACTTTATTTACTACTAAGCCACACCCTTAAGTGCTATATGTACAATCTTTTCTTAAATAGCTTTGATACAATATTAGAAAGAGGAGCCTGAAAGATGACTAGATATATTTTCCCAAGGAATAGAATGGTGTGGTAGAAAAATGTGAAAAGAGACTTGCAACTTGGAAGAACCAATATTTTTCTCTACGTGGTAGAGTGGTTTTGATGAATTCTCTTTTGGATGCACTTCCAACATATGTCATGTCCTTATTTCCTATTCCAGATAAGGTGAGAAAAAGAGTAGATGCAACAAGAAGGAATTTTATCTAGCGGGCATATAGAGACAAGCAGGGGCTACTCAATACTATTGGGGGCCTAAAGCCAAACTTCAAATGGAGGCCTTAATTTTTTTCTTAAAAAAAAGCTTTCATATATATTTTTTATTTGAAGTTTATTTTGCTTTCCTTTTGAGATGCAAAGGTATGAATAACTATTTTATAATCAATTTCTTCTAAAAATTACTTTTTAACTGACAATATAGCTAATCATTCAACCTCTCTTGAGATTGTGACGACCCATAGGGTAATCACTGTAATTCTTCCTTTCCTTGAATTTCTGAGGCCTTAAAAATCTCTTATTTGGTTTTCTCAATTTGCGTTTGCAGTCCGGGCGCGAAGCAGGAAATTTTTATGTGAAAATATTCAAATTCTGTGTTAAAAACTATGAATTTTGATACTAATATTGCTATAGTTGACTTTGGTCAACGTTTTGGGTAAACGGACCCGGACCCGTGATGACGGCCCCGGAGGATCCGTAAGGAAATATGGGACCTGTGCGTATTCCCAGAATCAAAACCCGAGGTCCCAGGTACGAGTACAGAGCATTTTTGTGAAATTGTTTTATGAATATGCTTAAGGAAAAATGTAAACAGAAATTGATCAAAACTAATGTTATCGAGCTTGTATTTTGGTTCCGACGCTCAGTAAAAATCTTAAATGGGCGTTAAGCGCTATCTGTAAAGTTTGGTTGAAAACGGACGTTGTTTGACGTGTTTCGGACTAAAAGTGGAATGTCTGAAAGTTTTGAACTTTCAAATGAAAATCATGAGTTTTGGAGGTTAATTCTTTGATTTTGATGTTACTTTGGAAATTTGATCGCTCAAGTAAGTTTGTAGGATGATTTTGAGTTGGCGTGTGCGGTTGGTTGGGAGCCACGAGGGCTCGAGAGTGTTTTCGGGGGTAGTTCAGGTGTTTTTGGCTCTTTGGACTTAGCAGATTTTATGCAAGTGTTGCCCAATGAATTTGTTGTACGCGATCGCGGCCTCTTCCACGCGATCACTCTGCTTTGACTCCTTCCTCTACGCGATCGCATCGTCGTTCATGCGATCGCGTAGCTTCCAACTTCCTCTTCTCCGCGTTCGCGTACTAGTCCAAGCGATCGCATAGACAAATTGACCTCTCGGTGACTTTTCCTCTATGTGGTCGCAACACTCATCATGCGATCACGTAGCTTCCAAGCGTCCTTCACCGCGATCGCGTCCTCATTACCGTGATTGCGAAGGGTAATTTTGCCAAGTGATTTTACAAGCCTAAAAGAGAACAGTGACGGGGATTTATTTCCAAATTCTTTCACAAGCTCTCCCAAGAATCCTTCATTGGACAAAATTCAAGCTCCCATTTCTTCGTAGTTCATTGGGTAAGTAATCTTAACTTCATTTCTTCTTATTTCCCTCATCAAAACATCAATTTTCTAGCCCAAATCATAGAATCATGGTAAAAATTAGGGCTTTTGAGTAGAGTTAGGTTTTGAGAATTTTGGGGCGCTTCAACCTCAATTTGGGGTCGAATCTTAAAACAAAACACATATTTAGACTCGTGGGGTTATGGTTAATCGGAATTTGGTCCAAGCCTCGAGTTTGGACCATGTGGGCCCGGTGTTGGATTTTGATATTTTTGGAAGAAAAATTAGAAATGAATATCTAAGCTAGGAAATTGTATCCTTGTGATATTATTGATAATATTGAATCAATTTATGTTAGATATCATTGGTTCGGGGTGAATTCTAGAGGAAAGGCGATTGTTGAGCTTTGAGTTGCTATTTTCGAATTTGAGGTAAGTGTTCGATCTAACTTTGGCTTGTGGGAATAGGATTAGGTTGTTATTTGTTATGTGCTATGTGGGTCGGCATAGTAATGGTGATGTTTACCTATGCGCCCGAGTCAAGCATGACTGTGATGTCATATTTGCTATTAAAAAAATTGTGAAGTAAATGAACAATTGTGATCATTACTTGTTACAAGAACTATGAAGTGAAAGTTGAGAATTAAATGAACTAAAGAGGAAGTTTTGGTACTTTTCCCTTGCCGGGACCATTTGTTGAGATGTAATCACTTGCCGGGATCTATTGTCGAGTTATATTTCCCTTGCAGGATTTAATGTTGAATTATTCTCCCTTTCCGGGATATTTTTTCTTGATATACATATATTTCATTTTTCCCGTTTGGCTGTGACCATTTATTGGGAGAGAAAGAGAGAGTAAAAGCATGAAGGGTGATGCCGTGCCTTGTATTTGATATTCTTGGTGAGAAATGAGTGTAAAAGCACAAAGGGTGATGCTGTGCATTATATTTGACTATTTTGGTGAGGAATGAGAGTAAAAGCACGAAGGGTAATGCTGTGCATTAATTTGTCCATTTTGGTGAGGAATGAGAGTAAAAGCATGAAGGGTGATGCCGTGCAGTTGTTGATTCATTGGCTCTCTTATTTAAAGTAAGGCCCCGTCAAAATGAGTGCTCAGATGTTAGAAGCTCATAGAGTCGAGTCTACCTCGTGGGTCGGATTCTTTTTACTGTTTTGGACTTGAAAATGTGAAATCAAAAATTTTCAAGAAAATGGTCAAAATGCGATCCAGAATGCGATCGCAGATCAGCTATGCAGACCGCATTTCTACCGCAGAGTGAATCAGAGAGCAACAAATTTTTGATGTTGAAAATGCGGTCAAATCTGCGGTCGCATAATCAATTTGCCGACCGCAGAGTGATTGCATATTGTCCCTGAGAAAATTCGAATGTCAGTTCTGCGGTGCATTCTGCGACCGTAGAACTCAACTGCAGACCACATATCTACCGCATTCCCAACCTGAGAGGTTCAATACTTGAGCTATTTCTGCTGTCCATTCTGCGGGCCGCATGTCATTTCTGCGATCGAAGAGTTGTGTCACATATTGAGATCGCCCAGTTATTTTTCTAAAAATCTAAGCCTGACCCCTCTTTAATAAAAACACCCCATCCCTCATTTTTAACCCATTTTCAGGGACAATATGTGAAAACTCTAAACGATCTGCTATTTAGTGAGTAACCCAGAAAATACCTTCATCACTTCTTGGATCACATTTTCCAAGATTATCCTTACCATTGTTATGAACAAAGCACTTGCTTCTAAAAGGATGAAAATAGCTGATGTTAGGATGCTTACCTTTCCAGAGCTCATATGAAGTCTTTTTAAGAATAGGTCTTATAAGACAGCGATTTAGAATGTGGCAAGCAGTACTGACTCCTTCCGCCCAGAAGTGATTTAGCAATGAATGTTCCAGGAGCATAGTCCTGGCCATGTCTTGCAAGGTTCTGTTCTTCCTTTCAACTACTCCATTTTGTTGAGGAGATCGAGGAGCATAGAAATTGTGAGTAGCCTTGACTATTGCAAAAGTCTTCGAATGCCTTGCTTTTAAATTCGCCTCCATGATCATTTTGAATTATAGATTTGATACCCCTTATGTCGATCAATTTTATTATAGAAGATTTCAAAATTTCGCAAAGCTTCATCTTTATGAGATAGAAAAATCACCCAAGTGAATCGTAAAAAATCATCAACAATAACAAAAGCATATTTCTTGCCTCCTATGCTAGCAGTTCTAGTGGGTCCAAATAAATCCATGTGAAGCAATTGCAGAGGTTTTGAAGTGGAAACAACATCTTTATTTTTAAAAGAGTTTCTAGTTTTCTTACCCATTTTACATGTATCACAGATATGAGTTCTAGAAAAATTTAGCTTGGGTAGGCCAACGATTAGGTCATGCTTAGATAATTTTTCGATTAGATGCATGCTAGCGTGCCCTAATCTTCTGTGCCATAACCAGGGATCATCAGACATGAACGATAAGCAAATATGACCATCAACTTTTTCAAAGCCATCTAGTATATAAACATTTCCATACCTTTTTCCTGGAAGGATTAATTTACCTGATTCGTCGTCAATAGCACATCCAGTTTTCTTGAATTTTACCTCATATCCTGAGTCATAGAGTTGTCTTATACTGAGAAGGTTGTAGTTTAATCCATCTACTATGTAGACTTCAATAATGTCACAGTTGTTGTTGAATGGAACAGTTCCTGTCCCAACAACTTTTCCTTTTGAGTCGTCTCCAAACTTGACACTTCCTCCATCAATCTTTGTGACCTCCTTAAAAAGATTTTTGTCACCTGTCATGTGACTGGAACACGCACTGTCTAGATACCACTTTCCTTGGCATTTTATTCGGTGGTGTTCCTACAAAACGGAATAATCACTTTCTTTTAGGTACCCAAGCTTTCTTGGGTCCTAGAGAGTTAGTGTTGCTGGATTCGGAATTTTTTGGTTTCCAGGCCCACCCATACATATGAGATTTACGAAACTGCAGTTAGAGAATTTGTGCCTACTTTTATTACAGTAATGACATGTGACACTGGGTCCATTTTCTGGTCTTTCATGAGAAGTAGAGTTAGTAGATCTACGGTTTGCTGACTCTTTTCCAGTTGACTTGTAAGTCGACTGGTTTGATCAACTTGTCGATCTAGTTCTGATTGGTTCTTTCCCAGTTGACTTGTAAATCGTCTGGTTAGATTTAACAGAACTGTGACCTGTGGATTTTCGCAAGCTGTTAAGCTGCATTTGCATTTCCTCAAACTCTTCCTGAAGTACTTCTTTTTCAATTTCACATTCTTCATACTTGAGTTTCCAGTCTTTGACTTCCTTTGTGAGCCTTTTAAGCTCATTCATCATTTTCTGAGATTCAGACAATGTGGAGTCAAGGATGTCTTGTAATTAATTGCATCTTTCGGAGTTATAAGGTCTTACCTCCCTGGTTTCTCCTCTTGCCATGAAGCAGTTTTCATCTTCTGAGTCATCTTCATCAGTCCAGCACCGTCAATTTTTGTTGATCTCATTTTCTAGAATCGTCATGAAGCACAGATTGGCAATTTCCTCATGGTCTGATTCATGTTCGTCACTCCAGCTTCCAAAAGATCTGTTCTTGCTGAATTCTCTAGAGATCTTTCTTTTCAGTTCTGGGCACTCTGCTTGGATGTGCCCAAAATTTTCATATTCATAGCATTTTCCATCATTCTTGTCTTGATCGTTGTATTGTCTGCACCTTCTTGGTGGAAATATTCCTTTCTTTGTATTTCTATGTCTTCTCATCAATCCATCCATATTCCTAGATAGCATACTAATTTCTTCTTGTAGAGCTTCAGGATCATCGACTTCATTTCTGCTGCCTCACTAGTAGCTTTAAATGCAACAGATTTCTTTTTCTCTGCTTGATTCATCTTTTTCAGATGAGTTCTTTCGAAAGCAATCAGTTCCCCTCGTAGTTCATCATAGGATAGTTTATTCAGATCTTGAGATTACAGTGTGATGACTTTGGTCTGCCATGTGGTAGGTAGACTTCTGAGAATCTTCTTGACTTGATCTCCACTGGTATAGGGTTTGCCAAAAGCTTTTAAATCACTGATTATCTTGCTAAACCTGGCAAACATTTCTTCAATTGATTCTCCCTCTTTCATGGTGAACTGTTCATAATCGTGAACTAGCATGTTTATGCGGGTTTCCTTCACTTTGCCGGTACCTTCATAGGTGACTTCAAGTTTGTCCCACATTTCCTTTGATGTATCACAAATGGAGATATTTTCATATTCTTCACCACTTATAGCATTGTGGAGTAGATTTCTTGCCTTATGGTTTGTTTGAACTACTTGCAGTTGTTCCTTTGAGTATGAATCAATATCATCGGGGTCCGCGAGCAGAGGTGTGCTGGCAGGCAGTGGATAGTTACCTTTCTTGATGACTCTCCAAACCTTGATATCGTCTGCCTTGGTGAAAATCTCCATGCGGATCTTCCAGTGAGAGAAATGTTGTCCATTGAAGTAAGGTGGTCTTACTTGAGAAGTCCCTTCTTGAAGTAGAGCTCCAACTATCACTTGATTGGCCATGATCTTTTTCTCACAAGCTGTTAAGCAAAAGAATAAATGTGAGCCTTTTTGTGATACCAATTGAAAGTACAGGAGGGGGGGGGGGGTGAATTGTATCTATTTTAAAATTAATCGCAGATAAGTCGACATAAAACTTTATTAGTTGACTCAATGGTATACTACACCAGTCGAGAATGATTAAGTATAAAGATGCTGAAAGTAAATGCGTAAATGTAAAGACACCCAGAATTTTTATATTGGTTCAGATTCAATGTGAATCCTAATCCAGTCCCATTGGGTTGCAAGGTATTTCTCTTCAGAACAATAATTTTCTTCTCGAGTACAGAAGTGATATTCGTTGCTCAGTTGTTCTTCACTCGTTGATACAATGCCTCACCAATTACAAACTCTCTTTCTATTTCTATCTTGTTACACAGTGAATCTAACTAGACTACTTTGCTTGTTTGCAGTAACATGAAGAGGGCTGTTTTGGTGTGTTCAAAGTATATCAATGGTACAAGTCACGATGATATTTATACAGCAATACTATAGAGGAGACTTGTCAACCCAAGGGATTTGATCCTTGGTGGGGTGTTTATTCCTTCCAAGAATAAATCACTGATCGTTGCTTTAATGACGATGTCTTTCCTTTTTTCTAGAGATGCGATTGACAGAGATGGCGGCCTTCTAGTCTTGTAGCTCATTCAAATCAGCCGTTAGGGAATCTTCAGTGATTTTCATGAGATCTGGAGATGTATCTGATTTCCCAAGAATCATGAGAGACTTTCTGATTTGAAGATGTAATGCTGATCTTCTCCTTGTGTGCCAATGGCTTCTCTTAATGAATATTTCCTTCCTTGTTTAATGCTTCAATATTGCTTCCTTGATTTAGTGAGATGGCATTTTGTCTTTTATCCTTGCTTCGCTTGCCTTTTATCCATGCTTCGCTTGCCTTTTATCCATGCTTCAGTGATTCCACTTTCCTCTTAAATGTATGCACATGTATATTAATTGCATCATTAAAATCTAATCTATCATGTCCAAGTAAGCTCCTCGGTTGGTGTTGACTATGGAGGCCAGAGTTCAGCGATCCGCTTAGGGTCTCAGCCCTTTGGTGGTTAATGAGGCTGCTACAACGACGCTTCATTCAGACATGAACTATGGAAATATCGTGGGTTTTGCTCAGGCCACAGAGGCCAGGAAGTTGAAGATTTGGGCAGACAGGCAGAGTAACAGCAGGGCCCGGTCTATGGGTCACTCATGGAGGTCAGCTCGAGGGAGAGCGTTATAAGGAGCGTCTCAGTCTTATGCTCAGTCCTCAGCTAGTGCACCCCCATCTGTGCACCGTTTCCAGCAGTGTAGCCCTTTGGGGCTAGGTTCAGATAGTAGGAGGTCCTGCCAGTTCAGTCATTCGGGGATGAGACCTCGACAACAGGGAGGTATATGTCCCAAGTGTGGGAGATTTCATACAAAGGCATGTTACTTGGATGCTCTAGTGTGTTACAATTGTGGGGTGAGAGGTCACATAAAGCGAGACTACGATGCGCCTAGACAGGGAACGTGCATGGGACTTTCTCAGCCATCTATTTCATCAGTCGCCCCTCCAGCCCCAGCAGGGCGTGGTGCAGCTAGAGGTGGAGCTCGTGGTAGGGGCAGACCAAGCAGGTTTTATGCATTGAGTGTCCGTCAAAGTGCTAAGGCTTCCCCAGATGTTTTCATAGTTATCCTATCTGTTCAGACCTTTGATTGCTATGCCCTTATTGATCCGGGGTCTTCTTTGTCCTATGTCACTCCATTTGTTGCTTCAAGTTTTGGGATTGAACCTGAGCAACTTCTTGAGTCGTTCTCTGTATCGACTCCCGTTGGTGATTCTATTACAGCCGCATGGGTCTATAGGAATTGTGTTGTTATGGTGGGTGGTGGTGTTACCACGGGTTACCTTATCGAGCTTAGGATGGTGGATTTTGATGTAATCATGGGGATGGATTGGCTCTACTCGTGCTTTTCCAAACTTGATTGCCGGACGAGAGTCATGAGACTCGAGTTCCCTAATGAGCCGGTTGTTGAGTGGAAAGGAAATGGTGTTGTGCCGAATGGTAGGTTTATTTCCTACCTCAAGGCTTCGAAGATGATCACAAAGGGGTGCATCTATCATTTAGTCCGGGTGGCATACACTACTCTAAAGGTTCCTGCCCCCGAGTCCGTGCTAGTTGTGAACGATTTTCTTGAGGTTTTTCCAGATGAGCTTCCAGGTATTCCGCCAGATAGGGAGACACTTCGGATGTGTATCGATTATTGGCAGCTTAATAAAGTCACCATCAAGAATAAGTACCCTTTGCCTCGAATAGATGATTTGTTCGATCAATTGCAAGGTGCAAGGTTCTTCTCCAAAATTGACTTGCGGTCCGGGTACCACCAATTGACGATCAGGGAGCAGGATATCCCCAAGACCGCTTTCAGGACGCGTTATGGCCATTTTGAATTCTTGGTTATGTCCTTTGGGCTAACCAACGCCCCGACAGCTTTTATGGATCATATGAATCGGGTCTTCAAGTCATTTTTAGACTCCTTCGTGATTATTTTCATTGATGACATCCTCGTATATTCGGTGAGCAAGGAGGATCATGGCAGCCACCTCAAAGCGGTTTTGCAGACTCTACATCAACACCAATTGTATGCCAAGTTTTCCAAATGCGAATTTTGGTTGGAGTCTATCGCTTTTCTAGGTCATGTTGTTTCCAGTAAGGGGATTCAGGTGGACCCCCAAAAGATTGAAGCGGTGAAGGATTGGCCTAGGCCCACGACCCCGACGGAGATCCATAGCTTTTTGGGGTTAGCAGGGTATTATCGGAGGTTTGTAGGGGGTTGCTCTACCCTCACCTCTGCTTTGACCAAATTGATGCAGAAATCAGCTAAGTTCCAGTGGTCAGATGCTTGTGAGAAATGTTCTTAGGAATTGAAGTCAAGGTTGACTTCGGCACCAGCACTGGCCTTGCCAGAAGGCACAGAGGGGTTTGTAGTTTATTGTGATGCCTCCAGGGTTGGTTTAGGGTGTGTTCTGATGCAACACGGGAAGGTTATAGCATATGCTTCCATGCAACTCAAGAATCACGAGAAGAATTATCTGACGCATGATTTGGAGCTTGCAGCAGTTGTATTCGCATTGAAAATATGGCGACATTACCTTTATGGGGTTCATGTAGATGTATTTTCAGATCACAAGAGTATTCAATATTTATTCAAGCAGAAGGAGCTAAATTTGACGCACCGGCGGTGGTTAGAATTGCTTAAGGATTATGATATGGACATCTTGTACTATCCAGGGAAGGTGAACGTGGTGGACGACGCCCTCGGTCAGAAATCCATGGTTAGAATTGCAGAGGTTCCTAGCTTGGGAGGTACATCAGTTGGCCAGACTTGGGGTTTGTATCTCGGCCTTGAATGAGGAGGAACTTATGGTGCATAATACAACAAAATCGTCGCTCGTGGCAGAGGTTAAATAAAAGAAGTTTTTGATCCAGCATTGGCACAATTGAAGGAGGCAACTCTAACTAACAAAATTTCAGCATTTTCACTCGGCAATAGTGATGGTGTACTACGGTTCCAGGACATGTTATGTGTCCCAGATGTGGATAATCTTTGGGAGAGGATAATGTAGGAGGCTCATTATTCCAGGTATTCAGTGCACCCAGGCTCTACAAAGATGTATCACGATCTTAAGGATATCTATTGGTGGAGTGGTATGAAGAAGAGTGTGGTAGACTTCGTCTCTGTGTGTCCGAATAGCCAGCAAGTGAAGACCGAGCATCGGCGGCCGGGAGGGTTGACTCAGCTTATAGAATACCGATGTGGAAGTTGGAAATGATCAATATAGACTTCGTGACAGGACTACCTCGTACTCAAAACAGGTTCGACTCAATTTGGGTAATTGTGGACAGGCTCACCAAATCAGCTCACTTTTTGCCAGTCAAATCCACCGATACTGCGGAACAATATGCTCGATTGTATATCAAGGATATAGTGAGGCTTCATGGTACGACACTTTCTATCATTTTGGATCCAGGAGCTCTGCTTACAGCTAACTTCTGGAGGAAATTTCAGCAAGGTTTGGGTACTCAAGTGAATCTTAGCACAACGTTTCATCCGCAGACCGATGGCCAAGCAGAGCGGACTATCCAGACGCTCGAGGATATGTTACGGGCATGTCTTGGATTTCAAAGGTAATTGGGATGATCACCTTCCCCTTGTAGAGTTTTCTTATAATAACAGCTTCCACGCTAGCATCCAGATGGCCCCTTTCGAAGCATTGTACGGAAGAAGGTGTAGGTCCCCGATCGGGTGGTTCGAGTTTGGAGAAGCAAAATTAATAGGGCTATATCTCGTGCATCAGGCTATGAAAAAGGTAAGAGTTTCAGGATAGAATGAAGACTGCTCAAAGTCGCCAGAAATCCTATGCGGACGTGCGTTGAAGAGAATTGAAGTTTCAAGAAGGAGATTGGGTATTCTTGAGGGTGTCCCCTATGAAAGGAGTCATGCGCTTTGGATCGGGCCTTATCAAGTCACTCAAAGGATCGATAAAGTTGCGTATAGGTTGGAATTTCCCCCTAAAATGTCTTCAGTGTACCCGGTGTTTCATGTATCCATGTTGAGGAAAGTTGTGGATGATCCGTCTAAAATTGTGCCAGTTGAAGACATCAATGTTACATAAGAGTTATCATATGAGGAGATTCCAGTTGATATTCTGGATAGGCAAGTCTAAAAGTTACGAAACAAGGAGATTGCTTCAGCTAAAGTGTTGTGACGAAACCAACAATTTGAGGAAGCCACGTGGGAAGCGGAAGATGAGATGAAGATAAAATACCCCCATTTATTTGAGTAAGTTCAGAAATGATAGTGCGAATCTTGTCCCTAGGAGAGCTAGTGATGTGTTCCATTAGGTGTAAGAATCATTCCTTCTCTTTCCAAGTGCCTTATTGTTGTAGTTTCCCCAAGTTGTGCCAACAAAAAAATTATGAGTTGTAACTAATTGAACAATGTGCAGTCCTTTTTGGTAATGAAGGTTCTTGTGCTCCCATGGTAAGGTGGTGTATAGAAGTAATAATTAATTTTGCATGGAGACTGTGTATCAAAGTGTTCTAATTGTGTAATGATTAGTTTTGCATGGAGGAATTGCATTGAAATGAATAACTGTGTTCTACCCTTGTGAGAGGTAAATGGCTTTAATAGTAAAGGTGCTTAATGCTTAATTTAATTATATGTTGTGTGCCAAATGGTTAGAAGTGTAGCAAGAGGTTGAATATGTGCAAGTGTGAGGATTATGTATTTTACAACCGTTGTAAAGGTAACAAGTTTGTGTAGTAATGCTTGGGAATGTGTTTTGGGGAATCTTTGACAGGTGGTTATGTCCATATTACAAAGGAAATTCTGGAAAATTTTTTCTAAAACAAACTTGAAAATTAATAAAAGGGTAGAAACTTGGATATCATGTTTTCAAACTCATTTGGTTCCCAAGTCCTCATTCGAGGACGAATGATCTTAATTGGGGGAGGATGTAAGGCCCCGTGAAAATGATTGCTCAGATGTTAGTAGCTCATAGAGTCGAGTCTACCTGCGTGGGTCGGATTCCCTTTTACTGTTTTGAACTTGAAAATGTGAAATCGAAATTTTTCTAGAAAATGGTCAAAATGCGGTCCAGAATGCGGTCACATATCAGCTATGCGTACCGCATTCCTACCGCAGAACGAATCAGAGAGCAATCAATTTTTAATGTTGAAAATGCGGTCAAATCTACGATCGCATAATCAATATGCGGACCGCAGAGTGATCGCATATTGTCCTTGAGGAAATTTGAAGGTTAGTTCAACGGTGCATTCAGCGACCGCATAATGCAAATGTGGACCGCATATCTAGTGCATTCCCAACCCGAGAGGTTTGGAACTTGAGCCATTTCTACGGTCCATTCTGCGGACGGCATGTCTGTTCTGCGATCGCAGAGTTGCGTCGCAGATTGAGATCACCCAGTTATTTTTCTAAAAATCTAAGCCCGACGCCTCTTTAATAAAAACTCCCATCCCTAATTTTTAACCCATTTTCTTATCAAAATAAGAGAGAGGAAGAGAGGGTCCTAAAGAGAGAAAGCAAATTCTTCATCAATTGATCTTTCAAAATCATTGGAGCCCGTGGGATTTTTATGCATTGTCTTCACTATTTATTTCTTAGGTAAAATCCCTAACCCATTTCCCCCAAATTTCGAAATTTATCTTCGGAAGGGAACCCCATACACTTGTTTGAATTTTCTTCATAAAATCTTCATGCATGTCTTCAAAACTTTAAAATTTTGCAAAAAGGGAATTGGGTAGTACTATGAGTTTAAATTTCTAAAACCTAAGTGTTGTTCATGAACTAGATTGACTTCTTGATTTCTTGGAAAATTGGACTAGAGGTTTGAAGGAGATATCCAACTCCAGGTATTTATGGCTAACTGTGATCTTGTGAAATCGCCCTGTGCTAGTTGTGAAATTTTTGATAGTTGATATTCATGTGAGAATCATTGTGAAGCTTTTGTGCTATATAATTGTGTGGTAACACTTTGTAGTGAAAGTTGTGGAACTTGTAATTGGAACAACAAAAATGGAAATAATGTGGAACAATGGAAATGGAAACAATGTGGAACAATGGAAATGGGAATAATGTGGAACAGTGGAAATGGAAATATTGTGGAACAACATGTGTGATTAGTTGTGAATAACTCTTGTGATGATCCAAATTGTGTACTAATTTGATGAACATGAAGAAAAATTGTTGTTGCTAGTTGTGGGATTTCACCATCCTTGTTGTGGATCTATTTAACAATGTGACATAGTTGATTCTTGTATTTGTTGTTGTGCTGTTTGTTGTTGTGAATTGAAAACTGTCAGGCCGGGTCGAGTTGCGCGCCACAACACAGTGAAATAAGGTGTGGGTTGGGGTGGTAAGGGTGGCCGAGGTAATAAGGGTGGACGAGGTAATAAGGGTGAAAAAATGTCATCCAATATCACTATTGATATGAATATGAATCATGAAATGATAAATGTGGAAATGTGAAAGGAGACAAAACGAGAGTTTGTAACATGTGGGCACTGATTGCCTATGTGTTTGACTACTTGAACCATTGGTTGTGAAATGTTTGGCTATTGCTCCATGGTTATAATTGTACTATTGTTATTCAGTTCTATACTTGTATATGCAATTTGGCTTGAGTTTTCTTGGGACAGAGTATGTTCATACATGCAGTACAATTCAAATGTACTGACGTCCCTTTTTGCCAGGGGCGCTACATTCTTGTTATGATTGTAGGTGGATCTGTGGCAGGCACTCCAATCCACCGTTCGTAGCTCCTCCTCCTCTCTATCGGAGGTATTCGTGTTGGTGAGTACCTTTCCTTCTGGGGCCATGTGTGGCTCATGCCACCCATGTTGTTGTATTTTGGAGTCTTGTGTCCTTTGTAACGGTATAGCCGGGGCCTTGCCGCCGGCAGGTGTTGTATCATATGTTTTGGGTGCTGTAAACTTATATACCACATTCCCTGTTAAACATAATGTATGTTTTGCAGAAGACATTTCCTGTTAATCATAATGTGTGTTTATAAAAGAGAAATCATATGTTCTTTCAATTTGCAAATTTGGTATCTTATGGATAATTAACAAAGAATGAAGTGGGGTAACACATGGGAAATAGGAAAGGCACCCAGGTCCACTCGACTGGGGATACCCGGTTGAGTGCCGGTCATGACCTCGGATTTGGGGCGTGACATTTAATTATTATTTATTCAGTTTCATCTCTTGATTATACAAGTTATAATTGAACTAATACTCCCCCAGCATGTCCCCTTTCCCTTTTATTTGTTTAAATTCTTGTTCTCTTTCGTTTATTGCATATATATGTACAAGTTGGTTGTGGTAGGTCTGATTTAGCCTCGTCACTACCTCGCCGAGGTTAGGCCGGGCACTTACCAGCACATGGGGTCGGTTGTGCTGATATTACGCTTCTGTGCCTTTTTGTGCACAGGTCAGGACACAGCCTACAGACCGCAGCTATAGTTCCGGAGCGATCCTTCAGTCTAGAGACTCTGAGGTAGTTTGCTGGCGTTCGCGGGCCCGGAGTCTCCTCTATATTTTCTAGTTTGTTTTTATTTGTATCAAATAGACATATGATGTATTTCTTTCAGACTATTGTTTTTAGTACTCCATATTTGTCCGTGAGTAGTGACACCATATACTAGGTAGAGATATATTGTTATGTTCCGCAATTTTCCATTTCTATCATTGCTAAAAGTCTTCCGTGTGTTTTTAATTAATTAGTTTCAATATTTATTTCGGTTTTGATTGAGGTTATTGTGAAAATGATTAGAAAGGGATTGACTTGCCTAGCTTCGACAATAGGCGCTATCACAACTCCTGATAGTGGGTAAATCCGGGTCGTGACAAGTTGGTATTAGAGCACTAGGTTACTTGGATCTCACAACTCACGGACAAGCTCGGTAGAGTCTGAGGTATCGGTATGGAGACGTTTGTATTTATCCCCCAGAGGATACAGAGTTAGTAAAAGTTTCACTTTGTTCATTCTTGTCGTGCGATTATGTTTCTCAAATATTAATTGTCATTCTACTCTGTTCTTTCGTAGTTGGCGAGAACCTCTGTGTCTTCTTCATTCGCACAGCAGCACGGGCCCCCAAGAGTAGCTCCTGTGAGGGGGAGGGGTCGAGGCCGTGCCAGAGGCCGTGCAGAGGAGGAGATCAGCCCCAGGGAGTAGTTCTAGAGGTGGAGCCCCATATTGACTTTGATGAGGAGGTTCCAGCTCCACCAGCTCCAGTGGGCCCAGCTCAGGTCCCAGGAGGAGTGATGTTTTCTTCGGATCTTCAGGATGCTCTTGTCCACATAGCACCCTTTATGGATAGTGTTGCTAGAGCGGGATTGCTGCCAGTAGCACCAGCCACTTATTAGGCTAGAGGAGGAGTTCAGACTCTTGCTACACGTACTCCGGAGCAGGTAGCTACCCAGACTCAGGTTCCTTTGGTTCAGCCCGTAGTGGCAGCTCAGACAGGCACTACAACTCATGCCAGAGATGGGACGGTCATGTCTTCGGATGCTTTGTGGAGACTTAATCGGTTCTCCAAGATTTTCACTACTAATTTCAGTGGTGCTTCAGCGGAGGATCCCCATGACTTTCTATATATTTGTCATGAGATCCTCAGGACTATGGGGATAGTAGAGACCAATGGGGTTGATTTTTGCACTTTCAGACTTGTGGGGTCTGCCAAGACTTGGTGGAGAGATTATTGTCTATCTAGACCAGCAGGGTCTCCAGCTTTGACATTAGATCAGTTTAATGAGTTATTTTTGGAGAAGTTCTCCCCGTCACTCAGCGGGAGGCACTTCGCAGATAGTTTGAGCACCTTCAGCAGGGCTCCACGACAATTACACAGTATGAGACCAGATTTGTTGATTTGGCTCGCCATGCAGTAGTGATACTCCATATGGATCGGGAGAGGGTCCGGAGGTTCATTAATGGATTGATTCAACCCATTCACCAATAGATGGCCGTGGGAGTTAGTAGTGATATTACTTTTCAAGAGGCGGCGAATGCGGCTCGCCGAGTAGAGATGGCATTGGCTCGAGGAGGTAGTCATGATTCATACAAGAGGCCTCGCCATTATGGCAGATTTAGTGGTACCTCATCTGGAGGTAGGTATTTTCATGATAGAGGCCATCCCCCGAGACCGTTGCAGTCACCACTTAAGGTTTCTCATGGTACGCCAGGCGGTGGTGGCCACCAGCAGTATTATTCAGATCAGCAGTCATTCAGCGCACCACCAGCCCCCATCAGTGCACCGCCACTTCAGAGCTTCAGCGAAGGACATACCGGTCGATAGGGCCAGTAGTCTCAGCCGGTGAGGGCATGTTATAGTTGTGGTGACACAGCTCGTGTTGTTAGATTTTGCCCTCGAGCCTCGAATAGTTCTTAGCAGCAGGGTCCTCGCCCTACGATTTAGGCAGCAGGTGATCCACAGGCCACCCAGCCAGCTAGAGGCGGGGGTAGGGATCATAGAGGTGGAGGGAGAGACTGTAGAGGTGGAGCCCGGTCAGCTAGAGGTAGGGGTCATCTCGCAGCAGATCATCCTAGAGACGCAGTTCAGGGAGGTGGGGGCCAGTCCGTTGTTATGCATTGCCAGCCAGGCCGGAGGCTGAGTGATCTGATGTTGTGATTACATGTAGTATATTGGTCTGTGATAGGGGTGCTTCGATATTATTTGATCTAGGATCTACTTATTCTTACGTGTCATCCAATTTTTCACCATATTTGATCATGCCTAGTGAGGCTCTGGGTATTCCTGTATATGTGTCCACACTGGTTGGTGATTCTATAGTGGTCGATCGAGTGAATCATTCTTGTGTTGTGGTATTTTAGGGTCTTGAGACCCGTGTCGATTTATTGCTTCTAGACATGGTGGACTTTGATGTTTTATTGTGGATGGACTGGTTGTCCCCGTATCATGCTATCTTGGATTGTCACGCCAAGACCGTGACTTTGGCCTTGCCAGAATTACCTCGACTTGAATGGAGAGGGACCCCAGTTCATGCCACCCGTAGTGTTATTTCGTATGTCAAGGCTCGACGTACTGTCGAGAAGGGGTGTTTAGCATATTTGGCGTATGTTTGCGACTCTAGTGCAGAGGTTCCATGTTTCGACTCTGCTCCTATTATTCGGGAGTTCTCTGAGGTTTTTCCTTCATACCTGCCGGGTATACCGCCCGACAGGGATATTGATTTCTGTATTGATCTGGCTCTTGGCACTCAGCCTATTTCTATTCCGCCGTATCGCATGGCCCTGCCAGAGTTAAAAGAGCATCTTCAGGACTTGCTTGATAAGGGTTTCATTAGACCAACTGTATCACCTTGGGGTGCACCAGTGTTGTTTGTGAAGAAAAAGGATGGGTCCATGAGGATGTGCGTTGATTACCGGTAGTTGAACAAGGTGACGATAAAGAACAAGTATCCACTGTCGAGGATTGACGATTTGTTTGACCAGCTCCAGGATTCCAGGGTGTTCTCGAAGATAGATTTGAGGTCTGGTTATCATCACTTGAGGATTAGGGCGTCTGATGTGTTAGGATTTATGCCCGTCACTAGAGGGGGGGTGAATAGTGCGGCACGAGAATATTGATAAATATTGCGGAATTAAAATTGCAGGAGTAAAGTAAATGCGGTAATTAAAATAGTAAGGAAAGAACACACCGAATTTATACTGGTTCACCACAACGTGTGGTTAGTCCAGTCCCCGAGAGACTCTCTCGAGTTTCCACTAACTCCGTTAAGCTTACGGGTGCCTAACAAACCGTTACACTTGCTCGTAGATGTACACTCTACAAGACTTCAACTTGCTCGAGGATACCGCACCTCAAGACTTCACCTTGCTCGTGGATACTGCACCACAAGACTTCACACACTAAGATTGAGGGTACTTAGCAAACCCGACAATCAATGAGAAGATATGGTCTTCTCAAACACCTTTCTCTTTTACAACAAGAACTCTCTAAAAAGAGTAGATAAAGAGATACAAAATTAGCTCTATGAACAACTCAAAGTTGTCTCTCAAATGGCTCAACAAAAGCATTAAAATGATGCCCAAATAATATCAATATGTATATGAACAATGAGAGGTGTTGTGTGTTTAAAATCAGCTCAAAAGACCTCTATTTATAGGTGTTAGAAGTTGTATGTCCGTTGCTTAATTGACAATCAATTATGCTGATCTTATGCAAGATAATCGATTATCCACTTTGCATAATCGATTATCTTCTCAACGTTCATAAAACGGAACGTTGGGAAGGCAACGGATAGTGAAATAATCGATTATTCCAATCACATAATCGATTATGTTGCCTTGCGGAATTTCCAGCAAAGCTGGAATATACCAGAGTATACCAGAATCAAAGCAGGAGTATACCAGAATCAAAGCAGGAGTATACCAGAATATACCAGAATCGAAAACTTGCTTCAAAAACCATTTTGGTTAAAATGAATACGTTAAAATCATTTTGTTTGAAGTATATTAAAAATGTTTATGATATATATGATTTAACAAAATGATTTTATGCATATTAATGATGACCTATGTTGAGCCAAAAGACGAGATAACTTAAACGTTGCTCTTACATTGGTTCTACCTAGTGACCTATGCCTTGGGTCTTCGGTCTTGAACTTTTGAGCTCGTCTTGGCTTTTCCATGCAATCCATTCATCAATATGCTTCTCGGCATTCAATCTTGATTGTTTGCTAATGCATCTTCATTGTTTGTCATACAATAACATTGTTTAACAAGTTGACTTCATTGTTTGTCATTCATCAAAACCTATCCTGAAAATCATGCTAGTACAACCAAAGCACACATATCATGGATAGAATGATTTTCTACATGATGTCCCTAAGACAACATTTCGTACTCGGTATGGGCATTATGAGTTTTCGGTCATATCGTTTGGGTTGACCAATGCCCCGACAGCGTTCATGGAGTTGATGAACCGAGTGTTCTGGCCTTACTTGAATTTAATTTTGATTGTATTCATTGATGATATCTTGGTATACTCCCGCAGTCAGGAAGAACATGAGCAACACCTCAGAGTGGTTCTTCAGACTCTGAAGGATAGCCAATTGGACGCCAAATTCTCGAAGTGCGAATTTTGGTTAAGTTCAGTAGCATTCCTGGGTCATGTCGTATCATCAGAGGGTATTCAGGTGGACCCGAAGAAGATAGAGGCAGTCAAGAACTGGCCTCGACCAGCTTCAGCTACAGAGATTCGGAGCTTCTTGGGGTTAGCTGGTTATTACATGCATTTGTGGAGGGGTTTTCATCCATCGCAACCCCGATGACTAGATTGACTCAGAATGGTGCCTAGTTCAGGTGGTCAGATGCGTGCGAGGCGAGCTTTTAGAAGCTCAAGACAGCTCTAACTACGGTACCGGTATTGATCTTGCCCACGGGATCTGGGCCTTATACTGTATATTGTGATGCTTCCCGCATCGGACTTGGCGCAGTGTTGATGCAGAATGACAAGGTCATAGCATATGCTTCGAGGCAGTTGAAGATCAACGAGAAGAATTATCTAGTTCATGATCTAGAGTTGACAGCCACTGTTCACGCCTTCAACATATGGAGGCATTATTTGTATGGTGTGACGTGTGAGGTGTACACGGATCACAAGAGCCTTCAGTACTTGTTCAAACATAAAGGGTTGAATTTGAGACAGCGGAGGTGGTTGGAGTTGTTAAATGAATATGATTTTTCTATTTTATACCACCCAGGGAAGGAAAATGTGGTGGCCGATGCCTTGAGTAGAAAGTCCGCCAGCATGGGTAGTCTTGCATATATTCCGGTCAGCCAGAGACCGCTTGCCTTGGATGTTCAGGCCTTGGCCAATAGATTTGTGAGATTGGATATTTCTGAGCCCAACAGTGTGTTAGCTTGCAGGGTTGCTCACTCGTCATTGATGGAGCGCATCCGGGGGAGGCAGTTTGATCCTCATTAATGTGTCCTGAGAGACACGGTGCAGAGGGGAGGTGCCAAGGAGATGACTTTGGGAGATGATGGCGTATTAAGGTTGTAGGGGAGAGTTTGTGTACCCAATGTTGATGGTATTCGAGAGTCGATCTTAGCGGAGGCCCACAGTTCTCGGTATTCTATTCACCCGGGCGCCGCGAAGATGTATCAGGATTTGAGACAACAATATTGGTGGCGTAGAATGAAGAAAGACATTGTTGCATATGTGGCTCGTTGTCTAAATTTGTCAGTAGGTTAAGTACGAGCATCAGAGGCCCGGTAGGTTATTTCATAGGATTGAGCTTCTCGGGTGGAAGTGGGAGAGAATCACCATGGATTTTGTTACTGGCCTTCCAATGACTCGGAAGAAGTTTGATGCTATATTGGTTATCGTGGATAGGCTGACTAAGTCAGCGCATTCCATCCCACTTGCCACCACCTATTCATCCGAGAAGTATGCTAAGATTTATATCAGGGAGATCGTTCGCCTTTATGGGGTGCCCATATCTATTATTTAGGATCGGGGTCCGCAGTTTTCCTCAAAATTTTGGAGGGCGGTGCAGCATGAGTTAGGCACCCAGGTCCAGTTGAGTACATCATTCACCCCCAGAGAGACGGTAAGTCCGAGAGGACCATTTAGATTCTTGAGGATATGCTCCGAGCCTGCGTTATTGATTTTGGAGGCTCGTGGGACCAGTTTTTTCCTTTAGCAGAGTTTGCCTACAACAACAGCTACCAGTCCAGTATTCAGATGGCCCCGTATGAGGCGTTGTATGGTAGGCGGTGTCGGTCCCTAGTCAGATGGTTTGAGACGGGAGAGGCTCGGTTATTAGGCGCAGACTTTGTACAGGAGGCCTTGGATAAGGTCAAGATCATTTAGGAAAGACTTTGATTGGCTCAGTCTAGGCAGAAGAGTCTTGCAGATCATAAGGTCAGGGATGTTGCTTTCATGGTTGGTGAGCGAAGTATTGCTCCGTGTATCGCCTATGAAGGGCCTGATGAGGTTTGGGAAGAAGGGCAAGCTTAGCCCTATGTATATTGGTCCATTTGAGATTCTGGATCGTGTAGGGAACGTGGCTTATAGACTTGCATTGCCGCCTAGCTTGTAAGCCGTGCATCCGGTTTTTCATGTATCCATGCTTTGGAAGTATCACGGTGATCCCATCCACGTGTTAGATTTTAGTACTGTCCAATTGGACAATGACCTGTCATATGACGAGGAGCCGGTGACTATTTTAGATCGGCAGGTTCGACAGTTGAGGTCGCGGAGTTTTCCTTCAGTGCGTGTTCAGTGGAGAGGTCAGCCTCCTGAGGCATCAACCTGGGAGTCTGAGTCTGATATGCGGAGCCTTTATCCCCATTTATTCCTCGACTCAGGTACTTCTTTCTTTTGTCCGTTCGAGGACG
This sequence comes from Nicotiana benthamiana, assembly GCA_034376525.1. Classification (NCBI taxonomy): domain Eukaryota; kingdom Viridiplantae; phylum Streptophyta; class Magnoliopsida; order Solanales; family Solanaceae; genus Nicotiana; species Nicotiana benthamiana. Next base: position 30,653,396 of record CM067328.1, read on the forward strand.
AACAATTGTTTTAGAGGTGGAGGATGTGACGACCCAAAGGGTCATCATTGTAATTCTCCCTTTCCTTGCGCTTCTGAGGCTTGATAACCTCTTATTTTCCAGCTCGATTTGCGTGCGCAGTTGGGGTGCAAAGCGGAAAAATTTTTATGTGAAAATATTTGAATTCTGTGTTAAAAACTATGAATTATGATACTAATATTGCAATAGTTGACTTTGGTCAATGTTTTGGATACACGGACCCGGACCCGTGATGTGACGGTCCCGGAGGGTATGTAAGGAAATTTAGCACCCGGGCGTATTCCCGTAATCGAAATTCGAGGTCCCAGGCCCGAGTACGGAGCTTTTCTGTGAAATTGTTTTATGAATATGCTTAAGGAAAAATAAAAATGGAAATTGATAAAAAATAATGGTATCGGGCTCGTATTTTTGTTCCGATGCCCGGTACGAGTCTTAAATAGGCGTTAAGCGCTATCTGTAAAGTTTGGTTGAAAACGAACGTCGTTTGATGTGTTTCGGACTAAAAGTGGAATGTTTAAAAGTTTTGAACTTTGAAGTGAAAATCATGAGTTTTTGAGGTTAATTCTTTAATTTTGATGTTATTTTGGCGATTTGATCGCTCAAGCAAGTTAGTAGGATGATTTTAGTTAGTGTGTGTGGTTGGTTGGGATCCCCGAGGGCTTGGGAGTGTTTTCGGGGTTGGTTCGGGGTGTTTTTGGCTCTTTGGACTTAGCAGATTTTCTACAACTGTTGCCCAGTGATTTTGTTATACACGATCGCGGCCTCTGCCACGCGATCGCACTGCTTTGACTCGTTCCTCTACGCGATCACATCGTCGTTCACGCGATCGCGTAGCTTCCAGCTTCCTCTTCTCCGCGTTCGCGTACTAGTCCACGCGATCACATAGGCCAATTGACCTCTTAGTGACTTTTCCTCTACGCGGTCGCATCACTCCTTACACGATCGCGTAGCTTCCAAGCTTCCTTCACCGCGATCGCGTCCCCATTCTCGCGATCACGAAGGGTTATCTCGCCTAGTGATTTTAAAAGCCTAAACCAGAACAGTGACGGGATTTATTCCCAAATTCTCTCATGAGCTCTCCCAAGAATCCTTTATTGGAAAAAATTCAAGCTCCCATTTCTTCGTAGTTCATTGGGTAAGTAATCTTATCTTCATTTCTTCTTGTTTCCCTCATTAAAACATCAATTTTCTAGCCCTAAATAATAGAATCATGGTAGAAATTAGATCTTTTGAGTAGAGTTACGTTTTGAGAATTTTGGGGCGATTCAACCTCAATTTGGGGTCAAATCTTAAACAAATCATATAGTTGGACTCGTGGGGTTATGGGTAATCGGAATTTGGTCCGAGCCTGAGTTTGGACCATGTGGGCCTGGTGTCGGATTTTGGTATTTTTGGAAGAAAAATTAGAAAGGAATTTCTAAGCTAGGAAATTGTATCCTTGTGCTATTATTGATAATATTGAATCCATTTATGTCAGATATTGTTGGTTCGGGGTCGAATTCTAAAGGAAAGACGATTGTTGAGCTTTGAGTTGTTATTTTCAGATTCGAGGTAAGTGTTCGATCTAACTTTGGCTTGATGGAATAGGATTATGCGCCCGAGTCAAGCATGACCATGATGTCATATTTGCTATTAAAAAATTGCTAAGTAAATGAACAATTGTGATAATTACTTGTTACAATACCTATGAAGTTAAAGTTGAGAATTAAATGAACTAAAGAGGAAGTTTTGGTACTTTTCCCTTGCCGGGACCATTTGTTGAGTTGTATTCCCTTGCGGGGATCTATTTGTTGAGTTGTATTCCCTTGCTATTTCTATCATTGTTAAAAGTCTTCCGCGTGTTTTTAATTAATTGGTTTCAATATTTATTTCGCTTTTGATTGAGGTTATTGTGAAAATGATTAGAAAGGGGTTGGCTTGCCTAGCTTCGACAGTAGGCGCCATCACGACTTCCGAAGGTAGGTAAATCCGGGTAGTGACAGAGATATTGTTGATATTAAATTAGATTTTATCAATTTTAATTTTGAAAAATTTTCTCTCCGCCGAGGCAACTGTTACCAGAACTGTTAACATTATTCTATAAGCAATATATGAATTTGGAAAGGAATCAAGTCTTTTTATCTGATTGAGGATATCGATTAGAGTATTATTATCTACTTGTACAATTTCTTGTAACACTTTCGATTCAGAAAATAAGTCTAAGCCATCAATATCAGATTGATTATTATGTTTTAAAGATCATTCAAGGTTAAGACAATTTTTTTTTAGTTCATCATCTAGTGATCGTAATATTAAACCACTAAAGAGGAAACCAAAAATATTTCATAGGTTTCGAATGTGCAATCAAGTATGATTGAGAAATACTTTGTTTCTATAATTTTGTTATAATTTTATTCTTAATTTCACGTGCCAACAAATTTATCAATTCATTTTGAATATTATGTCCAAGATAATGATTATGAGTTTCATCATATTTAATATGCTCTTGCATAATCGGATCAAATTCTGCAATCATCTCAATTAGACTTAAAAAATATCCGTTGCTTTCTTAAACATCTTTCAATTGTTTTATTTTGAATCATTTCAATCATTTGATCTTGAATATCTTTATCAATTTGTTTTATTTTCCTGCAATCTTAATTCTAAATCAAGCCAAACACCCATATTAATAATATGCTAGTTTGATGTTTCATGAGCTTTAAGTTTGACACTAAGGTTTCTCCAACCTCTACAACCTTCACTCACTGGTTTGGTGTTACTAATACTAGAAGTTGTATTAAATAACTTACAACAAAAATAAAATACTTTATCCAAGTCTTTAGATTAAACTAACCATTTTCTTTCATGTCTTTCACTATTTGCCAATTTTTTTAAAATAATGGGTATTAGAGAAATGTCTTAACCAATATCATTTGGAAAATCTATGTCACTAATTCTAATTGGCCCCTTTTCAACTAATAAATCCCTCAACTTTATGTCAATTTTAGTTCATTGACTAGGATCATAAATATTTCTAGGAATACAATTATTTCGTTCATTTATGAATTCTTGGGTTTTCTTGAGGATTAGTATCAAATTTCTCACTAGTTTCCTCCTCCTCTTCTTGGATAGTGTTATCATCTAACTCAACTAGGTTAGTGATTTGTTCATCTTCAGAGCATTTTCCTATAATATTTTTATTGTTTGTTAAAAATTTATCAATGGCTCATGGGATTGTATTAAAGATTCAACTCTTTTTTTTTTTTAAAGTTTTGAATAATCGGAATCATACTTTCTATTTGACATATTTGAGTTTTAATAAATATTAAAAGGACAATATATTCCTATATAATAAAGATATCAAAAAAATTAATTTAGAAAAAAAATAATACTAAAAATTAGAATAGCAAAACCCGATTCAATAACTTATTCTGACAATAAATAGTTGTTGCTTCAATATTTTTGATGCAATGCTTGGTATCCCATAGCACAAACAATAAGCTTTCAACTTTTTTAATCTCTAGAATATTGCAAGAGGTGAAAAGAATTTTCTTGAAGTTGAAGGGAAAAAAATGATAGCAATGTAATGTAATATATATGAGAAAGGTACTAAAAGGAGATAATATTACAAAAACCAAGAAGAAAACAGAAAAATGGCTACATTTTCCAAATTTTTTTGCCCACGGTAATCTTTTTGCTTTACACAAAATCTGCACGTTGAAAAAGTGTATTTGTTTGCTTAAGTTTTGAATTTTTTTTAAATAATGCTTTACCCAAAAGCAGCCCCTCCTTCATAAATTAAGAAAACGTATCGTACTCCCAACCCCCTTTGTTTTGACTTGCTTTATAATTTGCTCCATGATGCAATTACACCACAATTCCCACGTTAAATGTGCAAATGAAGTTGAAAATAGCAACAGTTATACCCAAAGGATAACAAGCAAGTTTTTAGTTATATTTGTTCACATTATGAATAATTTTTATTTCATAAGCTTCTGCTCATGTTTATGCGCTTATCAAGTTTTAGAATTCAAGATTACTTGGTGCTATTATATTTTTCAGTAAATCTGCAGGGAAAATGGACAAGGGATTCTTCAATCTTACCTTAATCCATCTCATACTTTTCTTTTGATGAAAATTAATCCAGTCTCATACTTCTCCTCCAGCTGTAGATCAAAAATGGGAACAATGCGAAAGCAACTGAGACCTTTTTCCTTTTACTACAGAAACTTTGCTTGTTTTGGCATTTTTTTTTTTGGTAATAAACCGTGAACTGTTACCATTAACAAACAAATAATACACCTAATGAGCATGAAGCATTTAAAGTTTATATCCACCTTCTAGGAAGGTTGACATGAACTAGTAGACCTCAACAAAGAAAAACTAATTACTTAATTGTTGTATTAAAGAACTACATCTTTGTTTGGCATCTTGTAAGCATAAGATCTCATATATCTCATCTTCTAAGGTTCCACGGGGAATCTACTGAAAATCAGTATTGAAATAGCGAGCATGCTCTCGTTATGATGCTATCCTTCGGTTTCTCCAACAAGCAGTCTGTTTCTATTGTTTTATCTGTGGCACTCTAAGTTGCTCCGACATGGCATTTTAGATGCTACACCTGTGTCGACACGACACTAGTATGAGTGTGGGTATGAGATTTGGTTCGGATGTGGTCAAATAATTTTGGGTACTTTCACCACAATGGACGCAAAAATTCAGACAAGATACAATTTGATTTCCGAAATCAGAACTAAAACTAGGGTAAATTTGAAGAAAATAGCATACCTTATCTGGGAAACCAATCCCTTCTTTATTTATCTATAAAGAAGAAATCCACACTTTACGAGCTATATGTAAGTTTTCTGCAAATTTTCTCATAATTTAGTGATAATTTTTATATATTTTTTTTTGAATTATTTTTAGCCGGATCTCCGCACCCGTACCTGTACTAGGATCCGTATCCCCGAATCTTAATATTTATATCTCAAAGGATCCGACCTCTAAATCCGCACCCGTGTCCGAGCAACTTAGGTGGTACTTCCAGGCCACAAGTACTAAGTAAGTTCTTTACAAGGAGAAATACATTCAAGAAAGATTATTTTAATAGAACTAATTGTAAGTTATTTTTCTACATGTATGTAGCCCAATAAGATTTGGCCCATAATTAATATTTAATTAATGAGAAAATCTCATTCGTCCGATTGGTTACTTGATGTACGTACCAGATTAACTGAGAACCTCTATAAATTGGTTCTCTCCCCACCCATTAGGGTTACTCCTTTTTCCTCTCTTCCATCCTAAAAGTCGCCGGTAACGAAAGCTATGGCAAGAGGCGAGAAGCCAATTACCGATTAACGCTTCCATTTCAAGATGATGTCTCACGATTCAGGTATATTTTCTATACGATAACATGTAAGATTATCATGTTCAAGATCCTGGTAAAATTACAATTTATGCTTACATGTGGTATCATAGCATGGATATTTGAACTGATAATCTTCGTTTACTATTATGATTGAACGAGAGTGAGTTTTGCTATAACTATATTTCTTTCTCAATCCTTCGTTTTATTGATATTGTACTGGTTTGATTCTCGTTTGATATCATATGATATTTGAAGCTTTATGATTCCGCTTCAGATTATATTTACGATTCAGCTTTCTCCATACCTAAGATGATGTTTTATGTATATTGTTTAATTTATGGCTTTGGGGAATTGACTTTGAATATATTGGGTAAGATTTAAAAAAATAATAAAAATAATGGTGTACATGTACTTACCAAACTTATGATTCAACAGAATAGGAGTTATGGCAAGTGTGTATTTTTAAAAATTCCTTTCATTGAACGTGTTAAGAGTTTGACTATAAAAAATTATTGTTACTTTCTAGGTCATAAAAGTAATGTTACGGCATTGAGGGACATTGAGGAAATAAATTTTTCTCGAATGCTAAGTTTCACGGAAATCTTACATTATGCATTAATTATAATTTGCTTCTTATACTGTGTAATGACTAATGTATGTGTTGTAAAGTTATATAGAGTGTTTAAAATATATACCCGCATAATATTTATATTATATGTATGTATTAATTTTCATATAGTTTGTTAGTCACCAAAGTAATCAAAGTAGAATGTTTTAAAATATTCACATCATAAAAATTTCTTAACGCTTATTTTATGTGTGCACCTACGTCTACATAGTTTGTTAGTCACCAAAGTGGCCAAACTAGTTTGTTTATAAAAATATGCATACATAAAGTAATAGTTTATCCATGAAATCAATAAAATGTCGATAATTAAAAATTAGTGGATAAATTAATTTTCACTATTGCTAGAACTTAAGGATGTGCCCAAAGGTGTATCAATTATTCTATGAATAGTGAATATGATGAGGTAAGTTAATTTTCTTAGTCAAATATATATTGTATGTCCAAAGATGACATATATATTTGGTTAAAAATATTTAATTACCTATTAAAGACTATATGGCATTTAAAATTATGATGGTGTGTCGTAGTATCTACCCAAAGGAGAATTGCGATATGGTTTAACTGTTTTGTTGAATCCATATTGATTTGTAAGCGTGTATTATCTATTTTGCATCTATTCCCTTTCATTCGCTTGCGTCGTCTGTTATTGTGTTCAACAGATTGAACTTCTCTGAATGGCGCGAGCAAGTCCAGTTCCACTTAGGTGTGATGATCTTGACTTGGCTCTACTGAATGATAAACCCGCTGTCATTACTGATTCGAGTAGTGCGGATGAGAAGTCTTTCCATAAAGCATTGGAAAGATCTAACAGGCTAAGTCTTATGTTTATACGAATGAATATTTCCAACAACATTAAGAGTACTATTCCACAAACAGAAAGTGCTTGGGAATACCCGAAGTTTGTGAAAGAACTTTTTCGTTCTGCAGATAAATCTCTCGCTGGTACACTAATGGATGAACTCATGACCATGAAGTTTGATGGGTCACGTAGTATACAAAATCATATCATCGAGATGACTAACATTGCAACAAGACTTTAGACATTGGGGATGAAAGTGGATGACTCCTTCTTGGTTCAGTTTATTCTGAACTCGTTACCTCCTGAGTATGGACCTTTTCAAATTAACTATAACACTATTAAGGATAAGTGGAATGTTAGGAAATTTTCTAGTATGCTTACTCAGGAGGAGTCAAGACTTAAGAAACAAGGGAGTCATTCAATTAACCTCATGGGCCAAGGAGCTGGTAAAGGACTTAAAGTGAAGGCCAACAAGTTCAAGAAGAAGAAAGCACCTGCTAAAGCTCAACAGGATGCTAACAAGGAACATAAGGCAGATACGTGTTGTTTCTGTAACAAGGAAGGGCTCTATCAGAAAGATTGCCTGAAACGTAAATCTTGGTTCGAAAAGAAATGTACAATTAGTTCTTTTCTATGTTTCGAATCAAATTTAGTATAAGTTCCTAATAATACTTGGTGGCTTGATTCTGGTGCAATTGCTCATGTATCTACTATGTTGCAGGGATTCCTTACGATCCAAACTACAAATCCAATAAGGATTTCTTGTTCATGGGAAATTGTATGAAGGCTTCAATTGAAGGCATAAGGACTTATCGTATGATCATGGAGACTGGACGTCACCTTGATCTATTACAGACTCTTTATGCACCTTCAGTTTCTAGGAATTTGATTTCTCTTTCAAGACTTGATGTTTCTGGATTTGATTTTAAGTTTGGAAATGGATGTTTCAATTTATATAAGAATGCTATTTTCGATGGTTCTGGTTTTCTTATTGATGGTTTATATAAATTGAAACTCGATATTGGCTTTTCTAAATGTAGAAATTCACTCTATCTATGATATGTGCGCTTTGGTTGTATGAGCATGATTTTCAGGTATAGGTTTTGATGAATGACAAACAATGAAGTCAAATGTCAAGCAACGAAACTTATGAAAGCACAATTCTTAATCCCTATCTTAGAAGTAATTCGAATATTGCCTTCAAAGCCTCATTGTTAAAAAAAATAGAGGTAAGTGATTCGGAAAGCGATGATGATATTATTTCCAATGATATAATTGAAAAGTTTTGTAAGTTTATGAAGAAGGAAACAAGGAAGGAAGAACCAAGTCCTTCATGCCAAAATTGTGGAAAACTTGGCCACACCAAATCACATTGTCCAAAATCAAAGGACAAGAAAAAGAAGAAACACCATAGGCGCGTAACATGGGATTCGGACAGCTCGGGCAATGAAACTGCCGCATTATGCCTCATGGCCAACGGAGAAGATGAGCTAAGTATTTCTAACTCTTACTCGTTAGAAGAATTGCAAAATGCTTATGATGAACTATATGGTGAATTTGTTAAAGCTTCCAAAACCATAACAGTTTTGAAGAAAACACTTTCTTTGCAAGAAAAAGATCTTGAGAAAATACTTTCTTTGCAAGAAAAAGTTTTCGAGAAAACACTTTCTTTGCAAGAAAAAGATTTTGAAAAACATCATTCTTTAAAAGAAAATGATCTTTTAGAAAATGACAATACTGTTTTTAAAAATAAAATAAATTTTTTAGAAGAAGAAAATAAATTTTTGAAAAATGACATTGTTGATTTCAAAAATAAAATCAAGGAGATGAATGAAGCCTCTTTATTTGTTCAAAGCTCAAATTGTTCTTCTTGTAGTTCTTTAAAAATGGAGAACGTAGAACTTAGAAATACACTAGTAAAATGTAGTGTAAATGATTCTAGAACAAGTGAAGAAATTAAAAAGACGATAGAAATAAGGTTAAACCACCTAGAAACGACTCTAGAAATTTTATTGATAAGTCTAAAACTAATCATTTTAGACCACCTAGACACAATTCTAGGAATTTTATTAATGAGTCTAGATTGAATAATTTTAGATCACCTAGAAATGACTCTAGGAATTTCAACGCTTCTAGGAATAACAACTTTAGATCACTTAGAACGCATTTGGCTCAACCTAGACATATGCACAATCCTAATGTCATATGTCATTATTGTAACTCGGCAGGACACATTGCACCCGTATGTTTTGCTAAACATAGAGATTCATATTTTGATTATAATTATCATTTGCCTAACCCCCAAGGACCCAAAAGAAGTTGGGTACCGAAAACCTATTTTTAGGTACTTTTGCAGGTGTGCTTGAAGACTACAATATTGTAGTAGATGCACCAAGCACGAAACCTTACTGCATCAAGGGGGAACATCGGTTAGTTATCGTATTTTTGATAAAAATGTAATAGTTGATATGTGCTAAGTGTTATTTTGAATAAAAAATTAGTATCAATTATTTTTTTGTTAAATGATTGATTCATGTTTTGATGAATATATTTTTATAACAGTTGGTATATTTGCGAAAAATGACCGTTATTATGATTGGAATGTTTTTACTAACTTTTGGTATTATTTAATATTGATATAATTTATTTTAATAATTGGTATCGTCAATAGTTTTAATAACAATTGGTATACCTTTTTTGCTAATGCCAAAAGGGGGAAGAGTTTAGGCGATATGCATCGAATAAGGGGAAATGTCTTCACATTCTAGTATGCCTTAATTAAGGGGGAATCATATTGAATTATTTGCATGAATTGTATGTTGAGATATAGCATGAAGTTAGGGGGAATTCGAGAATTCGATATGCATATCTCCTGTTGTTTGTCATTATCAAAAAGGGGAAAATTGTAGAAAATCACTCTATCTATGATATGTGCGCTTTGGTTGTATGAGCATGATTTTCAGGTATAGGTTTTGATGAATGACAAACAATGAAGTCAAATGTCAAGCAACGATATTATATGACAAACAATCAAGCTTGAATGCCGAGAAGCATATTGATGAACGGATTGCAATGGAAAAGCCAAAGACGAGCTCAAATATTCAAGACTGAAGACCCAAGGCGTAGGTCGTTAGGTAGAACAAATGTAAGAGCAACGCTTAAGTTATCTCGTCTTTTGGCTCAACATAGGTCATCATAAATATGCATAAAATCATTTTATTAAATCATATTTATCATAAACATATTTTATTAAATCATATTTATCATAAACATATTTTAAATACTTCAAACAAAATGATGTTAAAGTTTTCATCTTAACGAAAATGGTTTTTGAAGTAAGTTTTCAAATCTGCCTCAGAATAATCGATTTTACAAAGTGCATAATCGATTATGTTATAACAGTGGCCAAAGTGTTTGAACACTGACACAGAATAATCGATTATACAAAGTGCATAATCGATTATGTTATAACCGTTGCCAGGCGTTGGAACACTGCCTCAGAATAATCGATTATTCAGTATCAGATAATCGATTATTCAGCAGAAAATCAGAAGACGTTGGAGAATAATCGATTATCAGATTGTGAATAATCGATTATCTGGGCACAAAATCAGCATGATTGATTGCCAATTAAGCAACGGACATACACCATTTTTCACCTATAAAAAGAGGTCTTTTGAGCTATTTTTAAACACACAACACCTCCCAATATTGATATACATATTGACATTATTTGAGCATCATTTTAGAGCTTTTGTTGAGCCATTTGAGAGACAACTTTGAGTTGTTCATAGAGCTTATCTTGTATCTCTTTATCTACTCTTTTGAGAGAGTTCTTATTGTAAAAAGAGAAAGGTGTTTGAGAAGAACATATCTTCTCATTGATTGTCGGGTTCGCTAAGTACCCCAAGTCTTAGTGGTTGAAGTCTTGTGGTGCGGTATCCACGAGCAAGGTAAAGTCTTGAGGTGCGGTATCCTCAAGCAAGTTGAAGTCTTGTAGAGTGTACATCTACGAGCAAGTGTAACGGTTTGTTAAGCACCCGTAAGCTTAACGGAGTTAGTGGAATCTCGAGATAGTCTCTCGGGGACTGGACTAGCCACAAGTTGTGGTGAACCAGGATAAATTCGGTGCCTTCTTTCCTTGTTATTTTAATTACCGAATTTATTTTATTCCTGCAATTTTAATTCCGCAATATTTATCAATATTCTTGTGCCGCACTATTCACCCCCCCTCTAGTGACAGGCATAAATTCTAACACTAAATCCCTTCTTAATGTTCAAAATAATGTTGGAATTAAACGTAGTTCACTAGATGAAAGATCTGCTTACTTGTGGCATAGACGTTTGGGTCATATATCCAAAGAAAGGTTAGGGATATTAGTAAAGAATGAGATTCTTCTGAATCTAAATTTTACTGATCTTACTATATGTTTGGATTGCATTAGGGGAAAGCAAACCAAGCATAGTAAGAAAGGTGCCACAAGAAGCACCCAGCTTCTTGAAATTATACACACTGATATTTGTGGACCTTTTGATGTTCCATCTTTTGGTGGAGAGAAATATTTTATCACTTTTATCGATGATTTTTCACGTTATGGATACATCTATTTCCTGAAAGAAAATCTCAAGCAGCAGATGCCTTCAAGGTGTTTGTTACTAAGTTTGAAAGGCAATTAGATAAAAAGGTGAAAATCATTAGATCAGATAGAGGTGGTGAATATTTTGGAAAATATAATGAGTCAGGAAAATGTCCAGGTCCATTTGCAAAGTTCCTCGAGGAACATGGCATATGTGCACAATATACTATACCAGGAAAACCTCAAGAAAATGGTGTTGCAAAAAGGCGTAATCGAACACATATGGAAATGGTTAGGAGCATGATAAGTAATTCCTCATTACCCAAATCATTGTGGATGTATGCTCTTAAAACCGCTGTATATTTATTAAACAGGGTTCCTAGTAAGGCAGTTCCAAAGACCCCTTTTGAACTGTAGACGGGAAGAAAACCTATTTAAAGGCACCTGCATGTTTGGGGTTGCCCAGCGGAAGCTAGAGTTTATAATCCACAAGAAAAGAAATTAGATTCTCGAACAGTAAGTGGTTACTTTATTGGTTACCTAGAGAAATCTAAAGGGTATGTGTTTTACTGCCAAAACCATAGTTCCAGGATTGTTGAATCCGGTAATGCAAGATTCATTGAGAATGGTTAAGTTAGTGGGAGTGTTGAAAAGCAAAGTATGGAAATTAAAGTGGTGAGGGTCAATATTCTATTACCCAGAAATGTGCCTACTTCCACACAAATATCAAATATTGCTCCAGTTGTTGAAGAACACTTTACAACACCGAGAAATATTTGGATGAAACACTTCATGAAGAAACTAACTCACAAATATCTGAACAAATGAAACACAAGAAATTCCATTAAGAAAATCTCAAAGAGTTAGAAAATCGGCTATTTTGGATGATTATGTGGTTTATTTGCAAGAGTCAGATTTTGACATTGGTCTTAATAAGGATCCGATTTCATTTTCACAAGCCATAGAAAGTAATGACTCTAAAAAATGGATTGATTCCACGAAGGAAGAGTTAAAATCCATGGAATACAATAAAGTCTGGGATCTCGTTGAATTTCCATAAAGTTCCAAAAGAATCGGTTGTAGATGGGTCTTTAAGACCAAACGCAATTCAAATGGCAATATTGAGAGATACAAAGCCAGACTTATTGCCAAGGGTTATACTCAGAAAGGAAGCATTGATTATAAAGAGACCTTTTCACCGGTCTCAAAGAAAAACTCGCTAAGAATTATTATGGCTTTGGTGGCTCATTATGATTTAGAGTTACACCAAATGGATGTGAAAACCGCCTTTCTTAATGGAGATCTCGAGGAGGAAGTGTATATGGACCAACCAGAGGGTTTCAAAACTAAAGGAAAAGGTCAAATGGTGTGTAAACTGAAGAAAATCAATATATGGATTTACACAAGCCTCACGACAATGGTATATAAAGTTTAATGATACCATAACATCTTTTGGATTTGTGGAAAATACCGTTGATCGGTGTATATACCAAAATATCAGTGGGAGTAAGTTTATATTTTTAGTCATATATGTTGATGATATTCTACTTGGTGCTAATGACTTAGGTATATTGTGTGAGACTAAAGATTTTTTCTCTAAGAATTTTGAAATGAAAGATATGGGTGAGGGGCATCCTATGTGATAAGAATATAAATATTCCGTGATAGATCACAAGGATTATTGGGATTGTCTTAGAAAGGCTATATCGAAAAAGTTCTAGAGAGATTTAACATGAACAATTGTTTAGCAGGAATTGTTCCAATTCAAAAAGGGGACAAATTTGGTCTCATGCAATGTCCTAAGAATGATGTAGAGCGAAAAGGAAAGGAATCAATCCATTACTCTTCTATTGTTGGTAGTCTGATGTATGCTCAGACTTGCACAAGACTGGATATTAGTTTTACGGTCGGAATGGTAGGAAGATATCAGAGTAACCCAGGAAATGATCATTGGAAAGCTGCAAAGAAAGTTTGAGGTGCCTGAAAGGAACGAAGGATTACATGCTCATGTATAGGAGGTCCAAGCATTTGGAAGTTGTTGGATACTCGGATTCAGATTTCGCTGGATGTATTGACACTAAGAAATCCACGTTTGGTTATTTGTTCCAATTAGCTGAAGGAGCAAAATCGTGGAAGAGTACCAAACAGTCTGTTATTGCTACATCCACGGTGGAAGCAGAATTTGTGGCATATTTCGAAGCCACAATTCTTGCATTATTGCTGCGAAACTTTATTTCAGGACTTGGGATTGTCGACACCATTACCAAGCCGCTGAAAATTTACTGTGATAATTTTGTAGCAGTATTCTTCTCCAAAAATGATAAGTACTCCAAAAGTGCCAAACATATGGAATTAAAGTACTTTATCGTCAAGGTGGAAGTTCAGAAACAAAGAGTGTCACTTGACCATATTAGAACTCATCTAATGATTGCAGATCCGTTAAAGAAAGGTTTACTTCCAAAGATATTTAAAGAACATGTACATAGAATGGGTCTTGGCTGTATTTATGATTAATGTATTTATGATGTTTTGGCATTCTGAGCTCATTTATATGCTTCTGATATACATTAATGATTCCTGTTTCTCATAATGGTGTATACATTATTGTTTTGAGATAATACAGGATAAGTCTCAAGGAGACATTATTGTGGACCATAATATTTTATAGCTTATGAAACTGATACGATACATTACTAATGTTGTAGTATATGGAAGAGAGTATGTAGACAAATTATGTATAACCTCCATAACTCACATTTATTAGTTTATCGTATTGTGGTATTTATGATGGACATTATAGAAGAGATTTGTTTATGCGCAACTAATGTTCCTATATTAGATATTAATATTATGTGATTATTGGGCAAAGTGGGAGAATATGAGTTATTTTTCTACATGTATGTGGCCCAATAAGATTAGGCCCATAATTAATATTTAATTAATGAGCAGATCTCATCCGTCCAATTGGTTACTTGATGAACGTATCAGATTAACTGAGAACCTATATAAATTGGTCCTCTCCCCACCCATTAGGGTTACTCCTTTTTCCTCTCTTCCATCCTAAAAGTCGGCAGTAAGGAAAGCTAGGGCAAGGGGCGAGAAACCAATTACCGATTAACGCTTCCGCTTCAAGATGATGGCTCACGATTCATGTCTGTTTTCTATACGATAACATGTAAGATTATCATGTTCAAGATTCTGGTAAAATTACAGTTTATGCTTACACTAATTACCGAAGGAAACACATGTATCTACAGTTTTCTGGCTGATAGACACAACCTAAAAGGCAAAAGCTCCCTTTTAGACATGATATAATTGTGTTGATTCAAAAGAATATCTGGTTTATTTAAAAATTCGAGTAAACAATGTACCTCGTTGTCACCATTTTAATAAGCATGATTTGGTCAGCCAGAGGTGGAGTTCCCACAAAAGGACTAGTTGCATAGAATGGAAAACCCATGCTACTGGCACTGGCAGGAGAACCAGCTCCCGTCATTACAGGGGCCTTAGGAACAGAATTGGATCTCCGCTTCGCAGCAACTTGAGGCAGATGTTGCTGCTGCATGGAACCATTAATGTTAAGACACCAGCAGAAGGAACAGATGTGGCTGCTGGCTTCTCCTTCATCAATTGCGTAAGTCCATTTACCACAGCTGCACCATACTGAGGTCGTACTGAACCACCAGAAATATCTCCAGATATAGCTGATAAAGGAGATCGACGCAAACCTCCAGCAGAAGCACAAGGACTTTGCACTATTTTCCTCTTTTGAGGTGAGTATGCTTCCAGGGATTGGTCTCAAGAGGTTGACCAAAACAATTTCAGGTTGTCTGTGGGAAACCGAATTGCGTAAACTGCTGGGGAAGTATTTAATGTAATCGCGCCTGGTGGAAATCCGTAAGGTTCATATCTGATTCCCCCACCTGCCTCTCATTCTTTGTCCATCGAGACTCTAATTGGTCCATTCTCGCTATTTCAGCTGGCTGTTTCTTTACATTATATCTAATTCCTTGCTGTCCTGCCGCAAATGGCATTGTCCTAGCTTCTTGGTTCAAGCCGCCTTGGAAAGTCTGTTGACGGTAGTTTTGCATGGTGTTAGCATAAGGAATAGCCCTGGAATCTGACTGCGGCAGTAATAAAACATTCTTCCAATAATAAACTGGAGCGTGGAGGCCATCTACCTGTGTGCCTACATGTTGCTGATAATCAACATCGGCAACCATTTGCCTAACTCATCTCCTCTTATTTGAGTTGGACAGGGAAGATTCTTGTCCATCCTGAGTCTCTCTCTTGCCATGTATAGAAGCACGGGAGGTCATTGCATTTGTGTATGATAGCATTCTGTCTGGTGCAGCAGGAGAAGATACTGATGCATTCAGAACAATATCTGGCTTATGATCCTACGTAATTCTAGGACTCTGAACTCCCATTTGATATTTTGACAGGAGAGATGTAACACTCCTCAAATTTATAAAATGTTTTAAGACACGCTAAATATAGAATTTAATTTTTTATAATCTTAAATTATATGAGTACTTCTATTACGCATTTAAATCCTTGTGATTAATTTTGAATTACTTTTCTATTTATAAATACATACAATTTGGGAAAATATTAAAAATTTTAAATATTACTAATTATTAAAAGCAGGAATAATTAAATACTAGTTTGTCAAAACAAAACAAAACAAAAAAGAAGAAAGAAAGCAAAAGAAGGGTCACGTGCAACAAAGCCCATAAAGGGTTCTTGGCAATTAGCAGGCAAAACTGGTAAGCCTTAGGAAAATTTAAAACATAACGACATTCTGTCGCCCAATAAAAACAGAAGCGGCGTTAGCAAATACTTGCAAAGGCTACGAAAATTCTAGGGTTCTTTCTAATTCTTGAACTTAGGAATATAAATTCTCTATTGTCAATTATCATAGTAGTAGTAGGTAAACAAACAAACAACAACAACAACCCAGTATAATTCTACTTAGTGGGGTTTGGGGAGGGTAGTGTATATGCAGACCTTACCCCTCCCTGAGGGTAGAGAGACTGTTTCCAAATAGACCCTCGACATCCTTCCCTCCAAGAACTTCCCACCTTGCTCTTGGGGAGACTCGAACTCACAACCTCTTGGTTCGAAGTGGAGGTTGCTTACCATCATAGCAACCCCTCTTGTCTAACTAGTAGTAGGTAAGAATTGAATAACTAATTCATTTCTTCCTCCATATCAACAATAAATTTCATATTTAAGTGTATTACCTTAAAAATTAATTAGAATGCACTGGTTGTAGTAGAAGCAATTGTTTGACTGTTGTCAATTGGACTGAGGCTTACGTATTGGCTCGAGAAGTTTTGAGGTGAGTTGATATAACTCTTTACTAAAGTTATTTAACTCACAAAAGTACGCATATAAGGTGCTTGATGAATTGCTTAAAAGAGTTTATCTTTATTTAATTAGAGCAAGTGAGTAACCATTAATTTAAAATTGTTCTAGCAAAGTTTTAGATGATCTATTATGCTATATGTGCTTAAATTTTCAGATTTTTGTGTTATTCTTATATGCTATTTTCATGTTGAAAATTTATGAAGAAGAAAGAATCTTTAGAAATATTTTTATAAGATTATTTCACTCTTATGCCATGCTTTACATTTAAGGACACCAATATGAGCATGTACATGATGTTCTATAAAGAAAAGATTTAGACTTGAAAAGTCACAAGAAGAAGTTTTAGAAAGAAAAATGTTTTGGGAATACCATTTATTCTGAGAAGGGGTCATCGTCCAGGCCGAGGGTCCTGACCAAGGCGTTGACTTCCTGAAACTACTTGTGTCAAAGTAGGGAGCACACAAGCCGAGGCTCTTGTTGTGCTGAGAATTTACTTAGCCATGCTAAGGTATGATAGATGAGCGCTGAGAACCCTGAAGCGAGTGGAAACTTGTTGATTGGGCCTATTCGGTCAGGTTGGGATCGAACGCGCGCCGATCACACGTGACTGAGAGAGAATTAAGTAAGGATAATTGGAACTCCCAAAGTATAAAGTGAAGTATTCCTTTTTTTTACAAGAAAGAAAAAGAAAAGAATTTCTTTTTGAATATTCATAAACTTCTATTATGTAATTATTTAGAATTATTCTTATAAGCTTTATATTTTAATGCATTTAGAACCTTTGCTAATAATGTATATATTATATATTATTAATATTTCTTCCTTTGTTGTTGAGACTCACTGAGTAAAATAGATGGTACTGACGTTCTCTTTTGGCAACCTACGTTGGACTGCGGTACAACGTAGGAACCAGATTTTTAAGCGAGCAGGCTACAATTTAGGACTTCCTATCTTCCAGTGCTATTAGTGAGCTCCACTTTTGTTCGTGGAATATTCCTTAGAGTCATCTTTATTTAGTTATTTCTTTGTTTACTTAGAGAATTATCCAAAAAATCTCATTTCCTGAGCAGTGCGTCAGTTTATCATTAGAGGCTTCCTAGACATAGTCATTGGGTTGAGATTCATATGTTATTTTATAATAACTTAGCAATATATCGGTAGTCTCTACAAATAATATTTTGGAGTTGATTTATTTAAATATTTGAATTAATCAAAAGTATTTGGTTAGAGTATTGCTTTGTTGCATATAACGTGTGGAGCTATAATAGATTGGATAAGTAGATATAGTTCGCTCAATCATGTTTAATGATCGAGTATCGGTCTGGGCTTGTTTAGAAAATGGGTCGTGACAAACTTGGTATTAGAGCCTCAGGTTTATGGAGTTCTATGGGTCTATGAAGCTGTGTTTTTAGAGTCTCGTTTATTGATATGTATCGCGACATAATTATAAATATGAGGCTACAAGAATTTAGGAAAAGTCTAATTTTTTTCATACTTTAGATCGTACGATAGAGCCTACCTCTAAGAAACTATCTAATGTATTCGTTTCTTTAAAACTCGCAGAAATGGCTCGTACTCGCAACTCTGACACCGACACTCAGGATGTTGCTCAAGAAACTATTGCTACTATTGTGCCCCAAGGTAGAACTAAAAAGGCTTCAACGCAGAAAAGGAAAAGTAAATCGACATAAGGGGGTTCAAGTACCCCGGGTTGAACATGAGGAAGGGGTGGAGCATAATGATCCAGTACCTCAGGATCCAGTACCGCCCCAACAACAGCTCCGGCTCAGAAAACCATATCCTTTGAGGTGGGTCAAATGTTTAATGTAGTCAATAGTGCTATGGAGATGTTTAAAGCCTTTATGGCCAACCAGAATGAGAGAAGAGACGAGATTACACCTCAATCAAATAGACGGAACAATTCTGAGTCCTCAAGGGTAAATGAATATTTAAAGTTGAGTCCTCCAGTGTTCCATGGTTCTATAGTTGATGAAGATCTGATGTTGTTCTAGAGGGTGCCCTCCGAGTGCTGAAAGCATTTGATGATGAAACTGTGGAGCTTGCTGCTTACCATCTTAGAGGTGTGGTCGGCGCTTGGTTTTAGATGTGGGAAATGAAAGTGATGAAGATGATGGTCTGCCTACTTGGGATGGATTTGAAGAGGCCTTCATGGCTAACTTTATCCCAGAATAGGATAGTGGAAGCTAAGGCTACAGAGTTCGAACAACTCAAGCAAGGAAATAAAAGTGTGCAAGAGTACTACATGGAATTCATAAGGTTAGCTAAGGATGCTCCTCATATGGTTAAGAATGAAAAATCAAAGATGCGCACGTTTGTTGGTGCTTTAGCTTACCATATTAAGGATATGACATCAGCTGCAGCAGTAGGGATGAAAGCCTTCTACTCTGTTTTGGGATTTGCCAAGCACTTAGAAAAAGACAGACAACTAAGGAGAGAAGAAAAAAAGCATAACAAGAAAGCTCGGACAAGGGGCAGGTTTAATGGTACATCCGGCGGAGTTGGAGGGGATTCCTCTAATAAGGAGTCAGTAGCACCAGCTCAGTCCAATCATAAGTTAGATGGTGGGTCTTCCTTCAGACGTACTCAGAGTTATGGAAATTAGTCTCGCTAAAATCAGAATTTAATGAAATCATCTCACATATCTAGAGTCATGCTAGGCAACATTTACACCAACAAGGTATTTGTGGAATATGTAAGCGGCAACATTCAGGTCAGTGCAAGCTCGAGCTTTATGGTTGCTACCACTGTGGAGACATTGGTCATATAAAGGTCAACTGTCCAAAGCTGCAACGAAATTTCAGTAGTGGATCAACTCATCCTTCTAGTTCCTCAGCTACTGCAGTTGCACCATCTCAGGCTCGTGGTTCTCATAATCAGGTCGGGCATGTAGCAGAAAGAGGTGAAGATCGAGTTACTCAGGGAGGGGGACAACCCCGTGTGTTTGCTACACTTGATCGTTATAATGTAGAGGCATCTGCAGAAGTTATTACATGTATACATTTAGTCTGCTCACATAATGCTTATGCCATAATGGATCCAGGTTCAACGTTTTCATATGTAACTCCATACTTTGCAATTAATCTTGGACTAGAACCTAAACAACTTAATGAGCCATTCCTAGTATCTACTTCAGTTGGCGGGTCAGTAAAAGTCACCAGAGTCTATAAGGGTTGTGTAGTTTCAGTCCAAGGTCGCAACACCAAACCCGATCTCATAGAATTAGAAATGGTGGATTTCGATGTGATCATGGATATGGATTGGTTATCTTCCTGCTACGCCATGTTAGATTCTCATGCCAAGATAGTCAGGTTCCAATTTCCAAATGAAGAAGTCATAAAGTGGAAAGGTTATTCAGCATCTCTTGTAGGTAAGTGTATTTCTTACTTTAAGGAACTACGAATGACCGGTAAGGGGTGTCTCGCCTATTTGGCTCATATTATTAATCCAGAATCAGAACCACCAGCTTTTCAATCAGTGGCATTTTTTAGAGATTTCCAGAAGTTTTCCCAGTTAACCTTCCCGGACTTCCTCCCGAAAGAATCATAGACTTCGGCATTGATCTCATGCCAGACACTCAGCCCATATCTATACCTATTTATAGGATGGCTCCAGCATAACTTAATGAGTTGAGAGAACACTTGAAAAACCTTCTTAACCAGGGCTTGATCAGACCGAGTGTTTCACCGTGGGGTGCTCCGGTCCTGTTTGTCAAGAAGAAAGATGGGTCTCTCAGGATGTGTGTCGATTATCGCCAGCTGAATAAAGTTACTATTAATAACAAATACCCACTGCCAAGAATTGATGATTTATTTGGTCAACTTCAGGGTGAAAAGTACTTTTAAAAAAATAGACTTGAGGTCTAGGTACCATCAGCTGAGAATCAGAAAAGAAGATATATCTAAAACAACCTTTAGAACTCGCTACGGGCACTATGAATTTCTAGTGATGTCCTTCGGGTTGACAAATGCTCGAGCTGCATTCTCGGACCTCATGAACAGAGTTTTCAAGCCATTCCTGGATACCTTTATTATTGTGTTTATAGACTACATTTTGGTATACTCTAAGAGCAAGGAAGATCATGAAGAGCACCTAAGAATAGCCTTACAAACCTTGAAGGAGATTGAGCTTTATGCCAAGTTTCAAAATGTGAGTTCTGGTTGCACTCGGTGGCATTCTTGCGCCACGTGGTATCTAGTGAAGGAATAAAATTAGACCCTCATAAGACAGAAGCAGTCAAGTGTCACATCCCAAATCCGAGGGACATGACCAACACTCAACCGGGTATCCCCAGTCGAGTGGACCTGGGTGACTTTCCTGACCTACAAGTTACCCCACATTTTCCATTAATTACTAACCGAGTGGAAACAATTGTTTATTATTTAGATTCCCTTTTTACAATACATACATAACATAGATAAGGAGCCTCTAAGAATAAAAGATGACAGTACTATGCTTGTCGGTAACAAGCTCCGGCTATACCGTTATACATACACCAACAAAATATCCCAAAGTACAAGAACAAGAGTGGCATCAGCTACGCAGGGGCTCCGGAAGGAAAGGGTCGCACCAATACAACTGACAGGGAATGAGGAAGAGCTACGGACGGTGGAGTGGAGTACCTGTTGAAGTTCCACCTACAACCATAACACGAATGTAGCACCCCCCGGCAAAAGGGACGTCAACACATTTGAATTGTACCGGTATGTATGATTAAAACTTGTCCCAAGTAAACTCAAGCTATACGCAAGTAGAACACAGCAATGGAAGTAGCAATCAATCGCACATAGAAGGTACAATTAGTCAAACAAAGGGGCAATCAGTGACCTACAGGTTACAAACTCTCCTGTTGTCTCCTTTCACAATTCCACATCATTGATTTCACAATTTTGTTCAAATATATATTTCAATAGCTATTTCGATCACTTTTCCACCCTTATTACCTCGTCCACCCTTACCCACACCTTATTACACTGTGTTGCGGCGCGCAACCCGACCCCGCCGCATAGTTCAGTCACAACAAACACAACCAAACAGCAAGTCATAAGATAAATAACAAATACACTTCAAAACATCACCACAACAATGTTACAAGTGTTTCCATAACTATTAGTAACAATTTCATTTCTTTCAACGGTTCTTACTCAATCCAAGTTACCACAATTGCCCACAACATTTCAAGTACAGAGTTATCACAGATAGCCTTGTTATACCTTTTACGAATTCCTTCAATTACTTGTTATTCAACTTATACCACGAGGAGCATTCACAATAAAACCAGTCACAAGAATCTCACAATTAACCAACATAGAGTTCAACTACCAAACAATTCACACACTAAGAAAGGCGATTTCACAATGATCAAGATTAGCCATACATACCTGGAGTCGAATTCCCTTTCTAAGTTCCTATTCTCAATCACCAAGCTATCTATCACAGTTCTCTACTTCTATCCAATTTCCTTTAGTAGATTCTAGGTTTTGAGTGACATGCATGAGGGTTTTCAATTGTCAATTCAAAATCAAAGCATAAGACTTCCTTCCCTTAGCTTAAATCAGAGAAATTAGGGAAAAAGGTTAGGGATTTTACCTATAAGAGTGGAGATGAAGACAATAACTCAATATTTTCCCAGCCCGGATAGTTTTTGAGGATTTATTTGATGAAGAATCCTTTCTTCATCAATAACTCTCCCTCCCTCTCTCTTGTTTTGTTCAGAAAATGTGTTAAAATGAGGAGTTGGAGTGTTTTATTAGAAAAAATTTTAGAAAATTGATGTTCGTGCAGGATCTGTGGTCAACTATGCGATCGCATAGTTGACATACGGTCCTCATATTGGACCGCATAATGGTCCCAAATTGCTGACCCCTCTGTTTGGGTATGCGGTGAGAATGCGGTCCGCATACCCGTTCTACGGTCGCATATTGCACCGCAGAATTGACCTCCACAAATCCTCGAGACATTTATGCGACGACTATGCGGTCCTCATATTGGGTGTGCGATCGCATAATGGACCGCATTTTCAACATCCAATTTGGCTACTCTTTGATTAACTCAGCGATCGATATGCGGTCCGCATACCTGATCTGCGACCGCATTCGTGACTGCATAAATGACATTTTTCCAAAAATCTTGCTACCCCTATAACACTCATACAATGCACGACCTTCACACTTATACATATTCAACCTTTTGACACATTGTTAAGCTTTTTTGGTACACCACATGTAATTAAATTAAGCATTAATCGTCTGTACTATCAAAGCCATGCATTTATCACAATCACAAGAGTATGATACCTCCATTTAACAAGAAGGGTTGCCTATGGTTCAATTCATTACCTTCATACATGCACATATTCAATTGTTTGACACCCTTTTTGCACGTAGTTGATTACTTTAGGGAGTGCGAAACAGTTAATCATTTGAATACAATCCCTCCATGCAAAACTAATCATTATTTATTTAAACTCGCTCTACCATGGGGTGGTTATCTACCACAAAAACACACAAAATTTTGGCACAACTGGAAGAACTATAATAGTGAATTATTTAGGAACTTCTACACCAAAGAGGACACAATGCTAGTTTGCTTGGGGACAAGGACTTACATGACCACTCCTAGACTTGTTCGAACAAATGGGGGTATTTTACTTTCATCTCATCTTCCACTTCCCACATGGCCTCTTTGACTTTTGGTTTCGCCGCAACGCCTTAACCGAAGTGATCTCCTTATTTCGCAACCTACGAACTTGTCTATCAAGAATAACAACTAGGATCTCTTCATATGATAGCTCTTCAGTAACCTTGATGTCTTCAACTGGCACGATGGTGTACGGATCCCCAACCACTTTCCTTAACATGGACACATGGAACACCGGGTGCACAAGGACATTTTAGGGGGAAACTCAAACCTATAAGCAACTTGTCCGATCCTTTGAATAATCTGATAAGGCCCGACATATCTAGGACTTAGCTTCTCTTTCTTCCAAATTGCATGACTCCCTTTATGGGCGATACCCGCAAGAATACCCAATCTCCCTCTTGAAACTCCAATTCCTTTCGACGCACGTCCGCATAGGATTTCTGGTGACTCTGAGCAATCTTCATCCTTTCTTGAACGACTTTAACTTTTTCCATGGCCTGGTGCACGAGATCCGGCCCTATCAATTCTGTCTCACCTACTTCGAACCACCCAATCGGGGACCTAACCTCCTCTCGTACTATGCCTCAAATGGGGACATTTGGATGCTAGCATGGAAACTCATGTTGTAAGCAAATTCTATAAGGGGCAAGTGATCATCCCAATTACCCTTGAAATCTAAGACACAAGAACACAACATATCTTCGAGCGTTTGAATAGTCCTCTCTGCTTGACCATCAGTCCACAGGTGAAAAGTTGTGCTGAGGTTCACCTGAGTACCCAACCGTTGCTGAAATTTCTTTCAAAATTTAGCTATGAATTGAGCCCCTCGATCCAAAATAATAGAAAGTGGAGTACCATGAATTCTCACTATTTCCTTGATATACAATCGAGCATATTGTTTTGCAAAATCGGTGGACTTTACTGGCAAGAAGTGAGCTGATTTGGTGAGTCGATCCACTATCACCCAAATAGAGTCGAACTTGCGCTGAGTGCGAGGTAGTCCTGCCACGAAATCCATATTGATCATCTCTCATTTCCACACTGGTATCTTCATAAGCTGGGTAAGCCCACCGGGCCGCTGGTGCTCGGCCTTTACTTGCTCACAGTTCGAGCATTTGGATACAAAGTCTGCCACATCCCTCTTCATACCGCTCCACCAATAAATTTTCTTGAGATCGTGATACATTTTTGTAGAACCTGGGTGCACCAAATATCTGGAATGATGGGCCTCCGCCATTACCCTGTCTCGAAGATTATCTACATCTGGAACACATAGCATACCTTGACATCGCAGCACGCCATCATTCCCGCCGTGTGAGAATGCCAAAATCTTGCTACTCTAAACCCCATCCCTTACTTGTGCCTATGCTGGATAAATTAACTGGGTTTTTTTACCTCCGCTACAAGCAACGACTCTGCTACGTTGTGCACCATAATCCCCTCCTCATTTGGGTTTAGATACAAACCCCAAGAATGGACAACTGATAAACCTCTCGACCTAGGAACCTTCGATCCGCTCCCAAGTGAGCCAAACTACCTATGGATTTTCGACTGAGGGCGTCGTCCACCACGTTCGCCTTCCATGGATGGTACAAGATGTTCATATCATAATCTCTGATCAATTCTAACCACTGCCACTACCTCAAGTTTAGCTCCTTCTGCTAGAAAAATTATTGGAGACTCTTGTGGTCCGAGAACACATCCACATGGACCCCATAAAGGTTATGCCGCCATATTTTTAAGGCAAACACAACTGCTGCAAGCTCCAAATCACGCGTCGGGTAATTCTTCTCATGATTAATAAGTTGCCTTGAAGCATATGCTATAACCTTCCCATGCTGCATGAGCGCACACCCTAAGCCGACCCTGGAGGCATCGTAATACACCACAAATACTTCCCTGCCTTCCGGCAAAGCTAACACTGGTGCCGAGGTTAATCTTGACTTCAATTCCTGAAAACTTTTTTCTCAAGCATCAGACCATTAGAACTTGACTGATTTCTGCGTCAATTTAGTTAATGGGGAGGCGAGGGTAGAGAACCCCTTCACAAACCTCCGATAATATCCCGCTAACCCCAAAAAACTACGGATCTTCGTCGGGGTCGTGGGTCTAGGCCAATCCTTCACTGCTTCAATCTTTTGGGGGTCCACTTGAATCCCCCTTTACCGAAAACAACATGTCCCAGAAAAGTGACGGACTCCAACAAAAATTCACATTTTGAGAATTTAGCACACAACTGGTGCTGATGAAGAGTTTTCAAAACTGCACTGAGGTGATCGGCATGATCCTCCCTGCTTTGCAAATAAACAAGGACTTCGTCAATAAAAACAACCACAAAGGAGTCTAGAAATGGATTGAAGACCCAATTCATAAGATCCATGAAAGCTATCGGGGCGTTGGTTAGACCAAAAGACACGACCAAGAATTCGAAGTGACCACATAGGGTTCTAAAGGCGGTCATAGGAATGCCCCGCTCTCTGATATTCAATTAGTGATACCCGGATCGCAAATCAATTTTGGAGAAGAACTTTGCACCTTGCAATTGATCGAACAAATCATCTATCTAGGGCGCATGGTATTTATTCATGGTGGCGACCTTGTTAAGCTGTAGATAGTCGATACACATCTGAAGTGATCCATCCTTCTTCCTGACAAAAAGAACTGGAGCACCCCATGGCAACACACTCGGTCGAATGAACCTCTTCTCTAATAAGTCATTCAGCTGCTTCTTTAACTATCATAATTCTGTTGGCGCCAACATGTATGGTGGAATAGATATTGGCTTAGTATCTGACAACACATCAATCCCGAAGTCAGTCTCCATATCTGCCGGAATCCCTGGAAGCTCGTATGGAAAAACCTTCGGAAATTCATTTACAACAGGCACGGACCCGAGGGCAGGCACCTCTGAAACGGCGTCCGCCACCCGGACCAAATGATAGATACACCCCTTATTAATCATCTTCAAAGCCTTAAAGTAAGAAATAAACCTACCTTTTGGCACAACAACATTCCCTCTCCACTCAATAACCGGCTCGTTGGGAAACTTGAGTCTCATGACTCTCGTCCGGCAGTCAAGCTTAGCAAAGCACAAATAAAGCCAGTCCATTCCCATAATCACATCAAAATATACCATTCCAAGCACAATAAGATCGCCCGTGGTAACACGACCACACACCGTGACAACACAATTCATATAAACTCGCGCGGTTGTAATAGAATCACCAACCGGAGTCGATACAGAGAACGACTCAAGAAGCTGTTCGGGCTCTCTCCCAAAACTCGAAGCAATGAATGGAGTGACATAGGACAAGGAAGACCCAGGGTTAATAAGAATATAAAAATCAATGGCCTGAACAGATAAGATACTTGTAACCAAATCTAGAGAAGACTCAGCATTCTTGCGACCACTCAAAGCATAGAACTGGCTCGGTCCACCTCTACCACGAGCCCCACCCCTATCTGCACCATGCCCTGCTGGAGATGGAGGACGCATAGATGATGTATCAACTGAAAAGCTAAATGGCTGGGTGAATCCCCTACCCATGCCCTGTCTGGGTGCATGATAGTTCCGCTGAACAGGACCTCTCACCCCGTAATTATAACACATCGGGATGTCTAAATAGCGAGTCTCCATGTGGAACCTCCCATACTTAGGACATGTAGCTCCCCCTGCTGCTGGGGCCTCACCCCCGAATGACTGGACTGGTGGAACCTCCTACAGTTAGAGCCTGGTCTCGAGGAACTACCCTGCTTATGGCTGTGCACAGATGGCGGTGCGCCTGTTTAAGATTGAACATATGACCGGGATGGCCCTGATTTCTCGCTCCTCGGAGCTGACCTCCCTGTGTGACCCATTGACCAGGACCTATTGCTACTATCCCTATCTGCACGTATCTTCAGTTTCCTAGCCTTTGTGGCTTCAGCGAAACCCACAATCTTCCCATAGTTCATATCTCAGTGAAAGGCTGTTGTAGAAGCCTCATTCACCACAAATGGACTAAGACCCTGAACAAATCGCAACTGGAGCACTCATGGTCGACACTAACTAAGGAGAATACTTGGACAATCTCACCAACTCCATGGGTACTTTCCAAACACTCATGCTGCCCTGCTTGAGAACCTCAAAATCTGTGGCACGGGCTGCCATTGTCTCGGCAGGCAAGAAATGATCCATACAAGCATCCACAAATTCCTCCCATCTAGCCGGAGGGCTCCCCTCCTTACGGGAATCCTCCCACATCTCGAACCACGAGCGTGCAGCTACCTTGAACCTGTAGGAAGCCAACTCAACTCCCTCTGATTATTTGGCCTTCATCACACGAATGGTCTTGTACATCTCATCAAGAAAATCCTGCAGAACGGCCTCTGGGTCTGTGCCTTAAAACTCTGGAGGGGCCGATCACAGAAACTTGTGAACTTTGGAGCTGGCAGAATCTACCTGTCCACTAGAGCAAATAGGAGCATCGTGAGATTTTTGAGCCTGAGCAGCCTCTAAATTGGTCAACATACGGATGGCTCCCCTAAGGTCCCCCTCAGAAGCTTGGGGACCGGAAGCTGAAGCAATGCTCGGAGTAGGAATATTGGCAGGAGGGATGGTGACACCCTCTGCCGCAGCTGGAACAGGAATGCTTGGATCTGGAAGGGACGGGCCAGGCAGATTCAAATTTGAGGAGTCACTCTCGCCCACGGTGTCAGGTACATGGCCCAAGATCACACTAGGGGTGGTGCTGGCCTAAAGGCTGAGTCTAACCTACTTCTTAGGTGCCATCTCCGAAAATTTCGGAATAAGGCACAAGTTAGACACAAGTACTTTCACTTTTCATTTCACCACACGAAATGGAATAACAAAGAAGAGAGTAGTTTCCTAAATTCCCATATAGCCCCTACTTATAGATGTGGTCGACAACACACCGATTAGAAGGGATCTACTAGGCACGTCTCCGTGACACCCTAGGACTCTTTTTAAAACCTTAGGCTCTGATACCAAGTTTGTCACGCCCCAAATCCGAGGTACATGTCCGACACTCAACCGGGTATCCCCAGCGGAGTGGACCTGGGTGCCTTTTCTTACCCACGAGTTACCGCACATTTTCCACTAATTACTAACCGAGTGGAAACAACTGTTTATAATTGAGATTCCCCTTTTACAAAACATACATAACATAGATAACATTAGCGTGGTTTACAATTTACAATTCCAAAAATACAAATTACTTACTACATGGTTGAAGACCTACATTCCATGTCTAAGATGTTAGAATATACGCTTAACGCTAGAGGGGAAGTGAATAGCGTTTAATAAAAATTAAGACAAATTTGCGGATTTAAAATTGCAGGAATAAAGTAAGTGCAGTAATTAAAGTAGTAAGGAGAGAACACACCAAATTTATACTGGTTCACCACAACATATGGTTAGTCCAGTCCCCGAGAGACTCTCTCGAGTTTTACACTAACTCCGTTAAGCTTACGGGTGCCTAACAAACCGTTACACTTGCTCGTAGATATACACTCTACAAGACTTCAACCTGCTCGAGGATACCTCACCTCAAGACTTCAAGTCAAGGAACTAAACTTTCCTTCTTACAACAAGGGATTAGAACTTCCCTTCAAGTGTATGCAAACACTTAGCACTCAAGACAAGACTCTCTTATAAAGTAGATGTGAGTAAAATTAATACGCTCAAGAACACAACAACTTCGTCAAGAGTTTGGCTCTCAAAAAACTATGAAATGAATATAAAATGATTGATATGAGAGTATGTAAGCTTAAGCAAGAATGTAATCAGTTGTTGTGCTTAAAAGAGTGATTTTGAGGTGTATTTATAGCCCTCAAAGTCACCAAGACCGTTGCTTAATTGCCAATCACTAATTGCTGATTTTGTGCTAGGATAATCGATTATCTGATTTGCATAATCGATTATCTGCAAATCGTTCAAAAATCATATGCAGATTTTAAGCAGAATAATCGATTATTCAAATTGCATAATCGATTACCTGATAACGTTTAAAAATCAGACGCTGATTTTATGCTAGCATAATCGATTATTGCCTTGTGCATAATCGATTATCTTTCAGCGTTTAAAAATACTTTGGCTACGGTCTTAACATAATCGATTACCTGAAAGACATAATCGATTATTTTGCTGTTTAGAAAATTCCGGTTATACACTGTCTGGACATAATCAATTATCAAAAAAGACATAATCGATTATTTTTCTGTTTTGTAAATTCTGGTTTACACTGTCTTAACATAATCAATTATCAGAAAAGACATAATCGATTACTTTTCTGTTTTGTAAATTCCGGTCTATACTGTCTTAACATAATCGATTATCAGAAAAACATAATCGATTATTTCTGTCCAGATTTGAAAGACATGTTTTAAAAATCATTTTGGCTAAAATGAAAATGTTTGAAAATCATTTTGTTTTAAATCAAAGATGCATGGTTTGATGAAAATGATTTTACGAGAGAAGCCAAGTCTTGAATCAATTGTCGGATCAAGATCACAATATAAAACGACTCATGTATAACTTTGTTGCTTTACTTGATCTTGTTCTTTGTTTCTCTTGTGCTTGGACTTCGGCATATATCAATGTTCCATGCGCGTCGGTTTGTCATTTATCAAAACCTACAAAGATGAACACACGTTTAATTTTAGCGACTTGAGAACGTGTTTCAACATAAGGAGCCTCTAAGAATAAAAGATGACAGTACTTTACTTGTCGGTAATAAGGCTCCGGCTATACCTTTTTACCTACACCAAAATAAGATCCCAAAGTACAAGAACAAGAGTGTCATGAGCCACGTAGGGCCCCGGAAGGAAAGGGGCTCACCAATACAGCTGACGGGGAACAAGGAAGAGCTACAGACGGTGGACTGGAGTACCTGTTTAAGATCCACCTACAATCATAACACGAATGTAGCGCCCCGGAAAAAGGGACGTCAATACATTTTAATTGTACTAGTATGTATGATCAAAACTTGTCCCAAGTAAACTCAAGCCATACGCAAGTATAACACTGCAATGGAAGTAGCAATCAATCACATATAAAAGGTAGAATTAGTCAAACAAAGGGGTAATCAGTGCCCCACAGGTTACAAACTCTCTTGCTGTCTCCTTTCACAATTCCACATCAATGATTTCACAATTATGTTCAAATGTATATTTCAATAGTGATTTCGATCACTTTTCCATCCTTATTACCTCGGCCACCCTTATTAGATAAGCCACACTTATCATACTAACCCACACCTTATTACACCGTGTTGCGACGCACAACCCAACCCCGTCGTACAGTTCAATTCACAACAAACACAACCAAACAAAAAGTCATAAGATAAACACCAAATACACTTTAAGACATCAGCACAACAATTTAAAAGTGTTTCTATAACTATTAGTACCAATTTTATTTCTTTCAATGGTTCGTACTCAATCCAAGTTACCACAATTGCCCACAACAGTTCAAGTACAAAGTTATCATAGATAGCCTTGTTTTACCGTTTACTGATTCCTTCAATCACTTGTTATTCAACTTATACCACGGGGTGCATTCACAATAAAACCAGTCACATGAATCTCACAATTAACCAACATAGATATCAACTACCAAACATTTCACATACCAAGGAAAATGATTTCACAAGGATCAAGATTAGCCATACATACCTGGAGTCGAAATCTCTTTTTAAGATCCTATTCTCAGTCACTAAGCTATCTATCACAGTTCTCTACTTCTATCCAATTTCCCTTCACTAGATTCTAGGTTTTGAGTGACATGTATGAGGGTTTTCAATTGTTAGTTCAAAATCAAAGCATAAGACTCCCTTCCCTTAGCTTAAATCAGAAATATTTTGGAAAAGGGTTAGGGATTTTACTTGTAAGAGTGAAGATGAAGACAATAACTCAAAGGTTTCCCAGTCCGGATTGTTTTGGAGGATCAATTTGATGAAGAATCCTTTCTCTCTCAAGAACTCTCCCTTCCCTCTCTATTGTTTTGTTCAAAAAATGTGTAAAAATGAGGGGTTGGGGTGTTTTATTATAAAAGGGTCGGGTTTAAAATATTTTAAAAATTGATGTTCGTGCAGGATCTGCAGTCAACTATCTGATCGTATATTTGACATGCGGTCCACATAATGGTCCCAAATTGATGACCTCTCTTTTTGGGTATGCGATGAGAATGCGGTCCGCATACCCATTCTGCCGTCGCATATTGCACCACAGAATTGACCTCTACAAATCCTCGAGACATTTATGTGACGAATATGCGGTCCACGTATTGGTTATACGATCACATAATCCACTGCATTTTCAACATCCAATTTGGCTACTCTCTGATTAACTCTACGGTCGATATGCTGTCCGCATACCTGATCTGCGACCGCATTCCTGACCGTAGAAATGACATTTTATCGGAAAAATTTGACTCTAGATTTTTAAGTATTAAATCAGTAGAAAAGGGTTCCAACACATATGTGAACCTGACTCTATTAGTTGCTAGGGCTTGAGCACTCATTTTCACTGGGTCTTACATAAAGAACTGGCCTAGGCCGACAACGCCAACCGAAAGCAGGAGTTTTTAAGGGTTAGCTGGCTACTATAGAAGGTTTGTGGAGGGGTTTTCCTCACTTGCAGCCCCATTAAATAAGTTGACTCAGAAAGTAGTTAAGTTCCAATGGTCAAATGCTTGTGAGCAGAGCTTTCAAGAGTTAAAGAAAGCCTGACCACTGCACTTGTATTAACCTTGCCGACAGGTTCAGGTGGGTCACGGTGTATTGTGATGCCTCGAGAGTTGGTCTCGGTTGTGTTCTTGTGAAAAATGGAAAAGTTATTGCTTATGCTTCCAGGCAGTTAAAGACACATGAAAAGAACTACCCCACGCATGACTTGGAGCTTGAGCCAATGGTGCTTGCATAACAAATATGGCGACACCATCTTTATGGTGAGCATTTTGACAAAATCCCCCATAAATTTCAAGAAAAAATAACTAAATTTTGAGACAGAGAAGATGGCTCGAGCTATTGAAAGGTTATGACATCAATATCCTTTATCACCCCGGTAAATCTAGTGTGGTAGCAGATGCACTTGGTAGGAAGTCACTGGGTGTCTTGTCCCATCTTGCAGTACAAAGGTGATCTTTGGGTCGAGAAATTCAAAAACTAGCAAATGATATAATTAGATTGGATGAGACCGAAGAAGGATATATAACTTCTTATGCCTTAGCGCAATCCTCCCTTGTTGCGCATGTTAAGGCTAAGCAAGACGAAGATAGTGAAATTAAACGATGGAGTCAGAAACAAAGAAATCACTACTTTCACTCTAGGAAGTGACGGAGTTTTGAACTTGAATGACCGGTTATGTATGCCTGATGTAGATGATCATAAGAAGGCCATAATGGAGGAATCTCACAGTTCAAGTTACTCTATCTACCCAGGTACTACAAAAATGTATATAGATTTGAAAGAGTTGTATCGGTGGAAAGGCATGAAGAAATAAGTAGTAGATCATGTGGCTAAATGGTTAAATCGTTAGCGATCATTAACGATTTAAAATCTTGAGAGCATGAAGATCATTAATGATTTTTGAAAATCGTTCGAACATATCGTCTATCTTCTCGCTTTCCTTCATATGAAAAAGTTCATATTCGTGGGTTAGAAAATCTATTTTAGCTTCTCTTACCTGGTCCGTACCTTCGTAGGTGATCTCCAATTTATCCCACATTTGCTTAGCCGTGGTGCAACATGAAATTTTCCGATAATCATCGGGATTTACAGCACAAAATAGCATGTTGATGGCCTTTGCATTATATTCCACCTTTCTGATATCGTCCATATCGTATTCGTCTTCCGACTTTGGGACGAGTTCATCTCCAACCTTTTTAGTTAGAAGTTGTTCTCCATTCTTTGTGATTTTCCACAATTGGAAGTTGTTTGATTGAATGAAAATCCTCATCCTCTCCTTCCAATAAGTGTAATTGGTGCCATCAAAGAGTGGTGGCCTTGTGAAGCATTGTCCTTCACCTAGTCCTACATTAACGTTACGAGTAGAAGCCATGGATTGTTTCTCTCAAACTGTTAAGTCTTTCAGAGAGTTAGGCTCTGATACCAATTGTTAGAATATACGCTTAACGCTAGAGGGGGAGTGAATAGCGTTTAATAAAAATTAAGATAAATTTTCGAAATTAAAATTGCAGGAATAAAGTAAGTGCAGTAATTAAAGTAGTAAGGAGAGAACACACCAAATTTCTACTGATTCACCACAACGTGTGGTTAGTCCAGTCCCCGAGAGACTCTCTCGAGTTTTACACTAACTCCGTTAAGCTTACGGGTGCCTAACAATCCGTTACACTTGCTCGTAGATATACACTCTACAAGACTTCAACCTGCTCGAGGATACCTCACCTCAAGACTTCAAGTCAAGGAACTAAACTTTCCTTCTTACAACAAGGGATTAGAACTTCCCTTCAAGTGTATGCAAACACTTTGCACTCAAGACAAGACTCTCTTATAGAGTAGATGTGAGTAAAATTAATACGCTCAAGAACACAACAACTTCGTCAAGAGTTTGGCTCTCAAAAAACTATGAAATGAATATAAAATGATTTATATGAGAGTATGTAAGCTTAAGCAAGAATGTAATCAGTTGTTGTGCTTAAAAGAGTGATTTTGAGGTGTATTTATAGCCCTCAAAGTCACCAAGACCGTTGCTTAATTGTCAATCACTAATTGCTGATTTTGTGCTAGGATAATCGATTATCTGATTTGCATAATCGATTATCTGCAAATCGTTCAAAAATCATATGCAGATTTTAAGCAGAATAATCGATTATTCAAATTGCATAATCGATTAACTGATAACGTTTAAAAATCAGACGCTGATTTTATGCTAGCATAATCGATTATTGCCTTGTGCATAATCGATTATCTTTCGGCGTTTAAAAATACTTTGGCAACGGTCTTAACATAATCGATTACCTGAAAGACATAATCGATTATTTTGCTTTTTAGAAAATTCCGGTTATACACTGTCTGGACATAATCGATTATCAAAAAAAATATAATCGATTATTTTTCTGTTTTATAAATTCCGGTTTACACTGTCTTAACATAATCGATTATCAGAAAAGACATAATCGATTATTTTACTGTTTTGTAAATTCCGATTTATACTGTCTTAACATAATCGATTATCAGAAAAACATAATCGATTATTTCTGTCCAGATTTGAAAGACATGTTTTCAAAATCATTTTGGCAAAAATGAAAATGTTTGAAAATCTTTTTGTATTAAATCAAAGATGCATGGTTTGATGAAAATGATTTTACGAGAGAAGCCAAGTCTTGAATCAATTGTCGGATCAAGATCACAACATAAAACGACTCATGTATAACTTTGTTGCTTTACTTGATCTTGTTCTTTATTTCTCTTGTGCTTGGACTTCGGCATATGTCAATGTTCCATGCGCGTCGGTTGTCATTTATCAAAACCTACAAAGATGAACACACGTTTAGTTTTAGCGACTTGAGAACGTGTTTCAACATAAGGAGCCTTTTTGATAATGGCATACCAATATAGGGATATGCATATTAAATAATTGATAATGACAATCCAAGACAAGTATATAAATATATGAATGAGTTCCCCCTCAATTTATGAATTCCCCCTTAATTTATGCCAATATGTATTAGTGTGCATAGCTCTTATTCTTCCCCCTTTTGACATTAGCAAAAAATTAATAAACTTTTATTGAGGAAACAAGATTGAAAATACATAATAAAGCCAGAAAAATATTATTCAACCTATACAAGAAAATATTATTCATTGTCAACATTAACATCCGCCTCGGCATCCGGCACTTCTTCCGGAAGGGCAACTTGGGCATATGGATAGCGGACGTGGTCAAAATATCCATGAAGCTCGTGGGATAATCGAGTGACATTTCTATCAATATGATTCATAGATGTGGACAAAGAGGCAAGCTGCTCAGAAATGGTTTGGAGGGTAGCAACGGACGGAGCCTGAGGACGACGTCTTTGAGTTGGAGGAGGAGCCGGATGTTCACCTATATTGGGAAACGAAGATTCTTGAATTTCCCAATGTTTTGTTGCCTTTTTGTGAGGACCGACGGAGGTGTCGATACCGGAGGCTTGAAAAATAGCCATTATGACAAAGGCATAGGGGAGTGGCTTATCGTCCCCAATTGCATCAACATGTGAGTCATGACGAACTGGCACCAATTGATGCGAGCCCCGGTGATAATTGCATGCATGAGTTTTGAATCCTCATGAGAGAGAGTTGTATGATTGAATTTGCGCGGTTTTAGAACGCAGGTGATGAAATAAAAAATTTACGATATTCAGGGAGCATATGCGTGATGGTTGGGCAACGCTGCTCCGGAGTTTGAACAAATTCCCCGATTCCAATTTGGTGGAAAAGGAGTTGTTCATCAAATAAGGCTCCTTCTTCTCTAGGGTAAAGTGAAATATCTTCCCCATTTCGTGGAAGTTTTGTAAGGAGTTGCATGTGTTCCTCATTTAAAAGAATTGGAACTCCATTGATGTTTGAGACAAGGTCACCATCTTCGTCCTTCTGAAGATTTGAATAGAAGGCACGAATTAGAGGAGGGTGAATGTAAGGAGATTGAAGATATAGGAAGTCAAGGAGTTGGCTTTGCATAAGAATATTTGCCGTTGATGGGGGTGCGCTATCGCGGAGATATCGACTAGTTGAGAAGCGAGGCGGAAGGATTTATCGACTCTCAAATTTTTCGAGGAATTGAAGGAGTTCGGGTTCAGAATCAAACCGCAAATAAGAGCCGTCTTTATAGTAGTGGGAGAGTGGACGAGCGACGGAAGAGGAGGCAATTTGTTTGCCGGAACGAGCGCGTTTAGAGTGCTTGCTCGCCATTAGTATGAAGAAATAAGAGCTGTTGCAAAAATTTGAGGGCTTTTGAAGATTGTTTGAAGCTAAGAGTGAAGTTTGAAGTGAGAAATTTGAAGGATGAAAACACCTATTTATAGAATTGAAGAAGTAAGGCATTTATGGAGCAAAAAGCTGCAGATTTATTAAGCCAAACGGTCAAGAACGGTAACAATTTTGAGCTGCTGACCGTTGGTAATCGATTACAGAACTTTGGTAATCGATTATTGCTGCACAGTGTGTTATACGGACTCGGGGAATAATCGATTTTGATATGGAGATAATCGATTATTCTTAGGCAGTGCGATGAAAAACCGAGACGGTGAGAGGAAATCGATTATTCAGTTTTTAACAATCGATTATTTTATTAACACTTGTAAAACTGATCTTTCAGTAATCGATTAGTAATGTGGATAATTGATTATTAAACATGATAGCCAGATTCCTGCAAAATCAAAATGTTAGATAATCGATTCTAGTATTAGTATAATCGATTAGTTTATTTTTCCAATAGAATAATGGGAAAACATAAAGGAGTAATAATCGATTATTGACTAAGAAAAATCGATTATTTATCACCAGTGCCCGAGAATTCCCTGTCTTTGGGGCGATACCTGCAAAAAAGAGTTAGGTGCCTCCGACGCTCAAGTTAGTAATTGTTAAAAGAAAAATGCAATGCATGTATTAGATCATCGTGGAGTCAAGAATCCCGAGTTCACTACGAATTCGGAAAAAGGACTCTTTCTCTAAAGGCTTTGTGAAGATGTCGGCCAATTGATATCTGGTTTCAACAAACTCAATTTCGACATCACCTTTGAGAACGTGATCTCTTATGAAGTGGTGCCTAATTTCTATGTGTTTCGTTCTTGAGTGAAGAACAGGGTTCTTTGTCAAGCTTATGGCGCTGGTATTATCACATCGAAGAGGGATATGATTGATACTAAGACCATAATCCGTGAGTTGTTGTTTCATCCAAAGGATTTGAGCACAACAACTCCCCGCGGCTACATATTCAGCCTCGGTTGTGGATAACGCAACACTTACTTGTTTCTTGCTAAACCAAGAAACTAGAGAGCTACCGAGCAAATGGCAAGTGCCACTAGTGCTCTTGCGGTCCAATTTGCAACCCGCAAAATCGGAATCGGAATAGCCAACAAGTTGGCATGAAGAACCTTTGGGATACCATAGTCCCACATTTAGAGTTCCAACAAGATACTTCATTATCCGTTTTACCGCAGTTAGGTGCGACTCCTTCGGACATGATTGATATCGAGCGCATAAACACACGCTAAACATGATGTCCGGTCTACTTGCAGTAAGATAAACAAGGGATCCGATCATACCTCGATATTTCTTGGTGTCTACTTCTTTACCTTTCTCATCCTTGTCAAGATGGTCGGATGTGCTCATTGGAGTGGCCATTGCTTTGGCATTGCTCATTTCAAAATGATTTAGCAACTCCTTGCAATACTTAGATTGACAAATGAAAGTTCCTTCTTTCATTTGTTTCACTTGAAACCCCAAGAAGAAGTTTAGCTCACCCATCATTGACATTTCGAATTCGCTAGTCATTAACTTAGAGAATTCCTCGCATAAAAAATCATTAGTAGCACCAAAAATAATATCATCGACATAAATTTGAACTAATAGAATGTCGTTGTTTTTATTTTTGATAAACAGTGTAGTGTCAACTTTCCCCCTTTCGAACTCATTGTCCAAAAGAAATTTGGTTAAGCGCTCGTACCAAGCCCGAGGAGCTTGTTTAAGTCCATATAGCGCTTTCTTAAGCTTGAAGACATGATCGGGAGATTTAAAGTCTTCAAAGCCTGGGGTTTTTCAACGTACACTTCCTCTTGAATAAACCCATTGAGGAAGGCACTCTTGACATCCATTTGAAATAATTTGAAATTCATAGATGATGAAAAAGCAAGTAATAAACGAATGGCTTCTAGCCGTGCTACGGGTGCATAGGTTTCTTCATAATCAATTCCTTCTTCTTGATTATAACCCTTAGCAACAACCCTAGCTTTGTTTCTAGTGATTATACCATTTTCATCTAATTTATTTCGAAAAACTCATTTCGTACCAATTATGGTGTGATTATCGGGTCTTGGCACCAATTCCCAAACATCATTACGTTTGAATTGGTTAAGCTCCTCTTGCATTGCCAAGGTCCAATGCTCATCCCCAATTGCTTCAGAAATGGTTTTAGGTTCTATTTGTCAAACAAAAGCCATATGTCCTACAGTGTCTTTAAGAAGGTTTCGAGTACTTACCCCTTTCTCGATGTTGCCAATTACCTTGTCGAGAGGATGGTCTTTAGACGTCCTCCAATCCTTAGGCATCATCGATTCTTCTTCTTGTGGTGGAACTTCTTCCAAAAGTTGTTCCATGACTTCATTTTGATCTTCCTTTGGATTCTCCTTGTGCACCTCGTCTTGAAGATTGATTTTGTTTAAACCATCTGCAAGACCAACACAAGAATCCTTTCTCGCCAAGCGAGCATCATTTTCGGAAAATACAACATGAGGAGATTCCTCAACGGTTTTGGTTCGATTATTGAACACTCTATATGATTTACTACGCGATGAATAACCAAGAAAAATTCATTCATCAGAATTAGCGTCAAATGTTCCCAAGCTATCTTTTCCGTTGTTATGAATGAAACATTTACAACCGAAGACTCTAAGATGGGAGAGGTTAGGTTTCCTTTCCTTGTAGAGCATAGGGAGTTTTTATGAGTATCGATCTTATGACAGCTCTGTTTAAAACATAGCATGCGGTACTCACGGCATCCGCCCAAAACTTTTTGGAAATCTTAGCCTCATCGAGCATGGTTCTAGCCATCTCTTCGAGACATCGATTTTTACGTTCCACCACTCCATTTTGCTGTTGTGTACGTGGAGCCGAAAAGGTATGTTCAATACCGAGTTCGTCACAAAAATCCGCGAAGAGATTGTGATCGAACTCTCCCCCATGATCACTTCTTATGGAAGTGATGGTTGTGTTCTTTTCATTTTGAACACGTTTAAGAAAACTTTTAAAAGCTTGAAAGGCATCACTTTTATGAGCAAGAAATAACGTCCATGTGAATCTAGAGTAGTCATCAACAATTACAAAAGCATAAAGATTTCCACCAAGACTTTCAACACGAGATGGTCCAAAAAGATCCATGTGAAGAAGTTGTAAAGGTCTAGTGGTTGAAACAACATTTTTGGATTTAAAAGAGGCTTTTGTTTGTTTCCCTTTTTGACATGAATCACAAATAGAATATTTTTCAAATTTCATGTTTGGAAGACCAATTACTAAATCTTGTGAGACTAGTTTGTTTAAAAGATTCATATTTACATGAGCTACTCTACGATGCCATAACCACATGTCGTCTTCTTTACTCAAAAGGCAATTCACAAAACTTGATGAAGAATTTTCAAGATCAACCATATAGATATTATCCATTCTAATACCACGAAGAATAACTTTAAAATCACTACGACGGATAACTAAGCATTCTTCGGAGTCAAACAGTACATGATTTCCCTTGTCACATAATTGACTTATGCTCAAGAGATTATGTTTAAGACCTTTAACTAGCAAAATATGCTTAATGGAGGAGGATTCTTCCTTACCGATCGAGACAATGCCGATAATCTTTCCTGTGTTATTGTCTCCAAAAATAACATTTCCTCCTTCCGTGGGTTTTAGTTGAAGGAATTTTGATGCATCCCCAGTCATATGTTTGGAGCATCCACTATCAAGGTACCAAAGTACACTTAATCCCTTCAAACACACCTACAAAACAAATTAATGAGATTTTGGTACCCAAGCCATTTTGGGTCCTTGTGTGTTAGGTGCAAAATAGTGGTGTGATTGATCTGCAGTGAAATGTCTATGTCTAGTGAAGCATGCGGGAGCAATATGTCCAATTTTATTGCAATAATGACAAATGACATTTGGATTGTGCATTCTTCTAGGATGATAATAATTTGGGGGTCTAAATT
The DNA here is from genome assembly GCA_034376525.1 of Nicotiana benthamiana. Taxonomy (NCBI): domain Eukaryota; kingdom Viridiplantae; phylum Streptophyta; class Magnoliopsida; order Solanales; family Solanaceae; genus Nicotiana; species Nicotiana benthamiana. The sequence continues at coordinate 30,693,719 of CM067328.1, forward strand.
TATTCACTCTATTTTTAGGAATATAGTTTTGATGTAGTTTTTGAAAATCTTGTCTAGGTGGTCTATACATGCCAATATTTCTTTTAGCATTCACTCTATTTTTAGGAATATAGTTTTGATGTAGTTTTCGAAACTCTTGTCTAGGTGGTCTATACATGCCAATATTTCTTCTAGTATTTGTTCTAGGATGAGTTGCAATTCTAGGATTAAAATTTCTAGGTTGAGTATTGACATTTATTTTGTTTTGCCTAAGTTGAGTCTTAGGTGGTTTAGGAATGGACTCAACTTTTTCTTTTGGCTCGTGTTTAAAGCCTATACCGTGCTTAGTGGATTTCAAATTTACAAGCACTTCATTGAGATTTTTGTGTGAAGAATTGAATTTGTGCAAAGTGCTTCTAAGACTTTCTACTTCTTCCTTTAGAGATTTGCTAGAAGTACAATCCTTATTTGAGCTTTCGGGTTTATCGGCGCTTCTTTTGCCATAAAACTTGTTTTCCTCTTTTAATTTCTCATTTTCAAGAGTTAGTTTTTCAAAATCCTTTTCTTTTGAAGAAATTTGTTTTCTTAAATCTTTTATAGATTTAGAAGCGCTAATAAACTCTTTATACAACTCATCAAATGCATCTTGCATTTCTTCTAAAGTGAAATAGTTCTTAGAAGTAGTACATACCTTATTTTGAGTTTCTTCGTGTGCCATAAGACACAAGTTTGCGGTCTCCTTTCCTTCTCCATCACTTGATTCGTCTCCGGAGTCGCCTCCCCAAGAGATGTATGCTCTTTGTTTCTTGACGGGTTTCTTCTCCTTTTTGGTATTTGGACAATTTGATTTGATATGCCCGATTTCTCCGCATCCATAACACTTTAATTGGTCTCCTAGTCGCTTACCTTTTCGTTCATACTCCTTTCGCATGAACTTGTGAAATTTCTTAATAACGAGTCCGAACTCGTTATCTTCGTTGCTTGAATCCTCATCATTCTGAGGTTGAGTCGTGCTTGCTTTGAGGGCGATTCTTCGTTTCCTTTGATCATCCAAAGGAGGGTTAAGAATAGTAGATTCATAGGTTTTGAGATTACCTCTAAGCCCGTCGATTGTGATATTTGTAATGCCGATTGACTCTTGAATAGCGTCGGCTTTGGAGCGCCACTCCGGAGTGAGACTTCGAAGAATTTTACGGACAAGCTCCCTATTCGTGAAAGTCTTCTTGAGAGCATGAAGATCATTAACGATTTTTGAAAATCGTTCGAACATATCGTCTATCTTCTCGCTTTCCTTCATATGAAAAAGTTCATATTCGTGGGTTAGAAAATCTATTTTAGCTTCTCTTACCTGGTCCGTACCTTCGTAGGTGATCTCCAATTTATCCCACATTTGCTTAGCCGTGGTGCAACATGAGATTTTCCGATAATCATCGGGATTTACAGCACAAAATAGCATGTTAATGGCCTTTGCATTATATTCCACCTTTCTGATATCGTCCATATCGTATTCGTCTTCCGACTTTGGGACGAGTTCATCTCCAACCTTTTTAGTTGGAAGTTGTTCTCCATTCTTTATGATTTTCCACAATTGGAAGTTGTTTGATTGAATGAAAATCCTCATCCTCTCCTTCCAATAAGTGTAATTGGTGCCATCAAAGAGTGGTGGCCTTGTGAAGCATTGTCCTTCACCTAGTCCTGCATTAACGTTACGAGTAGAAGCCATGGATTGTTTCTCTCAAACTGTTAAGTCTTTCAGAGAGTTAGGCTCTGATACCAATTGTTAGAATATGCGCTTAATGCTAGAGGGGGAGTGAATAGCGTTTAATAAAAATTAAGAAAAATTTGCGGAATTAAAATTGCAGGAATAAAGTAAGTGCAGTAACTAAAGTAGTAAGGAGAGAACACACCAAATTTATACTGGTTCACCACAACGTGTGGTTAGTCCAGTCCCCGAGAGACTCTCTCGAGTTTTACACTAACTCCATTAAGCTTACGGGTGCCTAACAAACCGTTACACTTGCTCGTAGATATACACTCTACAAGACTTCAACCTGCTCGAGGATACCTCACCTCAAGACTTCAAGTCAAGGAACTAAACTTTCCTTCTTACAACAAGGGATTAGAACTTCCCTTCAAGTGTATGCAAATACTTAGCACTCAAGACAAGACTCTCTTATAGAGTAGATGTGAGTAAAATTAATACGCTCAAGAACACAACAACTTCGTCAAGAGTTTGGCTCTCAAAAAACTATGAAATGAATATAAAATGATTGATATGAGAGTATGTAAGCTTAAGCAAGAATGTAATCAGTTGTTGTGCTTAAAAGAGTGATTTTGAGGTGTATTTATAGCCCTCAAAGTCACCAAGACCGTTGCTTAATTGCCAATCACTAATTGCTGATTTTGTGCTAGGATAATCGATTATCTGATTTGCATAAGCGATTATCTTCAAATCGCTCAAAAATCATATGTAGATTTTAAGCAGAATAATCGAAATTGCATAATAGATTACCTGATAACGTCTAAAAATCAGACGCTGATTTTATGCTAGCATAATCGATTATTGCCTTGTGCATAATCGATTATCTTTCGGCGTTTAAAAATACTTTGGCAACGGTCTTAACATAATCGATTACCTGAAAGACATAATCGATTATTTTGCTGTTTAGAAAATTCCGGTTATACACTGTCTGGACATAATCGATTATCAAAAAAGACATAATCGATTATTTTTCTGTTTTGTAAATTCTGGTTTACACTGTCTTCACATAATCGATTATCAGAAAAGACATAATCGATTATTTTGCTGTTTTGTAAATTCCGGTTTATACTGTCTTAACATAATCGATTATTAGAAAAACATAATCGATTGTTTCTGTCCAGATTTGAAAGACATGTTTTAAAAATCATTTTGGCTAAAATGAAAATGTTTGAAAATCATTTTGTTTTAAATCAAAGATGCATGGTTTGATGAAAATGATTTTACGAGAGAAGCCACATCTTGAATCAATTGTCGGATCAAGATCACAATATAAAACGACTCATGTATAACTTTGTTGCTTTACTTGATCTTGTTCTTTGTTTCTCTTGTGCTTGGACTTCGGCATATGTCAATGTTCCATGCGCGTCGGTTTGTCATTTATCAAAACCTACAAAGATGAACACACGTTTAATTTTAGCGACTTGAGAACGTGTTTCAACATAAGGAGCCTCTAAGAATAAAAGATGACAGTACTTTACTTGTCGGTAATAAGGCTCCGGCTATACCTTTTTACCTACACCAAAATAAGATCCCAAAGTACAAGAACAAGAGTGGCATGAGCCACGTAGGGCCCCGGAAGGAAAGGGGCTCACCAATACAGCTAACGGGGAACAAGGAAGAGCTACAGACGGTGGACTGGAGTACCTGTTTAAGATCCACCTACAATCATAACACGAATGTAGCGCCCCAGAAAAAGGGACGTCAATACATTTTAATTGTACTAGTATGTATGATCAAAACTTGTCCCAAGTAAACTCAAGCCATACGCAAGTATAACACTGCAATGGAAGTATTAATCAATCACATATAAAAGGTAGAATTAGTCAAACAAAGGGGTAATCAGTGCCCCACAGGTTACAAACTCTCTTGCTGTCTCCTTTCACAATTCCACATCAATGATTTCACAATTATGTTCAAATGTGTATTTCAATAGTGATTTCGATCACTTTTCCATCCTTATTACCTCGGCCACCCTTATTAGATAAGCCACACTTATCATACTAACCCACACCTTATTACACCGTGTTGCGACGCACAACCCAACCCCGTCGTACAGTTCAATTCACAACAAACACAACCAAACAAAAAGTCATAAGATAAACACCAAATACACTTTAAGACATCAGCACAACAATTTAAAAGTGTTTCTATAACTATTAGTACCAATTTTATTTCTTTCAATGGTTCGTACTCAATCCAAGTTACCACAATTGCCCACAACATTTCAAGTACAAAGTTATCATAGATAGCCTTGTTTTACCTTTTACTGATTCCTTCAATCACTTGTTATTCAACTTATACCACGGGGTGCATTCACAATAAAACCAGTCACATGAATCTCACAATTAACCAACATATATATCAACTACCAAAACAATTCACATACCAAAGAAAACGATTTCACAAGGATCAAGATTAGCCATACATACCTGGAGTCGAAATCTCTTTTTAAGATCCTATTCTCAGTCACTAAGCTATCTAGCACAGTTCTCTAATTCTATCCAATTTCCCTTCACTAGATTCTAGGTTTTTAGTGACATGTATGAGGGTTTTCAATTGTTAGTTCAAAATCAAAGCATAAGACTCCCTTCCCGTAGCTTAAATCAGAAATATTTTGGAAAAGGGTTAGGGATTTTACTTGTAAGAGTGAAGATGAAGACAATAACTCAAAGGTTTCCCAGTCTGGATAGTTTTGGAGGATCAATTTGATGAAGAATCCTTTCTCTCTCAAGAACTCTCCCTTCCCTCTCTCTTGTTTTGTTCAAAAAATGTGTAAAAATGAGGGGTTGGGGTGTTTTATTATAAAAGGGACGGGTTTAAAATATTTTAAAAATTGATGTTCGTGCAGGATCTGCAGTCAACTATCTGATCGTATATTTGACATGCGGTCCACATAATGGTCCCAAATTGATGACCTCTCTTTTTGGGTATGCGATGAGAATGCGGTCCGCATACCCATTCTGCGGTCGCATATTGCACCGCAGAATTGACCTCTACAAATCCTCGAGACATTTATGTGACGACTATGCGGTCCACGTATTGGTTATACGATCACATAATCCACTGCATTTTCAACATCCAATTTGGCTACTCTCTGATTAACTCTACGGTCGATATGTTGTCCGCATACCTGATCTGCGACCGCATTCCTGACCGTAGAAATGACATTTTATCGGAAAAATTTGACTCTAGATTTTTAAGTATTAAATCAGTAGAAAAGGGTTCCAACACATATGTGAACCTGACTCTATTAGTTGCTAGGGCTTGAGCACTCATTTTCACTGGGTCTTACATAAAGAACTGGCCTAGGCCGACAACGCCAACCGAAAGCAGGAGTTTTTAAGGGTTAGCTGGCTACTATAGAAGGTTTGTGGAGGGGTTTTCCTCACTTGCAGCCCCATTAAATAAGTTGACTCAGAAAGTAGTTAAGTTCCAATGGTCAAATGTTTGTGAGCAGAGCTTTCAAGAGTTAAAGAAAGCCTGACCACCGCACTTGTATTAACCTTGCCGACAGGTTCAGGTGGGTCACGGTGTATTTTGATGCCTCGAGAGTTGGTCTCGGTTGTGTTCTTGTGAAAAATGGAAAAGTTATTGCTTATGCTTCCAGGCAGTTAAAGACGCATGAAAAGAACTACCCCACATATGACTTGGAGCTTGAGCCAATGGTGCTTGCATAACAAATATGGCGACACCATCTTTATGGTGAGCATTTTGAAGTGTTTACATATCACAAAATCCCCCATAAATTTCAAGAAAAAATAACTAAATTTTGAGACAGAGAAGATGGCTCGAGCTACTGAAAGGTTATGACATCAATATCCTTTATCACCCCGGTAAATCTAGTGTGGTAGCAGATGCACTTGGTAGGAAGTCACTGGGTGTCTTGTCCCATCTTGCAGTACAAAGGTGATCTTTGGGTCGAGAAATTCAAAAACTAGCAAATGATATAATTAGATTGGATGAGACCGAAGAAGGATATATAACTTCTTATGCCTTAGCGCAATCCTCCCTTGTTGCGCATGTTAAGGCTAAGCAAGACGAAGATAGTGAAATTAAACGATGGAGTCAGAAACAAAGAAATCACTACTTTCACTCTAGGAAGTGACGGAGTTTTGAACTTGAATGACCGGTTATGTGTGCCTGATGTAGATGATCATAAGAAGGCCATAATGGAGGAAGCTCACAGTTCAAGTTAATCTATCCACCCAGGTACTACCAAAATGTATATAGATTTGAAAGAGTTGTATCGGTGGAAAGGCATGAAGAAATAAGTAGTAGATCATGTGGCTAAATGTTTAAATTTCCAGCAAGTCAAAGCCGAGCATCAAAGTTCTGGTGGGCTAGCTCAAGATATAGATATACAACAGTGGAAGTGGGATATGATTAATATGGATTTCGTAGTAGTTCTACCTCGCACATGCCGTAAACATGATTCAATTAGGGTTATTGTAGACCGACTGACAAAGTACGTGCAATTACTACCAGTAAAGATGATATATTCCGCAGAGCAGTATGAACAAATGTACATTAAAGAAATAGTCTGACTGCATGGTACTCCAGTTTCAATCATATCTGATAGAGGCCCTCAAATCATAGCGCATTTTTGGCAGGCATTTTAGAAAATATTAGGTACCAAGGTTAATGTAAGCACCGCTTTTCATCCACAGACTGATGGCCTGGCAAAAAGGGCCATTCAGACTCTCGAAGATATGCTCGTGCATGTGTTATAGATTTTTGAGGTAATTGGGATGATCACTTGCCACTTATAGAATTTTCTTACAATAACAGCTATCAGGCTAGCATTGGAATGGCTCCTTATGAAGCGATATATGGGTGGAGATGTAGGTCTCCAGTGAGTTTGTTTGAACCAGCATAGGTGTCGTTGATTGATCTAGAGTTTGTTTGTGAGGCCTTTGAGAAAGTTTAGCTAATTAGAGAAAGACTTAAAGCAGCTCAGAGTCGTCAAAAGTCTTATTCTGACAAGAGGCATCATGAGTTAGAGTTCATGGTTGGTGATAAGGTGTTTTTGAAAGTTTCACCAATGAAAGGAGTTATGAGGTTTCGTAAGAAAGGGAAACTTAGCACTAGATTTATCGGACCTTATGAAATTCTAGAAAGAAAGGAAATGTGGCTTATAAGATAGAGCTACCCATTGAGTTGTCCTCTGTTCATCCTGTCTTTCATGTGTTTATGCTTAGAATGTACATTCATGATGAGTCGCATATAATACCTACTGATACCATAGAAATTAAAGAAGGTTTGACTTATGAAGAGGTACCTATAGAAATTCTTGATAGATAAGTAAGAAAGTTGTGAACAAAAGATATAGCATCGGTAAAAGTTTTGCGGAGTAATCATGATTCAAAAGAAGCTACGTGGGAGGTCGAGGTAGATATGAGGAAGAAGTATCCTTATTTATTTGAGTAACAAAGGTTTATGAACCTAGGTTTGGCTTGACATTTATATTTCATTTATTAAATACAAGTTAGCAAGTGTTTATGTCCTTCCTAGATTATATTTAGTTGTCTTGGTGATTTAGTTTATGTCAGAGTATATTTAATTCATTAAAGTGATTTACTTGTGCTAAAGTTATTGTGCGTTAGATTCTTGTAAGTTATTGTGGTGCTTCCTTGCCAGAGTGTGAGTAATTAATTTATGACCTGTGTATGGTGCCTATGAATGGCCTGTTATGATATATTTGGTTGTTGTTGGTGTAGTTGGGCTATTTGTGACAGAGATATATTTTTGGATAGTTCAAACTACAAGAATTCAAGGAGCTAAGTAATGATTTATAGCTTAAGAATAAGGCCCTAGTAACATTCAAGAACGAATATTTTTAAGGAGGGAAGATTGTAATACTCCTTAAATTTATAAAAGTTTCAAGACGCGCTAAATATATGTCACGACCAAAACCCAGTCGTGATGGCGCCCGACCGTATGGCTAGGCAAGCCCGACCTTATTACCAATATTCCCAGCTATAGAGATTTAAAAGAAACAAAATGCTTAAAATAATGAGAGATTTAAATTCCAAAACAGAGCGAATAACTACCGAATACAACCATCGACCACCTAGGACCCGGTATCACCAGTCTGAACCTCTAAAAGATGAATCAAATCTAATACAAGTTTGTTCAAAACTGAAAGTACGATGGTAATCAGGAAATAAAGATAGAGGGAGGAGAGTCGATGGCTGCGAACACCGTGCATCTACCTCAACACTCCGAACTGCTAAATCTGACAACTGCAAGATCTAATCCGCCTGAGGACGCCCTGGATCTACACACAAGGTGCAGGGAGTAAAGTGAGTACTCCGACCCAGTGAGTAATAACAGTAAATAAATCTTTGAAAGTAAGAAAATGCAGTAAATACACAAAGTAAGCTAAAGAACATAGTAAAACAATATATGAAACTGAACAGCTGAACAATATATATAAGATGCATATGCAAGGATGTGATGCAATGCATATGATGGTAATTTTCTGTACCCATTGCGGCGTGCAGCCCGAGCCACCCATAATATTTATCATCGACGGCGCTCACTAAGGGTGTGTATAGACTCCGGAGGGGCTCCTACAGCCCAAGTGTAATAACCATCCATCTAGTGGCGAACAATCAAACCAGGTCAGTCCAAGTTACCTGACCGCTCATATCATACGGTGTCCAAGTTACCACTTTTTCCAATCACCTCTACAGCGCACAGCGTGAGCCACCCAATATCAGTCCAGAAAGTATAACAAAGCCCCTTGAGCATTTATAAACAATGATCCTCAGCTGAGATATATTAAAAGATAGCAAATGAGTTTGAAACTTTAGAAAAATGCGGCTGGGTTTGTAAAACAGTGCTTTAAAACCATGGGCTGATAGAAAATGATATGAAATCATGCTAAACAGTAATACCAATTCCCAAAGGATTCTACTAGTCAACACTAGGCCCCAAACACGGCATAAAGCCCAATAATAATCATCACAATGTGCGTAGCATACGCCAATATAGTATAATCTCACTCGGGATGGACCAAGTCACAATCCCCAATAGTATCTGACCCCGCACTTATCATGGGGTGCGTGTCTCGCCTCAATATATCGATACGACCGGGGTTTCAAACCCTCAGAACACCATTTACTAGCATTACACACCTCTAGCCGGCCGTAGACTAGCTCGAAATACCCTTTTGCCTCAAATCAAGCTATACGAGCGATGAATCTGGCCAAAACCACAACGAATACATTACAATAGGCTAATGGAATATAACTCAATCGAAAGAACTCAAAAAATATTGAAATTCGCAAAATTAGCAAAACCTGAGCCTCGGGACCACGTCTTGAAATCTAGAAATGTTTACATCAAAATGACCCTCGTCTTGCCACGAGTCTATACATATAAAGTTTATCAATATCAGAGTCCAATTGCTCATCCAAATCCCCAAATTTCATTCAAAATTTCAAGCCCTAGTTTGTCACTACCCAATTTCAGAGAATTAATGGTTGATTCTTCAATAAAAATGACTTAATAAGACCACGAGACTTACCTCCAATCACTTCCCGTTGAAATCCTCTTCAAAATTTGCCCACAAGTTCTCAAGGTATTGCAGAAATGGAGGAAATGTGATAAAGCTCGCAGATGAAATAATCTAATAAAACTTAATTGCAACTCTCGGAATTCCATTCCGACCCCCTGATCAAAATCTCAACTACAAACCGGAATTTGTCAAAATCTGAACTTAGCCAATTCAAGCCTAATTCTACACTGGAACTCCAAATTCAACTCTGCTTTCTCTCCCAAGTCACAAATCACCCTCCGAAACTAGCCGAATAACCGAAAATCCATTCCGAGCCTTCCATCTCAGAAGTCGACGTCCGATTGACATTTCCAACTTAAGCTTTCCTTAAAGAGACTATTGGTCTCATTTCTAACCAAATTCAATCCAACACATCTCAAACTCACCAAACACATATATCAACACACGGGGAAGCATAATACGGGGATAACGGGTCTGAAAATACAACAGACAAAGGGTCGGGTCGTCACATCCTCCCCAACTCGTCCTCGAGCGGGTCAAGAAACATACCTGGAGTCTGAAACAAATGAGGATATCTGCTCTGCATCTCCTTTTCGATCTCCCAAGTGGCCTCCTCCACTGGCCGACCTCTCCTTCGCACCTTCATCGAAGCTATGTCTTTTCATTTCAACTTGCGAACCTATTGACCCAAAATAGCCACTGGCTCCACATCATAGGTTAAGTCCTCATCCAACTGGATCTTGCTGAAGTATAATACATGTGATGGGTCCCCAACATATTTTCTGAGCATAGAAACATAAAACACCGGGTGAACCCCCGACAAACTGGGTGGCAAAGCAAGCATATAGGCCACCTCCCCAATCCTCCTGAGAATCTCAAAAGGTCCAATAAATCGCGGACTCAGCTTCCCTTTCTTTCCAAACCTCATCACGCTTTTCATAGGCGAGACCTTCAACAGAACCTTCTCACCCACCATATAAGATATCCCGAACCTACCGGTCCGCATAACTCTTCTTACGCGACTGAGCTGTACGAAGTCTCTCCTGGATAACTTTCACTTTCTCTAAGGCATCCTGAACTAACTTTGTCCCCAATAGTCTAGCCTCACCGGGCTCAAACAAACCAACTGGACACCTACACCATCTCCCAAACAAGGCCTCATACGGCGCCATCTGAATGCTGGACTGATAGCTATTATTGTAAGCAAAATCCGCAAATGGCAAGAATTCAGCCCAAGAACCTACAAAATCAATAACGCAAGCACGCAACATGTCCTCCAATATCTCAATGGTACGCTCGGACTGTCCATCTGTCTGAGGATGAAAAGCTGTGCTCATCTGAATCTAAGTGCCCAACTCTCGATGAAAGGTTTTCCAGAAATTAAAAGAAAACTGAGTACCCCTATTTGAGACAATAGAAAATGGAACCCCATGCAATCGCACAATCTCACGGATGAAGATCTCCTCCAACCGCTCGGAAGAATAGGTGGTACACACCGGAATGAAATGCGCAAATTTGGTCAGCCTATCCACAATCACCCCAATGGAATCAAAGTTCTTCGAGGTAAGAGGGAGACCACTCATAATGTCCATAGTAATCCTTTCCCATTTTCACTCCGGAATATCCATCTGATGAAGTACACCACCGGGTCTCTGATGCTCATACTTGACCTGCTGACAATTGAGACACCTAGCCACATAACTCACAATGACCCATTACATTCTCATCCACCAATAATGTTGCCTCAAGTCCTAGTACATCTTCGCGGCACCCGAATGAATAGAATACCGCGAGATGTGGGCCTCCTCTAATATCATCTCTCGAAGCCCATACACATTGGGCACGCAAATCCGACCCTTCATCCGCAACACACCATCACTACCAATAGTCACATCTCTGGCATCGTCATGCTGAACCCTGTCATTCAAGACAAGCAAATGCGGGTCGTCATACTGGCGCTCCCTGATGCCCACATACCAAGAAGACCGGGAAACCACACAAGCCAACAATCGACTGGGCTCTGAAATATCTAACCTTACCATACGATTGGCCAAGGCTTGAACATCAATTGCAACGGGCCTCTCCCCAACTGGAATGTACGCCAAGCTACCAATACTCATCGCCTTCCGGCTCAAACCATCGGCCACTACATTGTCCTTCCCCGGATGATACAATATGGTAATATCATAATCCTTGAGTAACTCAAGCCATCTCCGCTGTCTCAAATTTAGATCTTTCTGCTTGAACAAGTGCTGAAGGCTGCGATGATCCGTATACACCTTGCAAGATACTCCATATAGATAGTACCGCCAAATCTTCATTGCATGAACTATAGCATCCAACTCCAAGTCATGAATAGGGTAGTTTTTCTCATGGGGCTTCAATTTCCGAGAAGCATATGCAATCACTCTACCCTCTTGTATCAGAACACACACAATACCAATCCTCAAAACATCGCAATATACCGTGTAAGAACATGAAGCTGCTGGCAATACTAACACTGGAGCCGTAGTAAACAATGACTTGATCTTTTGGAAGCTCTCCTCGCACTCATCAGACCACACAAATGGTGCATTCTTCTGCGTCAACCTCGTCAAAGGTGAAGCAATAGATGAAAAACCCTGAACGAACCTGCGGTAATAACCCGCCAAACTCAGGAAACTCCGAATCTTAGAAGCTGAGAATGGTCTAGGCCAACCTTGCACCCCCTCGATCTTCTTTGGGTCAACCTGAATACCATCACTTGACACCATGTGTCCTAGAAAAGCCACAGAACTGAGCCAGAACTCACACTTGGAGAACCTGGCATACAACTTCTCCTCTCTCAACCTCTGCAATACCATCCTCAAATGTTGTGTGTGCTCCTCTTGGCTACACGAGTACACAAGGATATCATCAATAAACACAATCACAAAAGAATCCAGATACGGCCAAAATACATTGTTCATCAAGTACATGAATGCTGCTAGGGCATTAGTTAGCCCAAATGACATAACCAGAAACACATAATGCCCATATCTCATCCAGATAGCTATTTTCATAATATCAGAATCCCTAATCTTCAGCTGGTGATAGCCTGAACCGAGATCAATATTAGAGAATCCCTTTGCTCCCTGAAGCTGGTCAAACAAATCCTCAATACGAGGTAATGGATACTTGTTCGTCATTGTCACTTTGCTCAACTATCTGTAATCAATGCACATTCTCATTGTGCCATCCTTCTTCTTAACAAATAACATTGGTGCGCCCCACGGTGACACACTCGGATGAATGAACCCCTTATCTAGGAGTTCATGCAGCTGCTCCTTTAACTTCTTTAACTTGACTGGTGCCATAAGAAAGGGAGGAGTAGAAATTGGCTGAGTGCCTGACACCAAATCAATACTGAAGTCAATATCATTGTCCGGCGGCATGCCTGGCAGGTCTGCTGGAAATACATCAGGAAACGCCTTCACCACGGGAACCGAATCAAGACTAGGAGTCTCAGATCCAACATCCCTCACAAATGCCAGATATGACAAACATACCTTCCCAACCATTCGATGGGCCTTTAAGAAAGAGATTACCATGCTCAGTACATAATCAGTCGAACCACGCCACACAACCCTCAGAATACCCGGCATAGCCAACGTGACTGTCTTGGCGTGTTAGTCCAGAATAGCATGGCACGGTGATAACCAATCCATGCACAGAATAACATCAAAATCAACCATGCTCAAAAGTATCAAGTCAGCTCGGGTCTCCAGACCCTTTATAGTAAAAAGACAGGATCGATACACGTGGTCCACAATAATAGTATCACCCACCGGGGTAGATACATACACAGGCAACGCAAGACACCTTCGGGTAGTCCCCAAATGATGGGAAAAGTATGCAGACGCATAAGAATATGTAGACCTGGGATCAAACAAAACAGGAGCATCCCGGTGGCAAACTGAGATAATACATATGATCACTGCATCTGAAGCAACGACATCTCTCATATCTGGGAGTGCATAGAAACGAGCTTGACCACCGCTCGAACGCTCATCCCTTCTGGGGCGGCCTCTAGGTTACTGACCCCTACCCCTACTAGACTGGGGTGGTGCTGAAACAGATGGAGAAGAAGAGGAGGGCTGATCCCTCTACTGAAACCTACCACCACGAAGTCTAAGGCAATACCTCTTAATGTGACCAAACTCACCGCACTCAAAGCAACTGCCTGGAGCTGGAGAAGGGGACTGAAGGTAACCCGTCGCAGATGAATGACCAGCCGATCCACCCGGCGCCGAAGAACCTTGAGCTGAAGGAGCATATGATGAACCTTGTGCTGGGAGTGCACTCAGTGAAGACTGCCCCGACTGCGAACCCTGATGAACACGGCCTCCAGGCGTCCCGCGATACTCGGGATGGGCCGTCTGATGATTCCTAAAAGGGCGACCTCTGCTCTACTGAACCTGGCCCCTAGATGGAGCACTGCTGAAACTACCTGATCCACGAGCCCTTTTGGCCTCCCTCTCTTCTCTCTCCTGAAGACGATCTGACTCAATATCTCTAGAAATGTCAATAGCATCCTCAAATGTATGACTCAGAACCCTCTTTACGACATCAGAATACGGATGGGATAAACATGTCCATCCACAAATCTCCTAATCCTATCCCGGTCAGTCGGGGCCATCCATGGGGCATAACGAGCCAACTCTGATAACCTCATCTCATACTGTGTCACTGTCATATCACCCTGACGAACGTACTCAAACTGTCTCCGCAGCTCCTCCCTCTGCGACTGCGGTACCCACTTCTCCAGAAAGAGAGTGGAGAACTCTTGCCATGATAAGGGCGCTGCACCCACTGGCTTACGCCGCTCATACTCCTCCCACCAATTGAAAACGGCACCCCAAAACTGAAATGTAGTAAAAGAAACACCACTGGACTCTAAGATCCTTGCTGTAAGAAGCATACGTCCATACTTGTCGATAACTCCCTGGGCATCCTCGCCTGAGCACCACTGAAAGTAGGAGGTAACAACCTGCTGAACCTCTCAAGACAACGCTGCTCGTCGTCAGACATAGCTGGAACCATAACCTCCTGAATCGGAGCAATCGGCCGAACTGGAGCAAACTGTGGAGCTGGAGGAACCTGTAGAACTGGAGGTGCCTCTGGCATCTGTAAACTTTGAACTGCCTGCTTAGGTGTGCGAGCAGCGGGGGTTTGACTACCTCCCCTATCCTATGAAGTAGCTTCCGCAGTAGAAGCTGAGACCGCCTGAGCTAGGCTAGTGCAAACTGATAGAATCTGGGCTAGGGCCTCCTGAAGACCCGAAATCACAATAGGCACAGCCGGTGCCTGAGAGGGTGCTGCTGGAGTCTCAACAGCTGGCGTCTGATCCTGAACCTGGGTAGCTAGTGGATTGATAGGTGTTGCCTCTGCAGCTGTGCCTCAACCGTGTCCACGACCGCATCCACGGACTATGGTAGGTGGTACTGGAGGTCATCTACCTCGTTCGGTAGCACGTATTCTCTCCATCTGCGAGAGAATAGAACAACAAGAGATCAGTTCTCGGATCAATAAAGTCGCACAATAAGAATTTCAAGAATGTGAAACATTTCCTAAAGGTTCTGTAGCCTCCCGAGTATAAGTGCGGACGTCTACGTACCCATCCGCGAGACTATACTAAACCGGCACATGACTCGCGAGACTAAATAACCTAGGTTCTGATACTAACTTGTCACAACCCAAACTCGGTCGTGATGGCGGCCGGCCATAAGGCTAGGCAAGCCCGACCTTATTACCAATATTCCCAGCTATATAGATTTAAAAGAAACAAAATGCTTAAAAAATGAGAGATTTAATTTCCAAAACAGAGCGAATAAATACCAAATACAACCATCAACCACCTAGGACCCGGTGTGACCAGTCAGAGCGTCTAAAAGATGAATAAAATCTAATACAAGTTTGTTCAAAACTTAAAGTACGATGGTAATCAGGAAATAAAAATAGAGGGAAGGATAGTTGATGGCTGCGAACGTCGTGCAGCTACCATAACACTCCGAACTGCTAAATCTGACAACTGCTCATGATCTGCACACAAGGTGCAGGGAGTAAATTGAGTACTCCGACCCAGTGAGTAATAACAGTAAATAAAGCTCTGAAAGTAAGAAAGCACAGTAAATACACAAAGTAAGCTAAAGAACAGAGTAAAACAATATCTTAAACTGAATAGCTGAACAATATATATAAGATGCATATGCAAGGATGTGATGCAATGCATATGATGGTACAATCCAGTACCCATTGCGGTGTGCAGCCCGAGCCACCCATAATATTTATTGTTGACGGCGCTCAATAAGAGTGTGTACGGACTCCGGAAGGGCTCCTACATCCCAAGCGCAATAACCAGCCATCTAGTGGCGAACAATCAAACCAGGTCAGTCCAAGTTACCTGACCGCTCATATCATACGGTGTCCAAGATACCACTGTTTCCTGTCTCCACTGCGGCGCGCAGCCTGAGCCTCCCACTATCACTCCAGAAAGTATAACAAAGCCTCTTGGGAATTAATAAACAATGATCCTCAGCCGATATATATTAAAAGATTGCATATGAGTTCTTAAACTATAGAAAAATGCGGCTCGGTTTGTAGAATAGTGCTTTAAAACCATGGACTGATAGAAAATGATATTCAATCATGCTAAACAGTAATACCAATTCCCGAAGGATTCTACAAGTCGGCACTAGGACCCAAACACGGCATATAGCCCAATAATAATCATCACAGTGTGCGTAGCATACGCCAATATAGTATAATCTTATTCGGGATGGACCAAGTCATTATCTCCAATAGTATCCGACCTCGCACTTGTCATGGGGTGCATGTCTCGCCTCAATATAGCATTACGATGTGAAAGTCCAGGGTTTCAAACCCTCAGAACAGCATTTACTAGCATTACTCACCTCTAGCGGCCGTAGACTAGTTCGAAACGCCCTTTTGCCTCAAATCAACCTCTACGAGCGACGAATTTGGCCATAACAACAACGAATTCATTACAATAGGTTAATGGAATGTAAATCAATTGAAAGAACTCAAAAAATATCGAAATTCACGAAATTAGCAAAACCCGAGACCCGGGCCCACGTCTCAAAATCCAGAAATTTTTATATCAAAATGACCACCGTCTCGCCACGAGTCTATACATATAAAGTTTATCAAAATCGGAGTCTAATTGCTCCTCCAAATCCCCAAATTTCATTTGAAATTTCAAGACCTAGTTCATCACCTTTTAGACCCAATTTCAGAGAATTAATGGTTCATTCTTCAATAAAAATGACGTAATAAGACCACGAGACTTACCTCCAATCACTTCCCGTCGGAATCCCCTTTAAAATCCGCCCACAAGCTCTCAAGGTACTGTAAAAATGGAGGAAATATGATAAAGCTCGCGGATGAAATAATCTAATAAAACTTAACTGCCCAGTTAATTCCTTATACGCGATCGCAGCCCCAAGCTTGCGATCGCAGAGAACAAAACCTGAAGCCACCCATTTCTTCTTATGCGATCGCACTGCTTTCTCCCTTATCCTTACGCGTTCGCATCAGACATTATGTGATCGCAGAGCACATCGACTTCACCCTACGCGATCGCAATATCAAATACGGGATCGCATTGAACAAATGTTGGACCCTTGATCACCCTCCTATGTGATCGCAGGAACCCTTATGCGATCACATAGCGTAAAACCCTCTGCAACAGCTGCTGCATTTTCTGCAGTTTTCCAAGTCCAAAAATCATCCCATCAACCATCCGAAATCACCCTGAGGCCCCTGGGACCTCAACCAAAAGCACAAACTCGACCTAATACTTCATTCAAACTTGCTCGGGCCATAAAAACACTAACTTTGACATCGAAAATCACCAATATCATCGAATTCCATTCCAAGTTAAACTAGAACTTTCCAAATTCGCATTCGATCCAAAACCCAACCAAACGACATCCGAATGACCTGAAAATTTTCAGACATATCCAAAATCACCTAACGAAGCTACTTCAACTCTTGGAATTCCATTCTGACCCCCGGATCAAAATCTCACCTACCAACCAAAATTTGTCAAAATTCGAACTTAGCCAATTCAAGCCTAATTCTACACCGGACCTCTAAATTCAATTTTGCCTTCTCTCCCAAGTCACAAATCACCCTCCGAAACTAGACAAATTATAAAAATCCATTCTGAGCCTTTTTCTCAATAGTCAACGTCCGATTGTCTTTTCCAACTTAAGTTTTCCTTAAAGAGACTATTGGTATCATTTCAAACCAAATTCAATCCAAGACATCTCAAACTCACCCAAACACATATATCAACATGCGATGAAGCATAATACGGGGATAACGGGGCTGAAAATACAAAAGACGACGGGTCAGGTCGTCACATTATATAATTTAATTTTTTATAATCTTAAATTATACTTCTATTCGGATTTAAATCCTTGTGATTGATTTTGAATTACTTCTCTATTTATAAATAATTGGCATACAATTTGGGGAAATATTAAAAAAATTTAACATTACTAATAATTAAAAGTAGGAATAATTGGATACACCCCCCCTCCCGTTTCAATTTATGTGAACCTATTTTTTTTAGTTCGCGCCAAAAAGAATGACCCCATTCATTATTTAGAAACAATTTATCTTTATGCAATGATTTACAGCCACACAAAATATATATGCCTCATTTTACACCACAAGTTCAAAAGTCTTCTCTCTTTTCTTAATATCCGTGCCCAGTCAAATGGGTTCACATAAATTGAAACGGAGGGAGTATTAATTTGTCAAAACAAAACCAAACAATAATAATAACAACAACAAAAGAAATAAAGAAAGCAAAAGAAGGATCACGTGCAACAAAGCCCATAAAGGGTTCTTGGCAATTAACATGTAAAACTGGTAAGCCCTAGGAAAATTTAAAACAAAGCGACATTCCGTCGCCCAACAAAAACAGAAGCGCGTTAGCAAATACTTGCACATGCAACAAAAATTCTAGGATTCTTTCTAATTCTTGAACTCAGGTATATAAATTCTCTATTGTCAATTATCCTATAGTAGTAGTTGGTAAGAATTGAATAATTAATTCATTTCTTCCTCCGTATCAACAATAATTTTCATATTTAAGTGTGGTACTTTAAAAGTTGATTAGAATGCATTGGTTGTTGTAGAAGCGATTGTTTGACTGTTGTCAATAGGACTAGGGACTACGTATTGGCTCGAGAAGTTTTGAGGTGATTCAATATAACCCTTTACTAATGTGGTTTAACTCACAAAAGCACGTATACAAGGTGTTTGATGAATTTCTTAAAAGATTTTATCTTTATTTAATAAGAGCGAGTGAGTACCCATTAATTTAAAATTATTCTAGCAAAATTTTAGATGATCTATTATGCTATATATGCTTAAATTTTTAGATTCTTGTGTTATTCTTATATGCTATTATGTTGAAAAATTATCAAGAAGAAAGAATCTTTAGAAATATTTTTATATGTTTATTTCATTCTTATGCTGTGCTTTACATTTAAGGACACCAATATGAGCATGTAAGTTATGTTCTATAAAGAAAATATTTAGACTTGAAAAGTCACAAAAAGAATTTGTATAAAAAAAAGATTTTTGGGAGTATCCTTTATTCTGAGAAGGGGTCATCGTCCAGTCCGAGGGTCCTGACCAAGATGTTGACTTCCTGAAACTACTTGTGCCAAAGTAGGGAGCACACGAGCCGAGGGTCTCGTTGCTGAGAATTTACTTAGCCGTGCTAAGGTATGATATATGAGCATTGAGAACCATAAAG
Source organism: Nicotiana benthamiana (assembly GCA_034376525.1). Classification (NCBI taxonomy): domain Eukaryota; kingdom Viridiplantae; phylum Streptophyta; class Magnoliopsida; order Solanales; family Solanaceae; genus Nicotiana; species Nicotiana benthamiana. The sequence continues at coordinate 30,712,796 of CM067328.1, forward strand.
CGAGTGGCACCTCGTGGATTGGGCCTATTTGATCAGGTTGGGATCGAACTCATGCCGACGCGGTGACTGAGACAGAATTAAGTCAGGATAGTTGAAACTCCCAAAGTATAAAGTGAAGTATAAGAAAAAGAAAAGAACTTCTTTTAGAATATTCAATAACTTCTATTATGCAATTATTTAGAATTATTCTTATAAGCTATATGTTTTACATATATTTAGAACCTTTCCTCATAATGTATATATAATTAAAGTTTCTACCCATGTTGTTGAGACACTGAGTACAATGGATGGTACTGACGTTCTCATTTGGGAACTTACGTTGGTCTGCGGTACAATGTAGGAACCAAATTTTCAGGCGAGCAGGCCACGAGTTAGGACTTCTTTCTCTTCCAGTGCTAATGGTGAGCTCCGCTTTTGTTCGTGGAGTATTCTTTAGAGTCGTCTTTATTTAGTTATTTCTTTATTTACTCAGAGAAATATCCACAAAATCTCATGTCCTGAGCAGTGCGTCAGTTTATCAGTAGAGGCTTCCTAGACATAGTCATTGAGTTGGGATTCATATGTTATTTCATTATAACTTAGCAATAATTCAGTAATTACTACGAATAAAGTTTTGGAGTTGATTTATTTAAATATTTGAATTAATCAAAAGTATTTGGTTAGAGTATTGCTTTGTTGCATATGAAATGTGGAGCTATAATCGATTGGATAAGCAGAGATGGTTCGCTCGATCATGTTTAGTAATCGAGTGACGGTCTCGACTTGTTTAGAAAATGGATCGTGTCATGAGATACTAAAGGTGACGCTGGAACAGAGGCCTTGGACACAAAACTGTCACCTTTCAATGTCAACATATTTGTTAGTACATTATCTTGTGCATTCAGATTGTCACGAAGAGAAAGCTGCACAAGAGGTCCTACATCTCCTGACTTTGAGCTTTCCGTCACTCTACCTGTACAAACATTCTTTCCATGGATCCTAATATTAGATGTGACAGTAACTGCAAGTATAATACAGCACCAGCTTAAATAAAAGAGTGAATTTTCCCAGAGGAAGATGGAAAATAGAACTACTAACTTATCACCCTATAGGAAACTGGGTTGTTCCAAAGCCTGTCTAACTTCGGGGTGGGGTCTAGGCAAAGTTGTGGTTCTAGAGCTCTTAATATCCGTGATTTAACTTCCTACATTGAAATAAAAGAATGTTATGAACACAAAACATTTGGTTGCTACTAAGAGGAAATTATCTTAGAAGTAGTCAATTCCCTTAATAAGAAATAAAAGGCAACCTCAAAGCTACATTGTCATCACGAATAGGTGAAGAAATGGTAACGTTCAATCTATGAGAAACGCCAACTGACTGAACCATCTAGCAGAAAAGCAATTATGCAAGCTCTGGAATGATAATTTGATGTGTTATTCTCTTATGAGTAAGCTGATAAATAGCATCTGAAAAAACAAGTGGAGCTCTCTACTTGCCTGATAATGAACGCAATTTAAAGGGAGTAGAACCCACAATACTCTAATGTTGTAGAGCTTATAATTGAAGAAACACGTCAATAATAAACCTCACCTCACAAACTAGGGTCCATTGACATATTTGCATGGTATATCCTCCAAAATATCACCAGCCAGTCGACCAGACTCAATTGCCTCCAAGTGCACTATGCACAAAGAAAAAGGGAAAACAATATAAGTCCTTGCTCTTAAAAACTACATAGATATAGATATAATATTTGTATTGGGTAAATTTGGTTCCCTACACCTGTATATTATCTACATACGTCCTCGATGAAGAAAGAAACATCATTATGGTCGACTCAAGCAAGGTCGGCCTCAGTCAATAAACGGACCAAGTGACATGACTCGCCGCGACGTCACATCAAATCTTACACTCGTATACCGAGGCCACCAACCCTTGTACATTCTTTGTATTATTTCGAGGAAGGTATCTTAGTATATAAAGGGGACCTTCCCTTTAAAAAGACTCATGTGTATTTCACAATTGAAAATATACAACTCTCTCTCTATCTGATTCTCTCTCTCTCTCTCTCTCTCTCTTGTGTAAAAAGTCTACTATTTATCTTATTGCTCTTATATCTCGATTCATTTACATTATAATCACAGATCTTGATCATTTTACATTCTCTAGATTATATTACGCTTGATTCCAATTAACCCATATCATTTTTAATTGTATTAGAGATATTCAAGTATTCGAATAACTTTTTAGCCAAACAATTCGGCGCTGTCTGTGGGGATTTCGAGAATCAAAGTTGTAGTTTGTTTCTAGAGATTCTTCGGAAAAACCACTCTCTACAACCTAAAATGGCCGAGAACAACGCAAGAACGAAAGCTATCTTGGAGGTTAGAACAGATCTCACGGGCACTCTCAACGCGGCTGCTGAAGGAGATGCCCTGTACCTTGATAGGCGTGGAAGCCCTACCTTCATCATCAGAAGACCTGGTGGTACCACGAGGTTGAGAAGCTTCAACATCTACAACTAAGGAAGCACCCCCGGAGATAAAAAAGTTACTGGAAGAGTGGCTGACAAACACTCTTAGCAGTTTAGCTAAGAAGCCGCCTCAAAATGATAGATGCAACCCAGCAACAGATCATGTCGCTGCCGAGGACGAGCACGAGGTCACGAGAACAAACAACATACCCGTCGATGTCAAAGCTAATGACGGTACACTCACGACTATTCTCAAAAAGATGGAAGAAATGGAAAATGAGAACAAGTCACTCTGCGACCAGATGAAGGAGCACCAAGAAAGGGTGGATAAAATCCCAAGCGCTCCTAAGTTACTACCAAAACGAGGCGTGGGGAGGTTCGTTGAAAAACCCTACACGGAAGGACCGCGCCATATTCTATCCCAAAAACCTTCAAAATTCCCCCTACTTGAAAGTATATGATGGGACCACCGATCTCGAGGACCACCTGATCCACTATGTCACAGCTGTCAAAAGCAAGGATCTATCAAAAGAACAAGTACCATCCGTACTTCTGAAGAGGTTCGGTGAAACGCTGACAGGAGGAGCCCTAACGTGGTACTCAAGGCTACCGGCCAAAAGCATCCCCACATTTGAGGAGATGGCAGATAAATTTGCCACCGCCCATGCAGGGCAAAAGAAGGCGGAAGCACGGGTCAACGACATTTTTATTGTACGACAGACCCCATGAGAAGGACTCAGGGAGTTCCTAGCCAGATTCAACAGGGTTAGAATGAGCCTACCAAACGTATCCGGAGGCATGGAAGTTGCGGCCTTTCAAAACGGGCTCAGCAGAGATGGCTCAAGGGAAACCAAGAAACTACACAGCCGTCTTCTGAAATATCCCCCCACCACCTGGGAAGAAATACACAATGCTTATTGAGACGAGGTACGTGGGGATGATGACGACCTTAACGGCCCAACCCGATGATTGACGATGGTGCACCCCAAAATCCGAAGGGATCGGCGCAACGAGGGAAGGCGGGAGCAAGCCCCACGCCTCAACAGGGAAAGACACCAACCATACATCAGATTCTCGCATCCGCTACCGCCGAGGCATGCATACGCCTTGCAACGACATGTCGCACCACTACGGAAAGACAGAGGTATGCCCCATTCATTATCTGCACATAACTTTTGTGTATCTCCCTTAGAAGTAATGTACGCACTGGAGAAGTTGCAACAAAGTACAATGGCCAGCAAAGATGAAGTCTGACCCCGCCACCAGAATGTCAAACGCCCTGTGCGAGTTCCACCATGAATGAGGACATAGAACGGAGGACTGCATAGGTCTCCATCAGGAGGTGGTCCGAATGATAAACCAAGGGTTCTTGAAACAACTGCTCAGTGACAAAGGAAAGCTTAACTTCGCACGCGGGCGGGAACAACACCACGGCCCACCGAGGCCGCCATCACCAACATGCACCATCAACATGATCATTGGAGACGGCAATGATTCAGCTATCAACCACGTCAAATTCACCACCACCCACAAGCTGAAGCGAATCATAGTATCACCTTCGATAAGTCGGATGCCGCCGGTTTGTATTTTCCTCATTATGATGCCTTAGTTATTACTTTAAGCATAGTAGATACTGATGTTAAAAGGATCGTGGTCGACGATGGAAGTGGCGCATGTATCATTCATCCAAGAGTCCTTGCACTCATGGGACCGGAGGATAAAATAATCCCACGCTGCGTACCACTAACAGGTTTCAATAATGCAGTGGAAGGAACCTCAGGCAAGGTGACGTTGCCCATTCTGGTAGGAGGGGTCACGATGGAAACCATCTTCCATGTGATGAACCAAGAAACGGCGTGCAACGCCATTATCAAACGCTCGTGAATACACGCCATGAGAGACGTCCCCTCCAGTTTCTATCAAGTGATCAAATTCTCAACCCCATGAGGAGTGCATAGCATATGGGGAGAGCCCCGCACCGCCCAAGAATCCTATAAAATAGCTCAGGATTACATGCATACCAAGCAGCTCAAGGGAACAAGTGTTGAAGCATAGCAATCAGCCCTATCAGGGACTAAGGTACACCCGACAGAGAACGCCATCAAAGATCCTAAGAACGTCGAGGCTAGCAAGGCTACGGTCAAAGACCTTGACCCCGTCTAGATAAACAGCAGCGACCCCGCAAAGAAAGCATACATAGGCCACGACCTATAAATTCCAGGTCAATACCATGAATTATTGTCTAACCATGCGGACCTATTCGCTTTTTCCCATGCACATATGTCGGGAATTCCACGATAAATTGCCTCCCACAAAATCAACGTCGACCCATTGCACCCGCCCGTGCGGCAGGTAAGAAGAAAGTTCAACACCGCCATTAGCGAAGCAGTGAGCGAAGAAGTGGACAAGCTGCGAGCGAATGGCTCCATCAGGGAATCCAAGTACCCGGAGTGGGTCGCCAACGTCGTGATGGTCAAAAAGAAAAACGGGAAGTGGCAGATGTGTGTAGATTTCACTGCTCTAAATAAAGCATGTCCGAAAGACTCGTTCCCGCTACCCCACATCCACCAGCTGATAGACGCAACAGCGGGCCATGAGCTGCCAAGATTCCTTGATGCGTATTCCGGCTACAATCAGATCATGATGGCCGAAGAAGATCAGAAGAAGACAACTTTCATCACTCACTATGGGATGTATTGCTATAAAGTAATGCCCTTCAGGCTCAAGATCGCAGGAGCCACTTACCAAAGGCTGGTGACGGCAATGTTCAAAAAACAACTCGGCAAAAAAATGGACGTCTACATCGATGACATGTTGGTCAAGTCATCAAAAAAGGAAGACCACCTCACCCACTTGAAGGAAGCCTTCGAATTATTAAGGAAGTATGGCATGAAACTGAATCCCGAATTTGGAGTAGCTTTGGGAAAGTTCCTGGGATTTTTGGTATCACAAATGGGCATCGAAGTCAACCCTGACCAGATCAAGGCCATAGAAGCCATCCCAGAAACACTGAACAGCAAGAAGCAGGTGCAGAAGTTAACGGGCCGGATAGCCGCCCTCTCCCGGTTCATCTCACGCTCTTCCGACAGGTGCCACAAGTTCTTTGGTGTATTGAAAAAAGACCAGGGACTGCAGTGGAACGGAGAATGTGTAGAAGCCCTGAAGAACTTAAAATCATACTCATCATCACCGCCCCTACTGGTAAAAGCCAACCCTGGTGAACTATTGCTGATATATTTGGCCGTATCAGAGGTCGCAGTCAGTGCCATCCTGGTGCGTGAAAATAAAGGTACAAAATATCCTATTTATTATATTAGCAAAACTTTAGCGGACGACGAAACCCGGTATCCCCACCTTGAGAGATTAGCCTTAGCACTCGTGGTAGCTTCACGGAAGCTACGACCATATTTCCAGTGACATCCCATAAGGGTGGTGATGACCTTCTCTCTGAGGAGCATCCTACACAAACCCGAACTCTCAGGGCGACTCACCAAATGGGCCGTCGAGCTCAGCGAGCATGATATTATGTACCTCCCAAGAACCGCCATCAAGTCGCAAGTCTTAGGTGACTATATCGTCGACTTCAGCGCGGAAGTCTGCCAAAGGCGGAACTCGAGACACAACGCGCATCCTCCGAAAATGACCTATGGGTCCTTTATACGGATGGCGCCGCCAATGCATCGGGATCGGGACTAGGACACATTCTTGAGGTCCCTATAGGTGAAACAATTCGCCAGTCCATACGATGCACGGAAATGACTAACAACGAGGCCGAGTACGAGGCCGTTATTGCAGGCATGAAACTGGCCACCAAGTATGGGGCTCGCAGGATCCTCCTCCGCTGCGACTCCCATCTCATGGTAAACCAGACCGTTGAGACTTATCAAATCAAAGAACAGAGGTTGCAAAAGTACCAGTAAGAAACCCACAAACTGATGGCTACATTCGACGAGTGGCACTTCGAACAAATTCCTAGGGCAAGGAACATCGAAGCGGACGCCCTGGCACAGTTGGTTGCCGCCACCAAAAACATCAACAAAGAAAGTGTGGTCACACTCCTCCACTCAGCTATTGACCACCCCGAGGTATTTTCCTTAAACCTGACTTGGGACTGATGCAACCAGTTCATATCTTATTTGCAGAACGGGATACTACCCCCGATAAAAAAGAGGCAAAAAAGCTTCGCATACAGGCCGCCCGATACTGCATGGTCAACAACGACCTTTATAAAAGGACGTTCGGTGGTCCCTTAGCCAAGTGCTTAGGACCACAACAAACAACACCCGTACTCGAAGAAGTACACAAAGGATGTTGCGGTGCCACACTGGCAACCGTGCCCTCGTGAGGTGCATCATACGCGCCGGTTATTACTGGCCCACCATAAAAAAGCAGCTGAATATGTCCGTCGATGCGAGCAATGCCAAAAGTTTGCCCCAATGATACACCAACCAGGAGAGCGCCTCCATTCCATCAACTCCCCCTGGCCGTTCATCAAGTGGGTAATGGATATAATCGGCCCACTACCCTCAAGATGAGGAAAGGTACGATTTTTACTTGTTTTACTTGACTATTTCTCTAAGTGGGTGGAAGCAGGTGCGTACGCACAAATGCGCAAAAAAGAACTCATCACCTTCATATGGAGGAACATCATATGCCATTTTGGCATCCCCAAAGAAATCAATTGCGACAACGGGCGCCAGTTCATTGGTCAGAAAACAACCGAGTTCTTCGAAAAATGGAGCATCAAAAGGATACTATCCACGCCATATCACCATGCCGCCAACGGTCAAGCGGAGTCTTCATACAAAACAATTCTAAACATACTAAAAAAGAAGCTTGAAGATGCCAAGGGGCTATGGCCAGAACTGCTACCCGAAGTCTTGTGGGCACACAGAACCACACCCATGTCCAGCACCGGGGAAACCCCCTACTCTCTGGTTTATGGAACCTACACTATCATACCTGTTGAAGTAGGCGAACCCAGCCTAAGGTATTCACACACCAACGGGACAGAAAACGACATCAGCAGACTCCAAGATCTTGATGAAGCCGAAGAAAGAAGAGAAATGGCCCACATCAGGATGGTAGCCCAAAAACAACAAGTCAAAAGGTATTACAACAAGAGGGAAAGAATAAGGCCACTCAAAGTAGGGGATTACATCCACAAAGCCAAGACTTTGGCCTTAAAAGACTCAAATGAAGGGAAATTGGGCATAAACTGGGATGGACCCTACAAAATCTAGGCGGCGGCCAGGAAAGGAGCATTCCATCTAGAGACAATAGAAGGAAAGACACTCCAGAACAACTGTAACGTCGCTCGCCTCAAACATTTCCACTTCTAAAAGGGTGTCACCTGAGTCATACTCTTTTTCCCTTACCCGAGTTTTGTCCCAATTGGGTTTTCTCGGGAAGGGTTTTAACGAGGCGGAAAAGGGGTCACCTGGAGATGTTTGCAGCACAAGTATATTATGTCCGCCTCTTCATGTACTCTCCGAGCCGGACAGGATACAGGGACTGGATTAGTGTCATCTTCATATGTATAGAATGGCTACGGCTATCTCCAGATGTATTGAATGGCTACGGCTATCTCCAAATGTATAGAATGGCTACGACTATCTCCAAATGAATGAAAAGGCTACGGCTATCTCCAAATGAATGACAAGGCTACGGCCATCTCCAAATGAATGAAAAGGTTACGGCCATCTCCAAATAAATGAAAAGGCTACGACCATCTCCAAATGAATGAAAAGGCTACGTCCATCTCCAAATGAATGAAAAGGCTGCGGCCATCTCCAAATGAATGAAAAGGCTACGACTATCATTTTACATAGCTGTGGCAATCCTATTCACAAGGCTACGGCCGTTTATTTTATATGGCTAAGGCCATAAAGCTACGTCCATCATTATTTTATATGGCTAAGGCCATCAGGCTACGACCATCATTTTACATGGTTATGGCCATCGTATTCACAAGGCTACGGCCGTTTATTTAATATGGCTACGGCCATCATTATTTCATATGGCTAAGGCCAACAAATTACGACCATCATTTTACATGGCTATGGCAATCGTATTCACAAGGCTACGGCCGTTTATTTTATATGGCTAAGACCATCAGGCTACAGCCATCCTTTGACATGGCTATGGACATTGTATTCACAAGGCTACGGCCGTTTATTTTATATGGCTAAGGCCACCAGGCTACAGCCATCATTATTTTATATGGCTACGGCCATCAGGCTACGACCATCATTTTACATGGCTATGGCCATCGTATTCACAAGGCTACGTCCATTTATTTTATATGGATAAGGCCCATCAGGCTACGGCCATCATTATTTTATATGGCTAAGGCCATCAGGCTACGACCATTATTTTACATGGCTATGGCTATCGTTTTCATAACGCTACAGCCATTATCTTACACGGTTAAGGCCATAAGGCTACAGCCGTTATTTTATGGCTAAAGCCATCAGGCTATGACCATTATTCTACATGGCTAAGGCCATCACTTTTAAACGAATAAGGTCATCGAACTTTATAAGGCTAAGGCCACCATCGCTACACGGATATAGCCGTCAAGTTCTAAGCAGCTACGGTAAAAAGGTACAACGACATGCCAAAAAGTAGAAAATATTACTTACAACAAAAATTATGTTATTACCAAAGGGGACAAACACCCATGATACAAAAATTCGTATGTACATGCATATTTACAAATACCCTAAAAGTCCACTACTTAACCCTCCCGTCCTGGCCTTCAGGTGGCCCATCCTCATTTCCAGGAGCGTACGCCTTAGAAATCCAAGAGCTGGATTCCAAGAGATTGACGTCTGCAAAGTTTCCTCCCTCCTGGGCTGGCGATTCAGGATTACAGCCGTCCGCTTCACGAGAGACTCTAACCAATTGGCGTTAGATCTCAACTTCCACTTAAAATGCTCGAATAGCCGCCAGGAATTCCTCAAGCACGATCAGCCTTGTCTCCGTATACAGCCACATCTCGTGTGCTTCACGAGACGTATCGGCTTGTGCAAGATCTAGCTTGAGCTCCTCGACCTCGGCCTTCGTGGCATTGAGTTCCTCCGTTAAAGATGCAACTCGGGTGCGTAATGCTGCCGCCTCCTCCGCCACCACATGGGCATGCTGCAGCTCCTCGTCCTTGGCCTGAATGAGGACCTCCATCTCTGCTGCCCCAGCAACAACGACCATGAGCTATTCATCAACCTTTTCCATCTCGGACACTCTTTTCTTCAACTGCTCCTCGGACTCCACGAGTCCTTCACGAACCACCTTAAAGTTAGGGTCCTGCTTATACATATCGACCAAGGTCCAGTGCACCTCGCGCGTCCTGTTATACTTCTGCGCCAGCCTGTTCTATCTAGCCATCTTCTCCTTCCAGCGCCGATCCCTCTCCACCTCTAGGACAAGAGTCTGGGAAAGAAACCAAGTAAGTATAGGGAAAATCATACTCCACTAACACAAAAAGAAAGGTCATCTTGTAAGGCAAAGGCATACCTGTAAGGCCGCACCTGCCACCCTTTGGGCCAAGACTTTGTCACTAAGATCCACCATAGTCGCACGCTCGGCGCCAGAATACAAGAGCATCATATTGGTGGCCACCTCCTCGCAATTCTCCAACAGATTATATTGACTTGGAATCACTATGCGACTCAGTCCAAGGACCCACCTCCTCTGCTGCGTCTTCCGTGGCGGCCCCTGGGCCCGCCACATCCACGCCTTCGCACTTTCTCTTCGTGTCCTCCCTCCTAAGAACGGCCCTCCTTGAGCGAATGGCATCTTTCATAAAAACTGGCCTTGAATCAGGGCGCGATGCCTTGACCTTCCTTGTCTGGGTAGCCACGGCCTTGCCGGAAAGAATCCGACGCTGCCTCCTCTCCAATGTCTCGTCCTCTTCATGGTCCCCCTCCGTGGGATGATGAGAGGGCTCAGAGGGAGTCGGTTCAGCAGTAGACGTCCCTACGGGGACAGTCTCGAGAACAGCCATCGTTATCTCCATTGGTGTTGCCTCAGGTGCGACCCCCATCACGGCCTCAGCACTATCTCTAGAGCCATTTCAAATGTAACCTCCTGTCTTGAGGGAGGTGAAGTACTGCCCCTAGATGTGCCAATAAAGACCAGAACCTCCTCGGGATCAGATATCATCCTAGACCGGCCACGGTCGTCTTCTTCTACTTCTTCTTCTTCTTCCTCGGGGCCTTCTTAGAGGCATCTCGACCAGCCAAAACACGTATGAGATTGGCCAAAAAATCATGGGATTCCCCAAACCATAATGAATTAGGTAGGGTCGTTACCTGCCGGGCCATAGAGCCGAAGGAATTCAGACCAAGAACGGAATTATTCTGCAAACGGTATCAACGCTTGCACCCATGACCTAATGTCGTCAACCCTTCGAGGAGGGCGAGCTGTTTGCATAAAAATAAAAGGAAATTTTCGACGGTAAAAACCAGCAAGGTGAGGTCGCCGTAGTAAAGGCCACAGCAATAACACTTACATGCATCGTTCCAAACCTCTGGAAACCCTTCAGGGTTGGACACAAGGGGCTCGGTACGCACGTAAAAAAATCCCGTCCAGAATTTGCGATTGGCCTTCTCGTCCACCTGCGACACAAAGCTCTTCTTGCCCCGACTCCTCAACTGGAGCATTGAACCTCTCATAAAAATTGCATTGAACATTTGTAGAAGGTGATGAACAGTCACCTCTTTCCCAGCCTTCGCCACATAGATGGAAAATACCATGCACACCTTCAAGGCGTACGGAGTAAGTTGGCCCGGGCATGCCCCAAACCAGCGACACAACTCTTCCACCAAAGGATAAAGCGAGTGGCTGTATCCAATTCGGAAGGCGTACTCATAAAAAGTGATGTACCCGGCCTGAGGCACATTGGCATGGTCTAGCCCCACAGGGACCATGTCAACGTGATCAGTAATATTGTATGATTTCCTGAGAGAGAACAAGTGGGACGGCGTCAACTCACTATGCTCCCAGGGAGAGGGTTTACACTTATTCATAAAGTCACGCATTTTGCTCATATCAAGTGGAAGCAAGTTGGCCGTTGATAGCGGAACAAAAACTTCATCGGCCTCCTCGTCATTTGAGGATGACGAAGCCCTAGTGGAAGCAACGTCCTCGGTCCTAGTATCTTCATGATGATGTTTATCCATAGTGAATGTTATAAGAAAAAGATATTTCGGGTCACAAGTTCGATTCCTAAGAACGAAAATTTCAGAGAAGAAAGAACAGCAAGCACCAGAAAAAGATAGGGAAAATACTCTCAGAAGAGGTTCGAAAGATGAATCTGGTTCAACTCTCTCTCTATTTATAAGAAAAGGTACATAGAAATCGAAAGGGCGTGATTCGAAAACCGGCATAGGAAACCCAAACGTCACATCATAACCTGAACCGCCTCGGGATCAGAGGTAATGATCACGCACGTGATCGATGATGTCATCCTAAAAAACAAACCCCAAAAAGGGAGTAATAAGACAACGGCTCGACCTCTTCACATATGAGCACGCCTCTTACAGGGGTATCAACAAGAACGGCCAAATTTCCATGGGCGTCGAGTATGAATGTTCGTCCACTGGGGACGCCTCTCGACCGCATCCCCAATAGACGGAGGGACTATCAGTATTGGGCAAATTTGGTGCCCTACGCCTGTATAGTATCTTCATACGTCCTTGATGAAGAAAACGGCCTCATTATGGTCGACTCAAGCAAGGCTGGCGCCAGTCAATAAACGGACCAAGTGACAAGACTCGCTGCGATGTCACGTCAAGCTCTGACACTCGTATATCGAGGCCACCAACCCTTGTAATTTCTTTGTATTATTTCGAGGAAGGTCTCTTAGTATATAAAGGGGATATTCCCTTTGTAAACACTCATGTGTATTTCACTATTGAAAATATACAACTCTCTCTCTCTCTCTGTCTGATTCTCTCTCTATCTCTCTCTTGTGTAAAAAGTCTACTATTTATCTTATTGCTCTTATATCTCGATTCATTTACATTATAATCGCAGATCATGATCATTTTACATTCTCTAGATCATATTACCCTTGATTCCGATTAACCCAAATTATTTTTGATTATTTTAGAGCTATTCAAGTATTCGAATACCTTTTTAGCCAAACAATATTAATTTGCAAATGAGCATTAGATTTCTATCTCAGGCTTCATAAACTTGAGGGGTCCACACCACACCAACCAAAAGAAGAAGATTGAAAATTTTTGGACAAAAGTGGCTGCTTGAATGCATATGGGAAGCTGAAGATTGCAAATTGCAATTTGCAATGAAATAAGTCAGATTTGAGTGGCTAATTGGTTGGCAAATTTTCCTATAAAAATGGCATTTTATTTCAGTTTAACGACACTAAAATAAAGAGAGAAGCAACACATAGTTAGTGAGAGTAATCCACAGATTATTGTCTGTGAGATAATTAGTGAGTGGTAGTAATATTGTAGTGAAGTGTTTTCCATAAAGGGTGTTATTTCTTTTAAAGTTGTAGTAGTATCTTGACACTACTAAGTTGTATTATTATAGTGATAATATTGCTCTACTCGGGTATTGTATTTTACCCCCCCCCCCCCCTAAAATAAATGGTGCCATTGTTACTCTCTTGTGTTATTATTATTTGCTGTGAATATTATTCTTGGGCGGGATTATTTATTCTGTCCCAACAACGTGGTATCAGAGCCATGGAAATAATGGTTCACTTATCTTTTCAGTACCCTCATCTCACTAAAGATAATTATGAGAAATGGTGTCTACGTGTAAAAGCCATTCTTGGTTCTCAAAATGTATGGAAAATCATAGATATACAGTATGCAAAACCCGATAATGAGGAAGCTCTGCCTCAAAATTGACAAAGACAAGGAAGAATGATCAACAAGCCCTCACGCTCATCCACCAATTTTTGGATGATGCCATGTTTGAGAAGGTGGCAGATGCTGCCACCTCAAAGGAAGCTTGATAAATTTTACAAAATTCTCTTCAAGGAGTTGACAAAGTGAAAAGGGTAAAACTTCAATCTCTAACGGTTGATTTTGAAGTTTTATAAATGAAAGAATCTGAATGCATCTCAGATTATTTTTCAAAGTGAAGGCTGTTGTAAATCAACAAAGAAGATCCGGGGAGGACACAGAAGATGTTCGTATGGTAGAAAAGATACTTCACACTTTAACACCTAACTTTGATTTTGTGGTGCGTGCTATTGAGGAGTCTAAAGATTTAGACTCTATGATGGTCGAGCAATTGGAAGATTCTTTACAGGCCCACGAAGAAAAGATCAAAAGGATACAAGAACTTCCATTGAAGCAACTTCTTAAAATTCAGGCATCCTTCAAGGATCATGGAGGTTAAACAAGCTATCAAGGAAACAGATGAGGCCGAGGAGGTCATGGAAGAGGAAGAAGTAATGGTAACAACTTCAATAATGAAGTTAAAATCCACAAAATATTTAGAGGTCGTGGTCGTGGACAAAGAGGAGGAAGAGGACAAAAATAGTACCAAGAAAATAATGGACAAAGGTACGATAAATCAAAAATTGAATATTATAATTGTCATAAATTTAGACATTACTCTTGGGAATGTCGTAGCAATGTTAAAGAAAAGGCTAACCTTGTTAACGACAAGAAAAAAGAAAATGAGTCAACGTTGTTGGTGGCACTTAAGGAAGAAGACAGAGATGATTGCAGCTCGTGGTATTTGGACAATGGAGCAAGCAATCATATGTGTGGATGCAAAGAGAAGTTTGTGGAGATCAATAAAACGGTGAGAGGTAATGTGTCCTTTGGAGATACCTCAAAGGTTCAAGTCTAAGGGATAGGTACGATTCTGATCTCCTGGAAAAATGGTAGTCTCAAGTTAATTCAAGATGTTTATTATGTGCCAAAATTAAAAAGTAATATTTTAAGTTTGGGCCAACTTCATGAAAAGGAATATGGCATCCACATGAAAAATATACATCTTTGGCTTAGAGATTCAAGTGGAATTCTAATTGCTAAAGTGCATATGGCAAAGAATAGATTATTTTCTCTGAATCTTAAATAATTGATGCAAAGTGTTTGAAGGATAATGTGCAAGATGAATCATGGTATTGACACATGCGATTTGGGCACTTAAATTTTGAAGCGCTCAAATCAATTGGAGAAAAGAACATGGTGCATGGGATACCATCAATAAACCATCCAAATCAATTGTGTGAAGTTTGTCTTCTTGGAAAACATGCAAGGAGAATTTTTCCAAAGGAGGCCATGTCAAGATCAACCAAGCCTCTCCAACTTGTCCACACTGATATGTGTGGACCAATCAATCCACCTTCTTTTGGTAAAAGAAAATAGTTTCCACTTTTCATTGATGAATTTAGTAGAAAGACTAGGGTTTATTTCTTGAACTAAAAATATGAAGCTTTTGCTGCTTTTAAAAATGTTTAAGTACTTGTGGAGAAAGAAAGTGGCTGTGAAATTAAAGCTCTAAAGTCCTATAGAGGAGTCGAATTCACCTCAAACGAATTTAGTGACTTCCGTAAACTTCATAGAATTTGTCGCCCTCTAACAGTACCTTATTCACCTCAACAAAATGGTGTTGCAGAGAGAGAAAATCGAACGATTCTTAATATGGCTAGATGTATCTTGAAAGCTAAAAATATTCCCAAGGAATTTTGGGCCGAAGCTGTTTCTTATGCAGTTTATTTGAATAATAGGCCTCCAACAAGAAATGTTAGAGATCAAACACCTCAAGAAGCATGGAGTGGAATAAAGCCAAGTGTCAAGCACTTGAGAATCTTTAGGAGCATAGCCTTTGCTCATGTGCCACATCAAGGGAGAGCAAAGCTTGACGATCAAAGTGTCAAGCGTGTATTTGTTGGCTATGATACGAGTTCAAACGACCACAAGCTATACAACCCAAGCAGTGGCAAAGTGGTGGTAGGTCGCGATGTTGAATTTGATGAAGAACTGGCATGGGATTGGGAAGCTCAGAAAGAAACTTCATATGATTTTCCTCCATACTTTGATGGTGAAGAAGAACCATAGACCGTGGAACCTTAGTAGGATACAACTCCACCTCCTTCCCCAACCAATATTGCATCTCCTTCTTCTCAAGAAAGTTCAAATGAACAGCCGCAAAGGACAAGGAGCATTCAAGAGATCTATGATAACACTGAAGAAGTTACTAATTGTGATTTTCTATATTGTCTCTTTGCTGAAAGTGAACCAATGAACATTGATGAAGTTGTTACAGACAAAAGGTGGAGACAAAGGAGGAGATCTGTCAATAGAGAAGAACAACACTTGGGAGTTAACAACTCTTCTGAAGGATCATCGAGCAATTGGAGTGAAACGGGTATACAAAATAAACAAGAATGCTAATAGATCATGGAGAAATACAAGGCACGACTTGTGGCTAAAGGGTAGAAGAAAAGGTAAGGCATTGACTATAAAGAAGTCTATGCACATGTTTCCTGCATGGAGACGATTCGTTTGCTGATCTCTTTGATGGCAAAAATGAAGTGGAAGATACATCAACTCGATATCAAGTCAGCTTTCTTGAATAGCTATCTTGAAGAAGAAGTCTATGTTGAACAGCCATTGGGCTTCGTGGTCAAAAACCATGAATATAAAGTGTTGCGGTTGAAGAAAGCTTTATATGGATTAAAGCAAGACCCACGAGCATAGAATAGTTGCATTGATATGTATTTTCAAGACAATAGGTTTACTCGTTGTCTTCATGAATATGATATTTACCTTATAGTTCATACTAATGGAGATATCTTACTTGTTTGTCATTATGTTGATGATCTTATTTTCACGGGTAATAACCCAAGTTTGTTTAAAGCTTTTAACAAAGATATGTCCCGTGAGTTCGAGATCACGGATGTAGGACTCATGTCGTACTACTTGGGCCTAGAAGTGAAGCAGATGGAAGATGGAATTTTTATCTCTCAAGAAAGCTATACAAAGGAGATATTGAACAAGTTCAACATGCTCGATTGCAACCCCGTGAACACACCGATGGAGAGTGGGACAAAATTTTCCAAGTTTGATGAAGGAGAAAAAGTGGATCCCATATTTTTCAAATGTCTTGTGGGAAGTTTGCGGTACTTGACTTTTACCAGGACAGATATACTCTTTGCAGTTGGAGTAGTTAGCCGGTTCATGGAAGTTCCTACCTCCACTCACTTGAAGGTCACTAGAAGAATTCTTCGTTACCTAAAAGGTACGATCGATTTTGGATTATTTTATTCTTCTTCTAATGATTTCAACCTTGTGGAATTTTGTGATAGTTATTATACAGGAGATATTGATGATAGAAAAAGTACAACTGGTTTTGTATTTTTCTTGGGCGATTGTGTTATTTTTTGGAGTTCAAAGAAATAGTCCATTGTTACTCTCTCGACTTATGAAGTCGAATATATAGCAGCAATGTCATATACTTGTCAGGCTATTTGGCTAAGGAGATTATTAAAGGAGCTCAATTTGCCACAAATGGAAGCTACGGAGATTTGTATTGATAACAAATCAGCACATGCACTTGCGAAGAATCCAGTGTATCATGATCGAAGCAACATATAGATACAAGGTATCACTTCATCAGAGAGTGCATTGCCAAGAAGGAAGCCAAGCTCAAATATGTGAAGTCTCATGATCAAGTTGCAGATATTTTTACAAAGCCTCTCAAGTTTGAATATTTTCAGAGATTGAAAACAATACTTGGACTAAAGAAGAAAAATCAAAATTAAGGGAGAGATTTCTGGGGTCCACACATCACCAACCAAAAGAAGAAGATTGAAAATAATTTGGATAAAAGTGGCTGCTTGAATGCATATGGGCGGCTAAAGATTGCAAATTGCAATTTGCAATGAAATAAGTCAGATTTGAGTGGCTAATTGGTCGGCAAATTTGCCTATAAAAAGGGTGTTTCATTTCAGTTTAAAGACACACCAAAATAAGAGAGGAGCAACATATAGTTAGTGAGAGTAATCCACAGATTGTTGTCTGTGAGATAATTAGTGAGTGGTAATAATATTGTAGTGAAGTATTTTATATAAAGAATGTTATTTCTTTCAAAGTTGTAGTAGTTTCTCGACACTACTAAGTTGTATTATAATAGTGATAATATTACTCCACTCGGGTAATGTATTTTACCCCGCTAAAATATTTGGTGTTATTGTTGCTCTCTTGTACTATTATTATTTGTTGTGGATATTATTCTTGAGCGGGATTATTTATTTTATCCCAACAAATTGTCATCATGAAAGAATACTCTTAAATGAGAGCTCAAAAGTTAAAAGCATTAGGTGAAGGATAAAAGAGAATTTTCCAAGCTCCATCGCTCAAGTTAGGAAATACAATGTAGATCAACAGATGATCCACACACTCAGAAAAAAGAGACAGCCAGACAGAAAAGGAAAGAATACAAAAACCAAAAAGGACAGTACACTTACTGAGAAGAGAGTTTCAGATGCACTATCATATGGATGTAAGAATATTGGAACAACTTCAGAAGTTTGATCAGACAGAAAAGGAAAGAATACAAAAACCAAAAAGGACAGTACACTTACTGAGAAGAGAGTTTCAGATGCACTATCATATGGATGTAAGAATATTGGAACAACTTCAGAAGTTTGATGCCCAGATTCATTCTGCAATTATAAAAGGAAATGAACTTTATTCAGTCCTAACACCTCAGAATTGTTAGCTTGGACGAGATGAACAACATATCTTTGAGGGTCTCCAAATAGAATATCCATCCAAGAAAAGGCTTAATGTGAAAGAAACTCTTTGTCTGCAGAATGTAAGGTAAAATAGTCAATACCGACAAATGTACTAACTCTTGAAATAAAGGAACAAAAGATGTCAAAATTAACAGAGAGAAAGAACCGGGAAACTATATGAAGTCCTTCACAAATCTAACTTACCAGAGAGGTTAGCAACATCGTCACTCCCATGATCACCCCCACACTTAAGGTTGTATTGTGGTCCGGGCCTGGCCCGAGACCGACCCAGGACCACGGGCCACATGGGCCGGTCTAGCGGGCTTGGGCTCTAGTGGTGCAAAAGTCCATGGTGGGCCGGTTCAACACAAATAGCGCGTGAGTCCTGGACCGACAGGTGGGCCTGGGGCAGTTCAACCGGGCCCAACGGGCTCCAACGGCTAATTTTTTTTTAAAAAAATTGAAAAAAAGACGAAAGGTCATATTTTTAAAAGCTAGCCGTTGGCCTTCAAAATCTTATCCGTTGGGTACTTTAAAAATAGTCATTTGGCCCCCAAACTTTATTTTAACCCCAAATTTTTCATAATTATACTTTTTTCCAATTCTTAACAATAAATACCCCTCATTCTTTCATTTTTACTCACAAATTCATCAATCTCTCTCATTTCTCAAACTCAAATTGAACTATTCAAGTCTTCACTCATCTCTGATTTCTCAAACTCAAATTCTTAATTCAAGTTAAATCATGCCCGATGATTCTACATTGAAGCCATTTTTTTTGGAACGCTTCAATATGGCATAAGAAAATAAAGAAGTTTATATAATAGAGTGCAATAACTGTAATCGAGTCTACACTCGTCGTTGGAAGGAGGGCACAGGCTCTTTGAGGAGGCATATAAAGAGGTGTCTTGCGCATTCTCCAGACATTCGTATTTAAAATTTTAAGTTGATTTGAGACAATTTGTGTTATTTAAAATTATTAGACGTATTATGCTTAATGTTCTAGTTTGTTATATTTATTTGAAATATTATGTTGAAGGTATTGAACTTTAATTTGAAGTATTAAATGTAAACTTTAATTTAAACTATATCTATAGCTATATATAAGCTATATATATATATATATATATATATAAGACACTATATACATATATATATAATACATATAGTATACACATAATATATATAATACACCCTTATATATACATATATATAAGGCAATATATAATTATATATACATATAATACACCCTTATATACACATACTCTGCATACTATATATATTTGTATAGCTATATAAGCAATATATACTAGTGTATACATATATAGTTTACAAGAAAGTGTCTTAGATAAAAAAAAATAGCCCTGAACGGAAAATGCTCGTTAGGCCTACGGGCCCGGCCCATTTACCCCGGGACCATGTGGGCTTAGAACTACCATGGGCCGGTTCCACTCTTTAGCACTGCCAAAGCCTGGTCCCCCAAGCTCGGGCCCGCTTAGGCCCGTTTTGCCCCGGCCGAATTTTATTAAGGTTGTATTATCAGCCGGGCCCACCCGGGGACCGACCCGGGCCCAGATGCTAAATGGGCCAAATGGGCCATTTCAAACAGGCCGATCTTTAGTGGTGCAAAGCCCATAGCAGGACGGTCCTTACCAAATATTCCGTGAGCCCGGGACAGGCAGGAGGTCCTGAACCGGTTCAACCGGGCCAAACCGGCTTTTTTTTATAAAAAAAAAAAGGGCCAACGGTCAGATTTTTAAAATCTAGCCGTTGGCCTTCAATTTTCAGCCATTTGGAAGTTTAAAAATAGTCATTTTGCCCCCCAAACTTTATTTTAATCCCAATCTTTTTATAATTATACTTTTTCCCTATTCTCAACTATAAATACCCTCTCATTCTTTCATTTTTTTCTCACAAATTCATCAATCTCTCTAATTGTCTTCTATAGTTACTTATTTTATGATTGCAATTTTAGTGAAAATTTGTGAAGTTTATGAATTGAAGTATTCAAGTCTTCAATGATATTAAATTTTCTAGAAGTTGTTCGTCAATTCAGTAAACTCGTTCCAACTCTTAATTTTTAATAATATAGTTTATTTCTTTTATTTAGTATAATTATAATAAATATGGACTTTTCTTTGAAAAAAATATTTGGTGGTAAGAGTAAGGGAAAATCTAAAATTGGTGAATCTAGTCGCCAAGCTACTACTCTTCCCCAGGCTCCCCAACCCAGACCTTTTACCCGTCCTCCTCCACCTATTATTCTTGATAGTGATAACCTTTGTTTTTAATTTTCCGATAGTCAATTTTGCCATGATGTTGCATCAGGTCAACAATTAAATGAAGAAGTTATGAATGCTCTTTATCCTAATCAAACTATCTTTGAAAGTGGTGATTTAGATGAAACGCAACCGGATTTAGATGATACACCTACTAGTTCTGTTAATAACTCAACTGATGCCCCGCATGACCGTCCTTTAGTAACCTCTACTTTTAATAGAAAACCTTCTAAACGGCCCAAAACATCTCTTGTTCGGCACGTTTTTACTCAATTAACATAACAAAATAAGGTTGAGTGTAAAACTTGTGGGTCTTTGATGACTCATAAATACACTAGAGACCGTAGCGGTACGGGTAGTTTGACTAGACACATATTGAATCACTCTAGAGATAAAGCTAGATATTTACAAATGAAAGCTATGCAAGAGAGGACAAGTGTAGATACTACGGTTAATCCTAGTACAAGTTCAAATCTAGTTCAACCAGGAATTAACAATGTTACCGGTGGCATTTTATATTATGATCCAAATAAAGATCGTGAAGAATTAGCAAAAATGGTTACTGTTATGTGATTACCCTATAGTTTTCCTTCTAACCTCATTTTGTGCATTATATTAGAAGAGTTTTAAATCTTACTTATAAAGGACGGCCTCGCGCAACCGTAAAGAGCGATTTTTATAAATATAAACATGAATATGAACAATATTTGCGCTATTTATTTACTCATATAGATTGTCGCATCGCAATTACTATTGATATTGGTAGAAGTGGTAATGGCTGTATTTATCTAACTGTTACAAGTTATTGGATAGATGAGGACTGGATAATGCAAAAGCGCATTATTGCTTATAGAATAAATAATTTATGCCACACAGGTAAGTTTATTGCTAACACAGTTGTAGATATTTGTAGATATTTTTGCATTAGAGATAAAATTATGTCGGTTTCAATTGATAATACTTCTAGTAACACTAACGCTATAGGCTTGCTTACAACTATACTAAATCCTGTATTTAGTAATATTTTTCATGTTAGATGTATTTGTCATATTTACCATTTAATCATTGGTGATGGTATGAAAGTTTTAAATGTAGAAATTGAAAAGGTTAAAATGGCTCGTAATTGCCTTTTTTATTCAACCCGTAAAAGTAGACTTAGAGGCTATTTTAAAAATATGACGAATTTCGCCTTAGAGAAAGAAAGGTTCCTAATCTTTGTCCGACTAGATGGTATGTATGAAAGTTTAGTTATTGAATATGAATATAGGAACCCAATAAGCACAATGTATAATGCTCATGTGATGGTAATGATGATGATGATGATGAGGACCTTACAAATCAAGATTGGACTAATGTTAAAATGCTTGTAGATTTTTTCTAACAATTTCATGTTGCTACAAATGAATTATTTAGCCAATATTATCCTACTATTTCTAACTGTTTAGTTTATTGCAGCACTTGCGAATTTGTTTACTCAATTTTCAGAGGGTGGGGTAATTTATCAACTTGCTATTGATTCTATGAAAGCTAATTTTAAAAGACATTTTTTTCCTATCCCCTTATTTTTGGTGTTGCTGCAGTGTTAAATCCTACAATGAAATTATGAGGTACTCACTTTTGGTATGTAAAAATTTATAACGCTTTATCACTTTCAGCTGAGGAATTTACTACACTTGGAGATGCAAACGCATTAACTAATGAATTCTCAAACAATTTATAATACTTATCAACTTGCCTTAGATCATGCTAGACCAAATGTTTCAACTCCTACTTCGTCAAGTTCGCAATCATCTAAAAGAACTGCGGGCCGAAAGCCCTTAGTTCTTGGACGGAGTTCAGGGGTTCTCAAGGTGATAATATTGGTGATAGTCAACACTAAATGAGCTTCAAGTTTATTTGTCGCAGGGACTAGAATCAGAGAACCCAGACGGCTCTTTCGATGTTTTTGAATGGTGGAAGAACAAACAAAAACACTATTTGGTTCTTTCAAGGATGGGTCGAGATATTTTAAGTGTTCAAGCTTCAACAGTGGCATCGGAGAGCGCTTTCAGTCAAGCGAGACTTTAAATTGGTGATCATAGAGCATCTATGAGGGAGATCTTGAAAAAATCAGTAGTCTTCAGAGATTGGATCCGTTCGGAAAGAAGAAATTTTGGACTTGCAGAATCACAACCGGAGATAGACGAAGCTTACGAAGAAATTCTAGCAAAACTTGCACAGGATGCTGCTTCGCCCGGAAGCGGTGATGAACAAGCTTCTTTTCCACCACCACCAACGAAAATGCCTCCGGACCTTGAAGGATTTATGAGATTTGTTATAGATAATACATAGACTAATATGCAACTTGTATTTTGGCATATCTTCCTTAGTTTTTTTTCCTTTTAATGGTGGTGTTAGTACCTTGTTGTGCTCATTCCATTGGAAGGAGGGAGACTAAGAAAGATATTGACATTCTTTGTTAATGTCGTAATAATAAAAATTATAAGACATTGCCTTGGATATTTCTTTGCAATTTATTTTTTGTTTAAATTTGATATAGTATATATATTATATCTCGAATACATATAAAAGATATATATATATATATATATATATATATATATATATATATATATATATATATATATATATATATATAGAGAGAGAGAGAGAGAGAGAGCTATATATAAGCAATTTATATTTGTTATGACCCAAAATCCACTAAGGGTCGTGGTGGCGCCGGACACCACTGTCAGGCACGCTAACTGAAATACTAAATATAGTTCTTGTTTTAATAATTCTAACAGTTCATTTATGCAATTTAAAATGGCACATCAGTATATTTTTCTGAATAAATAATAAAGTGTTTAATACTTGCAAAATTTCTGAATTTTAACCCAAATACATCCCATAATCCGGTGCCACAACTACATGAACAATCTCTAAGAGAAACCAAATAAGTGTAATAACCGTCCGGAATACAATTTGACGGAAAGTAAATAAAATCCTGAAAGAGACTATACTAGCTGCGGAATCGCCTCGGGAAAATACAGCTCACCTAGTCTCTTCATCAGCCATGCTGTTATGCCACTAGCCACACAATAAACACGTGCAACAAAAATGCACAACAAGTGTAGTATGAGTACGAAAATATCGTGTACTCAGTACGTATCCCGCCTAATCTCGAAGAAGTAGAGACGAGAGGTCGACTTTACACTTGCTAGTGGTCAAATAAGAATATACTGAAGTGTGAGGAAATCATGAATTTATATAGCAGGTTTTAACTCAGAAATCTGTAAAACATGTAAACACCTTTAACAATTAACAAAGGATTATTAAAATTTTCTTTTCATTTATCTTTAGCAGTTTATGTCAGGCCAAAAGGGAAATATCAACATCAAGTATTTCAAGTAAGCAGTATGAACATGTGCATATCATGCCGAGGTCGACGGCCCGCTCCAACAGAAATGTAAACTATGCATTACCGAGGGTCGAACGGCCCGAATCATAGATGCATCTATTACCCCGCTCGCGAATCATACATGTGACGCGGTAAAATATCAATAAACAATCACCCTGCTCGCAAATCATACATGCGACGCAGACACACATAAAATAAGCAATCACCCTGCTCATGAATCATACATGCGACGAAGGTACACATAAAATACATGCTCAATTAACAAATTAAGAATTTATCGGGGAATAATTATTCAAATAAAGCCAATTATCGTTTAATAATTTAAGAAAATGAAGTCTAAATCCGATTAGAAATTCATTCATTAATTCACTTCAATTTAAGAAACTCAAATGTCCATAGGGTTACAGATATTCCAAGTAAAGCATGTTTTTGGGCCCTAGACTACCGGGACAATAGCATAATAGTATCTACGCATGGAATCTCATTACCTCGTGCATACGTAGCCCCCACAAATAGGAGAACATAACCAATTAACTCACCTAAGGGGAAAATTCCCTCTTACAAGGTTATAAAGGAGATTCACCTCGCTCCGAAGACCCATTACCGGTATTCTACATTCTTATGAAGGCTTGAATTGACGCATAATGCTCCAAAACTAGCCAATTAATGGCAAACTAATGAGAACATACTCAAATAGTTGTTCACAATTCAAATTATACAAATTCCCAATTCTGCTTAGTGAAGTGACCAAAATACCCTCGGGCCCACATGCCCGGATTCAGAAATTTCTCGAGGATATACTGAACCTATAGCTTCACTAGCTCAAATATATAATTTACTCCTAACTCCATGCTAAAATTCGTGGTAAAATCCAATTTATTAACTTTCTAGGTTTTCTTCCAAAATCACAATTTTCCAACATTTTTCATGTTTAATTCTATGGTATAATCTTGTATATAACTTGGAAATGAGTAGGAGTAACATACCTTAACAGTATTGATGAAAATCCCCGCTTGAACTCTCCAAAATCACCCATACCAAGTGGAAAATAGGAGAGAAATGACCATCTCCCGACTTAAAAGATCACACTGCCTCAGCAATTTCCGCACATGTGGACCCTTGACCGCTTCTGCGGTTCCGCAGGTGCGGTCCAGTGCCGCTTCTGCGGTCCACTTTGGGCTGCCCTTTTTCCACTTCTGCGACGTCCCTTCCGTAGATGCAATCCCGCTTCTGCGGAACTTTGATTGCATCTGTGGTCCGCGAGCCTCAGACCAATTCCACTTCTGCGGCTTCCTCCATTGTTTCTGCGGGGCAACTTCTGTAGTCCCATTTCTGCAGAAGCGGAAATACCAGCAACCAGCAAACCTCAGCCTTCCTAAAAATCCATTTTCGATCCGTTACCCACCCGTAATCCACTCGATGTCTCGGGACCTCAACCAAACCTAACAACTAATCCCAAAACATATTACGGACTTTCTCGAGGACTCAAGTTGTATCAAACAACATTAAAACTATGAGTTACACCCCGATTTAAGCTTTATGAACTTTGAACTTTCCAAATTCTACTTCCGATGTTTAAACCTATCAAATCACATTCGATTGATAGGTTACTTTGATCTTTCCAACTTCTACTTTCGGAATTGGATTACGACCCCGAAATCAAAGGTGCACTTGCGGTCAAACTTCTCAAAAACGTTCAAATTTCTATATTTAGCCAAATGGCTTCAAAATGACCTACGGACCTCCGAATTCACTCCCAGTTCTGCTCCCAACTCCAGAAGCACCATACAAATCTACTCCTAGTCTCAGAATCCCAAACATACATCGATAACACTGATATATACTTCAACCCAAACTTCTGAAATTCCTTTCAAAATTCCAACTTCCACAATAGGCTCCAAAACGCTCTCGGGTCATCCAAAACCTGATCCGGGTATACGCCTAAGTCCAAAATAATCAGACGAACCTGCTAAAACCTTCAAATTTCGATTCCGAGATCATTTTCTCAAAAATTCAATCCTAGTTAATTCTTTCAACTTTTAACTTCCGAAAAATGAGAATTCTCTTCCCAAATCAACTCTGAACTTCCCGAAATTCAATTCCAATCACGCGTACAAGTCATAACACCTTAAAGGAAGCTGCTCATGGCCTCAGGCTGCTGAATGACGCACTAGGGCTCAAAATGACCGGTCGGGTCATTACATTCTCTCCCACTTAAACATACGTTCATCCTCGAATGTGCTAAGAACTATGCTGAAGTAGTCTGAAATCACTATTTAGCACCTCATGCACCTTCCCGTGCTACCACAACTTAGTTGAGCATATTAGCTTGATAAATTTTGAAGATATTCCCTTTTATTCAAGCAAATAAGACTTATAGACCAATTCCAACATCCGGAATTCTATGCCAGGCCTGTTTCCAACATACAATCACCATACCAATCACTACACG
Organism: Nicotiana benthamiana; assembly: GCA_034376525.1. Taxonomy (NCBI): domain Eukaryota; kingdom Viridiplantae; phylum Streptophyta; class Magnoliopsida; order Solanales; family Solanaceae; genus Nicotiana; species Nicotiana benthamiana. Next base: position 30,739,115 of record CM067328.1, read on the forward strand.
ATGTACTCAAACATGACTGCATATCTTTTGCTGAATTCTCACTTTGCAACACTTAATCCACAGGACCACAATAACATTTTCTAAGTGTAATAGTCGCAATTCAATGAATTGGATGCTCCCATTGCACCTCATGACATACACAAGTCTTACTCTAACTCATACAATACCACCACGGCGGATGATATGTGCCGAAATTCATAACCAACTGTTGGATTAAAATATCATTGGGTCTATACTCCTGGCGAGAATTATTGCCTCACCTTGAACCTTCCAATAGTCTTAGATCCTTAATACACTTCATATAATCTAATTGCATTGATCCTAAAACGGGTATGGGGAACTATACTGAACATCACACTGTTGCGACGTGCAACCCGATCCAAACAACATACCCATGGAGGCGTGCCACCCGACACACACATGGAACTCACATAAGGAGGTGCCATCGAGCTAAGTCACTCATTACAACAAAATACCTAATATCGGTCATAAACACAATAAGTGTATAATACCATTCCCTGGAGAGACATATAACGCTATAATCCGCAAACTCGGGCACAATTGAGGTGCGATACAAGATCGGAATCTCAAAAGCCATTCTACTCATATAACATCATCGCCACGCGGAACCTGAACACATAAAAAATTTACCAAGCCGTCTCACAATTCATACGGCATATTACATCATTACCTGGAATAGATGACAACCAAATAACACCCCCACTGCTCTTCCATAGAGAGCACATTGCTGATTTGATCACATCTGGCCTACTATAAAGCCACTGATAACATTTAAAATCCATCCACTGATCTTAAGCCGATTTATGATTGCACCAACTAGGCTAATAACCTTTCAAATATCCATAATAACTCCCCTTTTCTCATAACACATAAGTCCAACCCTCATAGCCGGAGCGAACCTCCACAGTCCATGACCCAATAAACAGGGTGCCCTCCAGGCATAAATTCTCAAATTAATGATATTACCACAATCCTCATTCTTGGTTTAAATATTTTAATCAATCGAGTGACTATACGCCACACTTATAAAATCTTTCTGTGGGACGCACTTCCATAATCTTCCGAAATAGATAACAAGTACGCACACCTCAACCACTGGTTGCACTAACGCTGAAGAGCGACCAAGAATCCTTAACCAGGATGCAAAGCCTCTTTCACAAAACATCGATCTCATGTTACGTTGAAGACAATGCCAATTTACATTAAACATCAAAACTCCTCTTGTGCTCATCCGAGCTCGTGACATCCTTGACAACACCGAACTGCGACCTTGATCCTCACATCAAATTTCCATACCACTCACTGCACCCAACGTGTCAATATACGATAGAACACGATTTTCATCATAACTCCGAAACCATTAATATTTTAACACTTCATCATATAAGAACTTTTCACTTATCTCACTACAAAAGAACCATTGTATCACACAGGTAGATTCTCATAACCATAGAATATGCAAGCATCTAAGTAGTGTCCAAGCCACCATAGCCCTTCCGTAATCCGCTTCCACATAACCAACCATAATAGAAAAATGCTTCTGAATAACATCAATTACGGCGGCCGACAAGCCTCACACGTACCGCCATATACTACACGCATATCTTTATCACACTAAATGAACTGAGAACTGACCCAAATATGCCAACTCAACTATGGCTAATCAATCTACCTTCTTCCCACTTATCCTTGATTGCCTTAGAAATAATACTAATTTCATTCAACATATAACATACTCTATCTACACTTACCCCAAGTGACCATGAATCATGAGACCATGTTATCTCACATCCCACGAACCATTTCATACCTCCAAATTGCTACATCACAAGCCAAAACATCACTGAACATCTTGTGCCTCTTCTCATAAGCCGTTTTCCAAGCTTGATCATTAGCCGTACCAGTAGGCTCGAAATTGTTGGGCATCACACTTAACTTCTGAATTCACTAGGTCCATTACTAAGAGCCACCCACTCTAACCTGGTCCCGAATATAATCCACTCCATAAATCTTATAACACACGAATACCCTCTCGGCAAAGCACCCGGCGAAATAACTTCCTCGGAAACCTACATCTATACAAGGCATAGATCCTGAATCCTTTCCCAAGTCCGAACATGAGCCGATAAGGCCAACCATGGCATGCTTTCACAATTCATTTGTTCAATTACCACTTATGGTCTTTTTCCGTAGTTGAGATAACCCATCAGTATAAAAATAACTATAAACCTCACAAGTAGTTAACCACGCAACCCAGTCGTGTGCAGTGGGATTCCCCCACTTAACTTGAAGCCATCATTTCGCAACTCCGTAACACACTAGAGTTCTTCATCTTGTGTTAGCATATTCTTATGCAATCAACCTTCTAAGTCTTTGAAATCTTTCTGCAAAACCCCTTTTGAACTCTGGATCATCAACCACATTCGCTTGACCGATTTCCTTATTGAACAACCAATAGAATTCCTTGCGGAATCTTCGCCAACCACGCAACCGCTAACCTCCTCATAGGCAATAACCCACCTAATGAAATCACTCCCCAGCCTCTTCCAACGTTGCTGCATGGGGAACGATCACTTATGACTCCACTAACCCATCCTGGGTCCGAGCTCACTCTCCAGCTGAACCAGTCCATTCACTCCTCATGGACATCAATTAAATGTGTGTCAACACCTTTCAAATTCTGAGTTATGGTGTGTCCTTTTTCATTTCAAGCAGCTTCTTTCTGTCATACCAAATCTCCTGCCGCATAACAACCCATACTTCGAATTAAAACCGCAAACTTCAATTTCCCGTCGCTAAAATCCCAGATCATTCCACACTCTCCTTAGGTGCGTAGTCATCCTACTACCAAGCCCATATGCAACTTCGCCCCTCTACCACTTCGGGAAAACTCAATATTTTAATCAACCAATCGACTCACGCTTCTTATACCTGGCCTTCTAGAAGTTTTAAACATCAACTGACACTTCCCACATGTCATTCCTCATACTTTGCTGCTCATTTGCTACCATAAATAAACTCTATCTTCGTGGCACTCAAACCCACAATTGATGCTAACTTTAAACCTTTCCAAAGGTTAGCTTTATCGAACCGTCAACATTATAAATTCTAATTCGATCCTAAACCACTGTACCATGCGATATCTGATTGTTTTATCTCCAAAATTTATCGAGGATATACTGAACCCATTGCTTCACTAGCTCAAATATAAAATTTACTCCTAATTCCATGCTCAAATTCCTGGTAAAATCCAATTTATCAAGTTTCCATATTTTCTTCCAAAATCACAATTTTCCCACAATTTTTCATGTTTAATTCCATAGTATAATCTTGTCTTTAACTTGGAAATGAGTAGGAGTAACTTACATTAACATTGATGATGAAAATTCCCTCTTGATGCTCTCCAAAATCGACATACAAAGTGAAAAATAGAAGAGAAATGACCATCTCCCAATTTAAAAGATCACACTGCCTCAGCGATTTCCGCACTTGCGGACCCTTGACCGTTTTTGTTGTTCCGTAAGTGCGGTCCCAGTGCCGCTTCTGTGGTCCACCCTGGGCTTCCCTTTTTCCGCTTATGCGACGTCCCTTCCGCAGATGCGGTCCCACTTCTGCGAAACTTTGACTGCATCTGTGGTCCGCGAGCTTAGACCAATTCCGCTTCTGTGACTTACTTCATCGCTTCTACGGGGACGCTTATGTGGTCCCATTTCCATAGAAGCAAAAATACCAGCAACCAGCTAACCTCAGCCATCTCAAGTATCCATATTCGATCCGTTAACCATCCGGAATCCATTCGAGGTCCCCGAGACCTCAACCAAACCTATCAACCAATCCCAAAACACATTGCAGACTTGCTCGAGGCCTCAAGCCATATCAAACAACACCAAAATCATGAATTACACCCCGATTCAAGCTTTATGAACTTTGAACTTTCCAACTTCTACCAATGTTTAAACCTATCAAATCACATCCGATTGACCTCAAATTTTTGCACATAAGTCATATTTGACATTACGGACCTACTCCAGCTTTCGAAATCAGATTCCAACCCCGATATCAAAAGTCCACTTTCGGTCAAACTTTTCAAAAACCTTCAAATTTCTATCTTTAGTCAAATGGCTTCAAAATGACCTACGGACCTCCGAATTAACTTCCAATCGCGCTCCCAACTCCAGAATCACCATACGGAGATCTCTCAGTCTCAGAATCCCAAACAGACATCGATAACACAGAAATGCACTTCAAACCAAACTTATAAAATATCTTCCAAAATGCTAACTTCCACAATAGGCGCCAAAACACTCCCGGGTCATCCAAATTCCGATCCGGGCCCAAGTCTGAAATCATCATACGAACCTGCTTGAAACTTCATATCCCCATTCTGAGATCGTTTACTCAAAAATCCAATCCTAGTTAATTCTTTCAACTTTAAGCTTTTGAAAAATGAGAATTCTCTTTCCAAATCAACTCCGGGTTTCCCGAAATTTAATTCCAATCACGTGTACAAGTCATAACACCTTAAATGAAGCTGCTCATGACCTCAGACCGTTGAACGGCGCACTAGGGCTCAAAACGACTGGTTAGGTCGTTACAATATTAGTATATACATATATAGTTTACAAGAAATTTCTTTAGATAAAAAAATTAATAAATTGCCCGGTACGAAAAACATGTTTAGGCCTGTGGGTCCCGGACCTTGTGTGCTTAGGATCGCATTGGACCGGTTCCACTCAATTGGCTCGTTAGGCTCGGGACTGCCAAAGCCCTGCCCATCAAAGCCCAGGCCTGTTTGGTCCGTTTAGGCCGGGCCCAGACCGTAATATATCCTTAGATTTTATCAGTGAAAAAAGAAATTTGAAGAGTAAACTGTCAAAACATTTCAAAAATTTTATGGACGCCACTTAAAGTAATTTTTGAGCTATCTTGTCACTATAACAAATATATTTGCTACGTGAAGGAATCAAAAGTTTATATGTATGTATATGGAAAAAAAATTGCCTTATTTAACAGTATGATTTTCCAAGGAAGGGGATTGAAGTTAACCCCTTCATTAACTTTGGCTCTGCCACTGGGTTCAATCCACACCCAAAAATATTACTAATAAATAAATATATCATTCGACCAACAATCTCCAAGTGAAGATATTCAAAATCCCATCTTTCAGACTCAGTACTTTATAAAATTGTTGTTCTATCCAAAATGCAACTTAGTGATAGTCAGACAACTGAGGAACCAAGATTAGAGGGCAGTTCGGTGCACTAAGTTTCGCTATGTGCGGGGTCGGAGAAGAGCCGGATCACAAGGATCTATTGTATTCAGTCTAACCCTGCATTTGTGCAAGAGGCTATTTCCACGGCTTGAACCCGTGACCTCCTGATCACAAGACAATAACAAATACTAGACATGAAATAGATACCAGTGTGCAAGAAAGAAAAACGTAAAAGACCTGTTTTTTAATGGTAGTGGTGTCGAAACTAACTGCACTTCTACTATTTCATTAGATAACTGCTATCTCCCACCAACACAGGTATCGAATAACTCTAAATACCAAATCATAAACAGATGGAAAGAAATCAATCGGTGTGCAAATTTTATCCATTAAAAAACGCAATCAACTTAAAGTTATTTGCCCCAATTAATTGGCCTTATCAAAAAATTTAACTGCACTAATCTCTTAACAACAAATGTAGTAATAGTCTTCAAGGTTCAATATTTCCACAAAAACAAGGAAAGAAACATAGAACAAAACTAACGTAACTACAAAATCAGAATCGTCTTAAAGGCTTCAATATGAAAAATGTTAGAGGCGACCCCATTGTCTTCGTCGGCGGTTGTTACGATCCGAAAGTCCCACCCTCGGAAATCATGATAGCGCCTACTCGTAAAAGCTAGGCAAGAGAGGAACCTCGAAACCATTAACTTTTTCGTTCTAATACGAGTTTAACCAATTGAATTAGAAATGAATAAGCATTTAATTAACAGCGATAAAATAAAATATAGCGGAAGTCCTAAATAAATATAGAATCAAAACGTCTAGAAAACCAATACAAGTCTCTATCCAGCATCCGGTAATACAACATACACGGACTATCTAGGAATGCTACATACAAGTGTCTGAGACAACAAAAATAAAGTCTCTCTCGGATACAAAAGGAAACTGAGCATCAAAATAGATAGAAGAGAAGTCGGGCCTGCGGACGCCAGCAGGACTACCTTGGATCTCGGTATATTGAAGGCTGGCTCCCGAACTAATGTTGCTGCCCAAACGTTGCTCCGGTATCTGCACATAAGTGCAGAGTGTAGCATCAGCACAACTGATCCCATGTGCTGGTAAGTGTCTGGCCTAACCCCAGCGAAGTAGTGACGAGGCTAGGACCAAACTCTAGATAAACCTATGTAGTTATGTGTGTGTATATATATATATATATATATATATATATATATATATATATATATATATATATATATATATATATATATATATATATATATATATTTTAAAGAGAGAAGAAGATAAACAATTAAAGCTGGGAAATGGAAACATGCTTCAAGGGTAGCAGATAAAACAGAATATAAAAAAATAAGAAGGAAACTACAATTTAACTTGTAACACGGATAAAGCGAAATAAAGGCAACTTTCACTTTAAGTTTCATCTTGTTGCAGGTGTGCAACCCGATCCCATTTCTTATATCTTGTGGTAGGCATACCACCCGTTCCCATTTTATTATATCTTGTGATAGACATATCACCCGCTCCCATTTCATTAACTCTCGTAGTAGGCGTATCGCCCGCTCCCATTTCATTAGTCTTATGGTACGCGTACCACCCGCTCCCATTTTATTATATCTTGTGGTAGACGTACCACCCGCTCCCATTTCATTATCTCTTGTGGTAGGCGCACCCCCAACTCCCATTTACAAGTCATCACAAAATCACAAGAAATTCCGGCAAGGGAACAAAAGCAATATAATAATTTTCTGGCAAGGGAACAACAATATCGAAACAGTCATTCCGGCAGGGGAGAATCAGCTATAACCAATTCCAACTTAGCTTGTACACAGCTCAATTAGTGACAAAGCTCAATCATAAATAAGATTTACGAGGATAAAACAAATCTTGCTCAATATAGAAGATCATTAATTAAAGCATCCAAAATATCATTTAAGAACACAACAACTTACAATTTGAGACACACGATCATGCTCGACACAAACGTATAGATAAGAGTCACCATACATATATATTGTACTCAACAACAATCAAGTAAAAGATATGACTCAACCCCTAATTCCTGAAGCTAATGTTAGATCGAACACATAGCTCAATCTTCCACGGCCAACTCAATCCTCAAACACCGATTTTTCATTCAAATTCGGCTCCAACCCAATCAAATCTATACATAATTAACTCAATAACATCAACAAATGCTAAACAATACAATTCCAATGTCCAATTTTAACTTTCCAATCATTCTTCCCAAAATTCTAAAAATCTACTTTGGGTCTGCTTGGTCAAAACACGAGGTTCGAAAAATATTTGATCACACATTCATCCACGAGCCCGAATATATAATTATTAGCATAATTCGACACCCAAAACGAGATCTAAATCACAATTAATTAAAAAGCCATAACTCTACCCAAATCCCTAATTTTATACCCTTATTCACATGATATAGGCCTAGAAATCTAATGTGCGTTAATGGAAATTGAAGAAAAAACGAGTCTAAGATTACATACCTATGAGTTTGTGGTGAAATCCTCTTTCATAATAGACAATTTGGATTTGAGATAGAGAATTTAAAAAAATTTGAACAATTCTCATTTTAGCTACTGTTAAAAATCGTTGGCCAGACCTTCATTACGATCGCGATGGGTTTGCCACATTCACAAAGAGCAGCTTCCTCAGGCTTATGCGATCGTGATTCCTCGTACGTGTTCGCGAAGGGTTGGGCCATTGACCTTCGCGTTCGTGGGCCTATGAACGTGTTCGCGTAGAGAAAATATTCAATTCCATACCATCCCCCCTACACTATGCATTTCGCAGGATGTGGGTCACGTTCGCGTAGAGCAACCCCCCCTCCCCCGTGCTCCGCATTCCCGATCCTTCCCTCATGTTCGCATTGAAAAAAATCACCTCTGTCCCCATTTACCTTACGCGATCGCGAAAAGCAACAGGCTTGATCACCTGTTGCGGATTTTCTGCAATTTCTCCTATGTTCAAAACATTATGAAACACATCCAAAAAACTCCCAAGGCCTCGGGGCTCCAAACCAAACACACGTACAAACTCAACAACATCATACGAACTTATCAGTGCGATCAAATAACCAAAATAACCTCAAAAACAATTAATCAAACCTCAAAATCATGAGTTTTTCTTAAATTTCATCAAGTTTCAAATTTAGGAATTCAAGTCCGAATCACATCAAACGACGTCCGATTATAACCAAATTTTACAGAAAGGACTTAAACCCATATATAAGACATTTACCGGACGTCAGAACCAAAATACGGGTCCGATACCATCGCTTTCTAATCAGATTTTATTTCAAATTTCCTTAAATATTTTCAAAAAACAATTTTACTTAAAAATTTATTTCTCGGGCTTGGGACCTCGGAATTCAATTCCGGGCATACGCCCAAGTCCCATATTTTCCTATGGACAGTGTTGGACCGTTGAATCATGGGTCCGGGTACGTTTACCCAAAATTTTGACCGAAGTCAAATTTACTAATTTTATTACCAAATTTCATCATTTTTCATAAAATTTCATATTTAAGCTTTCTGGCTACGCGCTCGGACTGTGCATGCAAATCGAGGCTACTCTAAATGAGTTTTTCAAGTCCTCGAAGACACATAATTCAATTAAAAAGGTGATGACCCTTTCGGTCGTCACATTCTCCACCTAAATAAGTGTTCATCCTCGAACGGACAGAAGAAGGAAGTACTTGGGTCGGGGAAAAGATGAGGATAACGGCTTCGCATATCGGGTTGGGACTCCTAAGTTGATGCCTCAGGAGGCTGACGTCTCCACTGAAGACAAACCGAAATGAAATTCTTGGATCTCAACTGACGAACATGTCGGTCTAGAATAGCTACTGGCTCCTCCTCATAAAACAAGTCCTTGTCCAACTGGACAGTTCAAAAATCTAACACGTGGGATGGATCGCCATGATATTTCCGAAGCATGGACACATGAAACACTGGATGCACGACTACTAAGATCGGTGACAATGCAAGTCTATAAGCCACTTCTCCCACTCAATCAATGATCTCAAACGAGCTACAATGAACCTAGGGCTAAGCTTGCTCTTTTTCCCAAATCTCATCACGCCCTTGATAGGAGACACTCAGAGCAATAGCCGCTCACCAACCATAAAATCCACATCTCGAACCTTGCGGTCAACATAAATCTTTTGCCTAGACTGAGTTGTACGAAGCATGTCCTGAATAATCCTGACCTTTTCCAAGGCCTCCTAAACTAGATCCGTACCCAACAGTCGAGCCTCTCCAGGGTCAAACCATCCAATCGGATATCGACACCGCCTACCATATAAAGCCTCATAAGGAGCCATCTGGATACTAGACTAGTAGCTGTTGTTGTAGGCAAACTCTGCTAAAGGCAAAAATTGATCCCACGAACCTCCAAAGTCAATGACACAAGCTCGGAGCATATCCTCCAAAATTTGAATAGTTTGCTCAAACTGTCCATCCGTCTGAGGATGAAATGTTGTACTCAACTCAACCTGGATGCCCAACTCTCGCTGAACTGCTCTCCAAAAATGTGAGTTAAACTGCGTACCTCAGTCCGAAATGATAGATACAGGCACACCATGAAGAAAAACAATATCCAGGTTATAGATCTCAGCTAACCTCTCGGATGAATAGGAGACTTCCACATGAATGAAATGCGCTGACTTGGTCAGCCTATCAACAATGACCCAAACTGCGTTGAACTTCCTCTAAGTCTGTGGGAGTCCAACAACGAAGTCCATTGTGATCTGCTCCCACTTACACTCGGGAAGCTTAATCCTCTGAAATAATCCACCAGGACTCTAATGCTCATACTTAACATGCTGACAATTCAAACACCGAGCAACATATGCAACAATATCCTTCATCATCATACGCCACCAATAATGCTGCCGCAAATCCTGATACATCTTCGCGGTGCCCGGATGAATAGAGTACCTAGAGCTATAGGCCTCCTCTAAAATCAACTCTCGAAGCCCATCCACATTAGGCACACAAAATCGACCATGCAATATCAAAACTCCATCATCACATAAGGCAACCTGCTTGGTACCTCCACGCTGAATCGTGTCTCTAAGGGCACACTAATGAGGTTCATCAAACCGCCGATCATGGATACGCTCCAATAATGAAGAACGAGGGAACGTGTAAGCTAATACTCTACTAGGATCAGAAATATCCAACCTCACAAATCGATTGGCCAGAGCCTGAACATCCAAAGCAAGCGGCCTATCACCGACCGGAATATAAGCAAGATTGCTCATATTGGCTGACTTTCTACTCAAAGCATCGGCCACCACATTGGTCTTCCTCGAGTGATATAAGATAGTGATGTCATAATCCTTCAACAACTTCGACCAAGTTCTCTTCCTCAAATTCAACTCATTTTGCTTGAACAAATACTGAAGACTCTTATGATCCGTGAATACCTCACATGCCACGCTATACAGATAGTTCCTCCAAATATTCAATACGTGAAAAATCGATGCAAACTCTAAATCATGGACCAGATAGTTCTTCTCATAAATCTTCAACTAGCTTGAAGCATAAGAAATGACATTGACATCCTGCATCAACACTGCACCAAGCCCAATACGGGAAGCATCACAATAAACTGTTTAAGGACCGGAACCTGTGGGCAAAACTAACACCGGTGCCATATTCAGAGATGTCTTGAGCTTCTAAAAGCTCGCCTCACACTTGTCTGACCTTCTGAACTGGGAAACCTTCTGAGTCAACCTGGTCATCGAATCTACGATACATGAGAACCCCTCCACGAACTGATGGTATTAGCCTGCCAATCCCAAGAAAGTCCAAATCTCTGTAGCTGATGCTGGTCTAGGCCAGTTCTTGACTGCCTCAATCTTCTTCAGATCAACCTGAATATCCTCTGCTGATACAATATGAACTAGGAGTGCAACTAAACTCAACTAGAACTCACACTTCGAGAACTTAGCATATAACTGACTATCCTTCAGAGTCCGCAGGACCACTGTGAGATGCTGCTCGTAGTCCACCTGGCTGCGGGAATATATCAAAATTATCATCAATGAAGACTATCATGAATGAGTCCAAATAAGGCCTGAACACTCGGTTCATCAAATCCATAAAAGCTGCTAGGGCATTGGTCAACCCAAATGACATAACCAAGAACTCATAATGCTCGTACCGAGTGCGGAAAGTTGTCATAGGAACATTGGATGCCCTAATCCTCAACTGATTGTAGCTAGATCTCAAGTCAATCTTTAAAAATACCTTGGCACCATGAAGTTGATCGAATACATCAATCCTCAGCAATGGATACTTATTCTTGATTGTAACCGTTTTCAACTACCGGTAATTAATGCACATTCTCATTGAACCATCTTTTTCTTAACAAACAAAACCTGCACACCCCAAGGAGAAATGCTTGGTCTAATGAAACCCTTCTCAACCAAGTATTGCAACTGCTTCTTCAACTCTTTCAACTCTAGCGGGGCCATGCAATATGGCAGGATAGAAATGGGCTGAGTGCCCGAAGCCAAATTAATGCAGAAGTCAATGTCCCTGTCGGGTGGCATACCCGGCAGGTCTGAAAGGAAAACCTCAGAAAAATCACGAACCATGGGCATAGAATCAATAGAGTGAACCTCAGTGCTGGAATCACAAACACAAGTCAAATAGGCCAAGCACCCCTTCTCGACCATACGCCGAGCCTTCACATAAGAGATAACGCTACGAGTAGGATGACCAGGAGTCCCTCTCCACTTTAAACGAGGCATACCCAGTAAAGCTAAGGTTAATTTATTGGCATGGCAATCCAAGATAGTGTGGTAAGGTGATAACCAGTCCATCTCCAATATAACATCGAAGTCGACCATGTCTAAAAGAACAAATCTACATGAGTCTCGAGACCTCAATCACCACAATACAAGAATGATGGACTTGATCAACCACAATAGAATCACCCATCGATGTCGACACATAAATAGGAACACTCAACGAAACACTAGACATGACCAGGTACAGTGCAATATAAGATGACACATACGAATAGGCAGACCCTATATCAAATAACACTGAAGCATCTCTATCACAAACCATAATGGTACCTGTAATGACTGCATCCGAAGCCTCTGCCTCGGACCTGGCTAGAAGAGCATAACATCGGGGTTGTCCCCACCACCCTAAACTAATTCTCTAGGACGGCCTGCTGCTGGCTGGCCTCCTCCTCTAGCGGCCTGAGCTCCACCTCTAGGACCTTTACCTCCACCTCTAGCACCTATACCCCCACCTCTAGCTGGATGCTCAGGATGTGTAACATCTGGTGCATGCACCATAGCACGAGAACCCTGATGCAGATAATTGCTCGAAGCTCAAGGGCAATACCTAGTAATGTGCCTTGTGTCACCACAAGTAAAACAAGCCCTCGACTGACGGCCCTAGAAACTCTGAAGCGGTGGTGCACTGATAGGTGTTGGTGGTGCATTGAAGAACTGCTGATCGCGATACTGCATTGAGGACCACGACTACCTGACACACCATGAGAAATATGAAAAGCTTATTGAAAGGACCTAGGAGGATGGCTTCTACCATATGAATCTCTACCTCCATACGAGGTACCACTGAATCTACCTGAATTATGGGGCTTATTATCCAACCCATGACCACCTCCATATGACATAACCATCTCAACTGTACAGGCCACACTGGCCGCATCCTAAAAAATGATCTCACTCCCGGACTCCTTGGCCATCTGAAGAAGAATCTGCTAGATAAGACCATCGATAAACCTCCTCAAGATCTCTCTCTCTCTCTCTCTCGATAGGAAGTATGACAAGAGCATGGAGATCTAAGTCAATGAACCTGGTCTCATACTCGGTGACCGCCATGGAACCCTTCTGGAGGTGCTCAAACTGCCTCTGATAGGCCTCTTTTTGAGTAACAGGGAGAAACTTCTCTAGAAACAACACTGTAAAGTGCTCCCTAGTCAAAGATGGCGAGCCGGCTGGCCTAGCTAAGAAATAATCCTTCCACCAAGTCTTGGCGGATCCAGACAAGCGAAATGTAGCAAAATCGACCCCATTGGTCTCAACAATGCCCATGTTTCTAAGAACTCGTGGTAGCTATATAGGAAATCCTAAGGATCCTCAGAAGAAGCATCGTTGAAAGTAGTAGTAAAGAGCTTGGTAAACCTATCCAACCTCCACAAAGCATCGGTAGAAGTCCCTGCTCCATCGCCGGTCTGAGCCACCACACCAGGCTAAACTACTCCAACTAGTTGAACCGTTAAAGTCTGAATTTGGGAGCTACCTACTCCGGAGTTCGCGTAGCAGGAGTCTGAGACCCTCATCCAGCCTGAGAAGTGGTTGGTGCTACAGGAAGCAAACCTGCTCGATTGACACTCTCCATGAGGCCCACCAATTGGACCAGAGCGTCCTGAAGAACTAGGGTAGTAATAAACCCCTCTGGGACCTGAGCTGGGCCAACCGTAACCTCCTCCTCAAAGTCAACCTGAGGCTCCGCCACTGGTGCTGCTACTCAGGGCTGAGCTCTGCGCCTACCTCAGCCTCTAGCATGGACTTACCTTCTGCCCCTAGTGGGAGCTGCTGTTGGGAGCTCGGGCTACTGAGTAGTAGATGAGGAAGTGCGGGTTCTCGCCATCTCGAAAGAACATAGTATAAATCCAATTAGCATTGAGAAACAAATCTGCACGACAAAAAAGAACAAATGTGAAATTTTCCTCACTCTGTAGCATCTGGGGGATAAATGCAGACGTCTCTCTACTGATCCCTCAGACTCTAGTGAGCTTGTCTGTGAGTTGTGAGACCTATGAATAAGTATTTAATTAACAGTGATAAAATAAAATGTAGCAGAAGTCTTAAATAAATAGAGAATCAAAACGTCTAGAAAACCAATACATGTCTCTACCCATCATCCGGTATCACAACATACACGGACTATCTAGGAGTGCTACATACAAGTATCTGAAACAAAAGAAATAAATTCTGTCTCGGATACAAAAGGAAATAGAGCATCGAAATAGATGGAAAAGATGTCGGGCCTACGGACGCCTGCAGGACTACCTTGGGATCTTGGTAGACTGAAGGCTGGCTGCCCAACTAATGTTGATGCCCAAACACTGCTCTGGTATCTACACATAACTGCAGAGTTTAGCATCAGCACAACCGACCCCATGTGTTGGTAAGTTGGTAAGTGTCTGGCCTACCCCGGCGAAGTAGTAATGAGACTAGAACCAGACTCCAGATAAATCTGTGAAGTTATATATATATATATATATATATATATATATATATATATATATCTATATATATATATATATATATATAAGTATAATGTGTTTCAATAATGGAAGTTACAATTTATCATTTTTGAGACATTAGCAAGTGGCATAAGTCAACTATCTCATTGCATTAAGTTTACAATTTATCATTTTTGGGACATTAGCAAAACAAGGAAAGTTTCCACACAAATAAACATGCGCACATAGTACCGAGGCGATGGCCTGACCCAACAAAATAAATTGTGCACTTGTCGAGGGTCGATGGCGCGCCTATAGATCCATCTATTCATACTGAGGTGATTGTCCCGATCCCCAAATATCAAGCAATGTCAAGAATACGCACAAAGGCACATTTAGATTCAATTATACCATACAATGTTCAACAAGGGTGCAAGTTGATTTTATTTTCTTTCAAGTCTCCAACACATCGTAAGTGATCTCATTAGACAAATAATTTGGAGATTCTCACAAATAAAGCATGAAGTGAGTCCTAAACGACCCGTACAATTAATATAGTAGTAGCTATGTACGGACTATCGTCACTTGCTGCGTATGTAGACCCCGCAATTAGAAATTATTACTCATTCATTAAATCCTATGGAGACAATTCCCTCTTAAAAGGTTAGAAAGGAGACTCACCTCGCACCGAAGCGCACTTCCAATGTCAAAACAAGACCAAACCCTCAATTCGGAGCCAATCGATCACAAACTAGCCAAATAAAGTAAGAACTAGTCAATATAGACTCACAAGATCGAATTCTAGCTATTTAAGAAAATTTCTAACCATTAACACAAGTTTCCTAAATTCAGACCCCGGGCCCACGTGCCCGGATTCTGAGATTTTTTGAAAGAAGTTGTTCTCCATAACCTAAGGATCACTAATATATGATTTCTAGTTCGTTACATAACAAATTACATGATTAAATCTTAGTTTTATTAAAATCCTAGGTCTAACTCTAACCCTTTATTTACTTAATTTTTAGGGTTTAATCCACCTAATATACATGTATTTAAGTAATAACTAGTCAATATAGACTCACAAGATCGAATTCTAGCTATTTAAGCAATTTCCTAACCATTATCACAAGTTTCCTAAGTTCCGACCCCAGGCCCACATGCCCGGATTTCGAGATTTTTCCAAGGAAGTTGTTCTCCATAACCTAAGGATCACTAATATATGATTTATAGTTTATTACATAACAAATTACATGATTAAATCTTAGTTTTATTAAAATCCTAGGTCTAGCTCTAACCCTTTATTTTACTTAATTTTTAGTGTTTAATCCACCTAATATACATGTATTTAAGTTAAGGATGAAGGGGAATTACTTACCTTACCATGTTGTGTTGAAACTCTCTCTTTGGAAGCACCGAAGTCACCTAAGTGTAGAGTGAAATGTGATAAAATTGGTGTTGAGTTCATATTAAGTGGGCTTCTACCCCCAACTATTTCCACTTCTGCGGTGAATTTCCCGCTTTTGCGGTCTTTGGCCGCTTCTGCGGCTTTGGGCAATAGGGATATGGATCACTTCTACGGTCTGAGGGTCGCATAGGCGGAACCGCTTCTGCGGTTTTCCTATGGCATGCCCCCTTCCGCTTCTGAGATCAAATGACCGCATCTGCAGACCCAATTCTGTGGTCCAAGAACTACGGAAGCGGTTATGACAGAAGCAGCAACTTCAAGATTTTCTTCAACTGTTAACTTCACTCGAGCCTCGCTCGTTTGACGCTCGGGGCTCCCGTGCCTCGTCCGAACATACCGACGAGTCTGAAATCACAGGGCGGGCCTACTCAAACCCTCAAATCACTAAAAAATGCTAAATATAGGAATCACGTCCCAAAACCAAATGAATCAAACTATTGAACTTTAAGTTCTTAATCCTCTCCTAACGGGTCAAAATGCCCTTAAACTGCTCGGATTGACACCAAATTTTACGGGTAAGTCTAATCTGATATTTCGGACTTGTACAAAGTTTCAAAATCAAAATCTGAGCGCGATACCTAGGAAATCAATGATTACTTAGTTTATCTAATTCCTTAAAACTTCAAGTTAATAATTTCACAGAAAAATTCATTACTCGGGCTAGGGACCTCAGAATTCGATTCCGGGCATACGCCCATGTCCCATGTTTTTCCATGGACCCTCCGAGACGTTCAAATCACGTATTTGGGTCCATTTCCCAAGAAAGTTGACCGAAGTCAAACTTGGCCTTTTTAGAAAAACTTAAAGAAGCAAATGGACATATTCTTACTCAAAACTCTTACAACTTCCGAGGGTCGCCCAGTTCACTCAGCTCTTCCTTCACCCAGCAGTACTCCAGCTCCTCCCAGATCTCAAGAGCCTTATGCACCCCTGGTTTCTAGTGCGCCTCCTGCGCAGGGTATTTCTAGAGGTGAGTCTAGCAGGGGTGGGTCCAGTTAGTCACAGCCACCGCGCCCTCCCATAGCTTGTTATGAGTGCGGGGATACTCGCCACTTGGTTAGAGAGTGCCCTAGACGTGGTAGGGGTGTGCCCTCTCAGACTTCACAACCTCAACATGCTCAACAGGGTCAGCAAGCCATTGTTCCATCTCCAGCTGCCACCCCACCTTCCTAGCCAGCCAAGGGTAGAGATCGGGGAGATAGAAGTTGCACTCGAGGGAGGGGCCGAGCAAGATTTTATGCCATTCCTGATCGTGCTGAGGCTGTCGCCTCCGATTCTACAATCACAACTATTATTTTGGTTAGTCACAAAGAGGCATCGGTTCTATTCTATCCAGCTCTACTTATTCTTATGTGTCATCTTATTTTGCTTCGCATTGGGGTACAGTCCGAGAGAGCTTGAGCTCTCATGTTTATGTTTCTACTCCCGTGGGAGATTCCCTTATTGTGGACCGCGTATATCGGTCATGTTTGGTTTTAATTCGTGGTTTTGAGACCAGGGCAAATCTTTTATTACTTGATATGGTTGATTTTGATATTATCTTGGGCATGGACTGGTTGTCGCCCCAGTATACTGTTCTTGGTTGTATGAGCATGATTTTCAGGTATAGGTTTTGATGAATGACAAACAACGAAGTCGATGAATGACAAACAATGAAGTCAAGTGTCAAACAATGTTATTATATGACAAACAATCAATATTGAATGCCGAGAAGCATATTGATGACGGAATCACATAGACAAGTCAAAGACGAGCTCAAAAGTTCAAGACCGAAGACCCAAGGCGTAGGTCGTTAGATAGAACAAATGTAAGAGCAATGTTTAAAGTTATCTCGTCTTTTGGCTCAACATAGGTCATCATAAATATGCATAAAATCCTTTTATCAAATCATATTTCAAATACTTCAAACAAAATGATTTCAAACATTTTCATTTTAGCCAAAATGAATTTTAAACATGTCTTTCAAAGCTGAACAGAAATAATCGATTATGTTAACTTTGATAATCGATTATGTTAAGACAGTGTAAACCGGAATTTACACAACAGCAAAATAATCGATTATCAGAAGTGCATAATCGATTATCTTGTATCTGTTGCCAGTGTTTGAACACTGTAACAAAATAATCGATTATGTAAAATCTGATAATCGATTATTATGCATAAAATCAGCTTCCGATTTTGTAACGGTAAGCTGATAATCGATTATCCAAATCTGATAATCAATTATCTTGGCATAAAATCAGCATAATTGATTGCCAATTAAGCAACGGACATACAACTTATAACACCTATAAATAGAGGTCTTTTGAGCTGAATTGTAACACACAACACCTCTCATTATTCATATACATATTGATATCATTTGTGCATCATTCTAGAGCTTTTGTTGAGCCATTTGAGAGACAACTTTGAGTTGTTTATAGAGCTAATATTGTATCTCTTTATCTACTATTATAAGAGAGTTCTTGTTGTAAAAGAGAAAGGTGTTTGAGAAGTCCATATCTTCTCATTGATTGTCGGGTTTGCTAAGTACCCTCAATCTTAGTGTGTGAAGTCTTGTGGTGCGGTATCCACGAGCAAGGTGAAGTCTTGTGCGGTATCCTCGAGCAAGTTGAAGTCTTGTAGAGTGTACATCTACGAGCAAGTGTAACGGTTTGTTAGGCACCCGTAAGCTTAACGGAGTTAGTGGAATCTCGAGAGAGTCTCTCGGGGACTGGACTAACCACAAGTTGTGGTGAACCAGGATAAATTCGGTGTGTTCTTTCCTTACTATTTTAATTTCCGCATTTACTTTACTCGTGCAATTTTAATTCCTGCAATATTTATCAATATTCTCGTGCCGCACTATTCACCCCCCCTCTAGTGACGGGCATAAATCCTAATATCCTTGGCCTGGTGGGGTATTACCGCCATTTTGTGGAGGGGTTCTCGTCGATTGCAGCCCTATGACTAGATTGACCCAGAAGGGTGCTCCTTTTCAGTGGTCAGACGAGTATGAGGAGCGCTTCCAAAAGCTCAAGACGGCTTTGACTTCAACCCCTATTCTGATTTTGCCTACCGGTTTGGGGTCCTATACGGTTTATTGTTATGCTTCAATAGTTGGACTTGGAGCAGTGTTGATGTAGGACGATAGGGTGATTGCCTATGCGTCCAGACAGTTGAAGGTGCATGAAAAGAACTATCCTGTCCATGACCTTGATTTAGCTGCAATTATTCATGCCTTGAAGATCTGGCATCATTATTTGTACGGCGTGCCTTGTGAGATTTATACGGATCATCGGAGTTTGCAGCATTTGTTAAAGCAAAAGGATCTGAACTTGCGTCAAGGGAGATGGTTGGAGCTACTGAAGGATTATGATATTACTATTCTTGATCACCCCAGCAAGGCCAATGTGGTAGCCGATTCCTTGAGTCGCCGGACAGAGTGTTTGGGGAGTTTGGCCTATTTACCAGCTTCAGAGAGGCCTATGGCGATGGATGTTCAGGCTTTAGCCAGTAAGTTCATGAGATTGGACCTTTCGGAGCCCAGTCGGGTCTTAGCCTGTGTGGTTTCTTGGTCTTCATTGTTTGATCGTACCAGGGAACGGCAGTATGATCCTCATTTGCTTGTCCTCAGGGACACAGTTCAGCATGACGATGCTAAGGATGTGACTATTAAAGATGGCGGGGTGTTGAGGATGCAGGGGCGGATTTGTGTACCCGATGTTGATGATATTAAAAAAGTTATGAAAAACAAAATTTTGACCCTCAAGTAAGATTCATTAAAATTGAGGTATATTGCCCAAAATAGAGGTTATGAAGACACTAAAGATTTTGTGTTCACCTTATAAGCACTGAAGTTTTACTATTTATAATTTTTGTAATTATTCTTCTGATAAAATACATAAAGAGACACTTAAAGTGAATTTCAGATGTCTATCTCACATTCCAATTTACTCAAAACTCCATAGACACTTCAAATTGGCACATGGATATCTCGTGACGTCTGTAAAGCTTAGAGCGTGAGTTACAATTGCAAATGACATGAAAAAGTAACAAATAAATAATTGAAATGTGTAATTTTTGTAAAAAAGAAAAAGACATTTAATTTAAAAAGAAAAATATCATGTAACCCTTATTTTCCATTCTATTTCACTTCCATTTTTCTTTTTAGAAAATTCACCATCTCTATTCGGTTTTATTTCCATTATTTTAGAAAATTCATAATTTGCTTCAATAATTCATCTAAATGTTGCATCGTCATCTGATTACTCATCACCGTTCTCGTTTCCATCGTCATCACAGAACAGAAATCAATGGTGGTGACGATTCTGACAACATGAAGGTGGATTCCATAGCGCTTCCACTTGCTAATAGGGTTAAGGTCCAGTCCCGATTAATGGAAACATTGTTAACGATTCAATCGGTTACTTGTATAATTCGATCGGGTGTTAGAATCAAAAAGAATAATGCTTTTTCTATTTGCTTGTCCTCTTTTAGGATTATGGGCTATTGAATGGTATATTTGGTGTTGTTCTTGTTAGGGTGATAGTGTGAGGGTGGTGATGAGTTTGTGACGGTGGTGGAAGAGCGGTGATGGCTATGTCTTGATTGGAGATGAAGAAAGTGGGCCCCACATGAAAAAGATAAAACAAAAATATAATTTTAAGAGCTTTCACGCGCCCAAAGCTGTGTGGGAATCAAGTATTTTTCCATGCCAGCTCGAGGTGTCCACAGGACATACATGTACCAAGTTAAAATGTCTACAATACTAGAATTTGGCCAAAAATCGACCGCAAAAAGCGATTAACTTTATATTTTTTTTGCTAAAAAACGACTAAAAAGTGACCAAACGTACCTGGTAGCTATATTGACAGTCCCTTTTATTTAGGGACCAAAGTTGGTCGCTAATTAGCGACCAACTTTGGTCTCTAACCTAAATGGACTCATTTTTCTGGATATTGACTATATAGACCAACTTTGGTCGCTTTATTAATTTAAGGCAAAATGATTTCTTGGCAACTCAAACTTGTAGCCGATTTTAAAGCTGATACATGAACTTTGAATTTTTCCATTTGAACACTTAAACCTGACAAAACGAGTACTAATAAACACATTTGACTATTGACCATGCCTATGTGGAAGTACTACAGCTTATATGGCTAAAATGTGTGCAAATCGCGCCGCCAAGGCGCGTGAATAGTATTATTTTTACTAAAAAATTAGAATTATAATAAAATATAAAAAAAATAAAAATAAAAAAGACTTCTCTCTTCCATTCTCTCTCCTCCCCTCCAATCCTTTCGGTCTCCCCAGCAAAATTCCTACTCCTTTCGTCTTCCCAGCAAAATTCATATTCTTAATGTACTCTTTACACACCTCTTTACCTTTACAAACAGGGTGGGTTCCTCAGGTTCTTTGTCGCTGCAAATGACGGCTGATTCTCCGATCTTCTCATTGGGGTTATTTGTGGTGACTATGATTTTTCCTTCATTAGTAGTAGCCTCCTTCATATCGGGTTTCTCCTTTTTACTGCTGCCCGGTTTATCATCTGATTGTTGACTCACGCTAGGTAGCTGCAAAATTCTAGTGTGTTTGTAAAATTTGAGGATGAAAGCCTAGTTGCAGCTCTCATAAAGCCTCTCGCCCAAAGTGTCGATGATATAGTATGCATCTTGTTCAACCTTGAGGATGAAGAAGTGGTCATTTCAACTCACAATGTAAATGAAGGACTCGCCATACTAGCATTGTCTTGAACGGATTTAGAAATCTCATCCCAGATGTTGTCAAATGACATGGCATCTTTGAGAAAATCGAATCCCTCATCTTCAATTCCTTTCGGATGAAAGAAACCGATGAATGACTGTCAAGTTGGGACTTAATCGGCATTTCTTCAATGTCTTATAAAACTTAGCATCTTTAGACATCTCAGAAATTATGAAGAAAAAGAGAATGAAGAAAAAGAGAAAGGAGAAGAAAGAAGAGTAAAGAAAGGGAGGAAGGAGGGTGAACGAAGGAGAAGGGTGTGGTTGGGTACAATGTATGTTTTAGGCATTTTTTCTTTCCTTTTTTTCTTTTTATCTTTTTGTAACTTTCTTTTCTCCTTTTATATTTAAAAAAAGGACCCCCACATAATACATGGCAAGCCATAAATAGCTTAGTATGATGTGTGGTACATGTCTGCGCAATTGATATACACGTCGGCGCAATTGATATACACTCTTTGATGGATGTGTTTATTAGTACTCGTTTAGTCAAGTTTGAGTGTTCAAATGGGAAAATTCAAAGTTCGTATATCGGCTTTAAAATCGGCTGCAAGTTTGAGAGGCCAGGAAGCCATTTCGCCTTAATTTAATAATATAATTTTGCGACCAAATTTGGTCTCTAAATAAAAAATATTATTTATTTATTTATTATTAATCATTAAAAAGCAATCAACTTTGGTCTCTAATCAAAATATTATATTTTAAAATATGAAAACTAGAGACCAATGTTGGTCGCTATTTTAGTCAATTATTTATATATTTTATTAATTTAGCGACCAACTTTGGTCCCTAAATACATTAATTTAATTTAATTTTTAGCTAATAGCGACCATATGTGGTCGCTAAATCACCAGAATTTTTGTTTTTTAAAAGAAATAGCGACCAAACTTGGTCGCTTTTTGAAGAAATCGGGGAAAATAGCGACCAAAGTTGGCCGCTATTCTCCAGATTTTTTTTTTAACTTGAAAAGTGACCAAATAGAGACCAACTTTTGTCGCTTTTTTGTATATTATTTTTCCAGAAACGACCTGTGTCTGCAGCTACACCACCTGCCAGTCATACCAATTTCCTAAATAGGCATTTTATGCCAACAAAAACAACAATTAAAAGCAATAAAAAGCAACAAAGAAAAAAGTTTAATAGAACTAATACATTAAGCTAACACAACTAATTTAACGCTTATTACAAGCTCATTCAAACTAAAGAGAACTAACACAATAGTAAATTGGTATGTAAATTAGTTCTAACACAATGTAAATTAGTTCTAACATAATAGTAAATTAGAACTAACACAATAGTATATAAAGTACTGAAGGAGTGTTCTTTCACCATCCTCGTCTGAAAGTTGGATTGCCTCGCTCGGTTCATTAGGTAGTTGACTGCGTATGAATTCCCCCACGTCAGTTGTGAAACGAATTGAACCTATAAGAAAAATTATATTTAATTAGTATTTCAAATCTATATAAAAGCAAATCAAAATATTTAATGAAAAGTAAAAAACTTACATGTATGTAGTCGAGGCTCGAGCTTCCTTTCTAAATCGGTCTCTTTCTTCTTCTTTACAATACGAGTTTTATTGAATAGCTCATCTTGCTTCATTGGCATCATAAAGTTATCTGGTGGCTTTGGTGATTATCCTCGTGGTACTATTACTCGAGATGAACTTTGATACAGAGAATAACTTGGATATGGTACATGCGGAGTGTGTCTTTGATCAATTGTTTATCTCATTAGCTACAATGATAATAAGAAGGCAACGACATGTGTTTCAAAAACGTGATGGTTTAGGTAGGATTAACATTTCCTAAGTAAATAAAAGAGGTCATAGAGAAATTCTCTACTTCACTTTCCAAGAGGAAAAGAAGTTTGATTGATAGTGACAACGTGATGAAGACGGAATGTTTTCTGTTGGTCGTGTCAGTTCCTATAAAGGGGGGATCAAAAAATTTATGATGACAGAGATTATAGGAAGGTTTGTTCTAATTTTTCTTTCAAGTCTGATCCAACAAGTTTAATGTGATAATTGTGATATTTCTTCGGATTCAGAGATTGATTTGACCGACAAAAGTATAGAAATGCTCTTAGTCACATAAACATCAGGTACACATAAACGACCCTGCATCTTAAATAGCCCGTCATCTCCAACAGTCACATCACTAGCATCGCCATGATGAAATGTGTCCCTGAGGACAAGCAAATGAGGGTCATCATATTGCCGCTCCCTGATACGATCAAACAATGAAGACCGAGAAACCGCACAGGCTAGAACCCGACTGGGCTCCGAAAGGTCCAAACTCACGAACTAACTGGCTAAAGCCTGAACATCCATCGCCATAGGTCTCTCTGAAGCTGGTAAATATGTCAAACTCCACAAACTCTCTGCCCGGCTCAAGGCATCGGCTACCACATTGACCTTGCCGGGGTGATAAAGAATAGTAATATCATAATCCTTCAGTAACTCCAACCATCTCCTCTGGCTTAAACAAGTGCTGCAAACTCTGATGATCCGTAAAAATCTCACAAGGCACGCCGTACAAATAATGATGCCAGATCTTCAAGGCGTGAACAATATCAGCTAAATCAAGGTCATGGACAGGGTAGTTCTTTTCATACACCTTCAACTGTCTGGACGCGTAGGCAATCATCCTATTGTCCTGCATCAACACCGCTCCAAGTCCAACTCGTGAAGCATCACAATAAACCGTATAGGACCCCGAAACGGTAGGCAAAATCAGAATAGGGGCTGAAGTCAAAAATGTCTTGAGCTTTTGGAAGTTGCCTCACACTCGTCTGATCATTGAAAAGGAACACCATTCTGGGTCAATCTAGTCATAGGGGCTGCAATCGACGAGAAACCCTCCACAAAATGGCAATAATACCCCGCCAGGCCAAGGAAACTGCGGATCTCTGTAGCTGAGGAGGGCCTGGGCCAACTCTGCACAGCCTCCACCTTCTTGGGATCTACCCGAATGCCCTCACTCGATACCACGTGGCCTAGGAATGCCACAGAAGTCAACCAAAACTCACATTTTGAAAACTTTGCATATAATTTCTTTTCTCTCAGGGTCTGAAGCACTGTTCTCAGGTGATGCTCATGATCTCCCGACTTCGGCAGTATACAAGAATATCATCTATGAAAACAATGACAAACGAGTCGAGATAGTGCATGAATACACTGTGCATAAAAGCAGCTGGGGCGTTGGTCAGCCCAAACGACATAACAAGGAACTCGTAATGACCATACCGAGTCCTGAAAGCAGTCTTCGGGATAGCTGGCTCCCAAATCTTTAGCTGATGATAACCTGAGCGCAAATCAATCTTACAAAACACTCGTGCGCCCTGAAGCTGGTCGAATAGATCATCAATACGAGGAAAAGGATATCGGTTCTTCAGTGTATCATTGTTCAACTGACGATAATCGATATACATGCACATAGAACCATCCTTTTTCTTCACAAACAAGATAGAAGCACCCCACGGTGAAACACTGGGTCGAATAAAACCCTTATCAAGAAATTCCTATAACTGATCCTTCAACTCAGGAGGATCCATACGGTAAGGAGGAATGGATATGGGCTGAGTGCCTGGCAACAAATCAATACCGATATCAATACCCCAATCGGGCGGCATGCCCGGAAGATCAGCTGGGAACACATCGGGGAAATCCCGTACTACTGGAACAGAGTAAACAGAAAGGGTATCAGCACGGATATCTCTCACATAAGCTAAATACGTGGCGCACCCCTTCTCAACCACACGCTAAGCTTTAAGAAAAGATATAACTTTACTGGGAGTGTGATCAAAAGTACCACTCCACTCAATACGCGGAATACCAGCGTCACGATCTTAGCATGACAATCAAGAATAGCATACTGGGGCGAAAACCAGTCCATTCCCAAGATAATATCAAAATCAATCATACCAAGTAATAAAAGATCTGCCCAGGTCTCAAAACCACGAATAGTAACAAAACATGACTGGTATACGCGGTCTACCACATGGGAATCTCCTACGTGAGTAGAAACATAAACAGGATAGCTAAAGGTCTCTCGGGTTGTACCCAAATGCGTAGCAAAATAAGATGACACGTAAGAATAAGTAGAACCTGGATCGAATAGAACCAATTCCTCTCTGTTACTAACCAATATAATACATGTGATAACAGAATCGGAGGCGACAGCCGCGGAATGATCAAAAATAGCATAAAATCTGGCTCGTCCCCTCCCTTGAGGGCGACCTCTATCTCCGCGATCTCCGCCCATGGCTGGCTGGGCAGGTGGGATGGCAATTGGAGCTGGAACGATGGCCTGCTAACCTTGTGGAGCATGCTGAGGCTGTGGTGTCTGAGAAGGCGCATCCCTCCCACGTCTGGGGCACTCCGTAACCATGTGGCAGGTATCCCCGCACACACAAAAAGCTCTGCGAGGGTGCGGTGGCGGTGAGTGACTGGGCCTACCCCCGCTAGGCTGACCTCTGGAAGTACCCCGCGCATGAGGCACACTAGAAATCGGAGGCGCATAATAAGGCTCCTGAGATCTAGGAGAAGCTGGAGTACTATTGGATGAAGGAAGAGCTGAGTGAACTAGGCGACCCGTATAACCCCTACCATGACGTCCTGCTGCTGAGGTACGGGTACCAGAGTAATGTCCCGACTCTCGAGACCTCTTGGCCTCTCTCTCATCTTGCTCTCTTGCATGTATACCCTCTATCCTCCTTGCTATGCTCACTACGTGCTGATAGGGTATATCCATCTCCAACTCTCGAGCCATGCCAGACCTGATGGGAGAAATATGACTCTCAATAAACCGGCGAACCCTCTCACGAACAGTAGCCACCAAAACCGGTGCATGTTTGGCCAACCTAGTATAACGGATGGCATACTTAGAGACAGTCATAGGGCCCTAGTACAAATACTCAAACTCTGCGCACCATGCATCTCGGAGGCTCTGGGGAACAAACTCCCTCTGAAACATATCTGCAAACTAAGTCCAAGTCAGGGAGGCAGCCTCGTCCGGACTGTCTAACTCAAAGTTGCGCCACCAGTCATAGGCGGTTCTCCGAAGCTGGAAAGAAACCCCGCTCGATGCAGTAATACCCATGGTGCGAAAAATGCGACGGCAATCCTCCAAAAACCCCCCCAAAGCATCATTTGTAGCTAGTCCGCCGAAAATATGAGGGTCATACTTCTTGAACCTCTCCCGTCTACGTTGCCAATCCTCCGAAGCAGGTGACCCATCCTCGGGCTGAACCGGTACTGCAGGTTGGATGGGAATAATCTCTGGAATATGTCCCATATACACCCTCTGCTCCGGAATATGGGCTGCGGGAGTTTGGGCTCCTCCCCCTGCCTGGGACGTGGCTGCGGGAAGGGGAAGCAACCCTGCCTGTGACAGCGTAGTATACATGCTCATAAATTGTGCCAATGTCTCCTGAACAGCTGGAGTAGTGGCGATTGTGGGCGTGTCAGGTGCCTGAGTCCTGGCTGGATCCGGTGGTGGTACCTCGGCGGTGGCTCGCAGAGGTGGTCTAGCTGCACCGTGCGCTCGTCCACAATTCCTGTCCCGACCCCTGCCTCTAGCGGTTGCAGGAGGGGGTGCGGGTGCCTGATCGTTCTGGGTCGTACGTGTCCTCGCCATCTATGAGAGAATAGAAAACAGAAGTTTAGAGTCGATGTCAAAAATATAGCACAACAAAAAATTCAATAAAGTGAAGATTTTTCCTAAACAGCTACATAGCCTCTCGTAGATACAAACAACTCTGTACATATCAGCGAGACTCTAATAAACTGGCATGTGTCTTGTGACTCCTATAAACCTAGAGCTCTGATAAAAACTTGCCACGATCCTAGTTCACCAATTGTGAACACGTCATGACGGCACCCAGTCTTCACAACTAGGTAAGTCTAACATATTGCGGAATTTAACAATCTTTACGAAAAAAATAACAGAATACCGAATAACATAGGAAAATGTATAGACTTTCCGCCTAGCACATACACTTCAATACAAAATACTGAAACAACTTCCAAGACCCGAAAACCCACGGGCTACACAGGCTGTAGAAAACGTACGATGCTCTAAACACCAGAATAGTCTATTACAATAAGAATGGAATAACGACTAGCTAGCTATAGGTAGAATGAGAAGGAGACTCTTCGCATCTGCACACACAGCAGATGCATACCTCAAGTCTCCGAGTATAGCTCCTGGATCACTGATAGTGCGCTCGACTAGAAGTACCTGGATCTGCACATGAAAAACATGTGCACAAGAGGCATGAGTACACCACAGCGGTACTCAGTAAGTGCCAAACCTAACCTCGGTTGAGTGGTGACGAGGAAGGTCAGGGCCCTACTAAGAGTAACATAATAACAATAATGAACAGTATAAGGTAGAGAATAATCAGGAAAAACAACAATAAAAGTAGGATAAAAGTTGCACGTCAATGACAAATCAGCTAAGTAAGGAAAATAACACAACCAAGTATCACTCAATATCAGAGTGCCATGTGAACCTCCTAGGATACCGTCCTGCGGTCCTTTTCCTCAACTGTCTAATGGATCTCCCGGGAATCGAACCCGTAGTCCATAGCATTTGAATATCTAGAGGATCTCCCGGGAATTGAACCTGCAGTTCATCATATCAATTTCTGGAGGATCTCCCAGGAATCGAACCCGTAGTCCATCATATCGATACCTAGTGCTGGGGAAATCTACCAGCTACATTTCCGTAGTTCCATATAACCGTGCAGGGGGTCTATCGGGAATCAAACCCGCATCCACAAAGTAAAGAAACAAGGGGGAAGCTACCGGAATCCCACATCTGTAGTTTCAATGCAAATGTGCAACCAATCAGAGAAATATTCAATAAAATGAAGAACAATAATACAAGTAGTAAATAAACTCTGGCCTAACATGCTTCACGACATTTCAACTAAGGCAATTAAACAATTAAGTAATTAATTCTATCTAATCATGCTTCTGTAACTAACAGAGATAAATCTTGCATTTAAATCAGTCAAATAAACTGAGTAACACAGTTTAAACAATTCAAGTAAAGTGAATTTTTTAACAATTAGCACAAGTACACGCTCGTCACCTCACGCACAAGGCATTTAAATCAGCAGATAAGAAGTCATAAGGGAAGGGGTCCCCCACACAAAGTTAAACAAGTTGCTTACCTCGAACCGGTACAAAAATCACTAAGAAACGATGCCCTTTCCACGAGTATCTGACTCCAAGTGGCCCAAATCTATTCAAACCAATTACATATTGTAAATAACACCGCAAGTAACTAATTTCACTATTAAAACTAAAGGTAAGACGCGAAAATAGGTAAAATAACCAAAACGCCCCTCAGACCAATGTCTCAGAATCGAATAATTTTTACATTTTCGGAAACCTCGTACTCTGACGAGTCTAACCATATAAAAATCTCCCAAATCGGAGGTCAAATGCCCCCTCAAATCCTCACAATTAGGTCTAAGAACTTTACCCCAATTTTCATTCAAAATCAAAAATTAAAGGTTCAATTTGAGGTATTAATCATAAGGGAGTAAGGAATCGTAACCCAATCATTGCCTCTGAAAAGCCCTCGAAAAATCTCTCTCTCTAGGTTGAGTTTTTGTAAAAAAGAAAAAAACCTCGTTTTTGAAATATTAATATTTGCCCAGGTGATTAATGAATCGCGATCGCAACGATAGGGCCATGATCGCGAAGGGTAAAAAAAAAGAGGCTCCGAAAAAAGGTCTACGCGATCGCGAGAAGAGGCATGTGATCGCGTACAAGGAGAAGCTGGCCTTACGCGATCGCGTATAAAGGCACGCGAACGCGAAAAGGAATTGGTACACTGAGTCACAGGCTCAGTTTCTGCTACGCGAACACGTGGTATAGGATGCGAACGCGTAAGAGGAATGGCACAGGTATGCGATCGCAAATAGACCCATGCGATCCCGATGAAGAAAATTGGGCCCTCCAAGTTTGGCCTATCGATCGCGTGAGAGGGGGACGCGATCGCGAAGAAGAAAGTGACCTGCAACATCTGAAGGAAATTCTGCAATTTTTCAAACTCCAAAAATGCTCCGGTGAGTATCAGAAACACACCCAAAGCCCCCGGGATCTCAACCATACACACAAACATATTCCATAGCACCATACAAACTTGTACCAATCATTAAACCACCAAAAACGTCGGAAACTCAAATTACTCAATGATTTGAGCCTAAGAACTTCAAAACTCAGCCAAACTCGCTTTCAATCAGAAACCTAAACAAACCTCGTCCGATTGACCTGAAATTTTGCATGCACGTCCCAAATGATATGACGAGCTACAGCAACTTTCACAATCACGTTCCGACCCTCGGATCAAAGATTCACTATCTGACCTGAAACTTCAAAATTCTAACTTTCGGCATTTCTAGCCTAAATGGGTTACGAACCTCCAAAACACAATCCGTACACGCTCCCAACCCCGAAATCACCTAACGAAGCTAACAGAACTATCGAATTTCCATTCCGAGGCCGTCTTCACACTGTTCCAATTACAGACAATTTTCCAACACTTAGCTCTCATTTAGGGACTAAGCGTCCCAAAACACTCCAAATTCTAACACCGAACGTCCCGACAAACCAAAATAGAAGAAATGAACTTAGGGAAAACAGTTAATAGGGAACGGGGCTTAAATTCCAAAGACGACCGGGCTAATCGTCACAAGTATCATCTTTCATAGTTTCATAATGTCAATACACCAAAAATTTGAAAAATAAGGGGTCATTTGGTAGAAAAGAAGTTACCCCAGGATTAATCACCCCGAAATTAGTTATTCCATATTTTCATGGGGATAAAAAAATACTACAATCCTAATATTAATTATACCGCAGTTTTCTACCACCCAAACACGGAATAAACTCTCCTTAAAATTAGTCTGGGATTAATTATTCCTTATCACTCATACCAAACAAGCCCAAAGTTAAAAAAGGAGAATATGAGGTAGGTATAAGAACAACTCGCGAGTCATCATGAATGGGCTCCGGGGAGGGCAACATGTACGCAACGTTACCGCTACCCTGAAATATGACGTAGAGTAATTATTAAAAAAGATGGAGCAAAAAGTAATACAGAATATAGTAAGGACAAGATGAGAAAAAAAAACAATAACGCGACCACACAGAATCGATCGTTACATAAAGGGGTCTTTACATTGTTACGCAACAACTGATGTAACGATACGATATGATAAAAAATTCAAATAACAATCAAAACAAACAATGTATTTAGTGTAGCAATATAATAAATACAATACAATAGGTAACAACCATCCAAACAATAACTCTAATTTTGTTAGACTACAAAATATACACCGTAACCAAAATTTAAACAAGCCTGCCAAGTATTTAAGCTCCTTAATGAAATCAAGAGGTCAGCTCCTCCTCGAGTTCCATTTTGTATATTGTATATTCCCTCTCAAATAACAAAAACTCCTGTATGAAAAGAGAGCTTCAACTTTAGCAGCAAGATCTACTTATTGCACAACAGATCAAATTAACCAACTAACAAGACAACAAATATACTTTATCAGAAAAACAAGACAACAAATATATTAATGCTACAAGTGATGTATGCATGAGAACTGATGAGACTTTGTCAAACCTAACAATCGTTTAGGTGATAGTAAAACTCTATTATCTCTTTTCCTGTGCATAAAGGGTACAAACCAAACAGTTAGCTTACCTGCAATTGATGCTGACTGAAGAGACGAAGGAATCCAGTTTCAGGACTTGTGACAAGGTTGATCAACTCATCATGGCTATTAGGTGGATTACCAGACCCAACAAGCGACACACAGACCTAAAAAAGAGTCCAACAGATAACAACTGAAGGTATAAACAGACACATCCTTGAAGTTTTTGCTTCTATTCCAATTTTCAGAATTGTCAAATAAGATAAATGAAAATTTATGGTATAGGAATTTTGCTCTAGGTGATAGCCTACACACAATACTGTAAATAATTAGAACTTATGAGTTCGAATATCAAGCTCACCTGCATACACCGCAGAACAACTTCAGGGATGCAACACCTACGACAAAGACCATGCACTACGTAGGTTGCAGGGCCTTCAATAGAACCATCACTGCCAGAATACCAAGCATCCAATTGAGAGATTTCCAATGTAACTCCAGCTTGAAAGCGAATAAGCTCCCCTGTGACAAGGAATGAGGTAATTTATGAAGATAAAGTTAATATACAACAACAACTACCCAGTGTATTCCCACCAGGTGGGGTCTGGGGAGGGTAATATGTAGACGAGCCTTACTCCTACCCGAAAGGGCAGAGAGGCTGTTTCCAATCGACCCTCGGCGCATAGGATAAAATGAAAAGCAGCATTAGAACAAAAACAAAAACAAAAACAAAGACAAAATTAGAAACAAAAACAGAACAAAACAAAACAATAAAGCATTAGTAAATCCCGCAGAAATAACGTAAATAATTATGTAAACATAGGAAACATAAATACCATTGCATGCAATAATAACAAACAGTAACTACCCCACTAACAACCATAAGGGGGACATAAGCTAAAACACGAATCCTCTATGGGTAACCCTGCTGTCCCACACCCAACCCCGGATGGGGCGAACGAAGAACTCTATGAGCGAAGAACTCTATGAGCGACTAGCCTACAACCCTGATTCTAGACCTCCAAACTCCCCTATCAAGGGTCATGTCCTCGGAAACCTGCATTTTACACATCATGCCAACTAGCACAAGAAATAATACTTTAGCATATCAGAGTAACAACATATATAACCAACATACCTCCTGCAAAACCTATAACTTTTGACATTGTAAGCAACGGGAAAAACTTCTCTTCTAGGTTAATCTAATATTTCAGTGCTCATCCACATACAGATGGCTAATATCTAATATTCCATTGCTCATCCATAAAATACCATTTCAATTTTTATATTTTTAAGTTTAACATTTTTTTCCATTTGGCCCACGGGCCGGCCCAGCCTAGGCTTAGTCAAGCCTCAAGGGTTAGCCGGGCTTTACTTGGGCCGGTCTAAAAGGCCTCATTCTTAAATGAGTTACAAAGATCTTAGCCAACTCTATCAAATAACGGGCTAGGCTGGGCTAAGATTTTTGGTGGACTTTGTTTTTTCCTTTACTTTTTGTTGACAACAGTGGTTCCCGCTGCCCAGGCCAATCTTCGCGCCCTCAAGTATTCCACTAGCTATCTGCTACCTCTCACCTGCACAAGTACCCGGTAATTATGCCCACCAAAGTTTGGGCAGATGAGAAGAAAGCAACTGTTATTTTTTGTCTCTACGGGAATTTGAACCATGATCTCCAAAGTTTGCACTCAGTTCAACGTGGTGAACATTATTATTTACATAACTATGTCAATTTTTAACGAGAAACTAAAACAATAAGTAGATCAATCAAAATGGGATAGAGGAAGGAGGAAGCATCAAGTAAGCTTAGGTGAAATGACAATGTAAACACGGAAAGCGATAAAAAAGATGTTGAAAAATAAAAGTTAAAACAAAAATTGGGAAAAAGAATAAGAATAAAGAATATGAAACCCAAAAACTAATCAATCAGCATGAATCAAGATGAGGCTAACACAATTTTATTTCAAGGCCGAAGATGCACAGCCCCAAACGAATGAGACTAGTTAATGGAAAAAAGGAAGAAAAAGATGGAATGCAAAATAATGACACATAACAAGTTATATTTAAACGCACATAATAGTTTGCAGTCTTAAGATAATCTGGCCTTAAAAGGAGCTCCAAGAAGACAATTGCATCAACTGGAGGCCTAGGACTGGGAGAAGGCTAATCTAAAAACAAACTCACCAACTAGAGAATCTCATTACCTTTGAAGCCAGCAGCAAGCATTGCAGCAAGAATACCACCATCATGGAACTGATGTGACCCAAGACCATCCTTTTCTGTTGCCAAGCAGCGTAGTACAACCTCGACACAATAGTTGTCTCGGGATGATATGGAGACGCTCACCTGCACGAACATCATGGCAATCGACAACATTACTACATTTATATAGAAGGTCGAAGTCCTCCTAAATCATAACCTTTTGCATTGAATCCTGTTTAATGTAGAGTTGATTTTAATAATTTGTTTCAGACAGAAAAGCCTAATAAGGCTAGAGACCCATTACAGAGGTTACGAGACCTATGGCTGGATGAGCATGTGTACTAACTAGTAACTAATAACTCTTATTTTAGTTAACCTTCTGGTTTCAAAATGTCAGTGCATGTACTTCTATGTTTTATATAACCCATTGTACCAGTAGACCATTGCCGCAGACTAATGTACTTACTCATGTTTAGGTACATTTGCTAGCTAGAATGCTCATTCTGACTACACCTTTTTTGGCAGGGAGGCTATCATTTTAAAGCTGCCATACCTTGTACACTTTTGATAGATATCCTGATCAATAGAGAAATAGACCGACGCAGTCCAAGTAAAATACAAAGTTAAGACACCACAAGAAAGAGAGGAGGCTCATGTATTGAACATGTCCTCAGAGGACCAGTACAACATAAATTACAACTTCCGCATTTGACTCTACAAAAAATTAGCATACCATTATCTGGCGTTTTAATACTTCTTCCTCACTGACTGAAGAGTAAAGGGCACTCATTAACGTTGTGCACAAGGTGGCGTCGGGAGCCAAACAATCACCAGATGATGAACAAAGCATCGCAGTAGCATGCAACTCGAGGAACACAGGCTCATCACTTTCCAAGATATGATCTTCAGTTGGAACTAACCAGGGAATCTCTTGCCCTAGGACACATATTCAGCACATTAACTTTCTGGAAGCCCAACAATTCAATTATATAAGGCCATATACTTGAGAAGAAAACCAACGAGAGGGGGAGGTGGGAAAAATGACAACTGGGGCAAGGGGTAGGCGAATCATATTGAGAACGCAATATATCTTCCAAGACTAGACATCTTCGGAACAATTTTTTCTCACATAGGTTTCGTTCACTCACGTTGTAGAAGCAAGAGTGATGTATCAAGAGTTTCTCTAGCAGCTATAACTTCATTCTGCTTTTCCTCATCTGAGAGTTCAGCTGGTGAAATTTCTGCATTCTCTAGCTCAACCTTTAACCACTTGCGATAAGTTGCATCACATGAATAGAACTCACTCTGATTGGGCAAAAACAAAATATTACGATTATAATTTCTACAAATTTAAGAAATAACAAGCAAACCAAAGGCATATCCATATCTTCTTTAGAAGTCTCAAAAAAGCGTACCCAGTCCTGGAACTCCTTTAAATTCTCCGAGAACTCATGACTCTCAACAGAAACAAGATCATCTGAGAGTTGTTTCAATGGCTCAGCCAGTAAACTGAGTAAAGTATGAGCCCCGACTGGCATTGCTGGAACCCTCCACATTGAGATAAGAGCAAATTCCCGGAATAGTACGTTGCTGTGGAAGTAGTTGCAAGTCAATTCCATGATCATTTGAGTCACGTCGAGGAACATAAAATTAAAACGAAATGAGAAACAAAAACTGACCTGTGTGTCAATGCCCGGAACAGAAGTTTCATACTAATGGACCTACAATTATTGACTGTTGAAGGAGGTGTAAAGCAGAGCCACTGAATTACTAAAGCTTTCTGAAGGCTCTGTAATCGATGCTGCTCTGCAACATCTGTTTCGTTATCATATTTCCCAACTCTGATTTCACGAGATCTTGAAAGAATCCTGTTTAAAATAAATATAATCTAACGTCAAGTCCTTCGAAAGAACTCAATTTTGCATGTTTTCAAAATTATGAAATATGTGTTAAGAAATAAAGGAACCTTTCGATGATCTCCTCAAAACTGCCCTTTGAATCATCTTCTGGAGCAAATGGCAAGTATTCAATAGCAGAAAGGAATATTTTATACCTGACGCGAACGCTGTCAACAATCGAAAAGCCATTAAAACTAGTCTAAAACCAAAACATCTGACCAAGATCCTAGCAATGATAAAGTAGAATGAACT
This sequence comes from Nicotiana benthamiana, assembly GCA_034376525.1. Classification (NCBI taxonomy): domain Eukaryota; kingdom Viridiplantae; phylum Streptophyta; class Magnoliopsida; order Solanales; family Solanaceae; genus Nicotiana; species Nicotiana benthamiana. Next base: position 30,774,872 of record CM067328.1, read on the forward strand.
GTTCCTGAGTCATAAAATAAGAACTCCCACAGTTTATGTAAGAACGTGTCGCATGAAGTAACAACTTACATAGGATACAATCCACCGAATTAACTATAGTTAATCAAAATAATTCCAACTCACCCTTAAAGGACGGATGATAGTAGAAGGCATAAACAAAAGAAAGACACCATTAGACTAATGTATCGTAGGCCTTAATTTTGCAATGAAAATTACTTCCATATAAACAGGTCATATTCATACTCATTTTCCAACTTTTGGTCTCTGCATTAGAGAATGTTTCCCGAGAATGTAAATTTTTTAATTTAAAAAAAAAAACCACTTCAGTGACAAGTTTAGAAGGGAAGGACATCAATTGATAAAATGACCAACAAAAGCTTTAACCCAGCTAGTCATTATGCATCCAATAGCATTATAAAAACTACTACTCCCTGCGTTTCATATTGTTTGAGGTAGTTTGACTCGGCACGGAATTTAAGAAAATAGAAGAAGACTTTTAAAACTTGTGGTTTTAAAGGATTAAGGGGTAAAAAGTTTGTGGGGCCAAATCATTTGTGTGGCTATAAAAGCTTCTCACTAAGGGCAAAAAGGGTAAAATGAAGAGTTTAAAATTGAATTATTTCCAAATTTAGAAATGTGTCATTTATTTTTGGAACAGACTAAAAAGGAAAGTACCTCAAACAGTATGAAACAGAGGGAGTACTAATTAGTTGACAACAACCTAAAGTTCCTGCCAAAACTAATAAAGGAAGATTCAGCACGAACTCATTGACTATAACACATTGAGATTATATGGAAGAAAAGAGGGGGCATTTCTCAAGAAGTTCTTTTCCAAGTGACATCACACAAGAAAGCAAAGAAAACCCTTACACTGACCAAGCACACACTCAGCAAGCGTGCAAGGGGAACATAAGGACAAGAAGAGGGGAGAAAGTTAGATGCAAAGCATGCGTTATGGCAACGACAAACACCATGTTTAGCTGACCAATATATGGGGCTTTTATAGTAAGTTGTCACCAGACTTCCTGACCTAAAGTCTATATATGAACACCAGAAGTTTAAGATCACCTGCACTTTTATGCTTCTTAGTTAGTTGTTACTGGGCGCATCCCTTCAGAATTAGTAAAGAGAAAACTAAGGCCAAATTCATAATGAGTCAACCTATACTTTTGCAATAATCTATAGTTTATTTTATTGGTCAACTTTCCTTGACATCCCACTTCACCTGTGTAAGTTCATCCAATTTCTGAATAATTGGCCCCAAAGTACGAAGAAGATGGAAGTTTATTAGTACTAAACAAAAGCCTGCCAATGCAAACAGATATTTTAACAAGGCAAAAAATGTCCTCCACAACAGCAGTAAAGTTTTAAGGCATCTACCAGCTGTAGACGTGTGATTTTTTGACTCTCCCCGAGATCTTTCATATTTTTAGCGTAAATATTTAATTTAGCCTTGGCGTAAAAAGGAGGTGTGACACAAGCTACAACACCGAGGCACATAAAGTTGAACTGCAACCCACTAAGAATTTGTGTCTGAAGATTAAGTCTATATGCTTATGGCTTTTTGGCTATTAGGTGTACTCTTCAGGATGTCAGAGATGAAAATAGCTTGGTAGATTTAATTGACTCACTACAGAGATAGGAACTTTACAGAAAGGAATCCTTTCTTTTGTTCTTGCGTAGGAGGATTCTGTCTATGTAAATATACAAGCACCGTTGTAGAGCTAGATTTTTTTCTATCAATAAGAATCCATTACTTACCTGTTCAAAAAACAAAAGGAAAAAAGACTTTGCAACCGACGAAAGTCAAATACCAAAGTACCAAACACATAAAGGATCATAGTACTTTTTTTTATGACCATGGTCTCAGCCAGCAGCCAGCTTGCGCGTACCTCGGCTAATTCCAACGGGTAAAGGGTCATAATACTTAACAGCACGCTTTTTAGTACCTAAACCACACGATGGGTATTTTATGACATAACTCATAAGCATGCCCATCAAATGAAATCTACGAAATTCCCTATCGAAAGAATAAAATAAATGGATCACCAACAACCAAAATAGGAAATAAAGAGAAATAAAAGTGAACATTGCATGGGTTTTACCTGCTATTTAGCCTTAACTCCATCATATGCACAAAGAGATCGATACAACGATGACGAGCTAACTGAGAAGCATAAATCCCAACCAACTCTTCATGTTGCTTTGTAAAAAGAAACATAGTATACCTGCAATTGCAGTTAAGACTTCAGAAGCCAACACAACCCTATAAAATAACAGACACTGGATATTGGACGATAACATTTGAAGATAACAATGAAAATAGTGCATTATTACTTTGATCTATCATGGGAATGAAGCAGAAAAACTTGATACCATGAAAAAGAAAATTGACAGATGAAGACATTAATTCTCCATGAAACTTGAGACGAAATGCAAATCCCAATCAAGAACAAACACAAACAACCAATTTATAGGAGTCGTATACCAAAAAGTAGAGAACCTACATCAAACTATGATTCTCTGCAGACACCAAATCATTTATACAGACAGGTATCTCATAGCTACATCAAAAAAAAAACAAGTGGATATTCCTTAAATGGACAAAATCATTTTCAGTCCCTCACACAACTCTCCTTCCATGCAACCTACACAACAGCTAGCGGGGCAACCTCCCATGCCGTTGGTCTTCTTTCTAGCTTTTATGAGACCAAATGTAGCATATCTCTTATTGTACCTACATCGCCCTTTATATTCCGAAACAATTCAAAATCACCCTTCACAAACCAGGGGCCAACTTGCACTGCAACAGAAGGTGATCAAGGTCTTCGCCCGAATATTTGCATGTATAGTACCAATAGACACAGGTCACAGTTATCCACCTCAGATTCTTCACTGTCAGTATCGTTCCCTTCCAGGACAGCTTATTAATCCGTACCTGTAAATGATGTCTCCTCTCTCACCAACGATTTCTGGTAGTATGACTGATGTGGTTAAAGTCTTGCTTAAGCCTTGAAGCTTAGGTGCAAAACAGACTGAGCGAATTGCTTGGCTTATGCTTTAGTTCAGTCACCACGGCGTTAAGGTGCACATCTCATTACTAATAGACATTGTGCTGAATAGACGACAATAACTAATAAATATTTCACTTTTTATAATTTTTAAAATCCCTTTGTGTTATTTATGCTTATAATAGTATTCTTGATTGCATTTTTTTTCTTCATTAAATTTAAAGCCCCTGTTGTATTTACACTTTGCTCCAAAAGCATCAATGGACTCCAATGTTTTTTTGCGCTTTTTATATTTGGTAACACTGAGTATGATTTGAATATGAAAGAAACTATTTCTCCTCAACCCCCACCTCCATGAATCCTGCATAGAGGGCAATATGATCTGCTTGTAGAGTGCTCGAACTAAATTTGGAACTCCCCATCTCCCAGTCTCATAGATTCCTCCAAAACCGAGGTCCCTGAAATATACCTCCCTATTGCGCCCTTCAGATATGTTGGATTGTCATCCCTCCCGGGTTTAATACTCTGTATACGTGAGGAAAGGAGGCCCTCAGAACCTCTAATCTGTAGTTCCAAAAGCTAATTCTAATGTCAACCCCGAGCCTAAAAATGATATGCCCGCTAAAATCTTTCCCCCTTCATGATAATCCTCCACAAGCCACAACCAAATGGCATTGTGATATTTCCAATCCACCCCTCTTCCGGTGTTCGTACCTCTCTGCTACCACCTCGTTCCATAAAGCATACTCCATCTCGAATCTCCACAACCATTTCCTTAGCTTTCCTGAACACCCTGATCTCTTCCGCTCCTAGCCACGCATTTTCTCAGTGTCGTGTCTGCTACCACTTTACAAAGTGGAACTTTCTGGCACCATGTCCAAGGGATTAAGAATGAAGATATTGATTTCTGAAATCAAGTTGCATCACATTTTATTTCTACTTCAATGTTCCATGAGAGGATAAGCACATTGACGTTGATTCTTCTTTTAATCAGTCACATTAAAGTTGATTCTCATTGTTCGTGAAATCCAAAATCCAGATGCATATATTCCAATTTTATTTGTACTGTGACGAGTTGGAAGATACATTCATTCACCAAGGCTCTAGGAGAGACAAAAGATAATGTATATGTGTCGTGAACTCATTGTGTATGATCTATGTAGTCTAACTTGATTGAAAGTGTAAGAATGTGTCCAGTTTCATTGCATACGAATTTAATCGCATATACTTTGCAATTAGGCAATTACTTATTGAAGGAAGCTACAGCTCAATAATTCAAAAGGACACCTCACAATCAGTAGATAGCATAGATATTGTAGACAAAGCAGTACATAGCATAGATAGATGAAGGTTGATAGGCGTTAGTCATGCATTTTCAAGCTTTTAGTTTTCTCCTTAATTTTCGTGGGTACATCAAATCAAATAAGATAGATATATTGCGAATTTGTGCTGATTATTCCACCAACATTACATTAAATGCTAAGCAGTAGAATTATGGCTATGTTCTCCAAACTCTCATTTTGAAGAAAAATATGAGATATATGAAAGGAGCATCAATTGACTCCCTAGATGCCTTCTACATTTATCAATACCACCAACAAAAAGAACATGCTGCGTAATACTTACATGTGAAGGATGAGGTCACCAACTGTCAGTAATTTCTCTCTAAACTCATCCTTCATTTGATCTTCGAGCAAGTATCGGAGCACAAGCACTAAGTGTGCACCAAGGCGCATCATTTGTGGGTCACCATGAGGTCTAAGCAAAAGAAAATGTGCATTCAGCATAAATCATATCCAATATAAAGCTCAATCTCCAAGAATAACAAGTACTTGTGCATATTGTGGACTAGTCTATTACTAAACACATCATATAGATAAATCATTCGTGTAATTCCGACTATCAAGGACACAAAGATTACTTTGTACCAAGAACCAAAAACAACAAAAGTACCCTCTAGAGGCCTTCCTTATCCCTTGGACGATTGACATCAAAAAATCTAACATGAAAGCTGATAGAGGGGTAATCAGTATGTGACGTGTTTGTAATATTTTAAGATGAGGTGGTCACGCACAATTCAACACAGTGCTAACGTAGCCAGAAGTCTCAGTTTTGAATCTTACTACCACCCATTTAAACATTGAACTTCCACATGTTAGACTTAAGGAAAAGAATGAGACCCATACGGAAAGAGGCGTGTCAGGAAGTACTTAAATAAATGTGTGCCGATTCTAACTACTATGTTTTAATGAGGTGAAACAATTCATCAACGTTAAATACTATTTAGAAGCTTTACAAAGACAATAAGAATCTCAAAATACTGCAGAATAACCTAATCTTTTTGTGTATGTGCAACAAAGAGCCTCCATCCAAGTACAATAAAGTATGAAAACTGACTTACCTGAAGAAGGTTGCATCATCTTCAGAAGGCGATATCCAAGACCATATGACGTCCAGCAAACTTGGTATGTCTCCTAACATAAGGTTCATCTGTTCAAAAGCTTTGGTTAATGCTGCAGAATAGATCATAGAAACTATAATACTTTTAAGATGAAACCGGTACTCAGCTAATACACGCTCTCTTCCTCGCAGGAAAGATGTAGTAACTTAGAATGGGACCAAGGAGACGGATAGGATGAAAGACACTCTACTCAAAGTTATCACCTACCCAAGTAACTATAAGAACAAAAATAAAAAGCGCAGCCCGGTGCACAAAGCATCCCACATTCACGTAGGGTTTGAAAAAGGGCCGCACCCCAAGGGATATGATGTAGGCAACCTACCCCAATGCAAGTATCAATAGATGATTCCACGGTTCGAACCCGTGACCTAAAGGTAACATAGAGACAACTTTACCATGACAGCAATGCTCCTATTCTATATGCAAAAATGTTACGGCAAAGAAAATGGAAGGAACCAGGCTTATCTGAGAGTGACACAAGACGAAGTGAGGGAGAGATCTGAAATGCCAGATTTTTCGGTGGACAAATCTATGGATGTGGAAGGTAGCACGCAATGGTAGCCTATTTCTCCTTCTAAAGCATCATTCAAAATTACTTAAATCATAAGACAAGACAGGCCAACTTTTACAGAGTGCTTCTTTGACATTCAATTCAGCAGACTGTAAAACAGCTCATGGAACACCGCATATTATTTAATAGTTACATTTTGTAGCATCTGCAGGCAAAGCATTTTATTGTGCTACACGGTCTCTCATTGAGGGTGCATAGCAAAGACTTGCATTTAACATAAATTAGGCTTCTGAAATTAAGTTGTGTGATGCAAATGTTTGTGCATATAGATTCACCACGTTTAAAACATCTGGTAAGATGTCTCTCATCATTTTTTTTTGTGTGTGTGTGGTGGTGGGGTGGGGGGGGGGGGAGGGTTGTACTAAATTTTCACGGACTAAAATAAATAGAGACTAATACAGATCACTCTTCTAAAGAAAAAGTAAAAAGGTTGAGAATCAATACAAGAACATAAGCCTATACCTCAATTTGTCTCTGCTGCTCCTTGCACGATCGAGCAACAATTTCATGCACTGTATCACTACATTACAGAGAATTTTAATTTATTTTAGATAAGTACAAAAGAAAAACCTGGAGCGAAACCGGACTGCATGAATACCTTGAATGGAGTTTCTGGAGAAGGGCAGAGAGGTGCCTAGGTTGCTGATTCACAACTTGAAGTGGCCAACTATCTGGTCCAGCAGCTGGCTGAGAAACACCATCTACAAATTCTGGGCTTCTATTAGTTGCTTCTTCAAAATTCTTGAAGTGATCCCCTTCACCTGGTTGCAAGCGGGTTAATTCCACATCAACCTGGAAATCAAGCCATGATTTGGCCATGGCCCAGCAAGCAGACTGGAACAAGATAAAATTGATTTCATTATCACAAGCAACACTAGAAATCAAAGAAGTGGCTGGAGGAAAAACAAGGAGAAGAGGAAACCAGCTTCCGTATAACAAATGCAGCAAATGGTTAGAAATAAGTACATCCTTTTGTTTTGTTCAATTCATTAGCTAGCAGTTATGTTACTAAAGCTTGCATATTGCTACTACCTGAACACTATAAGAGTATCAAGCACATAGAGATTTATTATCACTTTATTTATAAGATATATTCTAGCCATATCTCCACTAGTTTTGTTTGTTCAATTCAATCTAGCAAATACATCACTAAAGCACTGGAAGCAAACTTGGGAAATATAATCAATAATCTACAGTTCAGGAGAGTGTTAGCATATGCCTAAGTTTAAACATATAAAATGGGCCAGGTAGCAATTCATATAAAATGGGCCAGGTAGCAATGATGGACCAGGACCATAGTACCATACTTACACATATTTCTTAAGAAAATATGTAATTCATTTCAAAAAATCTTGTGACACATTTTTACATCTCATTTTGATCAAGTAATAGATTTATAGAATTTGGAAGAAAAAACACCTATATACAACTGTATAGGGATACAACTTTACATTCACAATTTCTTTGTTCTTTTTTTGAAATTTATTTCAGAAACAAATACGGTTATTTGAAGAATTTAAATTAATATTGAAAAGAAAAAGTAAAGGGCAGCCCCAATCAGAATACCAGATAACCGGTGAATATGCCTCCCCAAGGGGTTAGGGTCTAGTTTCCCTTGACAAAGCCTCCCAATTTTAACGTTTTTAGCCACCATGGACTATGTGCTGGTTCCTTAGGGGCGTATAGATCTATCCCCTTTTCATGCATATCTAGAATATATTATATGTATTTAGGTCATTCTACAGATATCATGCACCATAATTAGAGAATATTTTTTTGGTAACGTAAATAACTTTATTAACGGGAAACCGCGTATACCAAAAAGAGAACCTACACCAAAATATGGTTCTCCACAAAAGAGACCAATTCCTCTATACAAATAAGGACCTCATGAGTAAAAAAGAAACAAAAAGACTACTTTGAAATTTTACAAAATCTTGCTCCCCCCTTTCAAACGCTCTCCTGTCTCTCTTTCCAAATAACCCACATGATCGCAAAGGGAGCAACAGCCCATGCCGTTAGACTTCTCTCCCCCCTCCTGTGAGGCCAACTTTGTAATGCCTCCTTCACTTTACCTGGCATCACCAATTGCATGCCAAACAAATTAAGGACCACCCTCCACAATCGATTAGCCACTTGATAAAGCAATAGAGGATGACATCTTCGCCCAACATCACAAATTATAATTAGAGAATATATCAAAGAAATTGAATGATCCGACGATCATATTGAAGGTCCTTTGTCCCAATCTCAATGTCCCCTTCTAGGAGAAGCTTTAAGAAATGACAGATATGACCAGAATCTGATTAGCAAAGTTTCTAGGAGAGAAACAATCAACATGCAGCAGTATTTTCAATCCAAAGGCTACCATGCATTTAGTATCATGCAGATTAAAGAACGGAAAGTACAGCATTACGAAATGGACAAATAACAGGAATGTTATACCTCCCAATCCGTACATGTTGGAAGAATACGTTTCAGGTTACTGCACTGGGTTGCATATACTGCTGCTTCATATTTTCCGCCATCTTGATCTGCAATTTTCTTCAATGTAGAGAAGAAAACAAGTTTCATCAGTTCAAATGCAACACAACCACACCAGCACATCCATAGACGGAGAACATGCGTTCTCTAACATAATCATGATGCAAAAGGCATAACAGAGACAGATATCCATAAACCCGACGTCTCTTGCATAATAATAAATTATTTTTGGACGAGAAGAAAGCTGGATACTGAACAGGAAAACCTCATCACTTTAACCCTATTTCCTACCTCTGAAGCACAATAGCAAGCCCATTTCCAGAGACGCCATTGATGACCGATTCCACTTTCCAGCTCAATGGCCTGTAAGATACTGTTCTTGCCATTTCTTACCAGGGCTTCAATGGATGGGAACTGATCAAACCCTCCAAATGGAGATAGTGTTGCAGCTCTCCATGACTGTCAAGTCAATGTTTTTATCAGAATAAAGGATAAGGTGTCAAACTTCCCTAAAAGATTGGCATACCTGTCCAGCAGACCGGCAGAGGCTGCATGCTTCTTCCAGTCTCCCTGCCCTTAACAGAGTCCAGACATCCTCCAGAAGAGATTCATCTTGTTTCTATGGGTACAAGATGTTTTTCAATGCAAAAAGAGCATCACACGCCATCAGTTAATGAGATATCTAGGCACCATGAACAACAACAACAACTACCCAGTATAGTCCCACAAAGTGGGGTCTGGGGAGGGTAATATGTAGACAGGCCTTACCCCTGCCCGAAAGGGCAGAGAGGCTATTTCCAATCGACCCTCGGCTCAGGAGAAAAAAGGAATAACAAAAACAAAAGGACATTAGTAACTGCAACCAAAATAACATACATAATTGTCTAAACATAAGAACAATAAATAAAATGGCATGCAATAATATCAAACAATAACTACGATAAATAACTACCGTAAGGGGACACAGCCCAATATATGGGTCATCTATGGGTAGCCCCACCCAACCCCGGGAAAGGAGTACGAAAATTCTAGAAACCCCTATCCTACAACCCTGGTACTAGACCTCCAGACTTTCCTATCAAAGGTCATGTCTTTGGAAATTCGCATGCTAGCCATGTCCTGCCTAATCACCTCTGCCCAATGCCTCTTAGACCTCTCTCTGCCTCGCCTCACACCGACCACCACCAGCCGCTCACAACTCCTCATGGGGGCATCTGGGCTTCTCCTCTGCACATGCCCGAACCACCTGAGCCTCGCTTCTCGCATCTTCTCGTCCACCGAGGCCACCCCCACCTTCTCCCGAATAACCTCATTCTTAATCCTATCTAACCTGGTGAGCCCGCACATCCACATGAGCATCCTCATCTCTGCAACCTTCATCCTCTAAACATGGGAGTTCTTCACCGGCCAGCACTCCGGCCCATACAGCATGGCAGGTCAAACCACAGCTCTATAAAACTTCTCTTTAAGTTTATGTGGCACTTTCTTGTCACACAGGACTCCTGATGCAAGCCTCCACTTCGACCATCCCGCTCCTATACGGTGAGTGACACCCCCGTCTATCTCTCCGTCCTCCTGAATCACCGACCCAAGATATCTGAAATTGTCCCTCTTGACGATGACCTGAGATCCAATCTTCACGTCCCTGCCTACTTCGCTCGGCTCTGCGCTAAACTTGCACTCCAGGTATTCTGTCTTAGACCTGCTTAGTTTGAAGCCCGTAGACTCGAGAGTCTGTCTCCATACCTCTAGCCTCTCGTTAACACTGACACTCGTCTCGTCTATCAAGACTATGTCATCATCAAATAGCATACACCAAGGCACGTCCCCTTGGATATGTCGGGTTAAAGCATCCATCACCAAGGCAAACAAGAGAGGTCTAAGTGTCGATCCTTGATAGAGCCCCATAACTACCGGGAAATGATCTGAGTCGCCACCTACCGTCCTAACCCTAGTCTTAGCTCCATCATACATGTCCTTGATTACTCTGATGTAGGCTTCCGGCACGCTCTTCGCCTCCAGGCACCTCCACAGCACCTCACTAGGGACATTGTCGTACGCCTTCTCCAAGTCGATAAACACCATGTGCAGGTCCTTCTTCTTATCCCTGAACTGTTCCACCAATCTCCTGACAAGGTAGATAGCTTCTGTAGTGGAGCAACCCGGCATGAAACCGAACTGGTTCGCAGATATAGATGTCATCTCCCTCACCCTCGCCTCGATCACCCGTTCCCAGACCTTCATTGTGTGACTTATTAATTTGATACCCCTATAGTTGTTACAGCACTGGATATCCCCTTTGTTGTTGTACAAGGGCACCACTGTACTCCACCTCCACTCCTCCGGCATCCTTTTGGTCCTGAATATCGTATTGAACAACCTGGCTAGTCACCCCACTCCTGACCTACCCATGCATTTCCAGAAGTCCACTGGAATTTCGTCAGGCCCAGTCGCTCGACCCCTACTCATCCTAGCAAACTCCCCACAACCTTCTCCACCCTAATGCGTCTGCAGTATCCAAGGTCTCTATGACGTTCTGAATGCCCCAGTTCCTCTAGCTTTATGTTTCGATCCCCCTCCCCATTAAGTAGGTCCCGAAAATACGCCTGCCACCTCTGCTTGAGTCGAGCCTCCCTCATCAGAACTCATGTCATCCTCATCCTTGATGCACCTAACTTGGTCGAGATCACGCGCCTTCCTCTCCCTTACTTTAGCTAACTGAAATAACTTCTTGTCCCCACCTTTCTCCCCCAATTCCTCGTACATGCGACCAAACGCAGCGTTTTAAGCTTCCGTGACCGCCAGCTTTGCTTCCTTCCTCGCCACCTTGTAGATCTCCCTGTTCACTCTCCTTTCTTCCTCGCTTGAGCTCCCGGCCAACTTAGCAAACGCCGCCTTCTTCACCTCCACTTTTCCTTGGACTACATCGTTCCACCACCAGTCGCCCTGATGTCTGCCTGAATAGCCCTTGCTACCCCGAGCACACCCCGTGCTACCTCCAAACCAAGTTCGCCGTCTTTGACCACATTGCATTCGCTTCCCCAAAACTTCTCCAAGCTCCGCCATCAACTAACTTCTCTCCAACTCCTGGGCGTTCTCCTTAGTCAAAGCACCTCATCTAATCTGCGGTCATCCCCGAGCACCCTTCCTCTTCCTCTTCAGCCAGAGAGCTACATCCATCACTAGGAGTCTATGAAGAGTCGAAAGGGACTCCCCCGGAATAACCTTGCAGTCCTTGCACAAACCTCTATCGCTCCTTCTGAGAAGAAGGTAATCAATCTGAGTCCTCGCCGCCGAGCTTTTGAAGGTGACCAAATGTTCTTCCTTCTTCTGAAATGTGGAGTTCGCAATCAGAAGCTCAGAAGCCCTGGAATGAAAAACCCACCAATATGAACTCCTTTTAATGTTGGCTACAAATATTTAGGCACCATGAAAAACCCACCAATATGAACTCCTTCTAATGTTGGCTACAAAGATCATGGTTTTTCCATTTCTTGTTCTCCACCCTCACCCCACGTCCCCATTCTCACGTAATTAACCAATAAAGAAAACAGGGAAACCAGAGACACTTAATAAACTCTGCACAAATCGAAAAGGACTACCAAGAATGAACTGAATGAAGATAAGCATAATGCAGTTGAAAGAAGATATGAGATACCCAGGAGAAAGAAGCTGGAGCATGGTGGTTTCTGCAATATGTAAATGTATGCCTACAGTTATTTGATCAAAGGAAGAGAGAAGAAGGTCTTCTAATAATCCTGACATCTAGAGATAGCTTTTCTGTCAGTAACGAAATATTTAACAAATTTTCACCATCCAAAAAGTCATCCAGGAGGAGATAGACATGGAGACACGTGCAAATAATTAAGTCAATTTCTTTGCAAGAGCATACTCTGTCATCAGGCAATTGCTGAGCATGTTCACGCGTAGGAGCATCAAAGTCCAAGTGATTAATTGTCCTTTGATTTGAAACACCTTTCTTCAGGAACCGTTGAGTGTGATGCCAAATTCCGGAGCTAGGGAGATAGGTGCCAACATGAGAGCCATGCACCTGCAAAGGTAAATAAGCATAATTAGAAACAATCACCATTACAAGATTTCATGAAAAAAGAAGAGAAAATATGTTAACTGTGCAATTAGGCATGGTACTGAAGTTATGAGCAGTCTTCCCATTTAAATTTTGGTGTTTATGCTAGATAATTAAACAAACAAATAAACCATCAAACTCATCTCTAGCACACGCTATGAATCCAGCAGTGCAAACAGGTGAAAAAAGTAACCTCCCTTAGTTCCAAAAGAGAATGTAGCAAGAGAAAAGAAATAAGAGATTTTGAAACTTTTGTAGCAATCAAGGATCTTATCCCAAAAAAATCTAGGAACAAAAGCCTCTTTATCCGGACTGTCATATACTTTTTTCTCCTTTTTTATTTCATGCATCCCTTAGACTGTCTTACGATACCTTTCTGAAATGCTCTCCTGGCCCAATGAACAAATCAAAAAATCATTAAAATCAACTAGGAAAATTTGAAATAAGTGCTTGGCATTCCCTTGCCTCAAGCTAAATCATTCAAAAATATATAGAACTGGATGGTTATGTACGTCTACCATCTAGGAAAACGATATTGTGCAAAACAATATGCTTAACAACATTAGTTTTCCACCTATAAAATTTCAATTTCTTATACTTTAAAACCAAACATCTCTACAGGTGCAATGTCCATCTAAGAAGCATGGATTTCCCTACATAGAGGTCAAAAGAAGCTAAACCCTCATATCATTTCCATACAATCATCCTTATTCCCCGAGTAACTTTGCCCAAAATCACAAGATTCTAGGCAATTCTCCACACAGTGTACAGCAAACTCAGCTTGCTGAAGCTTAGTTAATAACTTAATCTTGTTAACCAGATTTTGCCTCAATTTAACATTTCAGAAAGGTAAGTTATTTCCATGATTTAAACAATTTAACACTTTCTTTTACAAGGCCAAACAAGTCGTGACTGATATAACCATGTTTCCTCTTGTTATCATACAGTAGATCAGCCTGTAGTCTCTCCAGCTCAATTCCCATACACCGAATGGAGAAGCTTTTCTAGTGTTTGACATTGTTTTTACCCAGATAAATCTGCAAATAAATTTGAACAGGAGAGCCAGAAGGAGGAGAAAGAAGAGGATATTTGGGTCAAACTTTCCAGTTAAGTAGCATAATTTTTGTTTTAATTACCTTTTGAGATGATGATCAATCCCTGCTATGCTCGCTAATGCATACGTTCAGGGAAGAAAATGGAAACCAAAGACCAACAGAATTTAAACTTGAAAACTGGCCATGTCAACTCAATTTGGGAAACTGCAACACATAGGGCACAATAATTTCCTTCCAGCTAATTGGGTGTCTCTCCAACCAAGCCATACTTCACTTGTTAATGTTGAACGCAATGCCTACACTATGTGAAAAACTGAAAATTATACTTTTCTTTGTCCGCAAGCATAAATAACAACAGTTGGACAGTCACATTCTACTCTTGGCAGAACTACAGTTCGTGGAATCACGAGGGAAGAAAAGAACCTACTATCGAAGACTAGGAATCCCAACATATAACTCAATGATTAAAGGCGCTCTAAAGCTAGGTGCAACTCAGCTTGGTGATTCGCCTAACCTAGCTGGCGCTATGATACTGACACCAAAACTCGGAGGAGTGCGCCTCACCGCCTAAAGTCTGTCTTAAAGAGGGTGGTAACGACAAAAACAAGCCCAGTATATTCCCATTTATGGGATAAGGGGAGGGTAGTGTGTACGCAGACCTTACCCCTACCTTATAAAAAAAGAGAGGTTGTTTCCGATAGACCCTCGGCTCAAGGAATAGTGGAGATAAAGCAACAAGTAGCAAACAATAGTAACAACAATATATTAAGTTAACGGGCGCGAATGACACATCATGTAATAGTAAAGAACCATGAATAAGATAATACAAGAATAATCCTAGTACTAGTGTTAAGCCTATGAGGAACCCACTACTATCTGTCAACCTACAACCCTAATCATCGACCTCCACACATTTCTATCGTGGGTCATATCCTCGGTAAGCTGGAGCAATGACATGTCCTGCCTAACTACCTCTTCCCGATACTTCTTACGTCTGCCCCTTCCCTTCCTCGGACCCGCAATGGACAACCTCTCACACCTCCTGACCGGAGCATGATGCTCCTTTTCACATGCCCGAACCATCTCAGCCTCAACTCCTGCAAATTTTCCTCCATAATGCCACTCTTACCTTGTCCCTAATAACTTAAAGAGGGTGGTGCACATAATAAATATAAACTATATACAAATAGTTAAGGAACTTCATAATTGAAAATGTTAAATGAATGGTCATATAAAATAAGACTCTTGTTTTTATCAGGTAAATTTAAGTATAAAAAAAATTATATAGCTCAGGAGCAAATTTTCGAGATTAAATTAGGTCCAAGGTCCATTTTCTCTACAAAGTCATTAGAGTGCTTCCACATTTACAGATAAAGTTCAACACCTAGAAAATTAGGTTTCTAGGGATCTGCCAAAGTGTGTGCAGTTCTCTAATGTACATATAAAGTGTAATGTGCATTTTAAAGCTTGCAGAGACAAAGTTCAAAAAATGGAATAAGCTCCCAAAAAGATTTCGCAAACACTAAACAGTAGTGGTACTATATTCTGGAATGTTACACCTTAATTATAAGAACAAACCAGGAAACATGATTAACCAAAAATGGCAATATTTGGTTTAATGGCATAAACTGAGATCGTTCTGCTATAATGTGACGGTGCTATCATTTGTCCCTTCAGGGACATCAGATAAAACTGTGAAACTATTTTTTCCCCTTTTTTGGATAGAATGAGACACCATTTCATCACATTAAGCATCAAGTTTCACCTCATCATCCACATTCAACTGTCCATGGAGCAGTATGAGATGCACGAAACAATGTCATAAATATTTATAATCAAATCAGAGTCTCGGACATGTAAAACTGCAAAAGGATTTATTAACATCCCTGTTAAATTATATGTTTGATTGATTTTAAGGAATAAGAACGAACAGATAGGGAAAACCACCAAAAATGAGAAAACTGCAAGAAATAAATTATCATACACTAATTCATTACCTTTCTATCCAAATCAAGGGCTTTGGAGGCTAATCCTTCAAGCCACTGAACAATTCGGAGGCATAGTTGTGCAGTATGATTCTTCACAACAAATTGGCAAGCTTCTAAGTGTGAAGTAGTTGGCAACTGCAAAGAACATAGCATGATAAGCAAAAAATAAACATAAAAGAAACTAAACACATTAACAGCAACAATACTACTCTGTTGACAACTAAAGATACATCACCAGGATAAGGTCTTCAGGAAGTTCTTCATTTCCTGCAAGAGAATGAAACTTGAGCAAATGAACTTGAGCAGGAAACTATTTTCTGTTCATTACGAAAACTTTATGCAGTAAAATTGCTGAAACACAACAAAAAGAGATCCAGCTAATAATGACATTAGTGAACTGCTTCCCACAAGAAAATCAAAGATTTACTCCACATTTAAAAGTGACTCGTATCCACAACCTCTTTTCAAGAGCCAAATGCAGAGTATATTTAGAAAGAACATGAAACTCCTTTTGTCAACATACAAGGAAATGAAAGATATGCATTATTCAACCGTTACAGGATCTACATGAATTCTAATACTACACCAAAAGGCTATCTCCAAGTGCCAATTGTGCACACACATTGTTATATTTTTATAACAACGTAGATGAAAGAAAAGTATCCCCTCCATTCAGTTAATATGAAAATTTGAGTTGTCATCAAAATTATCAAGTTTTAAGTTGAAACTAATGTCCATTAGTTCATATTTCAAAATGCATCTTTTTTTAACCAAGTACAGCATTTCCAAATTGAATCTTAGACATTTCAAAAACTATATTGAGAATATTATCTACAATAAATGATTAGATTTTCATGATAATTAAAAAATTAAAAAGAAATATCATAACCGAAAAGTTAAAAATAAAAAAGTTAATTCGATCTATATGCATTAAGACTGATGGAGTAACAACTATGCCCAAAGACATACACAATTTTCTCACTACCAAAGTAAGAAGTGGCAAGACTTTCTAGTGATAACTTAAGAACATAGGTATTAAAAGGTTGACGACTTATTTCCTTTTCCATAAAGATGCCACAAGAGAGACCATGAAGCTGCCTCGTCAAGTAAAATCCGTGCCTTCTGTCTCATCAATTTGTCCTCTATAACTCTGTGCATTTCATTAGAACCATACCTACAGGAAAAGAGCACAAGCAATTGCAGTCTCACATGAAAAACAATAGATATATCCTCAATCTGGGACTAAACTACAAAGTACACAATAGCATTGGAGGATGTTGGCAAACACCATATTTTCACAAATTTGGCATCTTAGTTTCTGTTGTTTTACTATTTTAGTCATTACAACCACTAAAATTTCTCTTTTTTTATAACGGAAACGGATTGAAGAAATCTAAAGATTATTTACCATAAGGTGGAAAATCAGTCAAATAATATAAGAGCTCTTCACAGTGGTAGTTGCAGATGGAACTGTATAATGGTTAAACAATAAAGTGGAAAGGCGGCAAAAGGGAAAACTTGAAAAGGACTTACTGTTATTTGAGGTCTTTGTAAGATATTTACTAAGGAGAGAAGTTTCTCTGCCACTAGTCAGAGCACATATTTTTATAACCCTGGCTTGTTGGAAAAGCCAGATTGATACACTGAAATATGAAAGACTTGCTAAAGGCAAATAAAACTTGGAAGACTAATGTGCTAATTCAGAAGACTCCCACAATCCAATTGGCCAGATACACATATAGGAACAAGCAAATCCGGAGTATCTACACGTTTAACCAAGAACTTTTATTTTAAACTACAGGAGGAGCACAAGAGCTGGAAAATCACTTTTTAAAGAGTAATAATGAGACTCCAAATCACAACAGATTTCAATGGCTGCAAAAAGGGGGCAGCATGTGGCAAAGAAGAAAATAAGGTTGATTGAAAAAGAGCTCTTTGGACCAAAATGGCAAAACTAGTCTAAGGCTTGGTGGACTCTCTTAGTGTCATCTTGTGAATGTCAACCCAACTTCGATATCCAAGTTTGTTGATCTGGAGTAACCTCGACAGAAGTTTATCCAGCTTTCCCTGAAGTTTAAAAGGATGCAAAATACTTCTGAGGCAGCAATTTGAGATTATCAAGCACTTCAAAGAACTCAAGCATGTAACTGAAGATACTCGAGAATTTTTGGAGCAAAAAAAGTGCACTCACAATAACTACAAAAGCTAACAAAGACATAATTTAAACTAGCATATTCTTCATAGATTACAGATGAACTGAATGTCCACCGTTCGTTTTAGCTTATTTCAACTAAAATCCAGTGCAGCATATTTCCAGCAACCAACAATTCACGTCTTTCCTTTTATTTTTCTTTTATTATCGGCAAAACACTCATCTACTTCTTAATGCTATAGAATCAAAATGTAACTTGTGGCACTCATATTTTTCCCAGTTAACAGTAAAAAGACATTGTCAGCTCTCGTTTAATAGCCATAAACAGTCAAATACAGACATTCAAGTTGGGATAAAATGCACATATGATACAGAGCCACAGAAATACTTTTTTTATGAAGTAGATTTCATTAATGGCATCAAGAAGATGTAGATGTAATAAAAGATGGAGGTCAGCTTCAATAAAGAGAATCTAGGCTAAGGCTAGTGAACTAACAAAGAGAAGCAGCATACATACCTAATTGATTCTGAGACGTCACGGCAACAATTCTCAAAATGTAATATCAAGTCAGGGATAGAAATTAACCCTACAGCACATAGAAACAGAAACTGTTAGATATCAATCTTTACATTATTTTCCCTCATTCATGGCATACGAAGAGAACTTTCTTCTGAAAACTGATAAATTAATCTACACTGCATAATGCCCAAATCTCTAAAATTCAGATCTTCCAAAGCTGACAAGTGAGGCTTGCTATAGTGGTTGAGCACCTCCGCCATCAACCAGTAGGTTGAGGGTTCGAGCCACGTTAGAGGGTAAGTGGGAACGCTATTGATCCTCCAGATGGGATGGGATGGGATGGGTGTAAAAAAAGTCCTCCAAAGCCCAATTCAGGCCATATATACAACCCAACATGTCCTATCTGTAAAAGAGTGTGAGAACCAAACATATTGAAGTATGTTTTAAAATCAAAAGGAGAAAAATTCAAAATTTTCTCTATTTCACATGCACGAACCCATGCAAAGAGATAAGATTATTATGGCTCAACAAAAATTTAATTCCACGACTGTCCTGTCTAGCTCTCTCTCAGTTTCCTATTGAATCCAGCTTCTACAGAAAGCATTGGATGTGATCCTTATAAATATAGGGAAAAAATCCAAAGATTATGAATAATTCAAGTATCAATCAACATAAAGATTAATGATCTTGACATGTCAACTTTAACATCAGATCAGTGTAAGTTACTAGAAATGTAGACAACTTGGATACAAGATTTAACCAGAAAAGAAATCAACGCAGTAAGAAAATCATTACACTAGTTCTTTTAGTCTATGAATCTTAGTGATAAGCATGCAGAAAATACCAAACAAAACCTCATGAATACAAGTTAGTTACACAATATAACCATACAGAGCTTACAAATATATCTCATGCCTCTCCACTTCTCGATCTGCATACAGATATTCGTGTTTCTTTTAAATTTTTATTCCTAAAATAATCAATTAATCAATCCACTGCACTCAAATCCCAAAAAATTAGAATCACAGTTTTATTTGGGTAAGGTAAAGTAAAAATTAGAATCACAGTTTTTTTCTTCTAAACATCAAAATTCAAGACATAATTGGGGAAGTGGAATCCAAGACATCATTTGCACCAAGCAATCCCATTTCTCTAAACCCATTTTTCGCAAATATCATCAAATGTAAGAAGTGTAAATGGATAATTAGTGTTGGAGCCCTAGGGTAATTTCAAAATGTAAGCTACATAACAACGACAATCCAAAATCATCACCCAAGCACTTTCCGTTGATCAAAGAATGCCACCTTGCACTGTGCCAATAAGGTTATATTAGGTCAACACAATTTTACTAGTAAGCACCTTGAAGAGCTGAATCCAGTAGAGATGCAAATAAAGAAAATGTTGAGTCTCCACTGTCCGGTGACGCATCATGCTCCTCCTTGCAAGTTCTAAGGGAAATACTTCCACCTCGACGAATCAAATCATCAGTATCTGTCTCTAATATCCCATGGCTATCAAGAGACGGTCTACTCTTAAAGGCAGTTTGTATTCGAGAAGGTGTTACATCAGCATCAATACTTTCAACTTCTTGTTTGATGTTCTCCATAAAAAGTGCTCCATTCGATCTAAGCTCAGTGACCCTAGCAGTAGATCTTTCCCGATGAGGAGATAGGCTTGAACCTGAACTCCTTTTCCTGTGCATGGTACTGATGCTTCAGTGCCCGTGTGAATTTACAGAAATTTTAAATACACACACAAAAACTAAAATAGATGCCAAGCCCAAAAAAATCATTGCCGATACTATGAAACAGCATATAGTTAATACAGAACATATAAGCAAAGGGGCCTTCCACTACCATACTCTAAATACTTTCAAAAAAATATCCGCTCCATGTCCACTATACAGAAATGCACATGCTCTTATAAAATAATAGGAGTATCCAATAGTATTAGACTTTGTCGTTTTTTTATGGGGGGTTTGGGGGGTTGGGGGTACAACTATCTCCAAAGAATTTTGAAGACAATAGTCAGGCTGCTCTGAGTTTTTTCCGTGTTCGCAATATTGAAAGGTGAACACCGTCTGCCAATTTGCTCTCCCTTACTGGCATGCTCATTTGGTACATCCAAATGTCTCTTGCCACGGATCTGTTTTCACTTATGTGTCCACTGTCTCTTCTGTTAAAGGTGTACTGAGGGAAATTGACCCAAAGGGCTAAACGGGTGCAACACAATATTCAATTTGATCTCTGGCCATTGCTTCTAAGTTATGGAGAGGCAGAAAACTTGAATGCTACAGCAAGAATTTGGTAAGGTGAATAAATACAGAGCCGCCAAACCTAGGCTTCAGCAATAGGACTGTGTTTGTATACATGATATATAATATACATGGAGCTAACGATACCTCTTTTGTGTACTTTGCATCTATTTGATGCCAGTAAAGAAACAACTCACTTCATCAAAAATATAATACATATGTATATATTCATACATGATGGTAATTCTCCTAAGTCTGTACTCATTGTCGCGCAGGAGTAGTGGACAAGGGAGCACAATAACAACAACAAACTCAGTATAATCCCACCAAGTGGGGTTTGGGGGACATAGTATGTACGCCGACCTTACTCCTGCCTTGTGAAGGTAGAGACAGGGGGAGCACATATAATTAAAATTTAAAAATATATATATTTCTAATAATTCTGCACTCATTGCCACACAGGAATAGTGAATGTAGTGGTACTTCACATCGACCAAGTAAAGATTCTAAATCTGGCTCTACCAAATACTGTGTCTCTCTAGCATGCCCACTCTCTTTTCCTAAAATTAACTGTGAGCTTTCCCACAAAAGATATTACGAGCTGAACATCTCTTCTTTTTCTTTTTTGTTCAAATCCAATTCCATACCTGGTAAGCCCACCAAGGGTGTTAAATTGCTACCCATGTAAAGATTCTTAAAACTGAAGTAATCTAGACAGTCCACCACACTCCCTCAGTGGTAATTATGAGTTGAATATCAGAACTACTAGAATGACGTGAACCCCATAATAGGAAAAACATCCAGGTTCCCAGAGGTCCAAAATTTCCTACTTCAGTATAATGCACTAAATGGAAGTTTAGTGCATTGTGTTGCCCTTTAGTATAATGCACTAATAGCTGTAGCAGTCATCAATCAATCAACTATACCTCAATCCCAAACTAGTTAAGGATGGTTAAACCAATCATCTACATTTTTTTATGATGGTAGCGTCCGAGCCAACTTGCATGTGCCTCGACTATCCCCGGGTATTTGCTACCTCCGACCAACATAGGTATTGGGTAACTCTATCCACAAAATTTTGCTATATGAGAAGAAATCATCTGGTGTTTCTTGTCATGCTAGAATTTGAACCCGATACATCATGGTTCTCCTCCCACTTCATTTGTATCCGGTCCGCTCAATTGGAACTCATCTTATTCCAATAGTAAAAATATATAAGGGTTTTCAAACCCTAGAGGTTTTCTAAATCTCACACTTGTGAGGGGTGGGCCTCTCTAACCTAAGCATAGATGGAAGCTAGTGCAAGTGTAACAAAAAAAACTAAACTTTGATTTCAACTAGTTTGTATCAATTACAGTCTATATAGACGCAAAAGAAAAGAAAAAAACAAACTTATTGGTAAAAGTTCGAAATGGCAAAATTGAAATTTGCAGAAAGAGATACCCGTATCGACGAAAACGCTCTCTTGTACTGAGATTTTCAGGGTCAAAATAGCTGGGAGATGTGCCCTCGTCAATCTCCATCTTCAGAATACCCAAAAGATTTGACGAGACAGAAACGAGAAAAGCTAAAGCTCTGCAGGTTTAAGAGCGGGGAGGGTTTTAAGAAAGCTCAAATGTCGTCTGCGCGACAGTGTAAGTAGTACTCCGTGTAATAGGTTGGATAAAATGACAAAACGGTCTCTCATGTTTGAAGTAGGTCTAAATTAGTCACCGAAATATACTCTTGAGCTATTTTAGTCTTTTAAGCTTGTCAAAAGTTACTTTTGATCCTTGTCGAGTATTTAACAAAATGTACTTGTTGTTTTTTTTCCTTGGTCAAGAGGATATTATATTATAATATTAGTTTAAAATTATTCTTACATTGGGCTGTTGAAGAGTTAGGCCCGTTGTACCAAAAAGTGAATAGTCCAAAGCTACATCTAGAGCCCTTTGGATTGGCTTATTTTAAGTGTTTTTAAGCCAAAATCGCTTTTAAGACATTTTGTAGTGTTTGGATGAAGTAAAAAAATACTTTTAAGAACTTATTTTTAAGCTGAAATGACAAAAATAAGCCAAAAGATAGAATTCCTAACTTACGGCTTTTGGCTTAAAAGTCGCTTAAAACATGCTCATCCAAACGGGCTCTTACAATATTACAATTATTAATACTTATTTCAAAAATAGTTCTTAGGGTGTCTGCCCATAGTGCTTCATTGACAAACACCAGAGGAACTACCAAAAAGTTGATTTCTCACCCAGTTGCTTCCCTACTTCTGTTGCCAACTTGTCCGCCACTCTATTTGCATCTCTCCATGTGTGGTTTACTGGTGGATGGCCCAGCATTGCTAGGAGAAACTTGCATTCACAAATCAAGAGATCATATATTAGATGACCTTTATTGATGCAATGTATTACTTCTGTCGAGTCCATACTGGCCTCCAAAGGCATTAGATTATTTGATAATGCCATTTTTAGGCCTGCAAAAAACTGTCAACTCATAATTGAGGGTATTTGTGCACTTGACTTTTTCCATGTATCCTATTACCCAATCTCCATTGTTATTTCTAGTTATTTCTCCAATTCTCCCAATTTTATCTTTTTTATTGTGAGCATCATCGGTATTTAGCTTGACAGAGATAACAGTACTATGTATAGGGTCTTTTCCTTTTATTGCTCTGTGCACGAATTTTATAGCCTTGTTAATGGCTGCTATGAAAGGAACAGGATCCTTGCTGTGATTGAAGCTATTGGTGTTCCTAGTTAACAAAATTTTGCCAAAGGAGGAAAAAGATTAGGTGCCCCACTTAAGGAAGCCATTGAAGGGTTGGTGTTTAGCCTTCTTAAAGGTGTACACCTAGTTAGCTTGGCCGGTGACAAGGTTTGGGATATTAAGGTTAGAAAGGTGTTGCTCAAATAGCTTCTGCTAGTTTTGGGTGGCATTATCACACTTGAAGAGCATGTGTTATATGACTTCTTCCTCCTTGACATAGAAGAAGCACATGCGGTTTAGGTTCATACCCCTTGAGTGAAGGTATTGAGTTATAGGTAACGTGGCATAGGTTACTAATCAAAGGAAATATTTAATCTTATTTGGTAGCTTTTGGCCCCAGTTGAAGTCTTTACCAGGATTGTGTACATGATGATGATTTAGCCTTCTAATGAGGGTACAGGCTGTTTTGGCTGAGAAGAGGCCAATATCAGTCAGGTTCCAAGCCATTTTATCCAAAGTGGCAGAGTTGGGGCTAATAAAGATAGATTTTATAGTAGACACAAAATTCTCGAGAAAGACAAGGGAGATATCAGTAATTTCCCAGTAACCCTCATTATAGAAAGTGCCTCCTTTCAAACTCCCCCGTTGAGTGAGCCACTAATAAGGCTTATAAGGGACTCAATGTCAGGGATCCATCTGCCACCATAAAATTGATTATATTCCCCTTATGTACTACCCACCTAGTGGCCTTACTGCGGACTTGCCAACCATTTTTTTATGTTTTTCCAAGTCCTAGATGAATACGCCTTTAAGGGTTTCTACTAGTACAGTGCTTGTGGAATAGCATCGCGGTCCACGTGGCATTTATATTGTTGTACATCCTTGGCCAGGCCCGTGTGGGTGGCGGTGTTTCTATCTTCAGTTGTCTGCACATCCAACCCCTATCTCCCTTAGATTTTGTCACACTTTTCCGCCCAAGTAGGTGCATTTTCCTTTAGCTAGAGAGGTATCTCATATGAAATTCCTCTGAATTTAGTCAATTTGGTTGCACACTTGGGCTGGAGCTTTATGTATTGCTCGGAAAGAGTTTTGGTCGTTTGCTTTAATTTTCTTTCTGTTATCTGGATTATACCAGGGTTGTAACCTAGATTTTTATTTTTCGCTTGTTTTGATGTACAAATCCTTTATCTAGATTATACCAGGGTTGTAATCTAGATTTTTATTTTTCTCTTGTTTTGATGTACAAACCCTTCTATCCTTTATTTTCAATGATATACAATTTCCTTTTTTCCATTACTCCTGATAGTGTCAATTTTGTCTTTCTTTGTACAGTTATTTTTATGCTAGTTTCAATGACATGACATGCATAGGGAATTTTTAGCCAAGTCTTAAAAGTCAGTCTAACTCTGAAATAATAATCCAAGAAGTAGAATGCAATGATGAAATAATACGGTGAAGAAGCGGCATTTGAGGAAATTAGTAAAGAACTAAATCATTTTGAAGAGAAACTCAAGCCTAATTTGCATGAAACTAAAGCAATCAATTTAGGGGATCCAGATAATATCGGAGAAACCAAGATAAGTGTACGCCTGGAACCACAAATCAAGAAAGAAATAATCAAAGCACTGTTTGAATATAAAGATATTTTTGCATGGTCATACGACGACATGTCAGGTTTGAGCACTGACTTGATAGTTCATACATTGTCAACCGATCCGACATTCTCTCATGTCAAGAAAAAATTAAGGAAGTTCAAGACTGATATGAGTGTGAAGATCAAAGAAGAAATCACAAAGCATCTGGATGCGAAGGTCATTCAGTTTACTCGATATTCCACCTAGTTAGCTAATGTTGTGTCGGTGCCAAAGAAGGATGGTAAGACTAGGGTGGGCGTTGATTACCTGAATCTTAACAAAGAAAGTCCAAAAGATAATTTCCTATTGCCAAATATCCACATCTTGATTGATAATTGTGCCAAGTATGAGAGTTTTTTTGTGGATTTCTATGCGAGATTTCACCAGATCTTGACGGATGGGGAAGATCCAGAAAAACAACATTCATCACACCGTGGGGAACATATTCCTACCGAGTAATGTCATTTGGTTTGAAAAATACTAGGGCAACTGACATGAGGGCAATGACTGCCGTATTTGTCACGACCCCAGTTCGCCCTCCGTGAATATGTCGTGATGGCACCTAGTCTCTAAAAATAGGTAAGCCTAATAATGCGGAAACAAATAACTTACAGAAATGGATAATTTAAAATCAAACAACTAGAAGGAAATTGTATATAAATGCCACTTGGCATATACAACTCAACATCATGGAAGACTACAATATCATCCGAAAACTCACGGGAACACAAGTTGAACCAAATGTAATACAGTGCTCTAACTCCAGAATGTCTAAATCAACAGTAAGAAGGAAGGTTAACTGCTAAAAGATAGAATGAGATAGAGACTCCCTGGTCTGCGGACGCGGCATATGTACATCGAAGTCTCTGCTAGATCTCTCCGCCTCGAGGGTGATACACTTGAGTAGAGGTACCTGGATTTGCATTTGAAAACATACGCAGAAGGGGCATGAGTACACAACAACGGTACTCAGTAAGTGACATGCCTAACCTCGATCGGGTAGTGACGATGAAGGTAAGGGCCCTACTAAGGTTAAACATAATAATAAATTGCAACAGTATGAAATAAACAATATAAATGAGTAAAACAATGAAATGAGACGGGTTTTACAAAGCAACAATAAATACACAAGGAACAGGGTAACACGAAATAAAACAGCTCAATATCAGTAGAAACAACGTGGATCTCCCATGATACCGTCCTATAGTCCCTTTTCATCAACTGTCCAAAGGATTTCCCTGGATACCGTCCCGTAGTCCATCATATATATATATATATATATATATATATCCGAATGATCTCCCGGGATACCGTCCCAAAGTCCAACTATCAGTGCGCAGGGATCTACCGGAATTCGATCCGTAGTCCCAAAGTAAATATGCAGTGGGATCTACCGGGAATCTAACCCATAGTCCCAAAGTAAACAAACTAGGGGGAGCAACCAAAATATCACATTTGTAGTCCCAATGTAAATACACAAACACAAGAAGAAGATATTCAGAAATGGAATGCAATAACAAGGCAACATGTAGTTCTAGCTTAAACATTCTTCACGTAATACAATACAAACGCTTGAGCAAATAGGCAATTTAGGTCAACTAAACATACCTTTCTAAACAAATACAGGCTATAATTGCAAGTAAAATAAAGCAGGTAAGAAAGAAACTCACTCTAAATACTTAAAGTAAAATTGAATTTTCAACAATTAGCTCAAGTACGCGCTCTTCACCTCACGTACAAGGCATTCAACTACCAAATATCATATCCTAAGGGGAAGGTCCCCCATGCAAGGTTAGACAAGACACTTAGATTGAACCGACTCCAAAATCAAATCGAAATCACATGTTTGCCACAAGTATCCGACTCCAAATGACCCAATCTATTCAGTTCAATTACATATCGTAAATAACATCTCAAGCAACTGATTATACGATTTAATTCAAAGCTAAGACCCGAAATTAGGTAAAATTACCAAAATTCCCCTTAGGCAAACATCCCAGAATTAGGTGAAATTAACATTTTTCAGAACCTTCGTACTCTCACAAGTCTAACCATATAAAAATCTCCCAAATCGGATGTCAAAACCCCACTCAAAACTCAATAATTTGGTCTATGAAGTTTTACCAAATTTTCATTCAAAATCTGAAATTAAAAAAGGAATTCACGCTTAGATTAGTGGGTTACAAGTAAAAAGAAGTTTAGAATTACCCAATCAACGTCTCTAAAGCCCCCTCAAAATCTCGCTCAAATCTGAGCTCTCAAGCTTAAGTTTTGGTAAAAATGGCTAAACCCTCATTTTTGAAATGTTATATCTGCCCATGCATTTAATGCATCGCGAACGCGGAGGAAGTCATGCGTTCGCATAGAAGAAAAATGAAGGCTGCTCAAATTACTCTTTGCGAATGCGTGAACCAGTATGTGAATACGAAGGTGGGCTTGCAAAGCTACACGAATGCGAGAGAAGGCATAAGAACGCAATGAGGAAAAATAGACACAGCCCTCAACGCCAAATAATAATCCGCGAATGCGAGGGGTTGGATGCGAACGCGAAGAAAGAAAAGGTAAGCTTCGTAAAAGCGGGAGGTTTAACACAAATGCGAAAGGGTAACAGGTCCTCCTCCAAGATTACTCTATGCGAATGCGTGGAGGAGAACGCGATCAAGAAAAAGAAAAAAGTCTGCGATAGTTGAAGCAAAATCAGCAATTTTCTAAGTTCTAAAAATGACCCGTTAAGCATACGAAACATACTCGAATCCCACAGGACCTTAACCAAACCTATGAACATATCCCATAACATTATTCAAACTTGTTCCAACCTTGGAACTTTAAAAATAACGTAAAAATACCTATTTTTCATTGAATTCAACCTTAAGAACTTCAAAACTCTAAAAACACAATTTCGATCAAAAGTCTACCAAACCTCGTCCGAATGACCTGAAATTTTACCCACACATATCAAAGAACATGACGGAACTTCTAGAATTCCATTACAACCCTCTGATTAAAATTTCACTATCGGACCGAAAACTTAAAAAATTCAAACTTCGGAATTCCAAGCCTAAATTAGCTACGGACCTCCAAAACACATTCCGGATATGCTCCCAATCCTGAATCACCTAATGGAGCTAATGGAACCATCAAATTTTCATTCCGAGTCCGTCTTCACACTGTTCTACGGATAATTTTCCAACACTTATGGTCTCATTTAGGGATTAAGTGTCCAAAAACTCTCCGAAACTCAAAATTGAACATCCCGACAAATCAAATTAGCGTAAATAGACTTGGGGAAAGTAGTTAATAGGGGATCAGGCCATTAACTGTTAAGACGACCAACCGGGTCGTCACATCCTCCTACACTTAGACATTCGTTCATCCTCGAACGAGCATAGAGATATACCTTAAGTAGTGAAAAGATAAGGGTAACTACTGCGCATATCCTGCTCGGTCTCCCAGGTCGCCTTCTCGGCCGGCTGACCCCGCCATTGAACCTTTACTGAAGCAATGTTCTTTGATCTCAACTTTCTGACCTGCATGTCCAATATAGCCACTAGCTTCTCGACATAGGATAGATCCTTTTCCAACTAGACTAAACTGAAATCCAACACGTGTGATGGATCACCGTGATATCTTCGGAACATCGAAACGTGAAATACCGGATGAACTCCTGCCAAGCTGGGAGGAAAAGCAAGCTCATAAGCAAACTCCCCAACACGCCTCAATATCTCAAAAGGGCCATTAAATCTCGGACTAAATTCCCTTTCTTCCCAAGTCTCATAACGCCCTTTATAGGCGAAACCCGAAGGAGAACCCGCTCTCCGACCATATATGAAACATCACGAACCTTCCAGTTTGCGTAGCTCTTTTGTCTGGACTTGGCTGTATAGAGTCTATCCCTAATCACCTTAACCTTCTCTAAAGCATCCAGAACCAAATTTGTGCCCAATAGTCTCGCCTCACCCGGCTCAAACCAACCAACCAGAGATCTGCACCTCATACCATATAAAGTCTCATATGGCGCCATCTAAATGCTGGACTAATAACTATTGCTGTAAGCAAGCTCTGACAATGGCAGGAACTGATCCGAAGACCCTCCAAACTTAATCACACATGCACAGAGCATATCCTCAAGAATTTAAATAGTGCGCTCGGATAGTCCAACCGTCTAGGGGTAGAATGATGAGCTCAACTCCACCCGAGTACCTAACTCCTGCTGAACGACCCTCCAGAACCGTGATGTGAACTAAGTACCTCTGTATGAGATGATAGAAACTGGAATACCATGCAGACGAACAATCTCATCGATATAAATCTCTGCCAACCGTTATGGAATAGGTACACATAGGAATAAAATGAGCGGACTTGGTCGTCCAATCTACAATCACCCAAATAGTATCAAACTCCTTCAAGGTTCGTGGGAGTCAAACTACAAAGTCCACGGTGATTCGCTCCCACTTCCATTTCGGAATCTCTATCTGCTGAAGCAACCCACATGGTCTTTAGAGCTCACACTTCACATGCTGATAGTTGAGGCATCTAGCTACAAATCCAACTATATCCTTCTTTATTCGCCTCCACAAATAGTGTTGCCTCAAATCCTGATACATCTTCGCGGCACCTGGATGATGGAATATCACGAACTTTGGGCCTCCTCCAAAATCAACTATCGAAGCCTATCAACATTTGGCACACAAATCTGACCTTGCATCCTCAATACCCCATCATCTCCAATTGCCACATCTCTGGCATCACCGTGCTGAACCTTGTCCTTGAGGACAAGTAAATGGGGGTCATCATACTGCCACTACCTCATACGATTGAATACGAAAGACCGAGAAACCACGCAAGCTAGGACCCGACTGAGCTCCGAAAGATCCAATCTCACAAACTGACTGGCTGAGGCCTTATCATCCATCGCCATAGGCCTATATGAAGATGGTAAATATGCCAAACTCCCCAAACTCTCTACCCGGCGACTCAAGGCATCAGCCATTACATTGGCCTTACCTAGGTGATACATAATAGTGATGTCATAATCCTTCAGCAACTCTAACTACCTCATCTGGCGCAAGTTTATATCCTTTTGCTTGAACAAATGTTGCAAGCTCTGATGGTCAATATAAATCTCACAAGGCACATCGTACAAATAATGACGCTAGATCTTTAAGGCGTGAACAATGTTAGCTAACTCAAGGTTGTGGAAAAGGTAAT
The DNA here is from genome assembly GCA_034376525.1 of Nicotiana benthamiana. Classification (NCBI taxonomy): domain Eukaryota; kingdom Viridiplantae; phylum Streptophyta; class Magnoliopsida; order Solanales; family Solanaceae; genus Nicotiana; species Nicotiana benthamiana. The sequence continues at coordinate 30,804,988 of CM067328.1, forward strand.
TCTTCTCATGTATCTTCACCTGTCTAGATGTGTATGCAATCACCCTACCATACTACATCAACATCGTCCCAAGGCCAACTCGTGAGGCATCACAATAAACTGTATAAGACCCCGAACCAGTAGGCAATATCAAAACTGGGTTGTAGTCAAAGCTATCTTGAGCTTCTGTAAGCTCGCCTCACACTCCTCTGTCCACTGAAATGGGCCACCCTTCTATGTCAATCCAGTCATAGGGGCTACAATCGATGAAAACCCCTCCACAAAACGACGGTAGTAGCCTGCCAAGCTAAGAAAATTGCAAATCTCTGTAGTTGAGGACGACTTAGGCCAACTCTACATGGCTACCTTCTTCGGATCCACCAGAATGCCCTCACTCGATACTACATGGCCTAAGAATGCCACTGAAATCAACCAAACTCACATTTTGATAACTTTGCATATAACTTCTTTTCTCTGAAGGTCTGAAGCACAATCCTCGGGTACTGCTCATGATCTTCCCCACTCCGGGAATACACCATAATATCATCAATAAAACCAATGACTAACAAGACCAGATAGGGCAGAACACACTGTGAATCAAATACATAAAAGCTGCTGGGGCATTGGTCAGCCCAAATAACATAACAAGGAACTTGTAATAACTATACCAAGTCCTGAAGGCAGTCTTCATGATATCTGGCTCCCGAATCTTCAAATGATGGTAACATGAGCACAAGTCAATCTAAGAAAACACCCATGCACCCTGAAATTAGTCAAACAGATCATCAATACAAGGCAAAGGATAACGGTTCTTTACTATAACCTTGTTCAACTGGCGATAATCGATACACATACGCATAGAACCATTTTTTTTCTTCACAAATAAGACAGAAGCACCCCAAGATAAAACACTTGGTCGAATATAACCCTTATCAAGCAATTCTTGTAACTGATCCGTCAATTCCTTCAACTCAAGAGCAGCCATACTATATGGAGGAATAGAAATGGGCTGAGTGCCCGGCAACAAATCAATGCCAAAATCAATGTCTTTATCATGCAGCATGCTCAGAAATCAGCTGGAAATACATCAGGATAATCTCGTACCAGTGGGACCAAATCAACATAAGGGATATCAACACTGACATCTCTCACATAAGTTATATACATGGCATACCCCTTCTCAACCATTCAATGAGCCTTAAGGAAAGAGATAACTCTATTGGGAGTGTGATATAAAGTACCACTCCACTCAACACGCGGTCTATCTATCATATCCAGCGTCACGGTCTTGGCGTGACAATCAAGAATAGCATAATTGGGCGACAAATAGTCTATGCCTAAAATATTATCAAAATCAACCATGCTGAGTAATAATAAATCTGCTCTGGCCTCAAAACCACGAATAATAACCAAACATGACCGATAAACGCCGTCCACAATAAGAGAATCCCCCACAAGAGTAGAAATATATACATGAGAACTCAAAGAATCTCAGGGTACACCCAAATGCAGATCAAAATAAGAAGATACATAAGAGTAAGCAAAGCCTGGATCGAATAGAACCAATGCATAAGTAGAGCCTGGATTGTATAGAACCGATGCATCTCTGTGACAAACTAGTATAATATAAGTAATGATAGAATCAAAGGCAACAACATCGGTACGAGCAGGAATGGCATAATATCTTGCCTGGCCTCTCCCTCTAGGGAGGCCTCTACATCCCCGACCTCTGCCCCTAGTTGGATGGGCAGATGGGGCTAGAAGCTGGAGCTGTGAACATAGCTTGAGAACTCTACCGGCATGCTGTGGCTGAGAAGTCTATGAAGATGCACCCATCCCAAGTCTGGGGCAATCCCTAACCATATGGCATGTATCTTCACACTTAAAATAAGCTCTAGGAAGACGTGGTGGCTGCGACTAGCTAGGGCCAAGTCTACTGGACTGATCTCTAAAAGCACCCCGCGCAGGAGACGCGCTAGAAATCGGAGGTGCATAGTAAGGCTCTTGAGGCCTAAGAGGGACTGGAGCACTGGTGGCTGCTGAAAAACCTGAATGAACAGGGCGACTCATATAACCCCCGCCATAATGACCTACCGCTGGGGTACGGGCACCACAGTAGTGGCTCGACTCTCGAGACCTCTTGGCTTCTCTCTCATCTCGCTCCCTAGAGAGCATACCCTCGATCCTTCTAGCAATGCTCACTACCTACAGATAAGGAATGTCCATATCCAACTCTCGAGCCATGCTAGATATAATAGGTGGGATAAGACCCTCAATGAACTGGCAAACCCTCTCGCGAACAGTAACAACCAAGGCCGATGCAAGCCTAGCAAATCTTGTATACCGAATAACATACCCTAAAACGGTCATAGTACCCTGGCGTAAATGCTTAAACTCTGCGCGCTATGCGTCCCTGAGGCTCCGAAGAACAAACTCTCTCATGAACATATATGAGAACTCAGTCCAGGTAAGTGAAGCAACCTCGTCTGGACTGTCTATCTCATAAGTGCACCACCAATCATAGGCAGCTCCCTGAGTTATACCCATAGTGTGAAGAATACGGTGTCACTCCTCTAGAAACCCCAATGCATCGTCTGATGCTAATCCACTGAATACCGGAGGATCATACTTCTTGAACCTCTCAAGTCTCCGCTACTCGTCCTATAAAGCAGATGCCCCATCCTCGGGCTGAACCGGTACTGCAGGCGGTGCTAGAATGATCTCTTGGACCTGCTAAACATGCACTCACTACTCCGGAGTGCGGGCGGCGGGAGTCTGTGCTCCTCTACCGGCTTGGGATATGGCTGCAGCAAAGGGAAGCACACCTGCCTGAGCCAAGGTGGTATATATACTCATGAATTGAGCCAAAGTCTCCTGAAGGGCTGGAATTGTAGTGGCAGTAGATGTATCAGGTGCCTGAACTCCTGCTAGATCTGCTGGTGGTACCTCGGTGGCACCTCGCGCAGGTGCTCTCGCTGCAACACGTGCGCGTCCTCGGCCTTGGCCCCGGCCTTTAGGGCACGGGTGCCTAATCATCTCGAGTAACACGTTTCCTCACCATCTGTGAGAGAATATAAGACAAAGTTTAGAATTGTGATGTTAAAATATCGCACGACAAGGAAATCAATGAAGTGAAAATCTTTTCCTAACAGTTACATAGCCTCTCGTAGATAAGTACAGACGTCTCCGTACTGATCATCGAGACTCTAATAAACTGGCATATGTTTCGTGACTCTTATGAGCCTAGAGCTCTGATACCAACTTGTCACGACCCGAGTTCACACTCCGTGAACAAGTCGTGACGGCACCTAGTCCCTACAACTAGGTATGCCTGAAAATGTAGAAACAAAATAACTTGCGGAAATGGAAAATTAAAAATTAAAAAACTAGAAGGAAACTGTATATAAATACTGCTCGGCATATACAACTCAACATCATGGAAGCCTACAATGTCATCCCAAAACCCGAAAACTCATGGGAGCACAAGCTGAACGAAATATAAACGATGCTCTAACTCCAGAATGTCTAAAACAACAGTACGAAGGAAGGCTAGCTGCTAAAAGATAGAATATGATATAGACTCCTTGGTCTGCGGATGCGGCAAATGTACTTCGAAGTCTCAGCTTGATCTCTCTGCCTCGAGGGCGATACGCCTGGGTGGAGGTACTTGGATCGGCACATGAAAACTTGCGTAGAAGGGGCATGAGTATACCACAACGATACTCAGTAAGTGCCAAGCTTAACCTCGGTCGGATAGTGATGAGGAAGGTCAGCTTCCTACTGAGGTTAAACATAATAATACTAAGTTGCAATAGTTTGAAATAAACAATATAAATGTGTACAACAATGAAATGAGACATGTTTCACAAAGCAACAATAAATACACAAGGAACAAGGTAACAACGAATAAAACAACTCAATACCAATAGCAACAACGAGGATCTCCCAGGATACCGTCCTGTAGTCCCTTTTCATCAACTGTCCAACGGATCTCCCAGGATACTGTCCCGTAGTCCTTCACACATCACACTCACATACGCACACACACATCTCCTGTGATACTGTCCTGTAGTCCAACTATCAGTGCGCGGGGATCCACGGAAGGGGGAGCTGCCGAAATCCCACATCTGTAGTCCCAATGTAAATACACAACCACAACCGAAGATATTCAGAAATGGAATGCAATAACAAGGCAACAGGTAGTTCTAGCCTAAACATGCTTCACATAATACAATACAACGACTTAAGCAAATAGGCAATTTAGGTCAACTAAGCATGATTTTCTAAATTAACACATGCTATAATTGCAAGTAGAATAAAGCAGGTAAAAAAAGAAACTCAGTCTACATATTTAAAGTTAAATCGGATTTTCAACAATTAGCTCAAGTACGCGCTCGTCACCTGACGTACAAGGCATTCAATTACCAAATATCATATTCTAAGGGGAAGGTCCCCCAAACAAGGTTAGACAAGTCACTTACCTCGAACCAACTCCAAAATCAACTTGAAACCACACATTTGCCACGAGTATGCCCAAATCTATTTAATTCAATTACATATCCTAAATAACATCTCAAGCAACTGATTGTATGATTTAATTCAAAACTAAGATGCGAAATTAGTTAAAATGGTCAAAATTCCCCTCAAGACAACATCTCAAAATCGGGTAAAATAAATATTTTCAGAACCCTCATACTCTCACGAGTCCAACCATATAAAAATCTCCCAAATCGGATGTCAAAAACCCACTAAAAACTCAATAATATGGTCTATTAAGTTTTACCAAATTTTCATTCAAATTTTGAAATTAAAGGAAGAATTCATGCTTAGATTAGTGGGTTATTATAAAAAGGAGTTTAGAATCATTACCTAATTAATGTCTCTAAAAACCCCTCGAAATCTCGCTCAAATTCGAGCTCTCAAGCTTTAGTTTTGGTAAAAATGGCTACACACTCGTTTTTGAGATGTTATATCTGCCCAGGCTTTTAATGCATCATGAACACGGAGTAAGTCACAAGTTCGCGTAGAAGGAATATAAAGGCTGCTCAAATTATTCTTCGCGAACGCGTGAACTAGTATGCAAACACGAAGGGTGGGCTTGCAAAGCTGCGCAAACACGAGAGATGGCATGTGAACTTGATGAGGGAAAATAGACACAACCCTCAACGCCAAATAATACTACGTGAACACGAGGGATGCGAACGCGAAGAAATAAAAGGTAAAACTTCGTGAATGTGGGAGGTTTAACGTAAAGGTCAACATGTCCTCCTCCAAGTTTACTCTATGCAAATACGTGGAGGAAGACGCGATCGCGAAGTATAAAAAATCTGCAACAGCTGAAGCAAAATCTGAAATTTCTAAGTTTTAAAAATGACCCGTTGAGCATTCGAAACACACCCGAGGCCCTAGATACCTCAATCAAACCTATGAACATATCCCATAACATCATTAAAAGTTGTTCCAACCTTCGGAATTATAAAAATAAATCAAAACACCTATTTTTCATTGAATTCAACCTTAAGAACTTCAAAAACTCTAAAATACATTTTCGATAAAAAAGCGTCTACCAAACCTCGTCCGAATGACCTCAAATTTTACACACACATCCCAAATGACATGACGGCACTACAACAACTTCCAAAATTCCATTCCAACCCTCGAATGAAAATCTTACTATCGGTCCAGAAACTTCAAAAATTCAAATCCGGTATTCCAATCCTAAATTTGCTGCGGACCTCCAAAACACATTTCAGACACGCTCCCGACCCCAAAACAACCTAACAAAACTAATGGAACCATCAGATTTCCATTCTGAGGCTGTTTTCACACTGTTCTGAGTATGGAAAACTTCGTAACGCTTAAGCTCTTATTTAAGAATTAAGTATTCCAAAACTCTCCGAAACTCAAAACCGAAAATCCTAGAAAATCAAATTAGCAGGAATAGACTTGGGGAAACTAGTTAATAGGGGAAGGGGGTGTTAATTCTTAAGATGACTGGCCGGGTCGTCACAGTATTTTACGACATAATACACAAGGAGATTGAAGTCTATGTAAATGATGTAATCATAAAGTTAAGAAAATAGTCCTACCATGATAGGCATTTGAGAAAGTTTTGCAAGAGGCTCCGCAGGTACAACCTTAAGCTCAACCTGCAAAATGTGCATTTGTTGTTCTACCTAGGAACCTTGTTTGGGTTCATAGTCAGTCGACAAGGTATTAAGTTACATCTGTCAAAGATCAAAGCCATTCAAGAATTGCCACCGCCAAGTATTAAGACTGATGTGATGAGTTTTCTCGGGCATTTAAACTACATCAGCAGTATTATTACTCAACTCACGAAAACTTGTGAGCCCATTTTTAAATTTATGAAGAAGGATGCTACAGTCAAATGGACTGATGAGTGCTAGGATGCATTTGATAAGATCAAGGGGTACCTGTCAAACCCACATGTGTTGGTCCCACCAGAGCTTGGAAGACCTTTAATTCTCTATTTGAAAATCCTGGATAATTCATTCAGTTGTGTGTTGGGTCAACACGACATCACTGGAAAGAAGGAGCAAGCCATCTATTATCTCAGCAAGAATTTCACATCCTATGAGGTTAAGTTTACTTTCCTTCAAAGGACATGTTGCGACCTAGCTTGGGTGGCACAAAATTTGAAACATTATTTGTCGTCCTACATTAACCTCATTTCTTGGATGAATCATTTAAAGTATATCTTCCAGAAGCCTATACCCACAAGAAGACTTGCAAAGTGGCAAATTTTGCTCACAGAGTTTGACATCATCTATGTGACTCGAACCGTGATGAAAGACCAAGCATTGGCCGATCATTTGGCCAAGAACCCGATGAATGAAGAATATGATCCATTGATGACTTATTTTCTTGATGAAGAGGCGATGCATATTGACAAGGTGGAGTAGGATGAAAACTCAGGTTGGAAACTTTTCTTTGATGGATCCGCTGACATGAAAGGTGTCAGAATAGGGTATGTGGTCATTTCTGAAATAGGGCATCACAACCCTATTACATCCCAACTTCATTTCTACTGTACCAATAACATGGCTGAGTACGAGGCACGCATTCTGGATTTGAGGTTAGAGGTAGCCATGAGCATTCAGGAAGTATTGGTTTTGGGAGATTTAGATATGTTGGTGCACCAGATTTAGGGAGAATGGGAGACTCGAGATTTGAATCTCATACCGCAACGACAATGTTTTCATGATCTTTTTCAAAGATTCAGATTAGTAGAGTTCAGACATATTCCTAGGATCCATAATGAGGTTGCCGATACCTTGGCTACTCTGGTGTCAATGTCACACCATCGGGATAAGGCTTATTTTAACCATCTGCATATTCAAGTTCGTATCACCATGCCTATTGTAATGTGGCTGAGGAGGAACTTGATGGTGAACCTTGGTTCCATGATATCCGGGAATACATCAAGATTGGAGTGTATCAGGTATAGGCCACTGGTGATCAAAAGAGAACGATTCGACGCTAGCTAGTAGATTTTTCTTGAGAGGGGGAGTCTTGTACAAGAGAACTCCAGATCTTGGATTGTTGAGGTGCATAGATTCTAAACAAGCTTTGAGCATCATAGCTAAAGCTCGTTCCGGAGTTTGCGGGCCACATATGAGCGGATATGTTTTGGCAAAGAAAATTCTTCAAGCAGGGTATTATTGGCTCACCGTGGAACAAGATTGCATCAGCTTTGTATGCAAATGTCATCAGTGCTTGGTGCACGGTGATCTGATTCATTCTCCGCCATCTGAGTTGCACACAGTGTTCGCACATTGGCCCTTTGTTGCTTGAGGCGTGGATGTCATTGAATCAATTGAGCCAGAAGACTTTGAATGGGCATAAGTTTATTTTTTTTTGGCCATGGATTATTTTATCAAGTGGGTTGAAGCTATAACTTTTAAATCTGTGAACAAGAAGGCAGTGGTGGATTTTTTCTATTCAAATATCATTTTTTGATTCGGAATCCCAAGGTAATCGTCACAGAAAATGCTGCTAATGACCGCGGCGCTCCGCGCCCGGGGGTCCCATACCTCCCCGGACACGCCCGTCCTGCCTGTGCGCGCAGACTGGTTTCGCCCTGCCGTGGGCTCATCAGGGAAGCGGCAATAGCTCCCGACCAGCTGTGCCCCTCGTATGCTTCGGCTTCCTTCATCGTCATGTCCACGACATGCTCCCCAAACTTAATCGGGTCGGCATGCCTAACTCGGCCAAGACAATACGCAACTAGGGCAGAGCGCCTTTGTGGCTAGAGAGGCCTCCCCTCCCCAAGGCAGTTTGATGCCAATCCGCACGCTTTACTTTGCCCCTTCTCTGAGTCCGTGACAACCCTCCCCCACCTGGCTGATGCGGCGACCCGACACATTACTTTCGCTGCAACTCCTTTCGTCTTCCACTCGGAACATTGCACCCATCATGCTAGCAATACCTCCTCGTGCTGCCTACCTCGGACTTAGGCACGAAACCATGGAGAGCTTCACACTTCGTCGGCGCGTCCACTTCGTGGTTTCATTTAGAGTTCACAACAATTTCATTTGCTCAAGCCCGCTTTACTTTGGCGGAGAAGAAGAGTCAATTTGCCCAAGGACCGTCATGCCCCACTCTGTCACTCAGCGCCCCATCTTTGCACTTGTGCCTTCCGCTAGCTTTGTGCATTAATGAGCTTGACCCCTCACCACAGAAGTTGAAGAGCATGTTTGCTCTGATACCAAATGACACGGTCCGCGGCGCTCCGCGCCCGGGGGTCCCATACCTCCCCGGACACGCCCGTCCTGCCTGTGCGCGCAGACTGGTTTCGCGCTGCCGTGGGCTCATCTGATGAAAGAGGTATGCCAATAGTTCAAGATTATGCATCGAAATTCCATTCCATATCTCCCCAAGGTAAATGGAATAGTTGAGGCAGCTAACAAGAACATAAAGAAGATACTTTGTAAGATGGAGCAAGGTTCTAGGTAATGTCATGAAAATTTGCCTTTTGCTTTGTTAGGTTATCACACTATTGTTTGCACTTCAGTAGGTGAAACTCCTTATTTGTTGATATTTGGTTCTGAAGCAGTTATGCCCGCGGAGATCGATATTCTATCCCTACGAATTATTGCTGAATCCGAAATTGATGATTATGAGTGGGTCAAAACCCGATTGGAGTAGTTAAATATGATTGATGAGAAAAGACTAGCGGCAGTATGTCGTGATCAATTGTATCAGAAGAGAATGGAAAGAGCATGCAACAAGAAGGTGCGTCCCTAGAAATTTGAAATGGGCCAGCAACTATTGAAACACATCCTTCCACATCAAGTTGAAACTAAAGGCAAGTTCACCCCAAATTGGCAGGGGCCGTTCATTGTAACGAGAGTGTTGTCCAATAGTGCTTTATATTTAACGGATATAGAAGGTAAATGTGTAGATATGACTGTCAATTCTGTTGTAGTCAAGAGATATTATGTATGATTTCTTTGGTTAGTCTGCATTTGTGTTATTTGTATATGGCGTGTTTTGAAGATTGAAATGACGAAGGCATTTTCTTCAGCTATCTAAACACTTTTATCCTTTGTTATCCCTTTTGAGCCTTATTTATTTTCTTTCATACGCCCCTTTTTAGAATCGGAATATTGGAGTTTAGAAATATAAATAAAAAGAAAAAGAAAAAAAGAAAAAGAGAAAATGGAAAAATAAGGAAAAGTAAAGCAAAAGAAAGAATAAAAGAAGAAAGCAAAAGAAAAGTAACAAAAACAAAGCAACACCTATGTCTTGAACTATGTTCGACCTGATTCCTTTTAAGGATATATAGACAGCCTCACAATTTGATCCCATTAAAATAAAAAACCATAATTCCCCAGGCTTAAAGAAACGGGGGCAGAAGTTGTAAGTATTGCAAAGATCGGATTCTACAGGTTGTAATTTTGAACCCTGTTAATCTAAACAATTTTTAAGCTGACATGCCACCTTTTCTTTCTAACCCCATCCAGAAGCCCGCACCACAGTCCAAAAAAACCTTCTGATCAATCCTTGAGGAATTTCAAGTCAAGTGAGATAGATGTATGGTTCGCATTCTGAGCACGTGACTTTTGCCCTATATATGAATTACTCCCAGAAAATTTAAAATAAAATAATTTTTTGTTTGTTTTTAATTGTTGTGAATTTTATGTTATTTTTCTTGTATAGGCTGTATTTGTATGTGCATGTTTATTTGTTAAATTAATAAAAAATATAAAAATATGTTGCATTTATATTTCATATTTAATTCTACAATTAGGAGTAATTAAGTTTGTTTTACAACATGAAAAAGTCACAAAAAATAATGTACTTTGCATTTTTAGCATTTAGTGTCCAATTATGTGATTTTGTTTTTCATTTGGTATGTTAACTATGTGTGATAATTCTTATTGAGATTCAATTAGTATTTAATGTTAATTTAGTTCATAGCGTAATTTAGAATTTTCATTTTTATTAATTAGAAAGTAAAAGAAAAGAGAACAAAAAATATAGAAGAACAAATTCGGAGTTGGGCCTTTTCCTCTATTTAAACCTAGGCCCAAAACACCTCTACCCAACCCAAAATCCTTGACCCGGTCTATTTCCACCCCTCCATTTTTTATTTTTCAGAATTTTTTTTCTTTTTCATTCTTTCACTTAACCAAATAGCAAAACCTAAGAAACCCTAAAACATTTTCAGTCGTCACACCTAAGCACCTACCCCACCTCTCTCTTCATTTTCTCCAAACACACCCTCAAACCCTAGCCCCCAAGTACACCCCCACGCTGTTCACCCCCCCCCAAGCAGTCTGCCAAACGACCACCAGCTCCACCTCGTCGTCCAAACGACTTCTCACCAACGACCACTTTTACGTCCCATCGCTGCCCACCTCCAGCTGCTCGACGTCCAAACGAGCCCCCCCATTCTAGTCGTCTTCCCCAGGACCTCCATTACCCCAAGCTCCCGTCGTTGAACCAGCCCACCGTGAGCTTCCTCTCATCGACCATAACCACCCATTTCGAAGCTCCAAACTACCAGTTTCAGCTCCGTCGGACCAGTCAGCTTCGCCAGGTTGTTTGTCGTCTTCGTCAGTATGTTCGTCATTGTTGTCTTCACATTCAAGACCATGTAGTCATATTCATGGTTTTAGGCTGAGCTAAAACTCCAGCCCATCTCGAGTACATGTGAGGTCTGCTTTAAGTGTATGTCGAGGTTGTCGTTCGAGTTTGCGGGCTCGAGTTTCCGACGTTGTCTTTGGTTCCAGATTTTGCTAAGATTTCTCAGAACGTTAGCTCGAAGCTTTTGTTCGGTATTTGTCTTTGCTGTACAACTTTGCTCAAGGAGTTTTGTGTATTCAATCACTAAAAATCAATTTTGGCAACAATGAAGGTCCATATCTCTCTCTCTCTAATCGCAAGTTAGTATTGTTTCTATGATGTTTGTGTATAAAATTATTTACGCTCAGTTAGTTGATTTACTGGATGTATTTGTTGATGTGTTATGTTGATGGCATGATAAAGTGTAATCTATGTCACTTGAATTCCTATATTTCATGAGTTGATTGATGCTTGGGCTTTGGGCTAGATAAATTCAGGTTTCCTGTAATGGTTTGGTATTTTTGGTTCAAATGGTTTCATTTTGTATATTGTGTGTTTCCCTTCTCTTTGTTGTTCGTCGTATGAATTCAGTCTGCATTTTGATTCAGTTAATTGTTGATTCATACTATTTCAACTTGTTCAGTTTGTTAATTCATCATACTATTGGATTCTTGCTCATTCATTTGGTGTCTAAGTTAACCAGGATTGGTTCCCGATATGGTTTATTTATTCCCTTTCATATGATGTTGTATGATTCAATCTGAGTGCATGGGATTTATTGTTTGAATTTTTTAGGATTGAATTGGTTATAACTGATATGGTTTTGTTATAGATTTAAGGTTTGGGGTATATTAGTAATTTCAGTATTAAGAGGTAATTTGGGTAAGTTCAAAAATAGAAAATAAGTTTGACTAAGGGGTCCGTCTAGTGGGGTCCTAATAGCTTTAAATTGAATTATTTGGTAGGGGGACCACTAAGAAATGATAGATGTTTGGCTGATTGGGAATTAGAAATAGGAGATTAATAATAAAAGGGTAAATAACCCACATAGTTAGAAGAATGTTAGGCTGGAAAGTAGAAGAGGTAAAAATATTAGTAATAATAGTTTAAAAGTAATAGGAAATAGGTAAAAATTAAAGAAAGAGTCTTGTTTTGGGGTATAAAAGAGGACTTATTTGACACTTAGAAGGGACCGAATTTTGAGATCAAATTTTCAAAAAGGAATTTTAGAAATAAAAATTTTAGAATTTAAGAGGATCAAAAATTCAGAGTTTAAGTTGAAAAGAAAACTGATTTGTTAGAACTTAAAGAAATTCAGTCTTTGAGAATTAAAAACTGAAAGTGAAGCCTTTCTTTACTACTGAGAATCACAATATTGTTACTGCTTCTGAGGTTTTCATTTGGTACTACTGATTTTCAAATTGGTTTTTCTGGGTTTTCTTTTTGTTTTAGAGTGTTGTTTCATTGAATGCTTGGGTTTCTGGTATTGGTGTTGCTATCGGGTTATTTTTGAATCTTTTACTAGATGTGAAATCATCTCTGTTGGTTTTAAAATCCACCACTGGGTGTCCAATTTGCTACTGCTTCTACATGTTGCTTTGCTACAGCTGATCTTCTCTTCTTTTACTTCCAATACCAGGTACATGGCTGTAACCTTGTCGATATTATAAGCTGAAATGTGAAAGCATGAATTCATATGAAGAATTGAACTTTGAAATTTTAAGTTTAACTTTTTCTTTGTTTCATTTACTAATTGTATTTGGGCTATTTTATGTATTATTATTCTGTAAATTTCTTTCTCTTTGCATAACTAGGCATCTTGTAGTGATGTATTAAATAATACTCTGCTTTAGTTTGGTTATTATGTAGTATATGTTTAAGCATGCTCATTACTATCAAACTGTTTAATAATTGCAATAAGAGGAAAATAACATAAATTGGTCTTTAGTGAATCGGCTTGGTAAAACTGGTTAGTTCATTAGTTGTGAAGGTTTTAATATTGTCAACAGTAGGTTAATCGTGAACATGTAGCTAAATTTAGTTAAAGCATATATTTGAATCAATTTCGTGAATTATGCATTAAGGCATGATTTGAGTTCAAACAAGACGAGTTAACGTTTAAGTTTAATAAACTTTCGAATATGCATTAGTAATTAAGATTGATTCTAGTTTCAAATAGTTGTAAATAATTAATTCCTACGGTTCAAGTTATCTAAAAATGTGAGTTTAAACTAATTATAGGATAATTAGTGTGAATTAAATATATTATTTGTCGATTCCGTATTTTATATATCATTTCAATTTAGTAATATTCCTTATATAATTTCAATTTAGTAATATTCCTTTCCGTTTAACATTTATCTTAGTCTAGCAATTAATATGTTACATCTTTTTTCAAGCATGTAATTAATTATGATTTTTCTCTTTTATTTTAGAGACGAATTTAATAGAAAAAAGTAGTCACTTTACAATTATCCTTTTAAAAACAAACGAGATGAACCTCGCCAAATAAAACCTGCAAGCTACGGGGCCCTCGATAATTGGATATAATAATTGGATAGACTTCGAGATTGGAGGCTTAGTAAAGTTTCACGGCCTTTTTCCCAAAAATAACAACACGCTAGTCGCTTAGGGCACGCTTTTAATAAATTACTTCCTTAAAAATGGGTGTGCATTGTGTAACCCAAATCCAAATCTCAATGGAGTCGAAACGTGTCGACGACCACATGTACACTGGTTGTGACGTGGTTCGAGATACGTTTTCACTACGTTGCAATTCCTTTATTAAAAATGATAGCAATAATAATAAAAGCGGTAAAAGAGTCATAATTTGCACTAAGTACATAATTGTTAAAATCAGATAAATAAGCCGAATATAACAGTTGAGCGACCTTGCTTGAACCATGGAACTCGGAAATGCCTAACACCTTCTCCCGGGTTAACAAAATTCCTTATCCGGATATCTGGTACGCAGACTGTAATTTAGAGTCAATTCCTTTTCTCGAATCGGGATTAAAATTGGTGACTTGGGACACCCTAAATCTCCCAAGTGGCGACTCAGAAATAAATAAACTAATCCTGTTTGATTGTACTTTAATTGAAAAAAACTCCTTAACACCTCACGAGGTGTAAAAAGGAGGTGCGACAGCTCTGGCGACTCTGTTGAGGAACAATAACCCAGAACCACTGGTTCAGGGTTAGAAATTCGAGCTTATGATAAACTGTATATAATTTTGCTTTATATATGATATTTTCATGTGATATGTGCTTAATGTGCAAAATGATGTTTTGTTACCGCTTTGACATTATTTGATTGTATATATAAACTGTGCCGAACCCTTGTTTCTTCACCTCCGGGGATGTGCTTACTGGTTGAGACTCCCTATCATGTTAGTGTCATACCCTGAAATAAGAAGAGGCTCAGACTTGTTACTAAGCCGGATGGCCTTTTGGTTCCTGAAAATCCAGGTCGAGAAAAAAAACCCAAGTTTGAAACCTAGTATAACAAAACTTCATGCTGGATCCCTAGTAGGAACGCTTATTTGCATCACATTACATTAGACTTGGGAGACTCAACACAGGGGTTGGGCCCGTCTAGGACTAGCCACCTGAAATGAAAAGACCATCCTGATGCATCTTAGTTGTTTTCCGTGCATTTATTTGTCTTGAGCCCGCATGCTGACTGGCAGTTTGAATATCGAAAATATTCTGAAATAAAAAAAAATAGAGAAATAGCAGTTAGAGAGTTAATTGTTTATTTTAGAAAAAACCAATGCCCAAGTACTGGCGAAACTCTTCCGAAATTTTAAAAATAAAAAAAAGGAAAAGTTTTATTTTTATATTCTGTTTTACTAAAAACAAAGGAAAAATAGAAAGAAAAGTCTTTCATTTTTTGAAAATTGTTTGCTGAAAAAGAAAAAGAAAAAGAGTCTTCTATTTTTAGCTTGGAAAAATAGGTTGTTTTATTGTTTGTTGAAAAATAAAAAAAAGAGTCTTGTTTATAAATATAGTTTTAATTTGTTTATGAAATGCCAAAAAAAAAATGAAAAGAGTACTGTTTTAAAATGGTTCGGTTCTTTGGTGAATTACGCCGGTTTTATTCTCACAGGGTGTGAGATACGTAGGCAACCCTCATCGGGTCCAACCTCCTCTTTTGCAAAAGTAGCCAAAAATATCAAAATTTTAATTTTAAGTTGGGTGATGCTATTCTTGTCAAAAGTAGCCGAATGTTCCCGAGAGGTACACCGAAAGGCTGACTTTGCATAAACAGCCACCTTTGGTCATTTTTTAGATTTTCGGTCGATTGACCTACACAGCCTTAGAATCTTCGTCCCCGAGGCATGGAAAGACTGTGTTTGCAAATATCTAGTTTTATATTTTCAAAAAAATAAGAAAAGAGTCGTAAATAAGTCGGTGATGTTGTTTTTGCCATAAATAGTCGCATATTCCCGAAAGGGATGCTGGAAGGATGGCTTTGCATTAACAGCCACCTTTAATCATTGTTTTAAGATTTTTGTCGGTTAGCTAAAGCTGCCTTAATATCTTCGTCCCCGAGGGGCTTAAAGGTTGTGTTTCCAAAAAACCCGATCTTTTATTTTAGTTCGAAAAAATAAGAAAAGAATCATTGGTCAAGTGAATACTATTTGCATTTTTGGTCAAAATAAGCCGAGCCAGCTTCGGCAGTGTATTGAACCGTTCTTGCCGAGATAGCCTTAGAGTATCTTTCATTTGTCGAAAGGCTATTTTCGTAAAAGAACGGGCAAGTTTGTAAAATAATCCTTCCCGGCCTTAAAATTCACGTGAAAATTGAGTAGGGGCCACGTTTGAAAAAATAGCCACTTGGTTAAAATTGAAATATAAGGGAAGGAATCTGGTTGTTTGTTTTTGAGTTGTAATTATTTGATTAGAGTATGCGGGTTATTTGATTTTGGAGTCTGTATGTTGTCTTTTCGTTA
Organism: Nicotiana benthamiana; assembly: GCA_034376525.1. Taxonomy (NCBI): domain Eukaryota; kingdom Viridiplantae; phylum Streptophyta; class Magnoliopsida; order Solanales; family Solanaceae; genus Nicotiana; species Nicotiana benthamiana. The sequence continues at coordinate 30,821,013 of CM067328.1, forward strand.
AATTTTGTTAGTTTGATCAGTTTTTATACCATTGTAATTAAAGTTGGTTTTATTATGAAAATTTAAAATTCCAAAAAAAAGTTTTATTGTTGATTACTTTTAATAGCGCGAACTACGCAAGGTCTGATTCATGTGGAGTCATGATACGTGGGCAATCTTCATAAGATTCTACCACAACTGTATATAAGGAAAATGAAGAAAAAAAAGGAAAAAAATATTGATAATAATAAGTACCGACTAGGGTCCATTCTAACATGTTTTATTTTGAAGCATAAAGAAAGGTAGTCGGTTTATGATTTTAAAGTGGTACTCTTCTCTACAACAAGAGTCAAATGGCCGAGAACAACAAAACTGAGTTGGCTGATACTGGTGCTAGAAAGCAGCTGGTCGAACATGATATTGGGTTGGTAGAAGAGGTAAAGATACCGAGACAACACGTGGCGGACATGTATCGAGCATAGATATTTTGGAAGGCACCCATACCGCCCCCGCCTGGTATCTCCGGTAATATCCTTACCCGAACCTTGGCATCTCCTGACCATTCCCCCATATCTCTAATTGAGGAGAAGACGAAAGAAGATTTTGGGAAGTTTTGGATCACATAGAGTGAGCAAGCTGTTCGGGATAACCTTCCCATGAAAGAAGAGATGTTGTTGAACCTCCTCAACGATATGGTCCAGTGGTCGTTCTTACCAAATACACTAATGCTCTGTATCGACCCCATGGATATCCTTGTAATTCTTCAAACCATTACGTCTCTCCATGGGACTCCCAAAGACATGCTCCACTCTACAAGTACCCAGCTCCACAAAACACCTATCCACCGCCAAGGGCTTACAGGAACCCTCTAGGGATAGGTTTCGGGGAAATCAGGCTTTCAGAAATGAAAGAGTGCAAAGAAAAAGAACCTTCACCGGGTTGGGAGAAACCTATACTGCTTTATTCCACAAGTTAAGGTAGGTGGGTTTGTTGAGTCCTGTTGAGCATAGGTTGCCAAATCCCCTACTCCAAAATATGGACCACTCGGTAAGCTGCGAGTATTGTTCAGGAATGCCAGGGCATGATACTGATAAATATTGGAGGATGACGTGCAATACAAGATCTTATTGATGCCAATAAGATCGAAGTTAAGACCCTAGAGGTGCTGAATATTAACCAGAATCTGTTGCCAGCTTGAGTTTGATAATTGGAAAGACGCTCCATTTTTGGGTCTGCCGGAGAGGAGCTTTGGTGGTTTATTTTGTTATAATTTCTGTCGTCCGGGTTATTTTCAGGGTTGTAATCCGGATATTGTCTTGTGACTCAAACCCTCTTATCCTTTCATTCGGTCTAACTTGTTTATTCATAGTTGGTTTGTTTAGTGTTGTCCAGGTTTATTTCAGTTTAATTCTAGGGTTGTAACTGTTTGTTTTGTTGTTTAAACAATTTCACCATTAGTCGCAAATTCCGGTCTTTTATTATTTCCTATCATCTTCTTTGCTTAGTTCTTTTTATCTTTTGTTTTGTCTACTTGTCCAAACGCCGATTCTAGTGACATGACATGCGTGCACAGTTTAGGTCTAATATTAAAGGTTAATCATAAGGCCACTGGGAGATGATCGGGACTCTTAAGGGAAACAAGAGCGGTTTGAGATTATTTGGAACCTGAGTCATGTGAAACTGGGGCAAGTACAACATAAAGGAACTGTGAAGGCAAGCTAGCCAAATTGACATGAGTGTCTTTCATGATAATGAGAGTGAGAATGTTGTCCAACGGTGTTTTGAAAATGATAAATGAAAAGGCGAATGTGCGGATATGACACAATCCGAAGATATGGCAAATGTTATTTATGTTGTTTGTGCTGGGCATGTTTTGAAGACTGGAATGACGAAGACATTTTGTTCTACTACCTAAACAATTTATCCTTCGTTGCCCCTTTTGAGCCCTATTTATTTTCTTTCATACCCCTCGTTCGGAATCAGTAGCAAAGAGTGGAAGAAACACAAACAGAAAAAGATAAGAAAAGAAGAAGAAAGAGAAAAAGAGAAAACAACAAAAACAACAAAATGAAAAGAAAAATAAAAGAAAGATAATAAATGAGTGAAAACTGTAACAAAAAGGAATTGGGAACTACGTTTGACCTGATTCCTGAAAGAGGATACGTAGGCGCCTCACGACTCGGTCATAGTGTAAATAAAAATAAAAAATCCCCAAGCAAGAAACAGGGGCAACAAAATTCTGTTTATTATAAAATAATCTAGTTATGAAGGATGTAATTTTAAACTAAATTGATGTGTTTTTGAGCGTTTAAATACCCTTTATTTATAGCCTATCCAAATCCCACATTACGGTCCAAAGAAAGACCTTCCGATCAATCTTCAAAAGATTCTAAGTCATAAAAATGAGAGAGTCTAATCAGAACATAAACCTCTGATCCCCGACGAAAAGACTCCGACCCCCAGCAGAAAATACTCCGGTCTCCTGCGTAGAATATACATGAGAGAGTCTTATTTGTAAACACCCACCTCAGCTGAAAATAATACAAATGAGAGAGTCTTATCAGTAAAAACCTTCACGGGCACCTTCAGGCGACTATGAGTTGAGAGAAAAGCCAAAATAAGAGAGGCTTGACAGTGAAAACCACCGGGAACTACAAGTCGAATAAGGGTGAGAATCAAATGAGGAATCACCAAACGAAGATCTTGAAAGGCGATTGACGACGGAGGATAGGCCACATGTACATATCATGACCATTAAAGTCGGTATACGCGTTTGATAGGTTTTTATTTTTATAGTTTCTCTTGTTAGAAAGTCATCTCTTTCTTTCATTTTTTTGTGTTCCTTTTATCTTTCTCCTTCAATAGAAAAATTCCCCAGTAGAGTCTGTTTGGTTAGAACAAGTAAGAAATGACTCCAAATTTTCCACCAACCTTCCAATTATGCAAGACGAGATCTGATTAGAGCATCAAAGTGGAATAAGTGTTAGGATTTCCCCAGCAAGAGGAAATTGAGGGATGGATTAATTTCAAGAAGGATATCCCTACAGAAATTAAAGGTTATAAGCCTCAAGGCCAAGGCCAGTGGACAAATCAAGGGATAATGACGTTGAGAGTGACGAGCATAAATTGGAGATTCATACGAGACTCAAAGTTCGGGGGAAATACCAGTTCCCTAGCTATTCCGCCAAGAGGAAGGATATCCTAGCAGAAAAGGTATTTCAGTGACACGGATGAACGAAGAAAGTGGTTCATCAGTAAAATCGCCTGGATAATGGGAGTTAATTTCAAGTCGTTAGGAACCCCCCTAATAATGGGTTTAGTTTTAAGTTTTTCAGAATTCGCATGGATAATGAGGTTTAATTTAAAGATTTTTGGACCTTCCTGGATAATAGTATTTAGTTTTAAAATTTCAGGATTCTCCTAGATAATGGGATTTAGTTTAAAGTTTCAGGACCCTCGTGGATAATGAGATTTAGTTTAATGTTTCAGGACCCTCCTGGATAATGGGATTTAATATAAATTGCCAGGACCCTCCTGCATAATGGGATGTAATTGAGTTGTCAGGACCCTCCTAGATAATGGGATTTAATACTCAAGTCGATAGGACCCTCCTGGATAATAGGATACATTTTCAAGTTTCACGATCCTCTTGGATAATGGGATATAGTTTCAAGTTGTCAGGACCCTCTAGGATAATGGAATTTAGTTTTTAAATTATGAGAGACCTTTTGGTCAACAGGATCCGATTAACATTTACTAAGTTTTCCGCTACCAAACTGGGGAAAATAGTTTCTTTTTTTTGTCTGTTTTGTCATAGTAGTAGGCAACCACCTGGAGAACAAGGTAATTCATTCAAGTATTAGGTCACGTAATAGACACCCACCTATAGAACAAGGGAATTCATTCAAGTATTATGTCAAGTAGCAAACACCCACCTAGAAAACAAGAGAATTTAGTCAAGTATTAGATCAAACAACATGCATCCACCTGGAAATTAAGGGAATTCAGTCAAGTATTAGATCAAGTAGCGGGCAAAAGCAACCTAATATACGCTAAAGTGGAGTCGCAAAAATGGCTATAATTCTGCAGAAGCGGAAAGACCTGGAGGCAGGCTATCTTTTTAAAGTCGAGGATTGGCCATTTATATCATTTTTCTTCATGGCATTTGGCGATTTTTGGAGGGTTCAAGAGAGAGTATTCATCAACCATGCTAAGGTAAGTTTTCCATCCATTATGAGCTAGATATATCAATTATATACGGATTTAAGCATGAAAATTAGAGTAAAATTGGGGTTTTGGTTGAAGACCTAGAAAAATCATATCTTGAAATTTAGCCACGAATTTGAGCATGGAACTAGGAATTAATTATATATTTAAGTTCCTAAGGTCATGGGTAAACTTTATCTTCGAGAAATTTCAAATTTTCATGCACGTGGGCCCGAGGGCATTTTGGTCATTTCACAAATGAAGTTGGGAAATCGTATAATTTGAATTTTTAGCAAGTATTTGAGTATATCCTCATTAGTTTGCCATTATTTGTTTTTGGAGCTTTGTGCGCTAGTTCGATTTTCCAGGAAGATGTGAAGCGCCGGTTTTGGGTCTTCGGAGTGAGGTGAGTCTCCTTTCTAATCGTGTGAGGGAGAATTACCCCATAGGTCAGTTAAAGTGATTATGTGCTCCTATTTGTGGGGGCTACGTACGCACGAGGTGACGAGAGTCCGTGCGTAGCTACTATTATGCTATTGTCCAGGTAGTCTAGGACCCAAAAACATTTTATACTTAGATCATTTAGAAATCATTAATGGCTTGAAATGCTTTAATCATGTTAAATTAATAAGCAGATTTCTATAAAGACTAAAGCTATGTTTTTCTCAAATTATTAAAAAGGAATGGACCTTACTTGGATATTTACTCCACGCTGACTCTTTTAATGATTATCTATCTGCGTGTGTTTATATTTCTGTTGGAACGGGCCGATCGCCTTGGTGAAATGGATGCATCTATGATACGGGCCACTCGACCCTCGGTAGTGCACACTTTACATTTATATTGGAGCGGGCCGTCGACCTCAGCATGAGTTGCACATGTTTGTGCTGTATCTTGAACGCATTTATGTTGTTTTATGCCACATTACGTCTTAGGATCATTTTATTAATAATAAAAAGAAAACTAAGGAAATTTTCCATGAAAGAATTATATGACTACTTGTTTTCCCATATCTGTATTAAAATCATATTTAATAAAATAAATCCACTGCTTGGATATATTTATTAAGGATGAATAGTCATTGGACTACTAGTGCGTGTCAGAATTGACCATCTCGTCTCTACTCCTTCGGGATTAGGTGGAACACTCATTGGGTACACGTTGTTTTTGTTCTCATACTACACTTGCTGTGCATTTTGTTGCACTTGCATATGTCATTTTGGTGGTCTACTGGACGTAGCAACACGGATGATTCTGGGGACTATGTGAGCTGCATCATTTGAGATGGTCGTAGCTAGGGTAGTCCCTTTCAGTACTGTATTTATTTCCCGTCCATTGTATTTTGGATGGATGATGTATTTTTATCTCTCTTATCAGTAGACGCTCATGCACTTATGACTCCGGGTTCTGAGATGGTTTGAAATATTGTATTACTAGCTTAACTTTTAAATTTGATTTGAAAATCTATATTTTTTAAGAATTTCTAAATATGGAAGAAAAATCCTGTATTTCAAAAGTGTTAAAAAGAAGATTTTGATTAAGTAATCTGGTTGGCTTGCCTGACACCAGTGTCCGGTGCCATCACGACCCTTCGTGGATTTTGGATCGTGACAACATGGTATCAGAGCTTTAGGTTCCCGTTGGTCTCACGAGTCATGAGCAAGTCTAGTAGAGTCTCGAGGATCAGTACGGAGACGTATGTACTTATCCTTGGGAGGCTACAGGGCTGTTAGGAGTACTTTCCTTATTGATTTCCTTATCTTGCTATTTGATTCCTCTAAGGCTTATGCCTTTGTTTACTTCCTGCTCAATGCACTTGTTATAAATTGAGAATTGAAGAACTTCAATGGGACTACAGATGTGATGCAATATATTTCTCCCGGTATAGTTGATTGGACTGTTATAGTCGCACTATGGAAGGATATCGTATTGTTTCGGCTCAGTAGCGGTACTCTGAGGGCCTTGAGGTTAGGAACAGGTTGCCATGATGCTTATGAATTATTCTTCATAGTATTGATATGATGGCAAGATGTTTGCCTACGTGTGAAGGCAATGAATAACTCGAAGGGGAGTTTACTCGGTTCATGATCTAATGATTCGGCATTTACTCCGAGCAGGGGGAAAGGTAATCAAGTTGAAGATGTTCAGGTTGGGATGATGAGATGACGTGACTTGGTGTTTTCAAGTGTGATGGAGTCTCTAGCGGTGGCGTGTTATCGTCGTCCTCGATTGAATGTGTTAAGAATGCCAGAGTTATTGTTTTCTTTTATTCTCCCTTGGGGTAGGATGTGGCGAGTCAATAATGAAGAAGCGACTTGTAAGTTCGACAGCTATGAAGATAGATTTTATGTAAGGCAACAATTGAGCAGCAAGGTATGAGGAAAGACACGTGGAAAGTGTTAGGCGGTGTTTACAATTTCTAGAAGGCCAAGTATGAGAAGTAAGGTCGAGTGACCGATTAAGGAGATGAGTTCCGCCAAAGTGGAAGAGTGAGGGGGGTGGGGGGTTGCATATGGACTTGGTAGTAGGAAGACTACGCGCCTTAAGGAATGCCATTCTTGAAGGGCAACTTAGTCAGGCCTAGGAGGTACCTGGTTCCAGTAGTGCACAAGGCACAGAGGTTGCTCGCCTGACCAAGAAAAATGCAGATCTCAAGAAAAAGGTTGAGGACCTGAAGGAGTGTCTACTTAGCGAACAAGTATCTGCAAATGCTCAAATGTATATTCTTCTTTGAACCATTGCCTCCTCATCCCAGCCTCCTCCTTCTAGTTCTCGTTAAAACAATCCCCTTCTAATGTCCAGTTCAATGATGTCTATCCTATCTTGGTCCTTTTTTTAATTTTTATGGCCGGTACTTTTAAGTTATTTTTTTGTGAATTACTGCTATTTCTATTCTCTTATCTTTAATATTAATGAGCATCTCGTCCTTTTGCTATGCATATTTTACTCTTATGCTCTATTTTTAGCCATGTGTGTGTGCACATGTGTGGCATGAGTTAACCATACTGGAGTTTTTTTCTTCTTATTACTTATGCATAATCTTTTTATGATGCCAAAAGGGGGGAAGAAAAATTTGATAGGGGGAATAGGTTCTCAGGGGGAATACAGGAAATATTGTATGGTGATCTGGGTCTCAAGTGGAACTTCAATTATAAGTTTGTCATCATCTAAAGGGGAAAAATTGATAAGCTATGTGCCTTTTTATATTTTGATGATCTAATAACTATATGATAAGAATCAGATCGGGAACCTCTTACACATTCTGAACGTGCTCAAGAACAAAAAGTCTCAAGTCGAGCACAAGTTCCAAAAACTAGACTCAAAGAGACCAGAGGGAACAAATGAACATTAATTCCCTTGTTGACTGTACTAGTCAACCCCCCACAGCTGTCAAGTCATTGCAAATGTTTCTCTAAACATACGCAACAGTGCAACAGTCACTTTATTGGGGAATGCCTTGTACCTGATAATTGCATGCATCATCCAAGTGACATCGCTTGTATATTATCAACATGAAGCAAAGGAAAAACACACACTTGCATATTCGGAAATTTATCAAGTTCTCTCTCAAGTGTGCTGCCATATTGCAAGTGATATTCAAGGCTTCAAGAACAAAGAACAACATAGCAAATGAACAGTTTCCTGCAATGTGTTACCATATATCCTTAGTTGTGTTGTAACTTTGTTAGAGTGATATACTTAATCTACTTAGCTTAGCCAAAAGCATTGTATAGGAAACCATTTGTAAAACCATAAATCTTGTGTTTGTGTCTTAGCATGAGTTAGTCGAGTTGTGATCCTCTTAATAGAGTTATTACAAAGAGGCTTGTAATAGAGTTATTACAAGTGATTGAGAGATTAAGAGTTTAACTCCTAGGTTATAATAGTTTGTAATATGAAGTTTGCTCAGTAGTGAAGTTGAAATCCTACGAGTATAGGTCGTGGTTTTTATCCTGTGAGCCGGGAGTTTTTCACGTATAACTCTGCTGTGTTATTTACTTATCTCTTATTGTGTGTGTTTTATGGGAATTGGTTCTCTATGCAGTTTGGTGGACCTAATATTTCTATCAGTTACTGGGTTTGACCGAACTCGCATTTGGACTTGTAGCTCTGCCTCGTCCACAACCTCCAACAAATTCGTGGAAAAAGAATATTTCATTTTGACTTTACTATTTTCCTTTTTAGAGGCTAAATTGCTAAGCTCCAAAGTAAATCTAACAAATGAATGGTTGTGTTTTAAGTTCCTCAATTATTGATAAGCTTCACTTCAATTCTTGTAACATATGATTAAACACATTTAAGTAATTGATATTAAATAAGTTTAGTCAGATATTACGAGAATCACAATAGTCAATTTGCTAATAGTAAGGTATCGAAATCATTATTCTCAAATCAATGTGAACTTAAGCATTTTGCCTTTCTAAAGCGAACCAAGACTAATTCAAACATTTCTCCAAATTCAGAACCGACTTTTTTGATGCGCCTAACGTTTTCTTTCCTTCCACATTGATTCACGGCAAAGTGTAGAAATACAATAATCACTACAACGTCCTGAGTTAGTTGTAAAATGTTTTTTAAGTAGTTAGAATAAAGAATATCTATGTATGAGGCTATAACTGCAGTCATGAATGGTGTATAGGTATCCTGAAACAAGGCTCTACTTACTACAACTTAACTATAATAAGAACGGTTTGAGGTAAAAGAAATGAATGGCGGATCGGATGAATGAATAGTAGAGGTTTAGGATTCAAGCCTTGGAATGGAAACAATCCTGATATGGAGTATTTTTAAAGGCTGATCTAGAATTTCTAGAATATGGGTTGATGATAGGCAATATTTACGTATTTTAGTCGATTATGACACTCTAGTTTACTGTACTTTAGTTGAGTTTGCGCTTTAATCGCTAGCATTTTACACTAAAAGTGTGTTTTATGCCTTGTAGGAGTGATTCCGAGCTATATAGATGTTATGGAATGAATTAAAGTGATTTTGGAGCTTTGAAATCTGAGTAAAATCCCAATGAATTAAGCCGGGATCGCATTCGGGGATCAACGGATGATAAAACAACAAAACAAGGACTTGAGGAGACATATTGCGCACTGTCTAGTCAAATAGACATAACTTTTTGCTCAGAACTCTATTTGCGCTCCGTAATATATGATTGAAAAGCTAACTCAAAGGGCTACAACCTTTTGTGTTTTATACTTTTCCAAATTCCGAACGCAAAAAGGTGAAAAATCATGTTTACGGTAGGACCGTGGAAGAAAATCAGAGAGCTTGTCTGACCACGATCCTACCGCATTTTGACCGTGGCCGCGCCACTCCGGGCGTAAAAAAGAACTTCTATTTCTTTCGGGACAAGCTTATTTCGTCCCTACACTATTCCAACTTTTATAAAAAGGGTCCTAAACCTATTTTGAAAGGATTAGATATATTTTTTACATAGATTTGACCTAAGCAGGTAGAGACATAATAGGAGCAAGGCTTGGGAATTCTTCTATAAGTTTTTTCTTTCCTCTTCCTATTTTTTATTGTTGGTTATAATTTTTAGTATTGTAGTTTTACATACTATTATGAATAGCTAATTTATTATCTAGGGTTTTGATAGAACCTTTTGTAGGATAAATTCTTGCTATGTTTTTATATAATTGAGTCGTACTATAATCTCTATTCGTTCAACTACGTTCGTGTTGTATTTAATTGAAGAGCTCACAATTAGATATTCCTATTTAGTAGGCATAACTCGGGAGAGAGTGCATATTCAGGTAATTGTTGAACAACACCACTACCAGAGTATATAAGGGATCAATAACCGAGGGTTTAAATGTGGTATTAGGGATAACGAAGCGTTGGATGCGATCTGAAGTGAGCTGTATTATAAGCTAGCTAGCGTAGCCCGGGGGAGTGCATCTAATAAATTATCGTGATTACTCAGAAGAGATTTACGGTAATAAGAGTGCTCATGATTAGTAGAGAATACTTAGGCGAAATTATAAAAGGCATAGCGGGAAAGATTCCGATAATAGGGGAAGTCATAACTCTAGACCTCCTTAATATTTTCTCTAACCCTCGGTATCGTTAGTTGTTAATTTACTATTTTAATTTATTATTTAATTAGTTAAACACAAGTATCTAAATATCTATAAGTTAGGAATCGTTCAAGCTTGTCTTCTTGATGATAATAAATAGCTGTAGAGAAACCTTAGTTTTCTATGGGATTCGACTCCAGACTTGTAAACTAAATTATATTTGCAACGACTACAGTGTCCTTTTTATAAGGCATAGCTGGGCGTGATCAAATTTTGGCGCCGTTGCCGTAGAACTAACAGTGTAGTTGTACATGTATATATTGCTAGATTATGAGTTTGAACTTTTATTTTGTTTTATTTTTTATTTTTTTATAACTATCAATTTGAGGAATATGGTATCTTGGAATTATGAAAATTTAGGTGTAGATAATTCTACTATTGATCTCCATACATATTGTGAAGGAAACCGCCCGTGGAAAAATTTTCAGAACGTCCCTAAGAGTGAGTTATGTGCACCAACCCAATCTTATTTGTGAAAGGTGTGTGTGTGTGTGGTGGTAAAAATGGTCACCTTCATGGTTGTGATTATATTTCTTATTTTCCCCAACCCCTTACTATGATGGTTTTACCTTTTCTTGTGAAGTTAATAGGAACAAAGAACCTGGGAATGCAGACCTGAAGGAGATCAAGTATGCTAAAGTGCCTTCTACAACAAAACAATGAGAAATAATTGCATATAGAAAGGTAAGAGGCAACTAATCGCAAGTTGGAGGCTCAATTGAGTCAAGTGGTTGAAGCTTTTAATGCTCAACAAGCCAGTATTGGTGATAGTAGCCAAGAAAAGCATGAATTTGATATGTTAATTGGGGAGGTCAGAGTAGAACATCAACAACCTAGCCAACTCCAATGTTGAAGAAGTGAGACTAGAGTAAGTCAATCACATTGAGAATACAAATTTTGTTGACTCTAGTATTACTAATATTGAGGATGTTGTAAGTCCTGAAGTTCAGGTGTTTGAGCGCTTTGGCCCTCACTCCAAATATTTTTCTACATTATGCTTGGATGACGATATGGAAATAGATCATCTGAGCCGATTGAGAAGTCAAGGAATGAGGAATAAGGTGCATAAATTCTGGAATTCTTCTTGCCAGAAAGTCAGGATTAGATACCTCATACAAAGGCCAAGGAGTGCAAAATACTACATTATTTCTTTGGGCCAGTTAGATCCGTTCCACCGCCCCATGACCATAATCATAAGCTTGAATCACAACTTGGGTCCCGATTCATAAGTTCAAAGTGGGCAGAGAGTGATTCACGTCGTTTCGCGATGTTAAATCAAGCGCTTGTTGGGAGGCAACCCAGCTTTATTGCTTTTTTTATTTTTTTTATTTTTTTAATTGTATTATTTTTATAGTGTCAATTTTTTATTTTCTAGGAGCATGGAAAGTAAAGGTAATGGAAGTATGGGATAACAAATAAATAGTTGGAACTAAGTGTGAGGTACTCGCACGAAGGATCAAGTTTGGGAGAAGTCTGAGTACCCCATGAGGTGTTAGTGCTTCGGTGTTTGACCTACCAGGCAGTCTTTTACCTTTTTATTAGTTATGGTGTGCATTGGGGACAATGCACAATTTCTATGCTATTTTAGTTGAGGTGAGGAGATTGTCTGGGTGACTTTCGATGCTATTTTAGCTGTGTTTGTTTAATTGAATAATTTTTTTAAATAGAAAAGATTGGACTTTTGCCAATGATAGATCTGTTAGATAATTTTCTTGAGGGATTTAAGTCTAAAGAAAAAATAAAATAAAAAATTTCTTTGTAGGTAGTATAACAATTTCCCCTTGTGTTTTTTTTGTGCCACGGTTCTTTTCCAAGGATTTGTTTGAACCTGGTGTAGTTAATTTTTTTTAAGGAATATGGGCCATTGTGTTGTGCTTTGAAGTGAAGCAATATCTCTTGACTGTGTTATGCCTTGAGAATAGTGAGTACTTTGATCGTGACCTTAAGCTCAGTTTTTGACTCTAGTATAAGTACCTTAAATTGTGTATTCTTTAAATTACTTAACTGCTTTAACTAGCGTGTTCATGAATTCAATCCTGAGTGAGTTATGTCCATGTGTGTGTAAGTATTTGTTACATTCTGTGCATTACATTTGATGCCTAGAACTTGCCCCTGTGTTTGCAAAGTGAAATATTAGTTTTATTCAGTCTAGGAAGTGATATAGGCATTTCTTTCTTTAGCCAGATATGTATATTTTACCCACCTAATTGTTATGTGTCGTAGCTAACAACCCCTTTGAGCCTATAATCTTATTTTTTTGGCAACCACATTACAAGCCTTACCTATTTGTTTGAATTAACCATCTATTTGAACCCTTGTAACCTCTTATGAGCATTTGAATTATTTATGAACTTTGTAAAAGTTAAAGTGTGGGGTGATTGGTTTGGCTTTTGAGTGGAACTAATGAAATAAGGAGAAATGGTGTACTGATTTGAAAAGGAAGAGCCACTGGAACTGAAAAAGAAAAAAAAGTTGTATTATAGTAAAAAAAATAATAATGTATATATATATATATATATATATATATATATATATATATATACATACACTCTTTGATGGTGATGACTCTTTAGTGGAGTAGTACACTACGGGCAAGATTATGGTGCATCTTTTGTGGCATATGAATGTTATTTCATAGAGTGAGTGAATTCTTTATATCTTAAGTTCCTAAGTGTTCTTAAATTTTATTATGTGGAACTACTCTCTTTTGCTGTATGAGAGCACTTGACTCATGAAGGAAAGGTAATTGTCAGTGACCTCTATATTAGAGTAAGTAGGCGAATTGTGAATAATGTGTGGCACTTGTGAGTCAAATCTTGAGGTAAAGATATTATGCTTTTGTGCTTAGTCTATTTTAAATACTCTTGGTGTGATGAGTTAGGAGAATTGTTTAAAAAGGCCGTGTCTATAAAAAAATGTAGTTTGATTGCTCAAGGAAGAGCAATAATTTAAGTATGGGATGCTGATGATAGTCTATAATTACGTATATTAGTCAATTATTACACTCTAATTTACTGCACTTTAGTAGTGTTTGCGCTTTAATCACTAGTGTTTTGCACTGACAATGTGTTTTATGCCTTGTAGGAGTAATTCGGAGCTATATAGATGTTATGGAATAAATTCAAGTGATTTAGAGCTTTGAAGTCTAAGTAAAACCCCAAGTAATTAAGTTGGGATCGCATTCGGGGATCAACGGACGATAAAACAACAAAACAAGGACTTGAGGAGGTATATTGCGCACTGTCTAGTAAACAAGACATAACTATTTGCTCATAACTCCATTTGGGCCTATAATATATGGTTGGAAAGCTAACTCAATGGATTACAACTTTAATGTTTTACTAAATTCTAAAGGGAACATGGCAAAAACACGAGTTTACGGTAGGACCACGACAGAAAATCAGAGAGCTTGTCTGGCCGCGGTCCCACCGCGTTTTGTCCGCGGCCGCGCCGCTCCAGGCATAACAAAGAAGTCCTTTTTCGTCAGGGACAAGGTTATTTTGGCCCTACACTATTCCAAATTGTATAAAAAGGGTCCTAAACCTATTTTGAAAGGATTTGACATATTTTTGGCATAGATTTGACCTAATGAGGTAGAGACACAATAGGAGCGAGGCTTGGGAATTCTTCTACAAATTTTTTATTTCCTCTTCCTATTTGTCATTGTTGGTTATGATTTTAGTATTGCAGTTTTACATACTATTATGAATAGCTAATTTGTTATCTAGGGTTTTGATGGAACCTTTTGTAGGATAAATTCTTGTTATGTTTTTATATTATTGATTCGTAGTATAATCTCTATTTGTTCAACTACGTTCTTGTAGAAGTTAATCGAAAAGATCTCAATTAGTTGTACCTATTTAGTATGAATACCTCTAAAAAGAGTGCATATTTAGGTAATTGTTGAACAATAGCACTCCCAGAGTATATAAGGGATCAATAACCGATGGTTTAAGGGCGGGATTAGGGATAACGAAGCCTTGGGTGCGATCTGAAGTGAGCTATATTAAAAGTCAGCTAGCGTAGCTTGGAAGAGTGCGTCTAGTAAATTGTCGTGATTACTCGGGAGATATTTACAGTAATAAGAGTACTCATGATCGGTAGAGAATACTTAGGCAAAATTATAGAAGGTATAGCGGGAAAGATTCCGACAATAGGGAAAATCATAACTCTAGACCTCCTTAGTCTTTTCTCTACTCCTCAGTATCGTTAGTTGCTAATTTACTATTTTAATTTATTAATTAATTAGTTAAACACAAGAATCTAAATATCTATAAGTTAGGAATTGTTCAAGCTTGTCTTGTTGGTGATAGTGAACAGCTTTAGCGAAACCTTAGTTCTCTGTGAAATTCGAATCCGGACTTGTAAATCGGATTATATTTGCAATGGCCGCATTATCCTTTTTATAAGGCATAGTTGAGCGGGATCATGGGTGCACTACTAATAAAAAGAAGAAAAAATAATAAGCGGGAATTGATCCCTATTCTTCTAGGTAAATAACCCAGCATTCAATTAAGTAACCATTCTGCCTTTTGGAGCATGAGAGCCAGCAAATAATATAAAATCAATTCTGAAAAATATGTACAAATACCAGATTTAACGAAGATTCCATGGTTCACATTCAATATATTTTTGGCACTAAATCTGCACTGAAGCTTCCCCTTTTAATAAGTCTTACACAATACAAATTCAAATTATAATAAAAACTTTATGAGGATATCAAACACCGAATAATAAACGACAAAAACAAATAGTGAATAAACCTAAGAAGTGACTAGAAACATTAAATTTTGTGCCATAAAATGGATACCAGATTAGTATTTAGATGTAAATAAATGCAGAGCAATTCTTGGAAGCTATACATGAAGAGGAAGAAGAGGAGGAGGAGAAAAGATTTACCCGCCTTAACGTGGGAATTTCACTTAATGTGGGGAGCAGATACTATGCAATAGAAAAAACAACAAATATTGGAATTTGGAGCAGTCATCAAGGAATTAAATATGGAGCCTGAGGCGAGGGAAAGGATGGGCAGTCATAAAACAAGGAAATATAACGATTCAACCGATCATTTAGAAAATTAGTGTTTCATTTGGTGGCTTAAGGTCTCGAATAGCTTCGTATTATGTATTGTTACTTGCGTGTGTGATCGAGTTTGGTTTTGGGATGATTCGGGTTGATTTGGAAGGATGATTCTTGTTTTAGAAGTTCAAATGGTAAAAGGTTACAGGAGTGTGACTTTTGTGTAGACGACTCCGGAATAGTGTTTTGATGATTCCAATAGCTTCGTAAGGTGATTTTCGACTTAGACGTATGTCCGAATTTAGATTTGGTGGTTCATAGGTTGATTGATGCATTTTGGCGAAAGTTTAAAATTTAAGAGTTAGGAATATTCATAAGTTTTACCGGGAGTTGACTTTGATGTTATTGGGTTCACATTATTGTTTTGGGAATTGGAATAAGTTCGATACATCATTTGGAACTTGTATGCAAAATTTGAATTCATTCCAGATTGGTTAGGCTTGAATCGAACGCCTGGTTTGAAGTTTATGAATTTAAGAGATTGATCTTGATTGATGATTTATGGTTTTGATGTTATTATTTGTGATTTGAGGCCTCGAGTAGGTCCGCAACATATTTTGGGACTTGTTGCTATATTCAGAAGGGGTCCTTAGAGGCTCGGATGAGTTTCGAGGTGGTTTCAGACCATTTCTAGGCTATTTTTAGTTGCTCGTTTTTGCCACGGGGATGTGCATCACAATCGGGGATTTTGGGTCGCATTCGCAAAGTGCAAATTTTTGTGTGGGCAATGTGAATCGCGATTGTGAAAGCCTTTTCACGATCACGTAGAAGAAAGTTTTGTTGTCATAGGACTCACTTTGGAAGCTTATATCTTGCAATCTATAAGTAATTTTGGAGACGATCCAAAATAAAATTTGTAGCTCTTTTTGTTTAAGTTTCAGAAAATTAAATTGTTTGTCATTTGGATTTTTGTATAAAAATTCATGGCCATTATACTAGAGGTTGTCTAGAGCTTATTGGAATTTATTCATCGCGATCTCGGGAACATGGCCGTGATCGCAAAGGGTAAAAATTAAGGTGTAATTTTTTTTGAATCGAGATCGAGAGGTTAGAGACCACAATAGCGAAGGACCCCTGGCAGTGCATAAAGACATAAAATTTTGGGATTTTGAGTTCAACTTCTTCAATTCTTGAGTTCTTGGAGCACAAGTAAGGCGATTTGGAGGAAATAAACACCCAAATCTTGAGGGTATGTAATTTTATTTTTGTTTTGATTATTTATTTTATTTTTTCATGGATTATTACACCTAAATTAAGGATTTGAAGAGAAAAATAGGGGACTTTTGTCTAATTTTTTCCAAAGTGAATAATTGAGTTTTGAACATCGATTCAGAGTCGGACCTGAGTGAAATTAGTATGGTTGGACTCGTAATTGAATGGGAGTCAAACTTGAGTGAAATTAGTATGGTTGGACTCGTAGTTGAATGGGTTGTCGGATCCTGTGAGTTTTATCGAGTTTTGAGGTGCGGGCCCGGATTTGACTTTTTGGTTGACTTTGAGTAAATGTGTAAAGACTCGGCCTTTATCATTTGGAATTAATTTCTTAGGCATTATTTGATGTTTTGAGTTATTTTAGCTAGATTCCAGCCGTCCAGAAATCGTTTCACATGAGAGGGTCATTTTAGAGAATTGATTTAGCTTCTTTAAGGTAAGTATATCGTCTAACTTTATGTGGGGAACTACTCTAAGGATTTGAGTTGTTTGTGCTATTTGTTTTATATGAAAGCCGTATACACGAAGTAACAAGTGCGTCCTGGGGCTTACATATGGAAATTGACCAATTTATAGCCTGTTTGGCCGAGCTTCTTGATCACGCCCAACTATATCCTCTAGAAAGGACTCTGCAGACATTGAAAATATAACCCGAGTATTACGCCCAGGGTCGAATCCACAGAGAGTTAACCAATCAACCACTATTTTTAGATCCACTAACTCTTCAGAACCAGCTTCCCAAGACTTTCAAATCACGGTTGGAGGTTTCTTTATGAACTAAGATTGCAGTAAAACAACAAGCTGTAAACTAAATAACTAAGGTTGTAAACAATGATGAGAGAAAGCTAAGGTAGTGATTTCCCCAATTGATGAAATCCCTTCTATTTATGCTTCATACAAATTTACCAACACACTACTATCAATCATGGACGTTCGTCTTACCGTAAATCACTCCCGAGTAATCACAATAATATTCTTTAACACTCTCCCGAGAAACACTAGCTAGCTTTGATTAACATAGTTCACTTAAGATTGCACCCAAGGCTTCGTTATCCCTAATCCCGCCTTTAAACATGCAGTTTTAGGTTCCTCTTATACTCTAGGAGTGGTGTTATTCAATAATAACCTAAATATGTACTCTCTTACGAGTAATGCACACTAAATAGAACAACTAATTGAGGATCATGTCAATTAACTATAACAAGAATATAGTTGAATAAATAAAGAATGAAACTAGCAAATTTGTATTCACATAAATGAGAAGTTCATCCCCCAATAGGGTTCATCAAAACCTTAGACAATGAATTTAGCTACTCATGGCTATGGGTAAACAGACTAAATTAATATTCATCATAAACTACCAATAAAAATCAAAGTAAAAGAAGAAATATGGTTTGGGTATTCTCTCACAATTGTTTTTCCCTCAAAGAACTCCAAAAACTAAATGCATGCCTCCTTTGGGCGAAGTCTAATGTTTAAAATAGTGTTTTGGGCTTAAAAATCCCGTGTTTTGCACTTTAGTCTCTGAAGTTTCATGCGCCTAACGCGGTTCTGTCACGGTCGCGGTAGAACTGCGGCCAAACAGCCCTTCTGATTCTCATCTGTTCCGCGACAGCATCTTACCGTGGTTCTACCGCGGTCGCGGTTCTACCGCGGTCGCGGTTCTACCGCGGTCGCGGTACACCCGCGGCAGTACCCTTCCTCTGATTCTTCATCCTGTTTTTGGCGTGGTTCATTTAGGAATTTTCACAGTTGGCCTTTTTTTCTTCATTTTTGACTCCAAAAGTACTCCCGGGCCTTCCCTAGTCATATATAACCTGCAAATTATGAAAAGCACTCATAAGAGCATTTTGTTAACACTTTTATTACCAAAACTATGCAAGAAGGTATTTCTTTAGGGCATGAATATAGTTAAATTCACTTATTATCAACACCCCATACTTAAACCTTTTCTCTTCCTCGAGCAAGCTAAACCACACTTCTGGGCCTAACCGTTTGATGCATTACCCCATGTTATGTCACACCCGCCATTTTGACGAAACAACCTAAGCAATGCGACAGTCAAACCCAGATGGAGACTCTACTGCCATGACACACTCGTGGTCAGTGTATTTACTCTAACAGAGGTGAAGAGTTACTTTTCCTTCCTGAGTCACATGCCCTCACATCAAAAGTCTGAGAGAGGTTCCACACACATAAAATTCAAGCAACAAGGAACCAAAGATAGAAAGAATTCACTCACTCTCAGCAAAGAACATTCACATGCCACACAGACACACCATATGCTTGCCCCTAATGTAGTACTCTACTAATCAAGCTGTTTTAGTCTAAGATCAAGAGGTCTTTATTTGGTTGTAATGTAATCTAAGGGACGGGTAGTATATATTTGGATGTAGTGACTAACCTACCTAAGCACTTTTAATACACACTTCCTTTTATCTCAATTTCCCTGCTCAACCTAATCATTCCTCCACATTTTTGTTTCGCACTTTTAACTGGCTTCTTGTTTTCTCTCTCTTTTTTTTATTTCTTTTTTTTGTTTTGTTTTCTTTGTCTCATCATTTTTTTCTTCTTTTCTTTTTTCTTTAACATAACCAATGCACCATTCAAATGATTTATTTCTAATCCCCCTTTTTTCGCTAACTCCCTACCACCCCACACTTTGACTTTTATATGTTCTTTAATGATTTACGTGCTTCTAGGAGGTATAGGTTAAAATAATCAGCTATTCCAACACAGGGATATAGGTCATTATAGGGTTATCAAAGAACAGGCTTCAGGCTCAAAGGGGTTAACTATGGCAATATAGGCAGGTGGATTCACAATTATATAAAGGCTTACACAAAGAAATGCCTCAATCATATCTAAAACCAAACAACTTCTATTTCGCTTTGCAAACACACAGGGCAAGTTCTAGGTATCGCATGCAAGCACAGAATGCAAGTAAAATCTCACACACACTTAGCATGTAACTCGTTCAGAATCAATTTATCAATACACTCATATGAGCTTTCAAGCAAGGCAAGATGTGCAAAATTAAGGCATAGATTTACAAGTCCACAACTGAGCCTAGACATAACACTCTCAAGTTCATTTTAGTTGTTTGCAGGTGTGAACATCAAGGGTAGCACTCTAGCCTTCACCCATGTTAGTCCTAAACTACAAATGAAAAATCTACCTAACCCGGTTCAAGAAAAAATATTGGAAAAGAACCGTGGTCAAAAGAAAAACCAAGGAGGATTTACTACACTACCTAAGAAGGAAAAAATAAATAAAAAAATATTTACATGGACTACTTCCCTCGAGAGTACTGTCCAAGTGGTCCGTCCTCTCCTCTAACTTTGTTTTTTTTCCAGCTTTTTTTATGTATCCGACTTGGACCCTCAAGAGACCCGTCGACAAGTGTCCGTCATTGGGCCAAGTCAGGTACTCCTTATATACCTACCATCAGTTATATACAACACAACAAACCAATGTTGTAATAGTCACAATGTCTATGTACGGTACAACACATAACCAGAGAAAGTCTCCCACCCCACACTTAAAATCACGGCATGTCCTCACGTCATATCAATAAAGTAAAGAACAGATGGGTAAGAAGACTTCCCTGAGACTTAATCAGAGTCGGAGACGGTGCTGGGGTCCACATTGCAAGCTCTCCCCAACATACGAAACCAGGACATGAACCGCCCCTCGGACCTGGCCTGCCTCTGAGACATGGCATCCATCTGTGTGTGTAAGAAATCTACTGAGGTGCGGAGATCCGTGACCTCTTCCTCCATGGAACGCAATATAGGCCGGGTAGACTGCGATCTGGAGAAGTCTGTCCCAGTATGTGGGCGCCGAGAAGGTCCAGCAGTGTCAGTGGATCTTCTGGATGGTGCGAGAGGAATTGGGTCATCATCTTCATCGTCTAGCTCAATATTTTTTCGTGTACCCCTGCCCACTTTGATGCGTGAAGCTCGGAATGGTGCTTCGGGTGCCAATGTACCATTGGAAGGATTAGTGGGGAATTCCTCCGCAAGCATAGTGCAGTAACCAAGGAATGGAAGTAAACCCCTTTGACAGTAGCGGTTCCCGCAGGACCAGTTCATCGCCAATTACCTGTGATGTATCAAAATCCTTCTTCATGATGAAGCACCATGTCAATAAGGCTCCGTTGAAGTTAACGTTAGTGTTGTTGCTAGAAGGCATGAAACTGCTGCAGTTCTAACACTTAGCTAAGTGCGTGAAAGAGTTGGAGTCCAGAGTGATGTGGTCTTTGATCCAGGTAGGTCGCCCCCAGCACAAATGACATCAGTCATAACTTCCCACATGACATATGGTCTGTCGTGGTAGTAGTCAACGTCGTCAGTAAACTCAGGCAGCTGCAAAGCCCGGCGAATATATGGAATGTGGGTTGGGACTATCGTACCCCCCACAATCACACCTCTACTTGAGTTTGAAGGGAAGTTTGCATAGAACTCCCTAATCATCATCCGGTTCACCGGGACATGATCATCAAAGAGGAATTCCATGCCCCGCCTCCTAATTTCTTCATACATTTCTTCCTATTCCACACAGAGGGTCGCCCAGTCAATTTGAATCTCCTGAATGAAGTTCTTCCCAGCCTTGGCATTAAAATCATCCTCCGCTCATTCCGATCCAAACCTGGACTCATCATATGTCGGATGTTGGGATGTGCCAGCCATAGTACCTGCAGAGAGTTCAGAAAAACCATCAAATTAATCCTTAGTGCAAATTGGATGGTTACTCAGACTTCATCACCCAAAGGCACCAAAACAATACCCCCATTGAGTTTTGCTTTGCAAACTAGCCCCACTATCTGGGTGGTGAAGGTCACAACCTCCACAAGGGCCTCACAACAGAAGTACTTACACCATTCGGCCTACACCACCCCACACTTACTCCTTCACATATTTTCAAACAATTACAACATCCCCAGTCACAAAGTATAACATCACACACTTAGGAGTGGTCATAACCCGCCCCACAATATCACAACAGCTCCAAAATTTTGGCCAAAATGGTGCCTAACAACAACTACACCCAAAAAATGATTTCTAGGCCTCCAAAACATCAAAACAGACCCTACAATTGAAACAGCATGAAGGACCAAGCACCTCAGCACCAACCAAGTTCACAACATTACCATACAACAACGAAAACCATGAAAGAAAGCAAAAAATTGACAAAAATTACACTAAGCCTACCTAGAGTCAAACTAATTGAAATTATGCTAAATTACACTAAGTTAGAAGATGAAATAGAGAGAGAGAAAGAGAAACTTACTTGTTTGGATGAGGGAAAGTGGGTGGTGAAGGTAGAGTAGGGGAGGATGATAATGGAGTTTTTGGGTGAGGGAGATATATGTTTTTGTGAAGAGGAAAAGAGAAGAGAGAAGATAGAGAGAATGGAGTGGGGCGGTTGTGGTGTGTTCTGGGCAGATAGGGGAGGGTTTAGTGGTATTTGTGGGGGTATTTTGGGTAAAGTTTAAAAAAAGTAAAAAATTAAAACGTAAAAAAAACTTACCTGGACCCCGTCTGCGTCTGCCATGGTTCTACCGCGTTCGCGGTAGGACTGCGGTAGACCAAGTTTAGAGGACCCTCCTTACCGTAGTTTGATCGCGGTTGCACTGGACTGGGTTTAGAGAACCCTTCTTACCGCGGTTTGACCGCGGTCGAGGTGGGACCGCGGTCGAGGTGGGACCGCGGTCCGGGCTCTTGCAAATTCCAATTTTTTTTTCATATAAAAGAAATTACACTTACAACAATTTCAAGGGTTGACTCCCATGCAACACCTGGTTTAACGTCGCGGCACGACTTATATGAGCGCAATTAAGGCTCGCTCGACCTCTGTGGTTCATTCAAATGCAGTTCAGACCCTTCCTTAGGCTCGCTCATGCCCACATACAATTTCAATCACTGACCATTGACTCTAAATATACGAGAGTCATTCCTAGTGTCCACTTCAACCGCTCCTGACGGGAAAACTTCAACTACCCGAAATTGTCCAGACCACCATGGCTTTAGCTTACCCGAGAACAAGCTCAATCTTGAGTTGTATAGTAATACCATGTCCCCATGCTTGAAATTTTGCTCAACAATGTTCTGATCGTGTAGACTTCATTCTCTCTTTGTGAAGCCTTGTGCTCTCAAAAGCAAGATACCTAAACTCCTCGAGCTCATGTAATTCTGTGACTCTTGATGTGCCCGCAGCTTCCATGTCTAAGTTTAGTTGTTTTACTGCCCACCACCCCTTATGTTCAAGTTTGACAAGTAGGTGACAGGCCTTCCCAAACACCAACTTGTATGGTGACATGCCAATTGGTGTCTTGAAAGTTGTTCTGTAAGCCCAGAGTGCATCATCTGGCTTCCTCACCCAATCAGTTCTTGTGGCGTTTAAAGTTTTTGTTAACACACTCTTTATTTCCCCTGTTGGATACATCAACCTGTCCACTGGTCTGCGGGTGGTAAGGAGTAGCAACCTTGTGGCACACATCGTACTTAGCCAACAAATTTTCAAAAGCCCTATTGCAGAAGTGAGTGCTTCAGTCACTGATAATTGAACGTGGTGTCCCAAAACGGGTGAATATGTTCTTCTTTCGAAAACCCACCACCACTTTTGTATCATTGGTGGGAAACGTTGCAGCTTCCACCCACTTGGACACATAGTCTACAGCAACAAAAATGACTTATTGCCGTAGGAGCTGACGAAGGGACACATGAAGTCAATCCCTAGACATCAAACACTTCAACCTCCTGAATTGGGTTCATGTGCATCTTGTGGTGCCGGGAAATGTTGCAGGTGTATTGATATTCATTACAACCCTTTACCCATGAGTGAGCATCTTTAAACACAGCCGGCCAGAAAAATCCGACCTCTCACACCTTTGATGCTGTCCTGATCCCTCCAAAATGTCCACCATAAGACGATGCATGTCAAGGCTGCAAAATAGAAGGTTGTTCCATCTCGGAGGCGCATCTCCAAATCATGTTATCTAGGAATATTCTAAAGAGATAGGGCTCATCCCAATAGTACAAGTGGCTTTCACAAAAAAACCATTTCCTCTGGACCGATGACAGGTCGTGAGGAATTATACCACTGCCCAGGTAATTGGCAAAGTCCGTATACCATGGGACTTCCTGATGAGTGGTGGCAAGCAGTTGCTCGTCTGGAAAAGTTTCCATAATTTTCTCAACTTCAATGGCATTTTGAGCTCCCTCAAGTCGTGATAGGTGATCAACGACTTGATTCTTGGTGCCCTTATAGTCACGTATTTCAAGACCAAACTCTTGCAGCAGCAACATCCAATGAATCAAGCGTGGCTTAGAGTCTTTCTTGTCTATTAAGTACTTGAGAGCAGCATGGTCAATGAATACAATTACCTTTGATCCTATCAGGTAGGACCGTAACTTGTCGAAAGCGAACACGACAACTAGCATCTCCTTTTCAGTCACCGTATAGTTCAACTGGGCTCCACTAAGTGTTCTACTAGCATACTAGATTGGGTGCATCAATTTGTCCTTCTGCTGGCCCACCACTGCCCGCACTACTTAGTCACTAGCGTCACATATTAGTTCGCACAGTTGCTCCCAGTTGGGGGCAACAATGATGGGTGTTGTGACCAGCCTCTGCTTCAACTCCTCAAATGCTACCTTGCAATCATTAGAAAATACAAATGGGTTATATTTCTCTAATAACTTACATAGAGGGTTGGCAATTTTTGAGAAGTCTTTTATGAACCACCGGTAGAAACCGGCATGTCCAAGCAAACTTCTGATTGCTTTGACTGAAGTTGGTGGATGCAGCTTTGCTATTACATCAACCTTTGATCGATCTACCTCTATTCCATTGCTTGACACCTATTGCCCCAAGACAATGCCTTCTTATACCATGAAATGGCACTTCTCCCAATTCAGCACCAGATTAGTCTCGATGCACCAGTTCAGCACATGTGTCAGATTCACTAGGCACTCATCAAATGAATTCCCCACCACTGAGAAGTCATCCATGAACACCTCCATTATATCCTCAACCATGGCAATGAATATGTCCATCATGCATCGTTGGAATGTGGTGGGTGCATTGCATAGGCCAAAGGGCATCCTTCTGAAGGCATAAATGCCATAAGGGCATGTGAAGGAGGTCTTCTCTCGGTCCTCAGACGCAATGGAAATCTGATTGTACCCTGAGTACCCATCCAGAAAGCAGAAGTGTGACCTCCTTTCCAATCTATCCAGCATCTGATCAATGAAGGGATCTGGGAAGTGGTCTTTCCGGGTGGCTAGATTCAACTTTCGATAAGACGTGCATATTCTCCAGCCGGTGACGGTTCTCGTTGAGATTAGTTCATTAGTCATGCCACCCTTCTTAGGCACACATTGAACTGGGCTAACCCAGCTGCTGTTAGAGATTGGGAAAATAATTCCCGCATCTAACAACTTTATCACCTCCTTCTTCACCACTTCCTTCATATTTGGGTTCAGCCTCCTCTGATGTTCCCTGGAAGGTTTGTGCCCCTCTTCCAGCAGAATTTTATACATGCGGTAAGTAGGGCTGATCCCCTTGATGTTTGCCATGGTCCACCCAATGGCAGTTTTGCACTCCTTCAATACCTGTAGAAGTTGTTGGACCTGCACATCTATTAAATCACATGAGATAATAACAGGTAGAGTGGAGTCAGGTCCCATAAATTCATACCTGAGGTGGGCTGGCAATGGCTTTAGTTCAAGCTTTGGTGGTTCTTTAATGGATGGCTTAGCTGGAGGAGTCTCTCTCTTTTTGAAGTGTAGGGGCTAAAACTCTAGATTTCTTTCCCATGACCCTCTACCTTCCAATGCCAACACCCATCACTGTGGAAAAGAATGGTCTTCCTAAAATGATAGGAATATCTTCATCCACTTTGCAATCCAAGATCACAAAATCTGCAGGGAATACGAATTTCCCCACCTAAATAAGCACATCATCAAGGATCCCAAATGGACGCTTCACGGTCCTGTCAGCCAACTGCAACAACATAGGGGTGGGTCTAGCTCTCCCAATGTCCAACCTCTTGTAAATAACCAGGGGCATAAGATTAATGCTGGCCCCTAAATCACAGAGTGCTTTCGCAAAAGCAAAGTTCCCAATAGTGCATGGAATAGTAAAGCTCCCTGTATCAGAGAGCTTTTCAGCAACAGGTTTAGTTACCACTGCACTGCAACGCTGAGTAAGTTTCACAGTGGCCAAGTTTTGGACGTCAAACTTCTGGGGCATCAAGTCTTTCATCATTTTTGCGTATCCAGACATCTCCGTTAAGGCTTAAATCAATGGAATATTTACCTGAATTTGCTTGAGCATCTCAAAGAACTTTTTATATTGCTCCTCTTTTTGATGTTTGGCCAACCTCTGTGGAAATGATGCAGGAGGTCTTTTCTTCCCAATCACTTGGGACTTTTCTTGCTCAGCTACTATCTCCACTACCGACTCTTCAACTGTTTCAGCAACTTTCTCGATTTCCTGCTGAGTATTCTTTTCTTCCTGAGCAGGCTGGACTGTCACATCTATCAGTCATGTTGAATCATCCAGCTCAATGGGTACCTGAATGAGTGTCTCAGCCTGTATATTTTCACATGCTCTCTCCTGTTCTACATCAAGATCCCTACCATTACGGAGACTCACCGCCATCAGCTGCTTCGGGCCCTAATCTATTGGATTGATTTGGGTATCTGCAGTTAGCGTCCCTTGAGGATGGTGTTTCAGAGATATTGAAATTTTGCCCAGTTGCATTTTAATATTTTTAATAGCTGCATCATGTGCATTTACTCTTTCATTTATCTTTGCATTGGACCCAATAACCTGCTGCATCATTGCTTCCAATCTAGCAAACTCATCTTCTTGTCTCCCACCATGTTGTTGCTGAGGTGGGTGGTACCTTTGCTGCTGATTATTATACCCCTGCTACTGTTATTGTACCCCTATAGTCTAGGATACGATGCCATGTTATTGGGGGTCTCATGCCTCCCATGCTTCCAGCGTTATACTGTGGTTGAGGTGGCCTATACTGCTACTGAGTCTGCTGGCCCCAGTTCTAATTTCCCTATCTCTGCCCCCATAGTTAGTCACATAGTTCATATCTTTGGGGTGCTGGTGGTGATGATCATGCTCTGCATTCCAAGAATTACCAATTGGATGGCTAATGCAAGATATGCACAATCCCCCATTGGTAGTGTCAACTATATGTACCTGCTGCTTCTGCCCTGATTCCTCCACCTTTTTGGTGAGGATGCTCATCTGTGTAAGGAGATTCGCCATATTTTCATCCATAGTGTTTGAAGGATCAAGAGGCACTGAGTGCACCACTGGAGTGATAGGTGCATTTCTGGATGTCCATCCCGAATTCTGTGCCATTTTATCAAGTAAACTCTGGCCTTCTCTCCATGTCTTGCTCAGGAATTCCCTACCAGCTGAGGCATCCACAATATTCTTCAACCCATTTGACAGTCCCATATAAAATTGTTGTCCCAACATCTGTTTTGGAACACCATGATGTGGACACATAGCCAACATTCCTTTGAACCTGCCCCATGTTTCATGCAGTGTCTCCATCGATTTTTGCTTAAAGCTCATGATCTCATCAATTTGTTGGGCAGTTTTATTGGGTGGATGAAACTTGTTATGAAATTGTTTGACTAACTCATCCCAAGTTGCAACAGAGTTTATGGGAAGTGAGTTAAGCCAAACGTATGCAGCTCCTTTCATCGAGAATGGGAATAATAATAGCTTGATTGCCTCTGGAGTGACGTTGGGCTGCCTTTGAGTTTTGCATTTCGACAAGAAGTTCTTCAGTTGATGTTGAGGGTCTTCAAGTTGTATCCCAGAGAATAGTCCCTTTGTTTTGCAACAAGTGTAGCATATTGTTTGTGATCTGGAATGACTCAACTTGTATGGCGGGCACAACAATAGCAGTGGCCAGATTGTCAGTTGTGGGTTGTGCCCAGTCATACAGTGTACCCTCGAGCACAAGAGGCGCCGCTTCTCTGACATTCAAGTTGACTTGCTCATGCCCCCCGTTCTGTTGGGGTCGATTATGTCTTCCATGTCAGTTTCAAATTTGTCTGTTTGTTGAGGTGGTTGAAGTCTTCTGTTGGCATGATTCAATGCCCGGAATATTTTCTCAGGTTCTGAGAGTCCTTCAAGTAGTTCTCCAGTCCTTGTATAGTTTCTAGGCATACATCTGTGCAACCAAGTCAACAACCGTCAAAAGTTTCTATCAAAATTGGGTGTAGAGAAACGGCCTACACTAAGAATTTTTGTATCTCTATCAATGGTAATTGATAATTCCATTAACTCCCCAGAAACTGACAAAATTTGATCACGCCCAACTATGTCCTCTAGAAAGGACTCTGCGGACGTTGAAAATATAACCCGAGTATTATGCCCAGGGTCAAATTCATAGAGAGTTAACCTATCAACCACTATTTTTAGATCCACTAAACTCTTCAGAACCAACTTCCCCAGACATTCAAATCATAGTTGGAGGTTTCTTTATGAACTAAGATTGCAGTAAAATAAAAAGTTGTTAACTAAATAACTAAGGTTGTAAACAATGATAAGAGAAAGATAAGGTAATGATTTCCCCTATTGATGGAATCCCTTACCTCTATCAATTATGAACGCTTGTCTTACCGTAAATCTCTCCCGAGTAATCAAAGTAATATACTATTACACTATCCCGAGATACACTAGCTAGCTTTGATTAATACAGTTCACTTAAAATTACACCCAAGGCTTCGTTATCCCTAATCCCGCCTTTAAACCTGCAGTTATAGATTCCTCTTATACTTTAGGAGTGGTGTTATTCAACAATAACCTAAATATGCACTCTCTTCCGAGTAATGCACACTAAATAGGCAAATCTAATTGAGGATCCAGTCAATTAACTACAACAAAAACATAGTTGAATAAATAAAGATTGAAACTAGCAAATTTATATTCACATAAATGAGAAGTTGATCCCCCAATATGGTCCATCAAAACCTTAGACAAGGAATTTAGCTACTCATGGCTATGGTAAACAAACTAAATTAATATTCATCATAAACTACCAATAAAAATCAAAGGAAAAGAAGAAATATGGTTTGGGTATTCTCTCACAATTATTTTTCCTTTAAAGAACTCCAAAAACTGAATACATGCCACCTTTGGTCGAAGTCTAATGTTTAAAATAGGGTTTTTGGCTAAAAATTTCGTTTTTTGCACTTTAGTCCCTTAAATTTCCTGCGCGTACCGCGGTTCTGCCGCGGTCGCAGTAGAACCGCGGTCACATAGCCCTCTGATTCTCATCTTGTCCACGACAGCATCTCACCGCGGTTCTGTCGCGGTTGCGGAAGAACCGCGGCAGTACCCTTCCTCTGATTCTTCAGCCTGTTTTTGGCGTGGTTCACTTAGAAATTTTCACGATTGGCCTATTTTTCTTTATTTTTGACTCCAAAAGTACTCTCTAGTCTTCCCTAATCATATATAACCTGCAAATCATGAAAAGCACTCATAAGAGCATTTGGTTATTACTTTTATTACCAAAACTATACAAGAAGGTAGTTATTTAGAGTCTGAATATAGTTAAATTCACCTATTCACTTCTCAATAGGCCAAAGTGCTTTTTTTTTTTTCCCTAAAGCACTTTTCTTTCCTAATTGGAGTTGTTTGGCGAAGCATTTTTTTAGGGGAAAAGAGTAATTTTGGGAATAAGCAGAAGCAAAAAAAATAGTTTCTTCCCAAAAGCAGAAGCAGTTTCGACTTTTCTTCTTGCCTAAAATACCCTTAATAAAATATAGTATATACCAAAATAACCGTTAAACCTAGTACTTAGGATATTAATGCATAAGTATATATATATATATATATATATTAGGTGTGAATGCTTTTATATTAGTTGAATGAATTTTAATATATTTAACTTGTATTAAAAGAATTAAGTATTTTTAAATTTTTTATACTTTTCTTAAATAAAATGAAAAGATTTAATTATTGCATGCAATATAAAAACTAAGATTATTTACTTACTTATAATATTAACTATTAAGTAAATCTATTCATGCCCTTATTTGTAATTTCATACTTAAAAGCACTTTCTAAAAAGTTTGGTAAAAAACAAATTAACTACTCAAATGTGCTTTTTAGAGTGATTAGCTACACAAACTGCTTCTCCCCAAAAGTACTCTTTTCAAAAGCATTTCTCAAAATAAGTTGCTTTCTCCCGCTTGGCCAAACAGGATATAGACTCTTAGGCTTCTTTCAAGTATTTTTTTGAAATTGTTGGCACATGCTATATCTTTTATTTGTCATATTTACTCGCACATGCTTGATTTGAAGTTTTAATTACATTTCATATCCTTTACTTGCCAAGTTTACTCTTATATGTTTTATTTGGAGTTGTTACCTCTTTTGTTGTAATGTGACCTCCTTTGTTATTGAGTTAGTCTTAATTAAAGCTGTTGTTTAATGATATCCTTTCGTTGTCGGGTTATTCTCATACATTTAGACATAGTTGCTAGGTCATGTCATCTCTTTCATTGTTAGCTTATTTCACATACTAGAATTTGGAAGTTTGTCCTCATGGAAATACCTTCAATATTGAGCTTCTTCATGAGAAATTAATTGAAGTTAAAGTTATTGAAAGTCAATAATCTATTTTAATTGAAGTTGTGTTTAAAGGGAGTGTTGATCATTGTTGATTTATTTTTCTGTTCATTTTGTTGTCATTGAGATTGTATACACATTGTGTTTGAGCAGTGGGCTATGTAATATGGTGATATTTGTATCGTTGTTTGGAAAGGTTGTGGTTGTGGCTTATGAGACTTGTGGTACGAGTTGATATGCCATGCCGTTGTGTTGGTAGCACATGTGATTTGTGGTGTGAATTGGATGTTATTATGTGGAGTATAAGGGTGGCATCTCACTGTTGTTGATTGTGCAGAGTGATAAAGGTGGCTATTGTGTTATTGTTCGAGCGAAGCGATAAGAGTAGCTCTTATGCAGAGTGATACGAGTAACTATTAGAGAGATAAGGGTGAAAATGTCAGGGATAATGCGTGACGGCCTGGGACATTATGTTGATGATATTCGTGTGTGATTTTCCTTGTGTATGTCCCACACCTTACGTGACTTGTTGTGTTGCTTCAATGAGTTACTCGATATCTTTGATATTACTTGTTGACTTGGGTTATAACAATACACATGCACCAGCATACGCCGTAGCATGCCACTTATACTAGTTCGGGAGTATGAAACTTGACATTTATTGATTATGCATATATATTCTATATTATCTACTTTCATTGTAATATTGGGCATGTGACTATGCCGGACGGATTGTGATTGTGAGCCTGTGATCTTGGCAGGCAGATTTAGATTGTGACACGTGAGTTGTCCATGCGGTGGTGATTAGAAATGCGGGCATAAGGTGCCGTGAGCATATGATTGTGGTTTGAGACTCGTGACTTGTAATTATGAGATGAGGTATTTCGAACTAATTCGTTGTGAGACTTGTGTTAGAACAACTTGATTGTTGATTGTCATTTTTTCCCTTATATGTTCTCGTTGATACTTTAACAGTGTTCGTATTACTTTGCTGTTTATATTATATGTTGATTCGTGTTGCCATTTACTACTTTCTCCTTTCATTATTACCTTTATACTGCACATGTTGTTTTGATTTGTAGGTATCTTGACTAGTACCTCGTCACTACTCCACCGAAGTTAATTTTAATGCTGGGCATCGATCATAGTGTACTCATACCACATCTGCACTTTTTTGGTGCAGATCCAGGTATTGGTGATATCGGACTCGAGCAGAATTAGCATATCGGCTTTGAGGATTCAAGATAGAGCTGTTTAATCATCGCAATCCCTTGGAGTCTTTTTCTTTTATTGTACTGTCAGCTTGATATCCGAACAACATTGTATTTCAATTTTTGAGATCTTTCCATATATTCAATTAGAGTTCGTGACTCTGTATTATTACTCTTGGGAGATTGTAGTGATTATTGTTGCGTAGGCTTATTTCACATATCTCTTAAATATCATGGTTAAATTGGCTTAATTGTTGTAAATAATCGATTTACCTAGTCTTAGAGATTAGGTGCCATCACGGCACCTAAGAGAATTTGGGGTCGTGACATGAAATGTTAAATCCATGTAATATATAATGTAGTAGTAGTAGTAATTATCAAGATGAGAAAGTTATTGTAATTTTTTTGCTATATCTCTGCTGTCCTGGTGTCGAAACATTACCCTTTGCCTTCAAAATTGGGAAACTGATTATCACCTAACTACATTCGAATGCGTGCAATTCTTGATCAATCAAAAGATCATGCATCTCTCCACCACTACAAACTTCAACATCTAACATCTATGGACTTGTACAACTAATTACAGACAAGCGGGCTAGGTGAACTATATTTAGCCAGCATGTGTAACGTTGAACACAAAGAACGGATCATGTAAATCAACTTTCCGTCGCTAATAACCAAGTTGTTAAATACAAAGCATTCACACTCATAAATTATTGTCCATACGGACGCCAAATTTTATATTTTCAGCTTGTTGACTGCAGTTGTTAATAACCTAAGTACCTATCTATTCCTCAATAAGTAACATCTACTGAACACACCATCCATGGGCGCACACATGCTTGAATGCTTTGCCATCATCTTGCTAACACAGAGACACCTAATAGAAGAAGGAAAAAGAGATCAAACTAGTAAAGTTTTAAATAAATGCTTACAGCAAGTAACTTAGTCTTGCTTGGAGAGGAGAGACGAGCAAACTTCACTCACATGAAGCCTTATTTACAAAGAGTCCGCGTTGAAGCATTCTTAGCTTAGCAGACACCTCTCATTAGAGAAGAAAGCTCATCAAAGAACCAAAGGTCCATTTCATTTTCAACATCCCCAGTTGCATCTGCATTGAGGAAGGCATCAACTGATGCATCCAAATTTCCCTCCGATTGTTGGGTTTGGAAGAAAGTCATCTGGGATTCAAAAGTTGAAAGCTCTTCAGATAGCTTGGGGGCAGTGTTCTCATTAGGCACCGAAATGTTGGAGCAAGATTTAAGTTTTTCCTCTGGGCAGGCACCTTCAACAAATTGAGCTTCATCACTTTCTACAGAAGCTGACAGAAAAGATGATATTTCTGGAGTCCTTGAACCAGCCAAAATCAGAGGGTTCAAAAGAGTTACTTCCTTGGTCAGAATTGAAGTAAACACCAGCAGCAGCTGGAGGGACATATGAGTTAGGTCCCAAATCTCCAGGAGTAGGGCACAAATCATCATAGCCAGACAGATTTTTCGCCGGTTTCTCTACGAAAAAGCCCAATTTTTCATAACATCCATCATCCATGTTGTTCACAAAAGTGGCGTCGGACAGAACTGGGTTAGCCCTCGCCTTAGGGAGCACCTTCCGAGGATTTATCTTACCAGCTTGCCTCGACGCAGGCACTGGAGCTTCATCAGGAAAGTTTACCTTAGCTTTCTTGCCTCTGATCCTCCGAGCTTCAATATCATAAGCTCTGGCAGCTTCTTCTGCAGTATTGAACCCACTTACCCCAAGGACGCTGTCTGATTCCCCTATACTGATTCTTCCTCTTTCTCTTGGAAGACTTCTCTACTTCCTTGTCTGAATCAATAGATTTCAAGGATTTGGCGCCTTTCACATATAAAATGAAATAAGCACCTCTGTTATCGACAATATCACCGTCATTTCCAAGAAACAATCCATCAACACGATGACGTAAAGATGACTAAGAAATTGAGCAACCTAGAGAAAGAACCCGAACAAAACATGTTCCCTGATAATAGCTGATAGCAAACAACATGATTTTTGACTTGGTATCTAAATTAAAAAAATAACAGTAAAGAACATGTTCCACAATACCAGCTGCACAAAACCATCTCAACAAGACTGTCAAAAGATTACAGCTTAGATAAAACAAAATTATTCTATAATTTTTCTAGAGACATCATGTGGCAACCTCCATCATGCAGAGGACTCATAATCTAGGGAACCTGCATGCAATGATCTATTTCACAATCAAGTTATGTTTGAACACAGATTTCCAAACTGAATAAACAGATTACATGAATCTCGAGATAATCTTACCAAAAGGATTTGTTAGAAAGAGCAAACATATCAGCACAAGATTGGCAACTGGACCTAGCTAAAACTTAAATGCATATTGAGACATCGAATCTCACGACAGACCATGAAAATTTCATACACGGAACAAGAACCAGCGAAGGAACCATAATGAAATTAATGGTCATCTTCTATCCTGATAAATTATCAATTTTTTTTCCGGTTAAAAAAGGAAATAGCATCTTCGCTTCTCGTTCCAGAGTTGCAGATAAAGTTATCTTATTTTTTTAGATGAATAAGTCATAAACTAAATAAATTACCAATAATTTCAACAAGCATTAATTTTACAACCCATTTCGAGCTAACATTTTTGGCAAAAACAAAAATTGCAATCCCAGCCCCTGGAGCAGCTATATATAAATTGAACACCAATAGTTTCAACAGATTAATAATTTTTCACTCATTTAAAGCTAAGTTCAGCCTTTCAAATAAGCTTTTTAGGTAGAAAGAAAAATCCTATTTTAAGCCCAAATAAAAGCCATATAATCTGAAATAAATCGAGTGAAGAATACTTGAATAACGTTGATCCAATAAACAACGGTCACCTGCTAGCTGCTAATCAATTTAACTTTCAACTTCTAATTTTACTCTTAATGAAATGATTTATAGCCACAAATATGTATAGCTGGTCTTAGACCACAAACCACGTGACGGGGTTAAACACATCACATAGAAATAATTGAGACGCAGGCAGTTTATATTACGGTTTCTCTGCATTTTCTAAAAACCCAGATAATAAAATAGTGAGAGAAAATTACCAATAGAGGCTCCAGACTGTTCAGGAGCAGAAAAAGCAAATGGCTTGAGTCCGTCCACCTTGTAAGAGTCATCATCATCAGAGCAGTCCTTAAAGTCCTGAAAGTCAGCCTCAAAACCATAATATAAATCAGCGACCTCAGAACTCAATGGCTTCGAGTATTGGTAACTAAAAGGATTCTTCTTCTTCTTTTGGTTCAGATCGGAGCAAACCCATAACAAGTCGGCGGTGAGTCGGCGGGATGATCGGGATGGGGTTATGCAGTCGGAGATTATGGCACCACCGCACATGCTTTATCCACGTTATTATTTTCTTTGGAAAGTTTGTTTGTTGCGGATTTTCCGAGAAAAATCTAACTGAGTTAGGAGCACAAGATTATGCGAAGGGATACGTTAACTGTTAAATAGCAGCAACGAGGCGCCGGGGAGAGTGGGGGCCTAATTCACTTTTATGCCCCTCCCGGAGACTCTTAACTACGTATTACCAATATTGAAAACAAAAAAGGTAGCAGTACCTGTTATAGCATGTTTGAATAAATATGTGATAGCATCTCTTCGAAATTAAGTAGTCCCGGAGAACCAAATTTTTGTATTTTTTTAAAAGTACTTTTGAGAATAATATATTTAGAAACAGTTTTTAAAAGTTTAGCCAAATAATAATTGTTGCTCAAAAAATATTTTTCAAATTAATTAGTCAAACGCAAATTGTTTCTTATCAAAATTATTTTTAAAAAAAAATACTTTTCAAAATAAGTTAATTTTTACAACTTGGTCAAACAGACTAATAATCTTTTTTAATTGTCACTTGATTCAAGAAAAACTGAACTAAAATATTTTTTCCATATTTTAGGAAATCAAGAAAATTCTTTTTCCAATTTCATGCTCACTACTCCAAGAAGGAATACATCCATTAATTATTTTACTTAAGAAAAAAATATGGATAATAACTACTCGCGTAAAGGAATTAACCTTTTAACATTAATTAACAATAAAATTGATCATATTAACATTAATCTGCTCATAGAAAATATAACAACTCTTTGTTAAAACATATTAACCTTTAGCCTAAGGCCTCATTTATTTTTATTTTTTTTAAGATTAAGATATCTTAATTTAAATATACATCTCAATATATTAAGATGTTTATTAAGATCTGAATAGAAATAATTAAGGTTGTTTGTTTTTTAACATCTGAATGTATAAAATTTATCTTTATTTAAAAATTAATAAACATAAAACTCAAATAAAATACTAACTAATCTAATATTCTATCAATAAATTATATAGTATTTTAAAATAAGATAGTTGGTGGTGGTGAAGGCTAACGGGTGACTGCCGACTAGAGGCGATGATTGGTGGTAGTTTTGGTTGATGATGGTGGTTCATGCTAGTAGCTAGTAGTGATTGGTAGCGGTAACGATTATGATTGAGGACGGTGGTGGTGGGTGGTTATAGTTAATAATGGCGGGTAGTGGTAGTAAGTTGTGACTGAGGAAGGTGGTGGGTGGGTGATGGCAAGTTGTAATGATGGGCAGTACCGGCTGTGGTTATTGATGGTAATGGGGTAGTCAGTTATGGTAGTTGAGGTGGATGAGGTGGATGATTGTTGATTGTGGGTGAGAATGATGGTGGTCGAAGTGATGGGGGTAGTATGTGGTGATGGTCGATAATGGTGGCGGCTATGATTGAGAATGATGATGGTGGAGGAGGTGGTGGTTGTGGTTGAGTATGGTCGTGTTGGTGGCATGGTAGTAGTTGATAATGGTAGGCGATAGACGACTGTTAATAATAAATATGTGATAGCATCTTAATAAAATTAAGTATTTGTTATAGATCTTAATCATATAGATTTATTCAGACCCGTTAAGTGGTTGTGAAGTAAAAAGAATACTTAATGACTAAGATCTGAACAATTAAGATTCAGACTTTAAAACAAACGCATTTAATGTCTAAGATCCGAATGACTAAGATTCAGACATCCATTAAGTGCAAATAAATAAGGCCTTAGGCTCTTTACTCCATGAGTAACTTTAAAAAGAAAAAGTTAATTCCGTCTTGATATCTGAAAAAAGTAAACATTGTGGACAAAAAACAAGTGTAAAATCCACTTAAAGTGGACTGGAGGAAGTAAAGAGGTAAACGAATGTACCAAAACCTTAAATGACAAGATAAAATGACCTGAGGGAGTAGTAAAAGAAACATTAATATCTATCAAATTGTTCTCACTATTTATTGTTGGTTTTTTTTTTATCTAATTAGATAAGAGATGTATAAGAAAAATTGAGGGAAATGAAAAGTTTAAAATAGTTTACTTTATTAATGCACTTTGTCCTACATCGGAAGAAGGAAAAAAATCGTAATGCTTATATAGAGAAGCACATCTTCTAATTCTTAAAGATTTAAGAAACAATGGTGCCTCGCGTCGTTGTCGGCTGTTCGCCTTCGGCATACAATTTATTTTCTAATATTTTTTCGCGAAAATTTAATTTAAAAATTTGCGGTTCCCAACAGTTATTTAAAATTCGTGACCAGACTTCTACCCAAATGGTACCTCATATAAACAGGTACCTTCGAACCTATTCAACCGAAACTATTTGGCTATAAATTCAGAGGTTTTGCCTCATTTTTCAATACCGAAAATTCCATACACTCCCCGCTCTCTTTTGCATTTTGCATTTGTTTTTCAAAAGCAAAAACGTAAACATCATTATGGTTTACTTTCGTTTGTTGAGTTCGACAAAGTTCTGTAATTTTTATTACCGGTATTGCATAATAGTTGTTCAGTTCTATTTTGGGAGGAATTAATCCAATAACTTTGGGTAACAATGCAGGAAATTCCTTAAGGAAACACAGTTTCTGTTGAGCTCGGAACATTATTCATTTCATTCTATCTGTCTTTGGTTTCTATTATGTTTTATTTTGCAATACTAACATTTATCTAATTGGAAAACCCTCACATAATTCAAACTCAACAAGGATAAAATGTTTAACAATGGTGATAAGGTCAAGACAACTAGTCAAGCTAAGATTTTTCACTTTCTTATCTCTTTACTTCATTTTATACATATCTAAATTAGGAATGTCGTACTTTATGTTGGGTTTGTATTTAATTTATTAATTAAAATTTTATAAGAGGTTGAATGGAAAATAGATGGAAATGAAATTTTTGAATGAAATTTTAATTCCCCTCCCCATCTCCCTCCCCCGACATATGGACATTGTCCCTCATTGGAAGAGGAAGAGATTTTTATGAATATATAAGCAATTGCTTTCCTTCTAGCTCTTAAAGAGTTGAGAAGAAAGCAAGCATCGCGCCGTCGTCGTCGCTTGCTCGGCTCAGATTCGGATTCGGATTTGGTCAAATGATCGATTGATTGAATAATTTTTTGGATCAAATTTATCTGTTAATAGTAAAATATTAATAAAAATATGTTATTAAATATTTGTTTAAATAACAAAATATTAATATTAAATTCAAATAAGTTATCCACATTTCAGTTTTCTGTTTTTGTAACAGAAAATTAACTACCCATCAATTTTTTCTCTGTATTTTCCCTCTTTATTGTTGAGTAAATAACCATTTATGTAATGGCACTTATGTTGTGGCCGTTTTGCAGAAACATTCATTCTGAAGAGTTGCACCTCTTCAGATTCCAGCCAAAATTTTGGCTATAAATACAACACTATTCCGCTTAAAATCTGAGTTTTCTCTGCATACTTTTAGCATACAAACAAAGCAAAAAGTAAGTGTGATTTGCTACTGATCTTTGTGTTCGTTGAAATACTGGCGTTTGAAGTACCACTACACCAGTGTGTAATCCATTCTATCATGGGAGAAAATAATCTATAACCTTGGGTGCTAGAAGGGGATTAAATTCCTTAAGGAAACACTTTGAATTAAGTGGGATCGAATTGTTTATTTCATTTCTGTTTATGCCATTTCTGTTTATGATCATTTCTGTTCATATTCATTAATATTTCCAGAATTGTTTTACGAATACATTTTACTAACAAGTTTATTAATATATTTCTGTATTTGTATTATTGTTTCTCGAGAATAAAACCTTTGTGGTTTGTACTCTATTAAAATCTACATGATTTTAACCTTGGTGTCATTCTTTTACAGAAATGACTAATGAGAATGAGAACCAAGTTGTTCCAATGTTGACAGCCAATGCATCAACAAGCCGAACGACACCGGCTGCTTTGGCACCGGCGGAGAAACCCGAAAAAATTTTCGGGATTGATTTCAAGCGCTGGCAGCAAAAGATGTTCTTTTATTTGACTTCTTTAAGTCTTCAGAAGTTCATCAAGGAAGATTTTCCTGTGATGTATGATGAAACTCCTGATAATGAACGCTTTCTCGTGACTGAGGCATGGAAGCATTCAAATTTTTTGTGCAAGAACTATATTCTTAGCAGGTTGGAGGATGCTTTGTATAATATCTACAGTGGCGTGGAAATGTCAAAAGAACTGTGGACTGCGCTTGAAAGGAAATATAAAACTAAAGATGTCGAGTTGAAAAAGTTCATGGTTGCAAAGTTTTTGGACTACAAAATGGTAGATAGCAAATCTATTATTACCCAAGTCCAAGAACTGCAAGTGATTATTCACGATCTCCTTGCTGAAGGTATAAATAAAATTAATATTGATGTTAAAAGTAGTAATCTTAGAATTCTTACTAACAGAAATTTCATTGAAGGTCTTGTCATCAATGAAGCATTCCAAGTAGCAGCAATGATTGAGAAGTTGCCTCCTTTGTGGAAGGACTTCGAAAACTACTTGAAATACAAATGCAAGGAGATGTCCCTTGAAGATCTCATTGTTCGATTGAGACTTGAAAAGGACAACAAAGCTGCTGAAAAGAGAGGCTGTGGAAGTTCAACAATAATGAGAGCAAATATTGTTGAAGAGAACAAGAAGAGGAAGAAGGCTTCTGGTCCGGAATACAACCCAAGTAAGAAGTAGTTCAGGGAAAATTGCAACAATTGTGAAAAAATCGGACACAAATCTACGGAGTGCCGTGCTCCAAAGAAAGACAAGAAGAAGGGTCAACCAAACATAGGTGAAAAACATGATGATGTTGATGACTTATGCACCATGCTTTCCGAATGCAACTTGGTGGGCAATCCAAAAGAGTGATGGATTGATTCTAGATCCACTCGCCATGTTTGTGATGTCAAGAAAGCTTTTGCTACTTATGCTTCTGTTAGAACCGATGAGACGATTTCCATGGAAAATGCTACAAAGGCCAAGATTGAAGGATATGGAAAGATATTTCTCAAAATGACTTCCGGCAAAGTGGTAACTTTGAACAATGTCCTTCATGTTCCCGAGATGAAGAAGAATTTAGTCTCTACTGGACTTTTTGTTAAGAATGGTATTAAATGTGTTTATTTCCGATAAGGTTGTAATAAGTAAGAATGAAATATTTGTAGGAAAAGGTTACCTCACTGAGGGCCTTTTCAAGCTGAATGCAATGGTTGTGGAGAATAATAATAAAATTTCAGCTTCGTCTTACTTGCTTGAGTCAAATGAATTATGGAATATAGGTTTGAGTCATGTTAACTAAAAAAACTTACGGAAAATTATTAATTTGGAAGTATTGACTAAATTTGAATGTGACAAATCAAAATGTCAAGTATGTGTGGAATGCAATGATAGCATCCTAGGAACCTCAAATCTATTTAAGTATAAAGTTGAAGCTTTGGAATCTCAAAAAGGAGTTAATGTTCAAGAAGAGTCCAAATCAGGCCACTGTTAGACCAAATCATGCCATTGTTGGACCAATTTGGCATCTATAATGTGTCCAAACTTGCAGCCCATGAAGTCCTACATTAAGCCACATTTTAATGGCATAAAAAGGACTTACTTGTCACGACCCCAATTCCATACCTGGTCGT
Organism: Nicotiana benthamiana; assembly: GCA_034376525.1. NCBI lineage: Eukaryota > Viridiplantae > Streptophyta > Magnoliopsida > Solanales > Solanaceae > Nicotiana > Nicotiana benthamiana. Next base: position 30,861,414 of record CM067328.1, read on the forward strand.
GATGGCAGCTCTCGTGAAGAAAAGTCCAACCAAAAACCCCAAATAATCTTTAGACACCTATTAAACATAAATGAATAGGAATATTAATTAATGACATTTAACAATGAAATTCCATTTCAATACAACCTGACCGGGGTGTCACAAGTCACAAGCATCTAATGAGTAGGGACACTATAATCGGGCCAACAAAAAATATACATAAGGTAAAATCCGGAACTCAAAGTCGGAAAGCGGTGCCACGAACGCTAGCGGTCACCTTGCTCATCTACCAAAATATGGCCTTCGATCCTGCTAATAACCCGTTACCGGGTGAACAATACCTGCAACTGCACGCGAGGTGCAGGGAGTAAAGTGAGTACTTCCAACTCAGTGGTAATAAGAGAGAATAATATCTGAGCGATAAGAAAACACGTATGAGCACACCAAATTGCTATAAAGATAGAACAACCCTTTTTAAGAAAAACCGAAATACCGTGAAAATCCCTTTAGAAAATCTCAAGATCAGTTCAAAATATCTTTTGAAAATATGTTTTTTCAACAGTTGCAAAGATAATTTCAACAAGTAGGAAGTAATCAGTAACCTCCCCCTCGGGCTCAGCATCAACCTCTCAGTACAGTATCAGCCCCGCGGGCTCCCCCCCGACTCAAAACATATAACATCAGCCTCTCGGGCTCAGCACTCCTTAACATATAACACCAAGGTATCTGGTCAACATGGCAAGTAACAGTATGTATGCTAATGATATATGAGTGCTAAATGTCGTGCCACGTAGTACAAACATGAGTGAATGCGTGAATGCAATGCAATGAAATGCACATGATTGCTACAGCGCGTAGCCCGATCCATGGGTACCCTACGCTCACTGGGGGGTGTGTACAGACTCCGGAGGGGCTCCTTCAGACCAAGCGCAAAATTATTGCGGCGTACAGCCCGATCCAATATGTATAATGCTGCGGCGTGCAGCCCGATCCAATATAATATATATAATGATGCGGCGTGCAGCCCGATCCATGCAATATGCTACTGTGGCGTGCAGTTCTATCCATGCAATATGCTACTACGGCGTGCAGTCCGATCCATGCAATATACTACTGCGGCATGCAGTCCGATCCATGCAATATGCTACTGCGGCGTGCAGTCCTATCCATGCATGTATATACATATGCTCACACAACACTCGAGGCCTGAAAGCCTCTTTACAGCATCTTCATGGCCTCACATATGGCCCTCAGCCTCAATCAGTCAAAAATAGTCAAAAGCCCATCGGACATCCGTAAAACGATAATACTCAGCCCAAACAATAGTTCAAGTATCAGTTAAATCTCCAAGTTTGAGAAAAATATAGCTGAGTTCATGAAACAGTATAAATCACATGGACTGAGTTCAAATAATCTGTCAAATAGTGAGAAAAACTGTGATGATAGTTCATAAAGAGTTCAAATAATCGGCAATAAGCCCCAAGTATGGCAATGAGACCAAGTCATAATGATAACAACAAAACATTTACAATTTAGCGGTAAAAACCAGCAACCGGGACGGATCAAGTCACAATCCCAATGGTGCTCGGCCCCACGCTCAGGTCCAGCGTGCAAGTCACCACAATACAATACTAAGATGTGCAAATCCGGGGTTTCAAACCCTCAGGATATCATTCCCAAGTATTACGTACCTCGAACCGGCAAAATCTCGAGCTCGCGACGCCTTTGCCACTCAAATCGGCCTCCACGCGCGTCGAATCTAGTAAAAAACATAGTGAATACATCACAATATGCAAATGGGACAATACCCAATCGAAAACAACCGAATTATAGCAAGAACCTCAAAACTAGCAAAACCCGAGCCCCGGGCCCACTTCTCGAAAAATTACGAAATTCACACTTTCAGAATCCTCGTCTTGCCACGAGTCCGCACATATAAAATTCATCAAAATCGGAGTCCAATTGCTCCTTCAAATCCCTAATTTACATTCAAAATTCCAAGCCCTAGTTCATCTTCTTTTTGATTTGATTCCAGAAATTTAACGGCTAAATTCATGTTTAAAAGATGTTTTGAGTCCATAAAATTTACCTCTACTCAGTCCTCTTCGAATCTCTCTTCAATTTTCTTCAAAAGCTCTCCAAGATGTCCAACAATGGAGGAAATAAGACCTTGCTCGCGGATGAAATGTCATTTAAAAACTCTCTGCCCAGCAGACGCCCCCTTCTTCGCGAATGGGAGGTCCTTCCGTGTTCGCGATGCACAAAATCCTCTAGGCCCAAAATTCCTCCTTCGCAAATTATCCATTGGACTTCTTCGTCACTACCAAAATTATATAGATACACCTCGCAGTACTAACATACTCATCGCATGGATATCCAGCCGCCATTTCGGCTAATAAGAACAACACTAAGCATATACGTTCAAAACACTTTCTCACACAATCATCACCTCGATTTCTCAAGTCATGGGCAAATATCCGGTCTCAAGTCCTCCAGATTGGCCCAACATGAGCTCACAAAGATTACCTCTTGACCATCGATCGAGGAATTACAAGCCATCAAGACACATATACTACTGAGCGCTCACGTGCGCATACAGACGTGTGGAAGGAATTTAAAGAATTATATCTCAAGTAGAATCAAGTACACACGATAAGAATTCCAAGAATGGGAATTTTCCTAAAGGTTCTGCAGCCTCTCGAGGATAAATACAGACGTCTCTGTACCGATCCGCGGGACTCTATTAACCCTGATCATGACTCGTGAGACCTAGTAACCTAGGCTCTTATACCAGCTTGTCACGACCCCAATTCCATACCCGATCGTGATAGCGCCTCTCGTGAAGACAAGACCAGCCAACAACCCCAAATACTCTTTAGGCAGCTATTAAACATAAATGAATAGGAATATTACTTAATGGCATTTAACTATGAAATTTCATTTCAATACAACCCGACCGGTGTGTCACAAGTCACGAGCATATAATGAGTAGGGACACTACTATTGGGCCAACAAAATATATACACAAGGTAAAATCCGGAACTCAAAGTCGGAATGCAGTGTCGCGAACGTTGGCGGTCACCTTGCTCATCTCCCAATATATGGCCTTCAATCCTGCTAATAACCCGCTACCGGGTGAACAATACCTGCAACTGCACGCGAGGTGCAGGGAGTAAAGTGAGTACTTCCAACTCAGTGGTAATAAGAGAGAATAATATCTGAGCGATAAGAAAAACACGTATGAGCATACAAAACTGTTATAAAAGATAGAACAACCTTTTTTGAGAAAAATCGAAATACCGTGAAAATCCCTTTAGAGAATCTCAAGATCAGTTCAAAATCTCTTTTTAAAATATAATTTTTCAGTAGTTGCAAAGATAATTTCAACAAGTATGAAGTAATCAGAAACCTGCCCCTCGGGCTCAGCATTAACCTCTCAGTATAGTAACAACCCCGTGGCCTCCCTCCCGACTCACAACATATAACATCAGCCTCTCGAGCTCAGCACTCCTTAACATATAACACCAGGGTATATGGTCAATAAGGCAAGTAACAGTATGTATGCCAATGATATATGAGTGCTAAATTTCGTGCCACGTAGTACAAATAGGAGTGAATGCGTGAATGCAATGCAATGCACATGACTACTACGACGCGTAGCCCGATCCATGGGTACCCTGCGCTCACTGGGGGTGTATACAGACTCCAGAGGGGCTCCTTCACCCCAAGCACAAAAATGCTACGGCGTGCAGCCCGATCCAATATGGATAATGCTCCAGCCTGCAGCCCAATCCAATATAATATATATAATAATGCAGCGTGCAGCCCGATCCATGCAATATGCTTGCGGCGTGCAGTCCAATCCATGCAATATGCTACTGCAGCGTGCAGTCCGATCCATGCAATATGCTAATGCGGCGTGCAGTCCGATCCATGCATGTATATACACATGCTCACACAACACTCTAGGCCAGAAAGACTTCTTACTGCATCTTCATGCCCTCACATATGGCCCTCAGCCTCAATGAGTCAAAAATATTCAAAAGCCCCTCGGGCATCCGTAAAATGATAATACTCAGCCCTAACGATCGTTCAAATATCAGTTAAATATCCAAGTTTGAGAAAAATATAGCTGAGTTCATGAAACACTATAAATCACATGGACTGAGTTCAAATAATTTTTCAAATAGTGAGGAAAACTGTGATGACAGTTCATAAAGAGTTCAAATAATCGGCAATAATCCCCAAGTATGTCAATGAGACAAAGTCATAATGATAACAACAAAACATTTAAATTTAGCGGTAAATATCAACAACTGGGACGGACCAAGTCACAATCCCAATGGTGCTCTATCCCACGCTCAGGTCCAGCGTGCAAGTCTCCACAATACAATACTAAGATGTGCAAATCCGGGGTTTCAAACCACTATGATATCATTCCCAAGTATTACTCACCTCAAACTCGCGAAATCTTGAGCTCGCAATGCCTTTTCGCCTCAAATCGGACTCCACACGCATCGAATCTAGTAAAAAAAGAGCTAATACATCACAATATGCAAATGGGACAATACCCAATCGAAAATAATCGAATTACAGCAAGAACCCCGAAATTAGCAAAACCCGAGCCCCAGAACCACTTCTCGAAAAATTATAAAATTTACATTTTCTGAATCCTCATCTTGCCACGAGCCGCACATATAAAATTTATCAAAATCGGAGTCCAATTGCTCCTTTAAATCCCCAATTTACATTAAAAATTCCAAGCCCTAGTTCATCTCCTTTTGATTTGATTCCAGAAATTTAAGGGCTAAATTCATGTTTAAAGGATGTTTTGAGTCCATAAAACTTACCTCTAATTAGTCCCCTTCGAATACCTCTTCAATTTGCTCCAAAAGCTCTCCAAGATGTCCAACAATGGAGGACATAAGACCTTGCTCGCGGATGAAATGTCATTTAAAAACTCTCTGCCCAGCAGACCCCCCCTTCTTCACGAGCGCGAGGTCCTTCCGCGTTCACGATGCACAAAATCCTCTGGGCCCAAAATTCCTTCTTCGCGAACGTGGTAGCCAAAAATGCCTGCTGCAGCGAACGCGTCACCTTCACGCGAACGCGGAGTACAAACCCAGGCCCTTCCTAAACGACCCCTACGCGAACTTGTCTGGCCTACGCAAGTGCAAGGGCCAAGGGACCCCAGGCCTACACGAAAGCGAGGCACCCCTGCGAACGTGAAAGGCAATCCCTGCCTGCAACAACTACTGCAATTTCTACAGCACAAACCAATATCCAAACTCCTCGCTCAACAATCTGAAACCATCCCGAGGCCTTCGGGACCTCAACCAAAGCACAAGCATGTTCTAATACTTCATTCAAACTTGCTCGGGCCATAAAACACTACCTTAAACATCAAAAATCACCAATTTCCACGGATTCAAGCCTAAGTTTCAATTATAACTTCCAAAATCAACCTTCGATCAAAACCCGACCAAACGGCGTCCGAATAGCCTGAAAATTTGCAGACATATCCAAAATCACCTAAAAAGCTACTTCAACTCGTGGAATTCCATTCCAACCCTCAGATCAAAATCTGACCTATCAACCAGAATCCACGAAAATTCAAACTTCGTCAATTCAAGCCTAATTCTACACCAGACCTCCAAATTCAATTTCGATCGCTCTCCTAGGTCAAAAATTATCCTCCAAAGCTAACCGATCCACCAAAATTCACATCCGAGCCCTCTAACCACTCAGTCAACTTCCGCTTGACTTTTTCATTCAAGCTTCCTTCTAAGAGGCTATGTGCCTTATTTTTAACCAAAACCAATTCAATTACACCCGATCGACTCTAATACTGATATTGAAACGTGGAGAAACACAATAAGGGGGAAACATAATAGTAACACATAAGACGACGGGTCGGGTCTTCACATTACTTGATGTTCAAGAAGTGTACAATAGGCGTGTAAGATGTGGTGCCAAGTTGCTTCCAAATTTCCTTCAAGATTTTCAAGATTCTGTCCAAGATTTTTTTGGGACTTTTTTCCATGTATTATGAGATTATATTTATTATTTTCCTAGTTAGATAATTTTATGTTTTCCTTTTCCTAAGATTTTTGGAATTACTTTCCAAGAATGACTTGGTTTTTACTTCCTAGTAGTTTCCTTTTCCTAAGGTAGTTGGACTTGTTGTCCAAAGTAGTTTAGTACTTTATTTTTCTTGTTTTTAGGTAGAATTTTGTGACCCCTTCCCTATATAAAATGGTTTATTCTTTGTTTTTAGAATATTCAGATTATCAATAAAAATTGTGAGATTTTTCTTGCACTCTTGTGTGTGGCTACTCTTGGATTTATTCTTCAACCTTCAAGACTCAACTTATGGTGGTAATATTAAACCTTTTTCGAAATCTTAGATCACTTCTAGGTATTCAAGAAAAGTGATAAGTTTAGGCTTTTTGTTGTTCTTGTTATTCTAAAGGGTCGGGTTCACAATCTATCTTTTGTTTTTAGTTCTCTACCAAAGGCGATTAATTCTTTGTTAGCTAATTGTTGTTGTTAGGATTCAATTTCAAGAATAGACTTCTTGAATTCAAGAAACCCTTTCTTGAATTCAATCTATCTTTAATTTTCTGTCTGTTTTTCGTTTCTTTATTCCCCTATCGTGTTGTTATCATCCAAGTATGTTAAACATCATTATAAGTCAGTTGAAAGGAATTCAAATCCTTTAGACTTAGTTCACACAGATATTTGTGACATGAAGTCAATACCATCTCACAGCGGAAAGAAGTATTTCATAACTTTTATTGACGATAGTACTAGATATTGCTATGTTTACTTACTTAATAATAAAGATGAAGCAAGAGAAGCTTTCAAGCAATACAAAAATAAAGTTAAAATACAACTTAACAAGAAAATCAAAATGATAAAAAGTGATAGGGGTGGTGAATATGAATCTCCTTTTGAACAAATATGTTTAGAATATGGAATTATTCATCAAACAATGACCCATTACACGCCCCAATCCAATGGGATTGCAGAAAGAAAGAATCGTTCATTAAAAGAGATGATGAACGCATTATTGATAAGTTCTTGTTTTCCACAGAACTTGTGAGGGGAAGCCATTCTTACGGCTAGCCGAAAAACTAAATCGAGTACCTCATAGCAAAACATAATCAATTCCATATAAAAAATGGAAAGGAAGAAAGCCAACTTGAATTATTTTAAAGTGTGAGGGTGTTTAGCGAAAGCGCAAGTTCCTAAACCAAAAGGGTAAAAATAGGATCGAAAATTGTTGATTGTATTTCATAGGATATGCGACTAATAGTAAAGCATATCGATTTCTGGTTCATAAATCAAAATATTTGGACATTTATAATAATACGGTTATAGAATCAGATAGTGCTGAGTTCTTTGAAAATATATATACATAGAAAAAGGAATGTGCGTCGATTGGTGAAGGATTTTAACGACCTCGGGAAGAAACAAAAGAAATTCCACATAATCAGGAGGATTCAAGACGTAGTAAACATCAAAGAACGTCTACTTCATTTGGACCAGATTTTGTGACTTTCTTATTAGAAAATAAGACTCAAACATTTAAAGAAGCTATGTTTCTTCAGAATTATTGTTATGGAAGGAGGCAGTCAATAATGAAATAGAATCCATACTGAACAACCATACATGAGAATTGGTTGATCTTCCTCCTGGAAATAAATCGTTGGGTTCTAAATGGATCTTTAAGAGTAAAATAAAAAATGATGGAACTATTGACAAATATTAGGCAAGACTTGTGGTCAAAGGGCATAGACAATGAAAAGGTCTTCATTATTTTGATACATACTCTCCAGTTATAAGAATTACGTCCATACGAACGTTGGTAGCTTTAGCTACAGTTTATGGTCTTGAAATTCATCAAACAGATGTTAAAAGGGCCTTCCTAAATGGAGAGTTAGAGGAAGAAATTTACATGGAACAAAATGAAGGGTTTGTGGTTCCAGGTAAAGAAAAGAAGGTCAGTAGACTTGTTAAGTCCCTATACACTAGAACAAGCACCCAAACAATGACATGTAAAATTTAACCAAACAATATTGTCAAATGGGTTTAAGATAAATGAATATAAAAAATAAGTGTCCATTATAAATGTTCCAAATCACATATATATGGATGATATGCTCGTAATGAGTAATGGCATTGTCAACGTAAATGCTACTAAGCGTATGCTAACTAGCAAGTTTGATATGAAAGACTTGTGAATTGATGATTTAATTCTGGGAATTAAGATCCATAAGACTTTTCAAGGTCTGGCATTGTCACAATCTCATTATATCAAGACAGTACTTGAAATATTCAAGCACTTGGACTTTAAAGTTGCAAAGACTCCTATTGATGTGAATCTTGCATTAGCGAAGAACAAAGGCCAAAGCATATTTGTCACACCTTCTTTTTCACCTACACTTGTGAGGGCGTAAAGGAGTTTTTCCACTTAAAGGACAATCAGAATGTGATTTATTATTAATTATTTAGATTCGTCACTTGGAAAATTAATGGTGTCCCAAGTCACCGGTTGAATCCCGAACCGAGGAAAAATATGACTCTGTTAACAGTCCGCGAACTAGAAATCCGAGAAAGGAATTCTATTAACTCGGGAGAAGGTGTTAGGCATTTTCGGGTTCCGTGGTTCTAGCACGATTGCTTAACTGTTGTATTTGATTTTTTCAATTTTAATACATGCTAGCTTATGTTCCTTTTATTCGTGAAACCGTTTTTTATCATTATTTATTTTAAAAGAATTGTGACGTCATGAAAACGGTTTCGAACCACATCGCTCCCATCGTTGTCAACACATTTCGACTCTGTTGAGATTTGAATTTGGGTCGCATCAATGCGCACCCGAATTTTTAAGAAAGTAATTTAATTAAATTGTGCATAAAGATTCTAAAGCCATATTATTTGGGGAAGGCCGTGAAATTCACTAACGGCCCTCCCGAATTCTAAGCATTTTTAAAATTATAGAGGGCCCCGCAATTTTGTATTTTTATTTGGCGAGGCTCGTCCTATTTTATTTTAAAAGGGCAATCCTAAAAGCAACTATGATTTTTCTATTTTTGTTTTGTCTCTAAAAATAAGAAAATCATAATTAATTAATAGTAGAATTCGGACTTCAAGTTCAAATCCGGGTCCAAACAAAAGGAAAAACTTTTTAATTTAAACTCGCTACCTAACTCAAAACCCAAACTTACATCGCCAATTAATTCCCTGTGTTCCTAATGTAATTTTGGGTTTTGGGCCTTAAATGTTTGGCCCAATTCTGATGTGCGAAGTTGTCCAGGCGTGGACCTTTTCAACCTAAGGATTAAATCGGCTGCTTGGGCATTTGAACAAGAAATGGGCGATTTTTACAGCCCAATTATCAGGAGTCCAGCATTTAACAGTGAGATTTTCAATTCTCACCCAACAAAGAGATCGTAATAGGACAAGTTGTGGATAAGGTGGATCACAGTGTATTATATTAAAAACATGCCAATAAAGTCCATGCCAATTCCTACCCAAGCTAGCTGGATGGTTAAGAAGATCATCCAATCCAGGGACACTCTACAAAGGATCCAGAACTGGAAACATCAGAAATGTACTACTAAACAGTTGTACCAGTCACAGTTGCAAGAAGTGCCGACAGTCCCATGGAAGAACTTAATCATACAAAACCAAGCCAGACCAAAAGCAGTGTTCAACCTGTGGCTATTCCTACAGGACAGATTACCAACAAATGATAGACTACATAGTTGGGGAATGAGTATTGATCAGCAATACACCCTATGCCAAATCCAACCTGAAACAAGAGATCATCTGCTCAGGAACTGCCCTGTCACTGTGGATCTATGGGGAATGAACTGGCTGCAGGAACAATACCTACCTAGTATTAGTTGGAACCAGAAAGTGCAATGGTTGATTACCAAAGCCAAGGGACGAACATGTCGTGCAACCATTTTTAAAATGGTTACAGCTGAAGTTGCATATGCTATCTGCTGGAAAGGAATTCAAGAGTATTCAACAAGACTTTTCGATGTAATACTGCTTTACTGAGAGACATAGTGTATAATTGTAATGTTAGAGGCGCCCCTAGAATTAGGCAACAATTGCAACACCTTAGATTGTAGTAAAAGTTAGATAGTTAGGATAATAAGTGTAGTTAATATGTTAGCACTCAGACAGTCGGCCGAGTTGAAGCTTGACTGTGGTTTTGTAATGTAACTTCATTGGTGATTAATGAAAAAACCTTAATTACCAAAAAAAAAGAGATCGTAATAGGTGAATGCAATATCTTATGTTATTAAGTGCATGACCAACACTATAGCTAATTTTATACCGTGTACTCATATGAGTTTGAAATTCCAGTTTGAGGCGATGCTTTCAAATTCGACTGCCTAATCTGATTGTCCTTTTGATTTGTTTAAATGAGACTACCACATATCCCTACTACATTACCTACTAGAAAAAATTTTAACATGAAAACGCACAACCATTACAAAATGCTATCACTGAGCATGGCATTTCTTGTTACTGATATTTAACACAGTCCTAGACAACTTTTAACATCAATACTGCAGCTAATTAACAGATATATGTAACCACTAACAGAAATGAACTTGCTCTTTTACTAAGAAGAATAAAATTTTAACAGTCCTATATCAGTCTAATTATACATTCAGCAACAATTCACACGACATTAGTGAATGAAATATCCAAAATACGAATCAGTGGAACAGTTAAATCAACTTAAGCTTCAAATCCTCATGTATATTCAGGCTCAATGTTTCCTGCTTACAAATTTGCAAGGTTACAGCCGTGTACCTGGGAATCAGTTTACAGCAGATGAAGAAGGAGTCAGCAATAGTTAGCGCATGTAACAGTAGAGCAGCAATCACCAGCAACAAATAGGACCAATTCAGGGGTAAACCAAATCAGAATATCCAGGAAGAAAGAGAATCAATCCAAAACCATACTGAACTTAATCGAAATTGGACTGGGAGAATTATAAATCACCTTGAGTCACGAGATTTAACCTACAATCAGCTCAAACCCATTCACACAGACTCGAAACTGAAACCAAGTGATCCAATACCCCTACAGCTACTAGAAATGTGCAGTGATGATTTGACTAAGCCTCAAAACTACTTTCAATGGCCATGAATATGAAGATTACCCAAGGAAGCAATTGAACAGTAAACTGCTTTTTTGTTTTTTTGTTTGTTTTCTATTGTTGTTAGATTTTTGAATATTTTAGAGTTTTGATCTCAAGTTTCAGATATGAAACTTGTAGAGAATGGGAGGGAATTTTGTGAGGCTCCAAAACTTGTTAGTGAAGAAAAGGTCATGCCCTTTTATAAGCACAATCAAATTTTCAGTTTTTCTTTTAGTCCCTCCTAATTTTTAGTTGTTGTCCCTCATTTTTAACCTTGTTATTCAAGGAAACACCCTGAGTTTATTGAGATATTTACTAGGGTCCTATTCTAGAAAGGTCTACACAATTCTAATGTGATCTACCATGTTCTACCTAATACCAAATACCTAAACTAACCTTTAATACCTCTAAAATTACTTATCCTAACCCCTACATATAATCATCCAGTTAACAAACTTAATCAAACTAAACACACGACAAAGTGATCAATTGTGAATGAAATAAGCCATTCAATCAAAAACATAAAACCAACTGAACCTAATCAAAGTTAATAACCAAATAATACTTCACACTATTACTGACTACACACAATTATAATTGAGACTATAAATAACGAGTCATTATTCAAACAGCAAAATCGACACAAATCTATCCTTAACAGAATGAATAACCATTAACACCTAAAACTAATTATGAATCAAGTAGATAGGAGTCAGAATGAAACAGAAGTAAAGGAGGGACCATGATTTCGGGTTGACAATTTTACTAAACAAAATTAAGAAGCTACACAGCCATGGAAGGTTAGTTAACATTAAGAAAAAGAAAATAAAAGAAACTAAACTCGAAGATTCACCAACTCACTTCAAGACTTCGGTCAAATTGCTTCCCAAATTCAGCGAATTCAGACGATGTTTGGACTCTAATGATGATCAATTTCCCATGAGGAAACCCCAGGGATCTTATCGTACTCACTCAGTCAGGATTGGGTTATTTAGGGCTTTGGCTGGAAAAATTGAAATTGATATTCGGGCACTTCCAGCTAGATTCGAGACAAGTGGTTATGGGGGTTAGGTAGAGGGTGCTCGGGCGACCCTAGGGTATTAGTTTGGTGTCGTTTGGAGTAACCGTCGTCATGACCGGAAAACTTTGATCGATTATTCGACGACCTGGGCTGGGATTTGGAGGAAATGGACTAGGGATTCAAGGTGAGGGAGACGAGGAAAAGTTGGGGTGTTAATCTAATGGCCATTGGTGGTGGTGGCATTCACCACCGGCGAAGGCTCCGACGGGGTCGGTGGTGTTACAGCAGATACGTACGAGGAAGAAAACATATGCTTTAGAGTTTGATTTATTTTTAGGACAGTTATATCCAAATGCACAAATCAATTATGACCATCAAATGAGAATGAATAGATGGACATGATTTATTTGTTACTAACCAGCCTGAAAATGACGTAGTAACCTCTCCGATACGTCGTTTTATGATTTTCGGAGGGATGGGGCTTGGATCGAGCTGGGGAAGGGGCTTGGGCAATTCTGAGGTGGTTTTACTTGGGCTGACTGATTTTGGCCCAATTTAGACTAATGAAAGCAACCCTCTTTCTTTTAATTCCCTCTATTTTCTCCTTATTCAATTTGTTTTCTTTTATTTTTTTATTTTTCCATTTTGTATTTTGTTTTATTTTTCCTATTTTTAAAGAGACACACAATTAAAAATAAAAATCCTAATACATTTCAGAGAAAAAACTAATTAATTCCTAATATTATTTAAAAATTATTTCTTGATAAATTCACAATAAAAATAATTAAAATACAAAAGTGAGCTAATTTTGTGACTTTTCATGTTTTGTTCTAAAACAAATTAACCCCTAATTAATACTAAAATATGAAATTAAATTCTAAATACAAATGCATATTTTGTATTTCATATGAATTAACATGCACAAATAAAATACAAACAAAATTCACAAAAATTTTAAAAATAAGGAGAAAAAATTTTTATTTTGAGTTTTACGGAAATAATTCATATATTATGCTCGTGTGTTGGGATGCTTAATATACATCATGAATTGTACACGACCAGATATATCTTGTGCTATATGTAAATTGAGTCGATATATGAGCAATCCAGGTCAATCTCATTGGATGGCCATGAAACAAATTTTGGGGTATTTAGTACATACCCAAGACTTTACTTTGCACTACAGTAAATATCATGCAGTTATTAAGGGATATTGTGATGCAAATTGGATCACCGGATCAGCTGATTCCAACTCCACAAGTGGATATGTATTCACTATTGGTGGATGAACGATATCTTGGAAGTCGTAAAAACAAACTTGTATTGCCCGCTCTACAATGGAGGCTGAGTTTATGGCCTTGGATAAAGACGGTGAAGAAGCTGAATGGCATCGGAATTTCTTGGAAGATATTTCATTTTGGCCCAAACTGTTGGCAATTGGAAGGGCTGGGAGCAATGTATAATGGTAAATCTCGTCATATATGACAAAGACATAAAACCGTTAGACAATTACTCTTTAGAGGAATTATCACATTTGATTATGTAAAGTCAAGTGATAACACATCAGATCCACTTACAAAAGGCCTAACTAAAAATGTAGTTGAGAAGTCATGAAGGGGAGTGGGACTGTGGTCGAGAACAAGTCACAGTGGCGGTAACTCTACCTAGAAGACTGGAGATCGCAAGATCTAGGTTCAAGGAGATCAAACCAAGTCATATATGATGGTTCAACATTTTCAAAACTTTTGGTCCATTCTCGTGATGAGAAAATGTTCAGTACCAAGGATAAAACATTAAGGCTTTTTATTGATTTCTAAGTTTGATATGGGGTATATCAAATAGTGTATCTAAGGGATGACACATTTAGGAATCACCTATGTAGGTGTGAAGTCTTAGCCGCTTCTAGGAGAATTTTGTAATGCTTGTTCTCTACGCACTTATGAAACCAGGCGGTGTTCATGGCTGAAACGAACACAACAATGAGAACCAAAGATGGTTAAGGGTTGGTTGTGTGACTTGTGGTTGTCTAGGTATACACCAAAGTTCGACGGTTCAAAGATATCAAATATACCGATTGATCGAGTATATCCGACATAAGTTCACTACGGAAAGTTCAAAGGAAAACCCACTTATCCAGATGCAATTAATACTTGCTTGTGAATCATACAGTTTTTCATGCATACTTCCATGATATAGTCATTCCTCATTCATGTGGGAGATTTTCGGTTTTGTATTTAATTTATTAATTATTAACTTAAAAAAGGGTGAATGGGAAATGAAGGAAAATAAAATTTTTGAGTGAAATTTCAAGTTCCTCCCCTCCCCCTGGCATATAGACATTGTCCCTCATTAGAAGAGGAAGAGATTTTTTATGGGTATATAAGCAATTGCTCTCCTTATAGCTCTTAAGGAGTTGAGAAGAAAGGAAGCCTCGCGCCATCGTCGTCGTTGCTCGCTTGGATCGGCTTCGGCATAAATATTTATTTTAATTACAGAATATTAATATTAGAATAAATATTAATATTAAATTTAATTCAGTTATCCACATTTCAGTTTTCTATTTTTGTAACAGAAAATTAACTTCCATCAATTTTCCCAATTTATTATTGAGTAAATAGCTATTTATGTAATGACATTTATGTTGTGGCCATTTTGCAGAAACAGTCATTCTGAAGAGTTGCACATCTTCAGATTCCAGCCCAAATTTTGGCTATAAATACAATACTATTCTGCTCAGAATTACACTACGAATTTTTAAGTTTTCTCTGCATACTTTTAGCATACAAGCAAAGTAAAAAGTAAGTGTGATTTGCTACCGATCTTTATGTTCGCTGAAATACTGGCGTTTGAAGTACCACTACACTAGTGTGTAATTCGTTATATCCCGGGAGAAAATAATTCATAATTTTGGGTGCTAGAAGGGGATTAAATTCCTTAAGGAAACACTACGAATTCAGTGGGCTCGAATTGTTTATTTCATTTCTGTTTATGTCGTTTCTATATATGATAATTTATGTTCATATTCATTAATATTTCCATAATTATTTTACGAATACAATTTACTAACACTTCATACTTAAAATTAAATAATTGAGTCATATATATCATAGCCTATGAGACCTTAGCCAAATAGATATAGTGGTAGTGTTAAGATCAATAGGTATTAAATTTGAACTTGATGCGGTCCTGCTTATTTCTATTAGGCAAGATACAGAGACGTTTCAGCTTATCGTAGACGTGGTCCTTGATAGGAGTGTATGTAAATTGAGAATTATGCTAGAAGGTTAGATAACAGTAGCATTAGTATTAGTCTTGTATTTTCTTAATCGTAGATTTCTCTTACTAGTTACGAAATTTCTTTTGGTTCAATGTTCTCATAACTTGATAGCTCATGTTATTGCTTGTTGCTTTTGCTTTGTTTTTCCTTTTTATTTGAGACAGGGATTTACCGGAAATAGTCTATTTATCTTCTCTAGGTAGAGGTAACATCTTCTTTAGATCCCACTTGTCAAATTCAACAGAGTTTTTTGTTGATGTTTATTGTTGTACTTTTTAAAAGAATAATTCCAATCCCTACCAGGAACTTTTCAAGTAAGTAGGGTTTCATTGTGATTTTAAAGCATATATAGGCCTAATCAAGACTTTTCCAATTATTGGAATAGTTTGTATATATGGGAAGAGTCCCACACCGGTGGCATAAAGCCACTTTTGTGGCCTTATAAAGCTTGGCCCATTTAGTCCAATAAAATGAACAATTGACCAATTGACATATTTAGAAGAATATGTATATATGTATATATATAAATATATACATATATATATATATATATATATATATATATATATATATATAAATGACTTTGACTTGGACTTGGACTTGGACTTGGGGCTTGGGGGCGGGTCGGGTCGGAACTTTAAATAGAGATTTTATTTTTCTTATTTATTTAGAACAACCTTTTGTTATTTAAAATTTGAATTTTAATTTTAATTAAACAAAAGAGTTGCGATTATTTGTGAAAAGAGGCGTCTCTTTAGAAAAGTATTTTTTTTTCTATAAATACGAAAAACATCCGAGAAGTAGAAAATATAATCTGCACGTATTTTTTCTGGCTTTGTTGTATCCTGATAGAGAATTGCTTGTAATCCCTAAATTAAATACATGCAATAACTCTTGAAAGATAGTAATCTTTCACGCCTCAAAGCCTTTAATTCTCTAATTATTTACATATATTCTCTAACAATTTTAAAGAGTTATTTCTACCATGGAGAAGTTATTGGCAACTGTTGAGAATTCGAAAGACTTAATCAAATTGGATCAGTTTGATGGATCAAACTTCACTCGTTGGAAGGATAAGATGATTTTCTTACTCACAACGCTGAAAATCTTTTATGTCCTTGATCCATTGTTGGCTGCATTACCAGAACCAACCCCGGAGGATACTGATGCGACCAAAGCAGAGAGGCAGAAACGTGAAGAAGATGAACTGCTCTGCCGAGGTCATATTCTGAATACTTTGACTGATCGATTGTATGATTTGTACTCCAATTAAAAATCTCCAAGAGAAATCTGGACGGCGTTGCAGACTGCATATGAAAACGAGAAACGAGGTATCCATAAATTCTTATCTCTGCAGTAATTCAAATTTAAGATGGTAGATACAAAGCCTATAATGGATCATATTCATGAGTTACTAATCTTAGTTTCAAAACTAAGTGATCTTGAAGTGAAAATTCCTGATGCACTTCAAATAGGTGCAATTCTCTCGAAATTGCCTTCTTCCTGGAATAATTAGAGAAAAAAAATCCTACATTCTACTGACAAATTAACTATAGAACAAGTTCGAACTCATCTTCAAATTGAAAGCGAGACTCGTGCTCGTGATGAAATTGTTCATGCCTCTAGTTCTACGGTTAATACTGTTAGTCAGAATAAGTCAGGAAACGAAAATAAAAATCTAAAAATTTCAAAGAATTCTCTTATTAAAAAAGAGAAACAATATGAGTTGTTATCATTGTGGAAAGAAAGGTCATAAGATTCGAGACTGCAGGTTTAAGAAAGTAGGAATAAATTTTCATTCAGGAGATGTTGGGAAATCTGGAAACTCAAGAAATTCAAACATAGTAGAAAGTTATTGACAAGGGCTAGTGGCTATGATTTTTGCTATGCAAAATGAGATGGTTAATATGGCTGCAACAACCACAAAGAATAATGATTGGTGGTTAGATTCTGGTGCAACAAATTCATGTCTGTCATGACAAGAATATATTCAAGACCTATTCGGATGTTAAAGATTCTGAAAAGGTGCTAGTGGGCAATCATGTTACAGCTGAAGTTGCAGGAAAAGGAAAAGTTGAAATCAACTTTACATCTCGGCAGAAGCTGACTCTTCTGAACGTGTTCCATGTTCCTGAAATTAGGAAGAACTTGATTTCTGCTAGTTTACTTTCTAAGAGAGGTATCAAAATTGTAATTGAGTCTGATCATGTAATTATGTCAAAGAGTGGTCTGTTTGTAAAAAAAGGTATTATTGTGATGGCATGTTCAAACTAAGTGTTAATGCAATAAATTATGCTTCTGCTTATACCATTGTGGTTCTATAAACTATATGACGAAAAATGGTTATATCTCTTGTAAAACTGAACATGGAAGCAAGTGTGAAATATGTTTACAAGCAAAAATAACTAAGAAACCATTTCGTAAAGTTGAAAGAATTACAAAATTATTACATTTAGTGCATCCTGATTTATGTGAGTTAAATGGAGAATTAACAAGAGGAGGTAAAATATACTTTATCACGTTTATAGATGATTTATCTAGGTTCACATATGTTTATCTACTTAGAACAAAAGATGAAGCATTTCAAAAGTTAAGAAATTTAAGTCGGTTGTAGAAAATCAAAAGAATAGGAAAATAAAAATTATTCGAAGTGATAGATGAGGTAAATAATTTTCCACTGAATTTAGTAATTTCTATGAAGAGCATGGAATAATACATCAAACTAGTGCTCCTTATACACCACAACAAAATGGATTGGCAGAAAGGAAACATAGAACTTTAGTAGACATGGTTAATTCTATGCTATTAAATGCACATTTACCGCACAATCTATGGGGTGAAGCACTACTTACTAGTTACTACTTGTCATATATTAAATAGAGTGCCTTCTAAAAGTGTTCATGTTTCACCTTATGAACTTTGGAATGGTAGAAAACCTAATATATGTTATTTTAAAGTGTAGGGGTGTATAACTTTTTATAGAGTTTCCGATCACCAAAGAATAAAATTGGGACCTAGAGGGATTAAAAGTATTTTTGTTGGATATGCATTAAATTCAAAATCATATAGATTGCTTGATCTAGAATCTAATGTTATAGTAGAATCTATTCATGTTGAATTTGTAGAAAATAGATTCATTAATGATATTGTTGATGAGCAGTTGATTGCACAAAATCAAAGTAGTCAAGATACACAAAAGATGTCACAATCTGAAATAATTTTAAATAAAAGGAAAAGTGACAATACTCAGTTAGAGCCTAGAAGAAGCCAAAGAGAAAGAAAAGAAAAAACCCTCGATCCGGATTTTATATCTTCGAAATATTTAGTTTTTCTAGTAGAGGGAGATAGAACTAAAGTCTGTAATAAGATACCTTTTTTGTTTAATATAGAAGAAGATCCTAGAATATACAAAGAAGCCATGACTTCTAGAGATGCTGCTTTTTGGAAAGAGGCAATTAATGATGAAATGGACTCAATAATGTCTAATAACACTTGGACTTTAGTTGATTTGCCTGCTAGATCCAAATCTATAAGTTGTAAATAGGTATTCAGGAGAAAATATAATACATACGGTTATGTACAAACTTCAAAGCTAGACTAGTTGCAAAAGGTTTCATGCAAAAAGAAGGTGTTGACTACTTTGATACATATGCTCCAGTTGCAAGAATAACATCTATTAGAGTTCTTTTGTCATTGGCATCTATATATTATTTATATGTACATCAAATGGATATTAAAACTGCCTTTTTAAATGGAAATTTAAGTGAAGAAATTTATATGAAATAACCCGAAGGATTTGTTCTTCCTGAAAATGAACATAAAGTTTGTAAGCTTATAAAGACTCTCTATGGCTTGAAACAAGCACCAAAATAATGGCATGAAAAATTTGATAATATAATATTATAAAATGGTTTTGTACATAATCAATCAGACAAATGTATTTACTCTAAGTTTACAGAAGATTATGGAGTTGTTATTTGTCTTTATGTCGATGACATGTTGATTTTTGGTACGAACATCCTTGGAATTTTTGAAACTAAGAAGTATCTAACTTCAGTATTTAAAATGAAAGATTTGAATAAAGTAGATACCATCTTAGGTATCAAGGTTTAAAGAAGTGATAAGAGAGTAATTTTATCACAAACTCATTACATTGATAAGATTCTTACAACGTTTCATCATCTGGGCATAGTGGAGTCTAAGATTCCATATGATTCAAGCATCAAACTTACTGAAAATAGTGGAAGAACTATTGCTCAATTATAATACGCAAGTGCAATTGGCAATTTGAAGTATGCTATGAACTGCACTAGGCGTGACATAGCATTTGCCGTTTGTAAACTTTCACGGTTTATAAGTAATCCAAGTAATATTTACCGGAAAGCTATAATTAGAATACTTGGATATCAAAAGATAACAAAACAATTAAGCATTTGCTATAATGGGTTTCCTACCGTATTATAAGGATATTCTGATGTGAGCTGAGTAACAAATATGCATGATAGACTACTTCAAGTTGGATATTTACTTTGGGGGCGGTGCCATTATTTGGGCATCCAAGAAACAAACATGCATTTTTCATTGCACTATGGAATCCGAGTTCATTGCATTAGCAGCTGCCGGAAAAGAATCGGAATGGCTAAGAAATATGTTACTAACATATAAAATTATGGCCACAACCTATGCCAGCTATTTCAATATTTTGTGATAGTGAGACTACTATGTGTGTAGCTCATAACAAAATGTATCATGGAAAATCAAGACATATAAGCTTAAAGCATGCTTATATAAGAGAATAAGTTATAAATGGAACTATGGCTATTGTGTATGTGAGATCAAACAAGAATCTGGCAGATCCACTTACAAAGGCATTAAATAGAGATGCAGTACAACAAACTAGTGAAGGAATGGGGCTAAAACTCTTAAATTAATCACAGGCGATGGGAACCCAACTTTGAGTTAGTATACAATCTAACAATATAAGTTCAAATGGATAATAACAAGTTGCTTGTGTTGATTAAGCGTGAACCTTCTCATAGAGCCTAGATTCCTATGTAATGTTTACCATTATGAGAAGAATTTAGGAGTTGTTAAATGTCTTTAATAACTGGGGCGTAATGACAAACTTCCAAGTGCATACTGTTACAAGAACGATGGTGAATTAATTCTTAATGGAATTAGCAAATGTCTGCAGTAACAGAGGGAAAGTCTATTTCCACCTATATGAATATTGAGGTGGTGCCGCTTCTAACAAGATTTAAAGAGTTGATCTTGTAAATATTCATGAATTTGGATTAGCAAATGGCCATAAAAGTGCTACATAATACTTGATTGTTTTTCTACTTAATAATATTATGTGTGTGATACTTTCGGTTTGACAAATGAAGTTGTGGTTCAAATCTTAGGATATCAATAACTTCGTCGAACATTAAGGTATTTACACTAATGAAAAGTTCAAATCTATATTAGATACTTTTCGATATGCATGATATTATGAAACATATTACAAACTAGTGGGGTATTGTTGTAGTAGTTTGTATATGTGGGAAGAGTCCCACACTGATGTCATAAAGCCACTTTGGTGGCTTTATAAAGCTTGGCCCATTTAATCCAATAAAATGAACAATTGGCATATTTAGAAGAATATGTATATGTATATATATATTTAATTATATATCTAAATGACTTGGACTTGGACTTGGGGCTTGGGCGTAGGCCGGGTCGGAACTTTAAATAAAGATTTTATTTTTCGTATTTATTTAAAACAACCTTTTGTTATTTAAAAATTGAATTTAAATTTAAATTTCAATTTTAATTAAACAAAAGAGTTGTGATTATTCGTGAAAAGAGGCGTCTCTTTAGAAAAGTATTCTTTTCTTTTGTATAAATACGGAAAACATGTCAGAAGTAGAAAATACAATTTGCACGTATTTTTTCTAGCTTTGTTGTATCCTGATAGAGAATAGCTTGTAATCCCTAAATTAAATACAAACAATAACTCTTAAAAGATAGTGATATTTCATGCCTCAAAGCCTTTAATTCTCTAATTATTTACATATATTTTCTAACACCAATGAGATATTTTATTTTACACTATTCCTACATTAGTTGCAACGTAAAACACAAATTAAATGCACTAAAGCTGGTCATGTGATAATCCTAGAGTAAAAGTGATTTGTGATATTGAATGATGTATGCTATTCTATTCTAGGAGTAATTGAATGCGTAGCTGTGGCCTTAATTAATGGAGCAAACACATAGTTAAACGAAACTAAATTTGACTGAAAATTTTACTTTTCTTGAATTGGCTTTGAAAATTGAGGCTAAATCTAGGTAATTCGATTGAGGTAGATTGCTATTTAAAGGATGGACGGTGGATGTTTAATTTGGTTGAGCTAATAAACTTTCCCAGTAATTACGTAAACTAATAAATCCTAGTAATATCATTAATTAATGCTTTTTAGCTTTTATAACAAACATAAACACTCATTGGACACACGTAAAATCATATGTTACCGTGAGTTTTATGCCTATTTATGTAGGGATATAATAACGAAAAATAACAATAATAATAATACTGCACTAGAATTATTTATAAACGGAAATACTTCAACTGGCTTGAGTCGTGCTAGGCACTGTCCTAAGAAACTATTTCAGCAATGTGAAATATTTTCTCAGGATTAAACAACCCTACCTCTATTAAGGAGGATACAGATATCAGCAAAATATTAATTTTCAAATCCAGCAATTAAAAAATAAGACCAACTAAATTAGAAAGAATGAACAGAGGCATAAAGGCGAGAAGAATTAGAAATCTAATTCTTGTTATTTCATCATTAGGGAATGAGTGTGTAAGACCTCGTGAAATGAGTGCTCAGATGTTAGCAGCTCATAGAGTCGAGTCTACCCACACGGATCGGATTCTTTTTACTGCTTTGAACTTAAAAATGTGAAATCGAAATTTTTTCGGAAAATGGTCAAAATGCGGTCCAGAATGCTGTCGAAGATCAGCTATGCGGACCGCATTCCTACCGCAGAGTGAATCAGAGAGCAACCAATTTTTGATGTTGAAAATTTGGTCAAATCTGCAATCGCATAATCAATATGCGGACCGCAGAGTGATCGCATATTGTCCCTGAGAAAATTCGAAGGTCAGCTCTGCGGTGCATTCTGCGACCGCAGAACTCAAATGCGGACCGCATATTCACCGCATTCCCAACCCAAGAGGTTTGAAATTTGAGCCATTTCTGCGGTCCATTCTGCGGACCACATGTCTATTCTGCGATTGCAGATTGCGTCGCAGATTGTGTTCGCCTGATATTTTTCTAAAATATTAGACCCGACCCACCTTTTATTAAAACACCTTCTCCCTCATTTTTAACACACTTCTTATCAAAACAAGAGATAGGGAGAGAGGGTTCTTGAGAGAGAAAGCAAATCCTTTATCATCTAGTCTTTCAAAATCATTGGAGCTTGGAAAATTCTTGGTGCATTGTCTTCTCTATTGATTTTTCAGGTAAAATCCCAACCCATCTCCCCCAAATTTTGAAATTTAGCTTGGGAAGGGAACCCCATACACTAGCTTTGAAATTTCATCATAAAAGTCTTCAAGCATGTCTTCAAAACTTTAAAATCTTGTAAAAAGGGAATTGGGTAGTAACTATGAGTCTAAATTTCTAAAACTTAAGTGTTCATGAACTAGATTGATTTCTCGATTGCTTGGTGAATTGGACTAGAGGTTTAAAAGAGAATAATCAACTCCAGGTATGTATGACTAACTGTGATCCTTGTGAAATCGCCTTATGCTAGTTGTGAAATTGTTGATAGTTGATATTCATGTGAGAATCATTGTGATGCTTTGTGTGGTAAAATTGTGTGGTATGACTTTGTATTGAATGTTGTGGAACTTGTAGTTGGAACAACGGAAATGGAAATAATGTGGAACAATGTAAATGGAAGTAATGTGGAACAATGAAAATGGAAACAATGTGGCACAATGGAATCTGGAATAGTGTGGAACAGTGGAAATGGAAATATTGTGGAACAACGCGTGTGATTAGTTGTGAATAACTGTTGTGATGATCTAAATTATGTACCAATTTGATGAAAATGAGGAAATTGTTGTTGCTAGTTGTGTAATTGCATTACCCTTGTTGTGGATCTATGTTAACAATGTGCCATAGTTGATTTCTTGTATTTGTTGTTGTGCTGTTTGTTGTTGTGAATTGAAAACTGTCAGGCGGGGTCGGGTTGCACGCCGCAACACGGTGAAATAAGGTGTAGGTTTAGGTGATAAGGGAGGAAAATGTGATCCAATATCACTATTGATATGAATGTGAATCATGAAATGATATGTGGAAATGTGAAAGGAGACAACATCAGAGTTTGTAACATTTGGGGTACTGATTGCCCCTTTGTATGACTACTTGAATCATTCGTTGTGAAATGTTTGGTGTTGGAAACACGTTCTCAAAGCATTATACTAAAACGTGTGTTCATATGTGTAGGTTTTGATGAATGACAAACGATGCGCAAATTGATATATGACGAAGTTCAAGTACAAGCGCACAATTGATATATAACGAGATTCAAGCACAAGACCAAGTTTTATAGTTTTACATGAGTCGTTCTTAATTGTGATCTTGATCCGACAACTTGACTCATGACATGGCTTCTCTCGTAAAATTATTTTTACAAAATCATGCATATTTAATTTAATGCTAAATGATTTTAAATCATGCATATTTACTTTAGTCAAAATGATTTTTAAACATGCCTCTAAAATCTGGACTAAGATAATCGATTATGTACTTATGATAATCGATTATGTTAAGCCAAGACTGCATGACAATCGATTGTGAACTAATGACAATCGATTGTGTTAAGGCAGTGAGCATCAGGTTTTTCAAACCTGCATGACAATCGATTGTGAACCTTATGACAATCGATTGTGATGAGGCAGTGTCCATCAAAGTTTTTCAACGCTCAAAATAATCGATTGTGAAGAGACAGCGTCCATCAGATTTTTCAAAGTCACAAAATAATCGATTGTGCACATATGACAATCGATTGTGTTGAGGCAGTGTCTTCCAGACTTTTTCAAAATTATTAAATAATCGATTGTGAGTATATAACAATCGATTGTCATGAGGCAGTGTCTAAATTGATTTTACAAGACTGATATATAATCGATTGTTAACTTAGTATAATCGATTGTATAACTAACCGTTGCCAAAATATTTTCAAATACCGTCAGGTAATCGATTGTTGATTTTGTACAATCGATTGTTGAAATTAAAATCTGGAAAAGATTTTTTGAACGTTGCTGAATAATCGATTATTGATTTTGTATAATCGATTGTTTTACGTAAAATCTGGAAATGATTTTTTGAACGGTGCCAATAATCGATTGTTGATCTTGGATAATCGATTGTTAAGCGTAAAATCTGGGATCTATTTTTGAGACGATTGGCAAACAATCGATTGTGGCTTCTTGACAATCGATTGTCACAGAGTAAAATCAGCAATTCTTAATTGGCAATTAGGCAACGGTAATGCCAAGTTTTTCAACTATAAATACAACTTCAATTCAGTCTTTGAACAATAACACACAACAACTGATCATACAATTGCTAAAGCTTGCATACTTTATTGTTTATCATTTTATATTTATTTCATAAGCTTTTGAGAGCCAAAATTCTTGTTCAAAGTTGTTGCGATCTTGAGCGTATTCTTTTACTCATATCTACTCATAAAGGAGTGTCTTGTTTGAGTACTTAGTGTTTTGTACACTTGAAGAGAATTGTTATTCTCTTGTTGTAAGAAGGAACTTGTGTTTCCTTGGTTGAAGTCTTGGAGTGTTGTATCTCCGAGCAAAGGTGTTGAGGCTTGTGTCCTCAAGTTGTAAAGGTTTGTTAAGCACCCGGAAGCTTGACGAGTTAGTGGAAATCTCGAGAGAGTCTCTCGGGGACTGGACTAGCCACGGGTTGTGGTGAACCAGAATACTTCGGTGTGTTCTTTCTTATTTATCGCACTTATTTATTTCCTGCAAATTTATATTCCGCAAGTTTACGCTAATTTTTATTATAACGCTATTCACCCCCCCTCTAGCGTTAAGCGTATTATCTAACAATTGGTATCAGAGCCCAACTCTCTGAAGACTTAACCGTTTGAGAGAAACATCCATGGCTTCTACTCGTGATTCTTTTGCAGGAATAGGTGAAGGTCACTTTAGCTTGTTGCCGCCAATATTTGATGGAAGCAATTACACATATTGGAAAGATCGGATGAGAATTTTCATTACAGCCAACAACTTTTATCTATGGCAAATCATCAAGCATGGTGAACAGATGACGACAAAAGTTGGGAAAGCCAAGGTAAGTGAATACAACACTAAGGCAATAAATATATTGTATATCGCCTTGAATCAGGAGATTATCAGAAAATTTCCCACTACAAATCTGCCAAAGAAATGTGGGATAAGCTTGAGGAAATGTATGAAAGCACACCTCAAAAAGCGGACAGCTCGTGTGGTGAATCGACTGGCCGATGTCTCATGGCAAACGAAGAAGAAGAGGTAAGTACGTCTAACTCTCACTCACTTGAAGAAATGCAAAATGCTTATAATAGATTATATAGTGAGTTTGTTAATGCTTCCAAGACCATTAAAGATTTGCAGAAAACTCTCTCATTGCAAGAAACAGATTTTCAAAAACAACTCTCATTGAAAGAAAAGGATTTGGAAAAACTGATTTTAGAAAATGAGAAGTTGAAAGAGGAAAACAAATTTTTCGGAAAGAGAAGCGCCGACAAGTCCGAAAGTTCTATTAAAAATTGTACTTCTTGCATGCATCTCAAAAATGAGGTAGATAGACTTAAGGGCACCTTAGATAATTTTAATTCTTCTCACAAAAATTTGAATGAGGTTCTTGTTAATTTGAAGTCAACCAAGCATGGCATAGGTTTTAAGAATGAGCCTAAAGAAAAGGTTGAAGCCAAACCACAACCACCTAAGGCTCAACCTAGGATTAATAAAACAAATTCTCATCCTAGAAATAGCAATCCTAGAACCAATATGCATGCTAGACCAAATACTAGAAGGAATGTTGAACATTTTAGGAGACCTAGAAATGACTTTCCACCTAGAAATAACTACCCTAGAAATGATGCATATTCTAGGCCAAACACTAGAAGGAATTTTGAACCATTTAGAACACCTAGAAATGACTTCCAACCTAGAAATAATTATTCTAGAAATGCTGTACATCCTAGAACAAATAGTAGGAGAAATGATTTTCATGAAATGCGCAATAGTCATAGTGTCGAAAATAGAGTAAACAATTTTCGTCCGTCCAATTACTATGAACCTAGAAGGATGCATAATCCTAACGTGACCTGTCATTATTGTAGACGAATTGGTCATATTGCTCCTGCTTGTTTTACACGACATAGACATAACACTCAATTGCATCACTATGATATGCCTAACCCCCAAGGACCCAAAATGGCATGGGTACTTAAAGATCATTAATCTCTTTTACAGGTGTGCTTGAAGGCTACAATATTGTAGTAGATGCACCAAGCACAATACCTTATCGCATCAAGGGGGAATTTCGGTTAGTTATCCTTTTTGACAAAAAAAAAAAACCGAATTGATAATATATGCAAGCAACCGATATTAACATATGTGTTGTTAATTTGGCCTTATATTGTTAAAAATTTTATTTGATGTGCTTAATCATAATAGTTGATATGTGTTGAGATATCCTTGTTAATAATTAATATCAATTATCCTTGATGCATATGTTGAAAATTCGTTGTTAAACAACAATTGGTATATTAGCTTGCTTCTAATAAAAACATTTCATTTATGATTTGATAACTGTTATTTGTGGTTTAAATAAATGTTAGTATATACCAGAGAAATAAATTATTTCCTCTGGTGCGTATTAACTGTTAGCATATCTTTGTTAAAAACTTTTCACTCATGTTTTTGATAAATGCTATTTTTTGAAAAATAATTGATATATTCCTGAAATAAATGATTCATGCTTTTAACAGTTGATAAAAGTATTTCTGTTAAAAATCGACTCTTGATGGATGTATCTTTTGGTCTGAATAATGGTCGGAATATTCGACTTTTGGTTGACTTGTTATATATTAATGTTTGATATTTTTTAATATGTTTTCTAAAAATAACATTTAGTATCACTGTTAATAAAATAACATTTGATACATTTGTTATGTTTGCCAACAAATGATTTTATCACTATTTTATAACAATTGGTATATCTATGGTTTGTTGGTATGTTTTGATAAACTTCCAGCAATCTTCATATTGCATACTCCTCGTTGTCTTTCCTATCTCATTTTGACTTTTTGGAAATGACGAAAAAGAGAAAGTGTTTAGGGGATATGCTTCAAGTAAGGGGGAATGTCTTTACATTCTAGTTTGCCTTATTTGAGGGGGAACTTCTCATTAAGGAGGAATAGATTGGATGAATTTTATCTTGATGACATTATTGTTGTATTTCAAAACAACTTTCCATATTGGTAATATCATTCTTCAAAATTATGTTGATAACTTTTATGCTATTAATATTTTGCATTCCAAAACATGTTGAAAATGATATTGTATTATTTTTTTGAGCAACTAATGAGTTTTATGCAAGGAGTCTATAAAATTTCATTTGAGATGTCCATGATGGACAAGCAAAATTTCCTCTCGGAGCTGCAAGTTAAGCAAATGAAAGTGGGAACTTTCACTTGTCAAACTAACTATTGCAAGAAATTGCTGAATCAATATTGAAAAGAGCAACACCAAAGCAATGGTCACTTCAATGAATTTATAAGACCATCGTGACAGAAAAGTGAAAGGTAAGAAGAGCAATACCAAGAACTACAGAGGTATGATCGTTCCTTACTTTACCTTATTGCTAGTAGACTTGATATAATATTTAGCGTTTATTGATGTGCTAAATATAAATCATGTCCAAATGAAGTGTCTAATGCGGGTAAGCGTTGATCTAAATGCATACTTTTTAGGTTGCTTTTATATGTTGAATATTACTGACTTGAGCGTCGGAGACGCATATTTCCTTTTGCAGGTATCGCCCTAAAGGTAGGGGGAATTATAAAGATATGGCACAGAACAATCGATTGTTACAGTAAATAATCGATTATTTTACTGTGCAGAAAATCGATTAGCAAGTATCACTAATCGATTATTTATGGTTTATGCTTATTATGCAGTTTTGTTTAATAATCGATTTTTAACTGTTTAATCGATTACCGTCTCAGCCATTCAGTATTGCTTTTCTAAAACAATCGATTGTTTCATAAATATAATCGATTATTTTCCGAGTCTGAAAATCACCGTGCTCACTGTATCACAACAATCAATTATTTTTTTGTCAGAAATTCAAATATTTGTTACCGTTTGGGCCCTGCAATCGATTTTGTGTCAGTTTTGAGTTCAAGTCAAAATCTGCTCAACAATCGATTATTTCGTGTCAACAATCGATTGTCTAACGGTCAGTGCAATTTATTTTTACCGTTTCTGACTGTTTTGGCTCATAAATTCCAGCAGATTTTAACCATCAATGAAATGCCATTCTCTTCATTATAAATAGGCATCATATGTCTTCATTTTTATTCACTCAAGCATCAATTTTAGCTCTCAAACTATCAAAACTCTTTTAAGTTTTCTTGCAAAGCTCATTACCTCCTATTAAAAATGTCGGGCCGTCACTCTAAACGTTCCCGTTCAGCTAGGCATGGTGCATCCTCCTCTGCTGCCCCACATCCTCCAAATTACCCTTATCAAGATGGGTCCATTTTACAATTTAATTCTGACATCGAGCTTACTCGGATTTTGACAAAATTTGAAAAGCGCGACATACTTCCTCCCCGCTTTTCAACAAGCAAGTATCTTGAATCATACGCCCCTGCTGCCAACATGCTTAAAGAATGTCAACTTCTTGACTTTTTATATCTTACCTACCCTTATATTAATCCTCTATTGATTCAAGCATTTTATTCAAACCTTGATGAGGATGACGATGGTGAGCTTGTGACACATATTAATGGTGTTCAAATTCTTTTGTTCGATGAAAACCTGCACTCCATTGCCCATCTTCCTCGAAGTGGGGAAAACATTACTCGCTACATTAGAGAGGCCGGCGCCTTATTTGATGAGAAAGCTCTCCTAAACCAAATAGGTATTACATCTTATGATCCTAATCTATCCACTCGGCGTCCTACTATCACAGGAATGCTCCCCGAGTATCGTTTGATTTTCTATTTCATCACCCGAGTCCTCAAACCTCGGAAGCATAATCACACCACTCTTTCCCAAGAAGACGCTAAGCTCATGCATGCAATTATAACCAGAGCTCACATCAATTGGTGTAAGTTCGTCAAGATTCACATGCGTGATGCCATCGGAGATGATAGACCTCTTCCCCATGCCCTCCTTATTATGAATTTTCTTGAAGCTTCCGGATTCAACACTTCCATCGGTCCTCTCAAAAAGAGCACCAAGAAGTGGGAAATTTCAGAATCCTCCTTTCTCCATGACAGTGATCATGTAGCTCTTGCTCCTCTTCCAACTCGTCGGTCGCGTCAGCCTCAAGAACCCACTCTTCAATCCATTTACGACCAGATTGCTTCATTGACCACCTCTGTCGGTCAATTGACACATGAGATCCATGGATATTTTGACCATGTTCATTATCCATATGCCGGTCTTGTTCCCTATGAAGCAGTGCCAGATGATGAGGCGGGAAATGATGATGAATAATTTCTTTATTTTTTTTCTATTTTATTGTTCCCATTATGTAACCGTTTTTTAATAAATAAACAAGTTGTTTGATTAATCTATATTTTTTTTGCTAATGGCAAAAGGGGGAAGATAACGGGTATGCACTCTCACTCAATGCTTATCAGCATAAATTGAGGGGGAATTCATATATTAAGGGGGAACAAATTGCATATTCATATACTTGTTGCATATCTTTACTTGTCTTGAATCGTCATTATGAATTGTTTAATTTGCATATCCCGCTTAAAGTTTGCCATTATCAAAAAGGGGGAAATTGTTGGAAACACGTTCTCAAAGCATTATACTAAAACGTGTGTTCATATGTGTAGGTTTTGATGAATGACAAACGATGCGCAAATTGATATATGACGAAGTTCAAGTACAAGCGCACAATTGATATATAACGAGATTCAAGCACAAGACCAAGTTTTATAGTTTTACATGAGTCGTTCTTAATTGTGATCTTGATCCGACAACTTGACTCATGACATGGCTTCTCTCGTAAAATCATTTTTACAAAATCATGCATATTTAATTTAATGCTAAATGATTTTAAATCATGCATATTTACTTTAGTTAAAATGATTTTTAAACATGCCTCTAAAATCTGGACTAAGATAATTGATTATGTACTTATGATAATCGATTATGTTAAGCCAAGACTGCATGACAATCGATTGTGAACTAATGACAATCGATTGTGTTAAGGCAGTGAGCATCAGGTTTTTCAAACCTGCATAACAATCGATTGTGAACCTTATGACAATCGATTGTGATGAGGCAGTGTCTATCAAAGTTTTTCAACGCTCAAAATTATCGATTGTGAAGTTAATGACAATCGATTGTGAAGA
Source organism: Nicotiana benthamiana (assembly GCA_034376525.1). Lineage (NCBI taxonomy): Eukaryota > Viridiplantae > Streptophyta > Magnoliopsida > Solanales > Solanaceae > Nicotiana > Nicotiana benthamiana. The sequence continues at coordinate 30,892,536 of CM067328.1, forward strand.
GACAGTGTCCATCAGATTTTTCAAAGTCATAAAATATTCGATTATGCACATATGACAATCGATTGTGTTGAGGCAGTGTCTTCCAGTCTTTTCAAAATTATTAAATAATCGATTGTGAGTATATAACAATCGATTGTCACGAGGCAGTGTCTGAATTGATTTTTCAAGACTGATATATAATCGATTGTTAACTTAGTATAATCAATTGTATAACTAACCGTTGCCAAAATATTTTCAAATACCGTCAGGTAATCGATTGTTGATTTTGTACAATCGATTGTTGAAATTAAAATCTGGAAATGATTTTTTGAACGTAGCTGAATAATCGATTATTGATTTTGTATAATCGATTGTTTTACGTAAAATCTGAAAATGATTTTTTGAACGTTGCCAATAATAGATTGTTGATATTGGATAATCGATTGTTAAGCGTAAAATCTGGGATTGATTTTTGGAACGATTGGCAAACAATCGATTGTGGCTTCTTGACAATCGATTGTCACAGAGTAAAATCAGCAGTTCTTAATTGGCAATTAGGCAACGGTAATGCCAAGTTTTTCAACTATAAATACAGCTTCAATTCAGTCTTTTGAACAATAACACACAACAACTGATCATACAATTGCTAAAGCTTGCATACTTTATTGTTTATCATTTTATATTCATTTCATAAGCTTTTGAGAGCCAAAATTCTTGTTCAAGGTTGTTGCGATCTTGAGCGTATTCTTTTACTCATATCTACTCATAAAGGAGTGTCTTGTTTGAGTACTTAGTGTTTTGTACACTTGAAGAGAATTGTTATTCTCTTGTTGTAAGAAGGAACTTGTGTTTCCTTGGTTGAAGTCTTGAAGTGTTGTATCTCCGAGCAAAGGTGTTGAGGCTTGTGTCCTCAAGTTGTAAAGGTTTGTTAAGCACCCGGAAGCTTGACGAGTTAGTGGAAATCTCGAGAGAGTCTCTCGGGGACTGGACTAGCCACGGGTTGTGGTGAACCAGAATACTTCGGTGTGTTCTTTCTTATTTATCGCACTTATTTATTTCCTGCAAATTTTAAATTCCGCAAGTTTACGCTTATTTTTATTATAACGCTATTCACCCCCCCTCTAGCGTTAAGCGTATTATCTAACAATTGGTATCAGAGCCCAACTCTCTGAAGACTTAACCGTTTGAGAGAAACATCCATGGCTTCTACTCGTGATTCTTTTGCAGGAATAGGTGAAGGTCACTTTAACTTGTTGCCGCCAATATTTGATGGAAGCAATTACACATATTGGAAAGATCGGATGAGAATTTCATCACAGCCAACAACTTTTATCTATGGCAAATCATCAAGCATGGTGAACAGATGACGACAAAAGTTGGGAAAGCCAAGGTAAGTGAATACAACACTAAGGCAATAAATATGTTGTATATCACCTTGAATCAGGAAGATTATCAGAAAATTTCCCACTACAAATCTGCCAAAGAAATGTGGGATAAGCTTGAGGAAATGTATGAAAACACACCTCAAAAAGCGGACAACTCATGTGGTGAATCGACTGGCCGATGTCTCATGGCAAACGAAGAAGAAGAGGTAAGTACGTCTAACTCTCACTCACTTGAAGAAATGCAAAATGCTTATAATAGATTATATAGTGAGTTTGTTAATGCTTCCAAGACCATTAAAGATTTGCAGAAAACTCTCTCATTGCAAGAAACAGATTTTCAAAAACAACTCTCATTGAAAGAAAAGGATTTGGAAAAACTGATTTTAGAAAATGAGAAGTTGAAAGAGGAAAACAAATTTTTCGGAAAGAGAAGCGCCGACAAGCCCGAAAGTTCTATTAAAAATTGTACTTCTTGCATGCATCTCAAAAATGAGGTAGATAGACTTAAGGGCACCTTAGATAAGTTTAATTCTTCTCACAAAAATTTGAATGAGGTTCTTGTTAATTTGAAGTCTACCAAGCATGGCATAGGTTTTAAGAATGAGCCTAAAGAAAAGGTTGAAGCCAAACCACAACCACCTAAGGCTCGACCTAGGATTAATAAAACAAATGTTCATACTAGAAATAGCAATCCTAGAACCAATATCTAGACCAAATACTAGAAGGAATGTTGAACATTTTAGGAGACCTAGAAATGACTTTCCACCTATAAATAACTACCCTAGAAATGATGCATATTCTAGGCCAAACACTAGAAGGAATTTTGAACCATTTAGAACACCTTGAAATGACTTCCAACCTAGAAATAATTATTCTAGAAATGCTGTAAATCCTAGAACAAATAGTAGGAGAAATGATTTTCATGAAATGCGCAATAGTCATAGTGTCGAAAATAGAGTAAACAATTTTCGTCCGTCCAATTACTATGAACCTAGAAGGATGCATAATCCTAACGTGACCTGTCATTATTGTAGACGAATTGGTCATATTGCTCCTGCTTGTTTTACACGACATAGACATATCACTCAATTGCATCACTATGATATGCCTAACCCCCAAGGACCCAAAATGGCATGGGTACCAAAAGATCATTAATCACTTTTGCAGGTGTGCTTGAAGGCTACAATATTGTAGTAGATGCACCAAGCACAATACCTTATCGCATCAAGAGGGAATTTCGGTTAGTTATCCTTTTTGACAAAAAAAAACCAAATTGATAATATATGCAAGCAACCGATATTAACATATGTGTTGTTAATTTGACCTTATATTGTTAAAATTTTTTTTTGATGTGCTTAATCATAATAGTTGATATGTGTTGAGATATCCTTGTTAATAATTAATATCAATTATCCTTGATGCATATGTTGAAAATTCGTTGTTAAACAACAATTGGTATATTAGCTTGCTTCTAATAAAAACATTTCATTTATGATTTGATAACTGTTATTTGTGGTTTAAATAAATGTTAGTATATACCAGAGAAATAAATTATTTCCTCTGGTGTGTATTAGCTGTTAGCATATCTTTGTCAAAAACTTTTCACTCATGTTTTTGATAAATGCTATTTTTGAAAAATAATTGATATATTCCTGAAATAAATGATTCATGCTTTTAACAGTTGATAAAAGTATTTCTGTTAAAAATCGACTCTTGATGGATGTATCTTTTGGTCTGAATAATGGTCGGAATATTCGACTTTTGGTTGACTTGTTATATATTAATGTTTGATATTTTTTAATATGTTTTCTAAAAATAACATTTAGTATCACTGTTAATAAAATAACATTTGATACATTTGTTATGTTTGCCAACAAATGATTTTATCACTATTTTATAACAATTGGTATATCTATGGTTTGTTGGTATGTTTTGATAAACTTCCAGCAATCTTCATATTGCATACTCCTCGTTGTCTTTCCTATCTCATTTTACTTTTTGGAAATGACGAAAAAGAGAAAGTGTTTAGGCGATATGCTTCAAGTAAGGGGCAATGTCTTTACATTCTAGTTTGCCTTATTTGAGGGGGAACTTCTCATTAAGGAGGAATAGATTGCATGAATTTTATCTTGATGACATTATTGTTGTATTTCAAAACAACTTTCCATATTGGTAATATCATTCTTCAAAATTATGTTGATAACTTTTATGCTATTAATATTTTGCATTCCAAAACATGTTGAAAATGATATTGTATTATTTTTTTGAGCAACTAATGAGTTTTATGCAAGGAGTCTCTAAAATTTCATTTGAGATGTCCATGATGGACAAGCGAAATTTCCTCTCGGAGCTGCAAGTTAAGCAAATGAAAGTGGGAACTTTCACTTGTCAAACTAACTATTGCAAGAAATTGCTGAATCAATATTGAAAAGAGCAACACCAAAGCAATGGTCACTTCAATGAATTTATAAGACCATCGTGACAGAAAAGTGAAAGGTAAGAAGAGCAATACCAAGAACTACAGAGGTATGATCGTTCCTTACTTTACCTTATTGCCAGTAGACTTGATATAATATTTAGCGTTTATTGATGTGCTAAATATAAATCATGTCCAAATGAAGTGTCTAATGCGGGTAAGCGTTGATCTAAATGCATACTTTTTAGGTTGCTTTTATATGTTGAATATTACTGACTTGAGCGTGGGAGACGCGTATTTCCTTTTGCAGGTATCGCCCTAAAGGTAGGGGGAATTATAAAGATATGGCGCAGAACAATCGATTGTTACAGCAAATAATCGATTATTTTACTGTGCAGTAAATCGATTAGCAAGTATCACTAATCGATTATTTATGGTTTATGCTTATTATGCAGTTTTGTTTAATAATCGATTTTTAACTGTTTAATCGATTACCGTCTCAGCCATTCAGTACTGCTTTTCTAAAACAATCGATTGTTTCATAAATATAATCGATTATTTTCCGAGTCTGAAAATCACCGTGCTCACTGTATCACAACAATCGATTATCATAATTCAACAATCGATTATTCTTTTGTCAGAAATTCAAATATTTGTTACCGTTTGGGCCCTGCAATCGATTTTGTGTCAGTTTCGAGTTCAAGTCAAAATCTGCTCAACAATCGATTATTTCGTGTCAACAATCGATTGTCTAACGGTCAGTGCAATTTATTTTTACCGTTTCTAACTGTTTTGGCTCATAAATTCCAGCAGATTTTAACCATCAATGAAATGCCATTCTCTTCATTATAAATAGGCATCATATGTCTTCATTTTTATTCACTCAAGCATCAATTTTATCTCTCAAACTATCAAAACTCTTTTAAGTTTTCTTGCAAAGCTCATTACCTCCTATTAAAAATGTCGGGCCGTCACTCTAAACGTTCCCGTTCAGCTAGGCATGGTGCATCCTCCTCTGCTGCCCCACATCCTCCAAATTACCCTTATCAAGATGGGTCCATTTTACAATTTAATTCTGACACCGAGCTTACTCGGTTTTTGACAAAATTTGAAAAGCGCGACATACTTCCTCCCCGCTTTTCAACAAGCAAGTATCTTGAATCATACGCCCCTGCTGCCAACATGCTTAAAGAATGTCAACTTCTTGACTTTTTATATCTTACCTACCCTTATATTAATCCTCCATTGATTCAAGCATTTTATTCAAACCTTCATGAGGATGACGATGGTGAGCTTGTGACACATATTAATGGTGTTCAAATTCTTTTGTCCGATAAAAACCTGCACTCCATTGCCCATCTTCCTCGAAGTGGGGAAAACATTACTCGCTACATTAGAGAGGCCGGCGCCTTATTTGATGAGAAAGCTCTCCTAAACCAAATAGGTATTACATCTTATGATCCTAATCTATCCACTCGGCGTCCTACTATCACGGGAATGCTCCCTGAGTATCGTTTGATTTTCTATTTCATCACCCGAGTCCTCAAACCTCGGAAGCATAATCACACCACTCTTTCCCTAGAAGACGCCAAGCTCATGCATGCAATTATAACCGGAGCTCACTTCAATTGGTGTAAGTTCGTCAAGATTCACATGCGTGACGCCATCGGAGATGATAGACCTCTTCCCTATGCCCTCCTTATTATGAATTTACTTGAAGCTTCCGGATTCAACACTTCCATCGGTCCTCTCAAAAAGAGCACCAAGAAGTGGGAAATTTCAGAATCCTCCTTTCCCCATGACGGCGATCATGTAGCTCCTGCTCCTCTTCCAACTCGTCGGTCGCGTCAGCCTCAAGAACCCACTCTTCAATCCATTTCCGACCAAATTGCTTCATTGACCACCTCTGTCGGTCAATTGAAACATGAGATCCATGGATATTTTGACCATGCTCATTATCCATATGCCGGTCTTGTTCCCTATGAAGCAGTGCCGGATGATGACACGGGAAATGATGATGAATAATTTCTTTATTTGTTTTCTATTTTATTGTTCTATGTTTTATTGTTCCCGTTATGTAACCGTTTTTTAATAAATAAACAAGTTGTTTGATTAATCTATATTTTTTTGCTAATGGCAAAAGGGGGAAGATAACGGGTATGCACTCTCACTCAATACTTATCGGCATAAATTGAGGGGGAATTCATATATTAAGGGGGAACAAATTGCATATTCATATACTTGTTACATATCTTTACTTGTCTTGAATCGTCATTATGAATTGTTTAATTTGCATATCCCGCTTAAAGTTTGCCATTATCAAAAAGGGGGAAATTGTTGGAAACACATTCTCAAAGCATTATACTAAAACGTGTGTTCATATGTGTAGGTTTTGATGAATGACAAATGATGCGCAAATTGATATATGACGAAGCTCAAGTACAAGTGCACAATTGATATATAACGAGATTCAAGCACAAGACCAAGTTTTATAGTTTTACATGAGTCGTTCTTAATTGTGATCTTGATCCGACAACTTGACTCATGACATGGCTTCTCTCGTAAAATTATTTTTACAAAATCATGCATATTTAATTTAATGCTAAATTATTTTAAATCATGCATATTTACTTTAGTCAAAATGATTTTTAAGCATGCCTCTAAAATCTGGACTAAGATAATAGATTATGTACTTATGATAATCGATTATGTTAAGCCAAGACTGCATGACAATCGATTGTGTTAAGGCAGTGAGCATCAGGTTTTTCAAACCTGCATGACAATCGATTGTGAACCTTATGACAATCGAATGTGATGAGGCAGTGTCCATCAAAGTTTTTCAACGCTCAAAATAATCGATTATGAAGTTAATGACAATCGATTGTAAAGAGACAGTGTCCATCAGATTTTTCAACGTCACAAAATAATCGATTGTGCACATATGACAATCGATTGTGTTGAGGCAGTGTCTTCCAGACTTTTTCAAAATTATTAAATAATCGATTGTGAGTATATAACAATCGATTTTCACGAGGCAGTGTCTAAATTGATTTTTCAAGACTGATATATAATCGACTGTTAACTTAGTATAATCAATTGTATAACTAACCGTTGCCAAAATATTTTCAAATACCGTCAGGTAATCGATTGTTGATTTTGTACAATCTATTGTTGAAATTAAAATCTGGAAAAGATTTTTTGAATGTTGCTGAATAATCGATTATTGATTTTGTATAATCGATTGTTTTACGTAAAATCTGGAAATGATTTTTTGAACGGTGCCAATAATCGATTGTTGATCTTGGATAATCGATTGTTAAGCGTAAAATCTGGGATCTATTTTTGGAACGATTGGCAAACAATCGATTGTGGCTTCTTGACAATCGATTGTCACAGAGTAAAATCAGCAATTCTTAATTGGCAATTAGGCAACGGTAATGCCAAGTTTTTCAACTATAAATACAACTTCAATTCAGTCTTTTGAACAATAACACACAACAACTGATCATACAATTGCTAAAGCTTGCATACTTTATTGTTTATCATTTTCTATTCATTTCATAAGCTTTTGAGAGCCAAAATTCTTGTTCAAAGTTGTTGCGATCTTGAGCGTATTCTTTTACTCATATCTACTCATAAAGGAGTGTCTTGTTTGAGTACTTAGTGTTTTGTACACTTGAAGAGAATTGTTATTCTCTTGTTGTAAGAAGGAACTTGTGTTTCCTTGGTTGAAGTCTTGGAGTGTTGTATCTCCGAGCAAAGGTGTTGAGGCTTGTGTCCTCAAGTTGTAAAGGTTTGTTAAGCACCCGGAAGCTTGACGAGTTAGTGGAAATCTCGAGAGAGTCTCTCGGGGACTGGACTAGCCACGGGTTGTGGTGAACCAGAATACTTCGGTGTGTTCTTTCTTATTTATCGCACTTATTTATTTCCTGCAAATTTTAAATTCCGCAAGTTTACGCTTATTTTTATTATAACGCTATTCACCCCCCCTCTAGCGTTAAGCGTATTATCTAACAATTGGTTGCTGCTTCATGGTTGTACTTGTACAATTGTTGTTCGGTTCTATACTTGTATATGTAATTTGGCTTGAGTTTACTTGAGACAAAGTTTGTTCATACATGCCACTACAATTCAAATGTACCGACGTCCCTTTTACCGGGGGCGCTACATTCGTGTTATGATTGTAGGTGGATCCGTGACAGGCACTCCAGTCCACCGTTCATAGCTCCTCCTCTTTCTCTATCAGCGGTATTTGTGTTTGGTGAGCCCCTTTCCTTCCGGGGCCTTGTGTGGCTAATACCACCATGTTGTTGTATTTTGGAGTCTTGTGTCCTTTTGTAAAGGTATAGTCGGGGCTTTGTCGCTGGCAAGCGTTGTACTATCTTTCCCTTAGAGGCTCCGTAGACAGCGGTATTCATCCGAGAAATAACCATCCTAGAATCAACATGCATCCTAGACCAAACACTAGAAGAAACTTTGAACAATTTAGAACGCCTAGAAATGGCCTTCAACAATCGCAACCTAGACATACTCGACCTAGAAACAATTACTCTAGAAACGCTGCATATCCTAGAACAAACAGTAGGAGAAATGATTTTCAAGGATTGCGCAATAGCCATATTGTAAAAAATAGAGCAAACGATTTTCGTACCTCCAACTACTACCAACCTAGAAGAATGCATAATCCTAATGTCATTTGTCACTATTGTAGTCGAATAGGACATATTGCTCCTGCTTGTTTTACTAGACACAGACACTTAACTGCATGTCAAGCACAACAGCATTTTACACCTAACTCTCAAGGACCCAAAACAGCTTGTGTACCAAAAACTCATTGATTTGTCTTGTAGGTATGTTTGAAGGGATCAAGTGTACTTTGGTACCTTGATAGTGGATGCTCCAAACACATGACCGGAGACGCATCCAAGTTCCTTCAACAAGAACACAAGGAAGGAGGAAACGTTATTTTTGGAGATAACAACAAAGGAAAAATTATCGGCATTGGCTCGGTCGGTAAGAATGAATCTTCTTCCATTAAGCATATATTGCTAGTTAAAGGTCTAAAACATAATCTCTTGAGCATAAGTCAATTATGTGACAAGGGAAATCTTGTTTTGTTTGATTCGGAAGAATGCTTAGTTTTTCGTCGTAGTGCTTTTAAAATTATTCTTCGTAGTTTTAGAATTGATAACATCTATATGGTTGATCTTGAAAACTCTTCATCAGAGTATGTGAATTGTCTTATGATTAAAGAAGATGATATGTGGTTATGGCATCGTAGAGTAGCTCATATCAACATGCATCTTTTAAACAAATTGGTTTCACAAAATTTAGTTATTGGTCTTCCAAATTTGAAATTTGAAAATGACACTATTTGTGATTCTTGTCAAAAAGGGAAGCAAACAAAAGCATCTTTTAAATCTAAGAATGTTGTTTCAACTACAAGACCTTTGCAACTTCTTCACATGGATCTCTTTGGACCATCTCGCATTGAAAGTCTTGGTAGAAATCGTTATGCTTTTGTTATTGTTGATGATTATTCTAGATTTACATGGACACTATTTCTTGCTCACAAAAGTGAGGCTTTTCAAAATTTTAAATATTTTCTTAAACGTGTTCAAAATGAAAAGAACACAACCGTCACTTCCATAAGAAGTGATCATGGGGGAGAGTTCGATCACAATCTCTTCACGGACTTTTGTGACGAACTCGGTATTGAGCACACCTTCTCTGCTCCACGTACACCACAACAAAATGGAGTGGTGGAATGGAAAAATAGGTGTCTCGAAGAGATGGCTAGAACCATGCTCGATGAGGCTAAGATTCCCAAACAATTTTGGGCGGATGCCGTGAGTACCGCATGCTACGTTTTAAACAGAGTAGTCATAAGGCCAATACTCATGAAAACTCCCTATGAACTCTACAAGGGAAGGAAACCTAATCTCTCCCATCTTAGAGTATTCGGTTGTAAATGCCTTATTCATAACAACAGAATAGATAATTTGGGAAAATTTGATGCCAAATCGGATGAAGGAATTTTTCTTGGTTATTCATCACGTTGCAAAGCATATAGAGTATTCTATAATAGAACCGAAACTGTTAAGGAATCCCCTCATATTGTGTTTTCCGAAAATAATGCTCGCTTGGCGAGAAAGGAGTCTGGTTTTGATCTTGCAGGTATTTTAAACACAATAAGTCCTCAAGACAAAGTACAAGAGGAAAATCCAAAGAAAATTCAAGATGAAATCTTGGAACAATCATCGGAGGAAGCGCCACCACTGGAGAAAGAAACGAAACTGCCCAACGCGTGGAGGACAATCAAAGACCATCCTCTCGACAAGGTAATAGGCGACATTGAACAAAAGGTAATTACTCGAAACAATCTTAAGAACACCTTAGGACATATTGCTTTCGTTTCTCAAATTGAACCCTCAACCATTTCCGAAGCAATTGGGGATGAACATTGGACCTTGGCAATGCAAGAGGAGCTTAACCAATTCAAACGAAATGACGTTTGGGAATTGGTGCCAAGACCCGACAATCATACCATAATTGGTACGAAATGGGTTTTTCGAAATAAATTAGATGAAAATGGTGCAATCACTAGAAACAAAGCTAGGCTTGTAGCAAAAGGTTACAATCAAGAAGAAGGAATTGACTATGAAGAAACGTATGCACCCGTAGCAAGATTAGAAGCTATTCGTTTATTACTTGCTTTTGCCTCTTCTATGAATTTCAATTTATATCAAATGGATGTAAAGCGTGCTTTTCTAAATGGTTTTATTCAAGAAGAAGTTTATGTTGAACAACCCCCGGGCTTTGAAGATTTTAAATCTCCCGATCATGTTTTCAAACTTAAGAAAGCCCTTTATGGTCTTAAACAAGCTCCCCGAGCTTGGTATGAACGAGTGAGAAAATTTCTTTTGGACAATGAGTTCATTAGGGGGAAAGTTGACACCACACTATTTATTAAGCATAAAAACAATAATATTTTATTAGTTCAAATCTATGTGGATGATATTATTTTTGGTGCTACTAACAATGCTTTGTGCAAGGAATTTTCTGATTTAATGACAAGCGAATTTGAGATGTCTATGATGGGTGAGCTAGCCTTCTTCTTGGGGTTGCAAGTGAAACAAATGAAAGAAGGAACTTTCATTTGTCAATCTAAATATTGCAAAGAGTTGCTAAAACGATTTGAAATGAGCAACGCCAAAGCAATGGCCACTCCAATGAGCACATCCGATCATCTTGACAAAGATGAGAAAGGTAAGGAAGTCGACACCAAGAAGTATCGAGGTATGATCGGATCCCTTCTTTATCTTACTGCTAGTAGACTGGACATAATGTTTAGCGTATGTTTATGCGCTCGATATCAATCATGTCCGAAGGAGTCGCACCTAACTGCGGTTAAGCGGATAATGAAGTATCTTGTTGGTACTATAAATGTGGGACTATGGTATCCCAAAGGTTCTTCATGCCAACTTGTTGGCTATTCCGACTCCGATTTTGCGGGTTGCAAATTGGACCGCAAGAGCACTAGTGGCACTTGCCATTTGCTCGGTAGCTCTCTTGTCTCTTGGTTTAGCCGTGGGGAGTTGTTGTGCTCAAATCCTTTGGATGAAACAACAACTCTCGGACTATGGACTAAGTATCGATCATATCTCTCTTAGATGTGATAATACTAGCGCCATAAGCTTGACGAAGAACCCCGTTCTTCATTCAAGAACAAAACACATTGAAATTAGGCACCACTTTATAAGAGATCACGTTCTCAAAGGTGATGTCGAAATTGAGTTTGTTGAAACCAAATCTCAATTGGCCGACATTTTCACAAAGCCTTTAGAGAAAGAGTCCTTTTTCCGAATTCATAGTGAACTCGGGATTCTTGACTCCACGTTGATCTAAGTCATGCATTGCATTTTTTTTCTGTTTTTCATTACTAACTTGAGCGTCGGAGGCGCCTAATTCTATTTTGCAGGCATCGGCCCAAAGACAGGGGGAATTATAAAGCACTGGTGCAGAAAAATCGATCTCTTTTAAGAATAATCGATTTCTCCTAAGTACATAATCGATTATCAAGTATCAATAATCGATTATGTTGACATTATATTGTCCCTTTTATAATTGCGACTTTTGGTTAATCAATAAACAAGTTATTTACTAATGTTTTTTTTGCTAATGTCAAAAGGGGGAAGAATAAGGGCTATGCACTAAATATTTATTGGCATAAATTGAGGGGGAATTCATATGTTGAGGGGGAACTAATTGCATATCTATATACTTGTCTTGGATCGTCATTATGAATTATCTGATATGCATATCCCGATATTGGTTTGCCATTATCAAAAAGGGGGAAATTGTTGAAACACGTTCTCAAGGCACTAAACTAAACGTGTGTTCATATTTGTAGGTTTTGATAAATGACAAACGACGCGCAATTGACATATGACGAGGTCCAAGCACAAGCGCGCAATTGACACATAACGAGGTTCAAGCACAAGACGAACAAAGATCATGATCAAGCAAAGAAATAAAGTTATACATGAGTCGTTCTTTAATTGTGATCTTGATCCAACAATTAACTCAAGACTTGGCTTCTTTCGTAATATCATCTTTATCAAATCATGCATTTTTAATTTAAAGCAAAATGATTTTCAAATATTTTATTTTAGCCAAAATAATTTTTAAACATGCCTCTCAAATCTGGACAAAGATAATCGATTATGTACTTTATGATAATCGATTATGTTAAGACAATGTACACCAGATTTACAAAGCTGAACAATAATCGATTATGTACCTTATGATAATCGATTATGTTAAGGCAGTGTACATTAGATTTTTCAAAGCTACAAGATAATCGATTATGTACCTTATGATAATCGATTATGTTGAGGCAGTGTCCATCAGATTTTTCAAAGCTAAAAATAATCAATTATGCACATTATGATAATCGATTATGTTGAGGCAGTGTCTATCAAATTTTACAAGACTGTAAAATAATCGATTATGTACTTTATGATAATCGATTATGTTAAGACAGTGTAGTCCGAAATTTTCAAACTATAAAAGATAATCGATTATACTTATAGCATAATCGATTATGCTTATAGCATAATCGATTATGCAAATGACCGTTGCCAAAGTATTTTTAAACTCTGAAAGATAATCGATTATACACAATCTGATAATCGATTATGCTGAGTAAAATCTGCATATGATTTTTTGAACGTTGTCAGGTAATCGATTATACACAATCTGATAATCGATTATGTTAAGTAAAATCTGAATATGATTTTTTGAACGTTGTCAGGTCATCGATTATACGATTTGGATAATCGATTATTCTGCTTAAAATCTGGGATTGATTTTTGAACGATTGGAAAATAATCGATTATGCAAATCAGATAATCGATTATCTTAGCACAAAATCAGCAATTCTTGATTGGCAATTAGGCAACGGTTGTGGGGGTTTTGAACACTATAAATACAACTCAAAATCAGTCTTCTAAGTACAACAACTGATTATATTCTTGCTAAAGCTTGCATACTCTCATATTCATCATTTTCTATTCATTTAATAAGTTTTTGAGAGCCAAACTCTTGACGAAAGTTGTTGTGTTCTTGAGCGTATTTATTTTACTCATATCTACTCTTAAATAGAGTCTTGTCTTGAGTGCTAAGTGTTTGTATACACTTGAAGGGAAGTGTTAATCCTTTGTGGTTGTAAGAAGGAACGTTTTCATTCCTTCGGTTGAAGTCTTGAAGTGTGGTATCTTCGAGCAAAGGTTGTTGAGGCTTATGTGACTCAAGTTCTCAGTTTGTAACGGTTTGTTAAGCACCCGTAAGCTTAGCGAAGTTAGTGGAATCTCGAGAGAGTCTCTCGGGGACTGGACTAGCCACAGGTTGTGGTGAACCAGGATAATTCTGGTGCGTTCGTTCCTTATTATTTACTTACCGCACTTATTTCAATCCTGCAATTTTTAATTCCGCAAGTTTATATTGTTTTTTATTATAACGCTATTCACCCCCCCTCTAGCGTTAAGCGTATATTCTAACACGAAGGACAGTACGGAAGGAGGTGTAGGTCCCCGATTGGGTGGTTCGAGGTTGGTAAAGCGGAATAAATAGGGCCAGATTTCGTGCACCAGGCCATGGAGAAGGTAAGAGTCATTCAGGAGAGAATGAAGGCTGCTCAGAGTCACCAAAAATCCTATGGGGACGTGCATCAAAGAGAATTGAAGTTTCAAGAAGGAGATTGGGTATTCTTGAGGGTGTCTCCTATGAAGGGAGTCATGCTCTTCGGGAAGAAGGGAAAACTATGTCCTAGGTACGTCGGGCTTTATCAATTCATTCAAAGGATCGGTCAAGTTGCGTATACGTTGGAATTGCCCCCTGAAATGTCCCTAGTGCACCCGGTGTTTCATGTATCCATGTTGAGGAAAGTTGTGGGTGATCCGTCTAAAATTGTGCCAGTTGAAGACATCAAGGTTACGGAAGATTTATCATATGAGGAGATTCTGGTTGCTATTCTTGATAGACAAGTCCGAAAGTTGCGAAACAAGGAGATTGCTTCAGTTAAAGTGTTGTGGCGAAACTAGCAAGTCGAGGAAGCAGCGTGGGAAGCGGAAGATGAGATGAAGATAAAATACCCCCATCTACTTGAGCAAGTCTAAGAATGATCGTGCAAATCTTGTCCCTAAAAGAGATAGTTATGTGTTCAATTAGGTGTAAGAATCATTCCTTCTCTTCCAAGTGCCTTATTATTGCAGTTTCTCCAAGTTGTGCCATCCAGGTTTATGTGTTGTAACTATTTGAGCAATGTGCAGTCCTTGTTGGTAATAAAAAGTTTTGTGCTCTCATGGTAAGCTGATGTAAGGCCCCGTTAAATGAGTGCTCAGATGTTAGCAGCTCATAGAGTCGAGTCTACCTACACAGATCAGATTCTTTTTACTGATTTGAACATAAAAATGTGAAATCAAAATTTTTCCAGAAAATGGTCAAAATGCGGTCGCAGATCAGCTATGCGGACCACATTCCTACCGCAGAGTGAATCAGAGAGCAACAAATTTTTGATGTTGAAAATACAGTCAGATCTGCGATCGCATAATCAATATGCGGACCGAAGACTGATCGCATATTGTCCCAAAGGAAATTCGAAGGTCAGTTCTACGGTGCATTCTGCGACCGCAGAACTCAAATGCGGACCGCATATTCACCGCATTCCCAACCCAAGAGGTTTGAAATTTGAGCCATTTCTGCGGTCCATTCTGCGGACCGCATGTCTGTTCTGCGATTGCAGATGGCGTCGCAAATTGTGTTCGCCTGGTATTTTTTTAAAATTTTAGACCCGATCCACCTTTTATTAAAATATCTTCTCCCTCATTTTTAACACACTTCTGATCAAAATAAGAGAGAGGCAGAGAGGGTTCTTGAGAGAGAAAGCAAATCCTTCATCACCTAGTCTTTCAAAATCATTGGAGTTTGGAAAATTCTTGGTGCATTGTCTTCTCTATTGATTTTCAGGTATAATCCCTAACCCATCTCCCCCAAATTTAAAAATTTAGCTTTGGAAAGGAACCCCATACACTTGCTTTGAAATTTCTTCATAAAAATCTTTATGCATGTCTTCAAAACTCTAAAATCTTGTAAAAAGGGAATTGGATAGTAACTATGGGTCTAAATTTCTAAAACCTAAGTGTTATTCATGAACTAGATTGATTTCTTGATTTTTTGGCGAATTGGACTAGAGGTTTAAGAGGGAATAATCAACTCCAGGTATGTATGGCTAACTTTGATCCTTGTGAAATCACCCTATGCTAGTTGTGAAATTGTTGATAGTTGATATTCATGTGAGAATCATTGTGAAGCTTTGTGTGGTATAATTGTGTGGTAACACTTCATGGTAAATGTTGTGAAACTTGTAATTGGAACAACGGAAATGGAAATAATGTGGAACAATGGAAATGTAAGTAATGTGGAACAATGAAAATGGAAATAATGTGGCACAATGGAAATGAGAATAATGTGGAACAGTGAAAATGAAATATTTTGGAACAACGCGTGTGATTAATTGTGAATGGCTGTTGTGATGATCTAAATTGTGTACCAATTTGATGAACATGAGGAAATTATTGTTGCTAGTTGTGGAATTGCATTACCCTTGTTGTGGATCTATGTTAACAATGTGTCATAGTTGATTTCTTGTATTTATTGTGATGTTTGGTGTTGTGAATTGAAAACTGTTAGGCGGGGTCAGGTTGCGCGCCGCAACACGGTGAAATAAGGTGTGGGTTGGGGTGATAAGGGTGGCCGAGGTAATAAGGGTGGACGAGGCGATAAGGGTGGAAAATGTGATCAAATATCACTATTGATATGAATGTGAATCATGAAATGATAAATGTGGAAATGTGAAAGGAGACAACAGGAGACTTTGTAACTTGTGGGGCACTGATTGCCCCTTTGTATGACTATTTGAATCATTTGTTGTGAAATATTTGGTTGTTGCTTCATGGTTGTACTTGTACCATTGTTATTCGGTTCTATACTTGTATATGTAATTTGGCCCTTTGTATATATCAAGGATATTATATGTCTGTACACTGTGATTGCCAAGCGATAATAGCCATAACAAAGAATAAGTCTTATAATTGTAAAAGTAGACACATGAAACCGAGACATGATGTCATAAAACAGCTGTTGAGAGATGGAATAATTTTGATTGACTATGTGAAGTGAAAGATAAATTTGGCTGATCCTCTGACTAAATTCGTGGGAAGAAAATTAATTCTTCAAACCTCAAAAGCGATGGGGTTAAGGCCGACATGTTGTCAATAGAGATGGTAGTGTGATTGGAGATCCCATGAAGTATGTTCATATGAGTAATAAAAAGTTAATATTGGCATTAATGCACTAAAAGAGAGTGCTTGACTGCTACTAACTGAGAGGTTGAGTTATAACTCTTAATGAAATTCATGGTCCTTAATGAATGGTGTATTTAAAAGCAGTATACACTTGATGAATTCACCTATATAAGAGTGGAGTGGGCCGCTCATATGAGATTTTGGCCCTGTCTTTATAGCTCTCTTGAAATACCAGGCACACGCATGGCCTATTGGGCGCAAAACCGCGTTGAGCAACAAAATTATTGGGGGTCAAAATGTGATTTATAAAATCTCTGACTTACAATAAGAATTATTGGTTCATAGAAATATTATATTTCACCGGTAACTCTGTGAGTTAAATTTTATTGATCTAAATTTGGTTCATAGTCCAGAAGACACCAAACCTATTACATTTGGACCATACAAATCCAGCAAAATCTTATTCTCTCTCTCTCTCTCTCTCTCTTTTTAAAATATGTGGGGATTGTAGTAATATTTTCAAATTAAATAAGGCAAAGTGTCAATATGTATGTAAGTGATTTTACATATTGCAAGTCTTCTAGAATTTAAGGAAAATGGCTTACTTTGTCCAAATGTCCTTCATGCAAGATGTGTGGCAATTTGTAAAGAAAATTGAGGACAAGTGTATGGACACTTGTCTATATTTTAAATTAATTTTAAGCCTATAAATAGGCACTCTGTCACGCCCCAAATCCGTGGACATGACCGGCATTCAACCGTGTATCCCCAGTCGAGTGGACATGGGTGCCTTTCCTATTTCCCTACGCGTTACCCTATATTATTCAATGATAATTAACCAAAAGATACTAAATTTTGCAAACGGAATCAAGTCGCCTAAATCAGTGTGAATCAAGGATAACAGTTCAGTTTCTCTATTTACAAAAAAATTAGTATTTCTAGTACTTTTAGCTTCAGCACATATTTCACACTTGTTAATATATTTGTATATGAATTAGATATTAATCCTAGCGACTGCATTTTCTTTATATACGAGATATTAACATGTACTAGTCTAGCATACCACAAAGAAATTGACTCAGCCATATAAGCAGAAGAAGATGCATTTTTATTGCTAGTATCAGAAATATTTAGTACAAATAAACCATGGTTAAAATATCCATTGCCCACAAAAATATTATTTTTGGTCAATACGACATCATTATTTTCAAATGAAACCTTTACTCCAACTTTTCCTAATAACCCCACAGAAACCAAATTGGTTTGGATATTAGAAACATGCAATACATCACTAAATGCTAGAGTTTTACCAGATGTGAGTTTGAGAAGAATTTTTCCTTTCCCAAGAACGCGAACTATTCTTGAGTCACCAAGATAAATAAATTCTTCTCCTTCCTCAACTTGGGTGTAAGACCCAATCTCTCACACTGACCACATTATTTATTTGGAAAATAACCGCAATAGTTATATTATCCTCTTTTGTCAAATTTAATTTTGACCTAGCGAGATTGTCATTTATCCCAACTCTACTATTGCATTGAAGTGCATTTTTCTTGAAGGTTTTAATATTAGCATTTGATATGTAACCATGTATCTTCACATACCTGTGTTTGGACATTAGTGTCTACCAAAGTTGTGGATTCAATAACATATTTGCATCACCATGGATATCTGGCAAGACAACTGGAACAGTAGTGGTAGAGACAACACCAAAATTGGTAGCACCATTAAAAATTTCCGTAGTAAATATTACTTGCCATAGTTTCTTAGATTGTAGGGAAATGACATCGGAAAATAACAACAATAATAATACTGCTATAGGATTATTTATAAGCGGATTGTCACACATCTTGCATGAAGGACACTTGCACAAAGTAAGGCATTTGCCCATAGCTTCTAGAAGACTTGCCATATGTAAAAGTACTTACATGCATATTGACACTTGGACTTATTTAATTTGAAGATACTTCTACAATTTATTAGTCCCCCCAACCCAAACCCCAAAAAATTAGGCATTACTCCTCCGGTTCACAATAAGTGTCTAATTTACTATTAGTACGCCCATTAAGAAAATACTAAATTCTATACAAAGATACATAGTATGACTAAACTACGCCTAATTAAACATTTAATATAGGAGTAAGAAAACTTTTTAGGGATATGTACATAGGAGTTATTTTGTAAAAACAAATTGAATTCTTTCTTGATTACATAACTAGGCACTTACTTTGAACCAAAATAAAAAGTAAATTGGACACTTATTGTATACCGGAGGAAGTAAAGTTAATATGGCTGAGTCTACATTTCGTAGTTCGCACTATGTAAATAAGCTCTACATATATTTCCCCTCAATCTCTATACTCATAATTTTACAGCGTAGTCACACTGCATCTATCAACAAAATACAGTGACATTATTATTTTAGGGTCAAAATACTTATTTGTCCCGAAAAGAATGACGCTATTAGTATTGAGAGTCAAAAAATCTTTCTTTAATTATACAAAACAAACAAGGATATCCTATGCCAGAATGCTCATTGAGGTGACTGTGACCAAAGCATTACCTACAGAAGTAACGGTTATGGATCCAAATGGGAAGAGTTTTATTCAAGATGTGGAGTATGAATGGAAGCCTTCATTCTGTGAGAAATGTCAAACAATAGGACATAATTGTGCAAGCCTACAAAAACAGTTACCTATACATCCTACACAAGTGTGGAAGCCCAAGCCAGTCCAGGAGTGGAGAACCAAGGGACCTGTTATGCCATTACAGAGGCAGTCCCCAACAAGGGAGCCTAGTGGACCTCAGCAGGAATCTAGGTCAAGCCAGAACCAGAGGGGTGATAAGAGCAATGACAAAGGAAAGCAACCTCAGAGCCCAGCACTCAACAGTGTCAACTTCCCCCCTCTGTCGCCCATTACTGTGAGTAACAGATTTGCAGCAGTATCTAGTAGTAAAGATGAATCTCCGAGGGAGGTTGGGAACACTACATCAACATCTTATCAATGAAGTGGTTAGTGTGGAACATAAGGGGTGTAAATAAGAGGTACAAGCAGAAATAATTTAGGGAATACATTAGGAAAAACAACATTAACCTAGTAGGACTAGTAGAAACAAAAGTTAAGCAACCACATGCTAATAGAATTGCTAATCTACTAGCACCAGGTTGGGGGTGTCTTAACTAACTATGTCTCAGGGGAAAAAGGCAGAGTATGGATCCTATGGAATCCAAAAATTTTCACAGTCATTAGTGTTCTGGAGGAAAGCCAGTTGATCCACATCAGGGTTTCTAGCAGAACATGGGACTTGAAATGTTTCCTCACTGTGGTTTATGGATTTAATGGACTGGAGCAGAGAAGAACTTTATGGAGCAGTTTACAAAATTTGGCAACAGGAATCAAAGAACCATGGGTTGTTGCAGGGGATTTCAATGCAGTCTTGTGTGACAGAGATAGACAATCTTGCAAGTCAGTCAGATTACCAGAAACAGTTGATTTCAACAATTGCCTACAACTTACTGGACTAACAGAATTGCCCTGGAGAGGTGACTACTACACATGGACCAATAAGCAAACTGGTGTGGATAGAGTATACAACAGGCTTGATAGAGTGTTTGGAAATTATGAATGGAGGATCAACTGGAACCAGGTGGTCACTGATTATGATGTACCATTAATTTCAGACCATAACCCAATGATACTAACACTGAAAGCATCCTCCTGGCAAGGTAAGAGGAACTTCAAATTCTTTAATGTATGGGCTGAACACAAAGATTTCCAACACATTGTGACAACAGTATGGCAGGATGGGAAGAGAGATACCATGAGAAAAATATGGGACAAACTCAAAGCCCTGAAGACTCCTTTGAAGACACTGAATAATAAGGAGTTCAAGACAATTGCACTTAGAATTGAGCAGAGTCGACAGGAACTGGGAATCCTACAAACCCAATTGAGTCAAGCCTACAATGATGCACTACAACAGAAGGAGAAGGAACTGATATTGCAACTGAAAAAATGGTCACTGATTGAGGAGAGTGTCCTGCAACAGAAGGCAAGATCAAAGTGGATACAACTTGGGGACTCCAACACCAAGTACTTTACTGCAGTAATGAAGGATAGAAGTAAGCAGAAGCAGATTAATGAGATTACCAATGCACAGGGAATCAAGCTGACTACACCAACAGAAATTAAAGAGGAAATCCTGGGATTCTACAAAGCACTGATGGGCACTGCTGAACCAAAACTACCTGCTATCAACCAATTGTACATGTCCAATGGCCCAAAACTTACTCAACAGCAAAGACAGGAACTGCGTGCTCCAGTTACTGAAACAGAAATAACAGAGAGTCTCAAAGCTATTGGAGATGACAAAGCACCAGGAATAGATGGATACAATGTTGTTTTCTTCAAAAAGAGCTGTAGCATCATTGGTAACCAAGTCACTACTGCCATTAAGCAGTTCTTCAACTCACCAAAGATGTGCAGACCAATCAATTGTGCAACTATTACCCTCATCCCTAAACTGTCCAAACCAACTTCAATCAAAGAGTATAGACCTATTGCTTGTTGTACTGTCCTATACAAACTCTATTAGGATTTATGCCCGTCACTAGAGGGAGGGTGAATAGTGCGGCACGAGAATATTGATAAATATTGCGGAATTAAAATTGCAGGAGTAAATGCCATAATTAAAAGATTAAGGAAAGGACACACCGAATTTATACTGGTTCACCACAACGTGTGGTTAGTCCAGTCCCCGAGAGACTCTCTCGAGTTTCCACTAACTCCGTTAAGCTTACGGGTGCCTAACAAACCGTTACACTTGCTCGTAGATGTACACTCTACAAGACTTCAACTTGCTCGAGGATACCTCACCTCAAGCCTTCACCTTGCTCGTGGATACCGCACCACAAGACTTCACACACTAAGATTGAAGGAACATAGCAAACCCGACAATCAATGAGAAGATATGGTCTTCTCAAACACCTTTCTCTTTTACAACAAGAACTCTCTAAAAAGAGTAGATAAAGAGATACAATATTAGCTCTATGAACAACTCAAATTTGTCTCTCAATTGGCTCAACAAAAGCTCTAAAATGATGCACAAATGATATCAATATGTATATGAATAATGAGAGGTGTTGTGTATATCAAATCATCTCAAAAGACCTCTATTTATAGGTGGTAGAAGTAGTATGTCCGTTGCTTAATTGGCAATCAATTATGCTGATTTTATGCCAAGATAATCGATTATCAGATTTGCATAATCGATTATCAGTTTACCGTTACAAAATCGGAAGCTGAATTTGTGCTAGAATAATCGATTATTGGATTTGCATAATCGATTATCTGCCTGTCGTTCAAAAACTTTGGCAACGGATACAAGATAATCGATTATGCCCAAGTGTATAATCGATTATCCTACTCTGCGGAAATTTCCAATAAATGGAATTTCCCAGAATAATCGATTATCACTTTTGCATAATCGATTATTCACCTATGCTGTCCAGAATTGAAAACTTACTTCAAAAACCATTTTGGTTAAAATGAAAACGTTAAAATCATTTTGTTTGAAGTGTTTGAAATATGTTTATGATAAATATGATTTGATAAAAAGATTTTATGCATATTTATGATGACCTATGTTGAGCCAAAAGACGAGATAACTTAAACGTTGCTCTTACATTGGTTCTACCAAACGACCTACGCCTTGGGTCTTCGGTCTTGAACTTTTGAGCTCTTCTTTGGCTTTTCCATGCAATCCATTCATCAATATGCTTCTCGGCATTCAATCTTGATTGTTTGTCATATAATAAAGTTGTTTGACACTTGACTTCATTGTTTGTCATTCATCAAAACCTATACCTGAAAATCATGCTAATACAACCAAAGCACATATATCATGGATAGAATGATTTTCTATAATTTCCCCCTTTTTGATAATGACAAACAACAGGAGATATGCATATCGGATTCCCCCTAAATTCATGCTATATCTCAACATACAATTCATGCAAACGATTCCCCTTAATGATAATTCCCCCTCAAATAAGGCATACTATAACGTAGATACATTCCCCCTTATTTGATGGATATCGCCTAAACTCTTCCCCCTTTTGGCATTAGCAAAAAGAGAGCATGCAAAGGCTACTTTCCCCTTTCGACACTTCCCCATTTTTGGGTATATCAATTGTTAGTGTCAAGAATAAAATAGGAAATACAATGAGGAATATACATTGACGATATTTAAACAATCATACCAACATGAAATAATACCAAATGTTAGTAAAAATACAACAACCATAATAACGGTTACTTTCGCAAATCATATTGCTTAAGAACATATCAACAGTTAATTTTTAACAAACCAATAGTTGTATTAAAAACAAGAATCATTTATTTTTCAAGAATATATCAACTGTTATTCAAACCAAAAATAATATTCATCAAAACATGAATCAATTATTATTTTTAACAAAAATAATTGATACCAATTGTTATTCAATATAAAAGTTATCAAAACATGAATCAACAAAAATAATTAATATCAATTGTTAACAAAGATATATTAATTGTTAACACATATCAACTATTACGTTTTTATCAAAATTATGATAACTAACCGACATTCCCCCTCGATGCAATAAGGTTTCGTGCTTGGTGCATCTACTACGATATTGTAGTCTTCAAGCACACCTGCAAACGTACCTAAAAATAGGTTTTAGGTACCCAAGCACTTTTGGGTCCTTGGGGGTTAGGCAAATAATAATTATAGCTCAAAGATAAATCCCTATGTTTTGCAAAACATACGGGTGCTATGTGTCCTACCCGGTTGCAATAATGACATATAACATTCGGGTTGTGCATATGTCTTGGTTGAGCCAAAAACGTTCTAGGTGATCTAAAGTCGTTATTCCTAGACGTATTGCGATTCCTAGAGTTATTTCTAGGTGGTCTAAAATGATTCATTTTAGACTCATTACCAAAATTCCTAGAGTTGTTTCTAGGTGGTCTAAAATGATTAATTTTAGACTCATTAGTGAAGTTCCTAGAATTATTTCTAGGTGATCTAACTTCATTTCTATCATCCTTTCTAATATTCTTCTTAATTTCTTCAATTGTTTTAGGATCATCAACACTACGTTTTTCTAGTGTGTTCCTAAGTTCTATGTTCTCTATTTTCAAAGAACTACAAGAAGAACAATTGGAACTTTGATCAATTGAAGAGGCTTCATTCATCTCCTTGATTTTATTTTTAAGATCAAGATTATCATTTTCAAAAAATTTATTTTCTTCTTCTAAGACTTTAATTCTAGCCTTGGCCTCTTTGGAGATTTTTGAAATCTTTTTCAATTCAACATATAATTCTTGAAAGGCTTTTTTGTAATTCTTCAAAAGAATAAGAGTTAGAATTACTTACCTCTTCTTCCTCGTTGGCCATGAGGCATAGTGCGGCAGTTTCATCGCCCGAGCTGTCCGAATCCCATGTCACACGCCTTTGGTGTTTGTTCTTCTTCTTGTCCTTGGGTTTTGGACAATGTGATTTGGTGTGGCCAAGTTTTCCACAATTTTGGCATGAAGGACTTGGTTCTTCCTTCTTTATTTCCTTTTTCATAAAATTATAAAACTTTTCGATCAAGGCATTGGAAATATTATCATCATCGCTATCCGAATCACTTACCTCTTCTCTTTTAGAGGATGAGGCTTTGAAGGCAATATTCAAATTTTTCTTATTTTCAAAAGATGGTCTAAGAATAGTGCTTTCATAAGTTTTGAGGTTACCTCGTAGTTCATCAATTGTGACGCCCGGATTCCTACCGATTCTTGAATAGCATTGGCTTTGGAACGCCATTCAGGAGTGAGACTCCGTAGGATTTTTCGAACTAGATCTTTGTTCGAGTATACTTTTCCGAGAGCATGGAGATCGTTGATGATCATTGAGAACCGTTCAAACATAATATCGATGCATTCATTCTCCTTCATTCTAAAGAGTTCATATTCATGTGTTAGAAAATCAACTTTTGATTCTCGGACTTGAGGCGTACCTTCATAAGTAATCTCAAGTTTATCCCACATCTCTTTGGCGGTTGTGCAGCAAGAAATCTTCCGATAGTCATCCAGATTCACCGCACAATATAATAAATTGACGGCCTTTGCGTTATTTTCAACTTTCTTGATGTCCTCGGCAGTATATTCATCTTCCTCCTTTGGAACCGTGGTTTCTCCAACTTTCTTTGTCGGCATTTGTTCACCGTTCTTGATGATTTGCCACAGACGAAAGTTATTTGATTGGATGAAGATTCTCATCCGCTCTTTCCAATATGTGTAATTTGTTCCGTCAAATAGTGGAAGCCTATTGGTGGAGTGTCCTTCGCTCATCATTCCTGCGTTCAATATTCTCAAAAAAATATATCGTTCTCTCAACCGGTTAAGGCTTTCAGAGAGTTAGGCTCTGATACCAATTGTTAGGATTTATGCCCGTCACTAGAGGGGGGTGAATAGTGCGGCACGAGAATATTGATAAATATTGCGAAATTAAAATTGCAGGAGTAAAGTAAATGCCGTAATTAAAAGATTAAGGAAAGAATACACCGAATTTATACTGGTTCACCACAACGTGTGGTTAGTCCAGTCCTCGAGAGACTCTCTCGAGTTTCCACTAACTCCGTTAAGCTTACGGGTGCCTAAAAAACCGTTACACTTGCTCGTAGATGTACACTCTACAAGACTTCAACTTGCTCGAGGATACCTCACCTTAAGACTTCACCTTGCTCGTGGATACTGCACCACAAGACTTCACACACTAAGATTGAAGGTACTTAGCAAACCCGACAATCAATGAGAAGATATGGTCTTCTCAAACACCTTTCTCTTTTACAACAAGAACTCTCTAAAAAGAGTAGATAAAGAGATACAATATTAGCTCTATGAACAACTCAAAGTTGTCTCTCAATTGGCTCAACAAAAGCTCTAAAATGATGCAAAAATGATATCAATATGTATATGAATAATGAGAGGTGTTGTGTATATCAAATCTGCTCAAAAGACCTCTATTTATAGGTGGTAGAAGTAGTATGTCCGTTGCTTAATTGGCAATCAATTATGCTGATTTTATGCCAAGATAATCGATTATCAGATTTGCATAATCGATTATCAGCTTACCGTTACAAAATCGGAAGCTGATTTTGTGCTAGAATAATCGATTATTGGATTTGCATAATTGATTATCTGCCTGTCGTTCAAAAACTTTGGCAAAGGATACAAGATAATCGATTATGCCCAAGTGTATAATCGATTATCCTACTCTGCAGAAATTTCCAATAAATGGAATTTCCCAGAATAATCGATTATCACTTTTGCATAATCGATTATTCACCTATGCTGTCCAGAATTGAAAACTTACTTCAAAAACCATTTTGGTTAAAATAAAAACGTTAAAATCATTTTGTTTGAAGTATTTGAAATATGTTTATGATAAATATGATTTGATAAAAAGATTTTATGCATATTTATGATGACCTATGTTGAGCCAAAAGACGAGATAACTTAAACGTTGCTCTTACATTGGTTCTACCTAACGACCTACGCCTTGGGTCTTCGGTCTTGAACTTTTGAGCTCGTCTTTGGCTTTTCCATGCAATCCATTCATCAATATGCTTCTCGGCATTCAATCTTGATTGTTTGTCATATAATAACGTTGTTTGACACTTGACTTCATTGTTTGTCATTCATCAAAACCTATACCTGAAAATCATGCTAATACAACCAAAGCACACATATCATGGATAGAATGATTTTCTACAAACTCATCTCCAAAGTACTGGCTAATAGGCTGCAGAAGGTGATGGCAAGCCTCATCAATGAAGCTCAGGCAGGGTTCATTCCGGATAGGAAAATTCAGGATAACATCATCCTAGCTCATGAGCTTGTTAAAAGCTATACTAGGAAGCATGTCTCCCCTAGATGCATGACTAAGATAGATCTCCAAAGCATATGATTCAGTGGAATGGGTGTTCTTACAGCAACTCATGGAACAGATTGGATTCCCTAGCACTTTCACCAAATGGATTATGGAGTGTATATCAACAGTGAGCTACTCTGTTTTAGTTAATGGAGAGCCTACTGTTCCATTTGCTGCTGCCAGAGGATTGAGGCAAGGGGACCCCATTTCCCCATTCCTATTTGCCTTGGTCATGGAGTATTTAAGCAGGTCATGCACTGTACTACAAGCTGATCCAGCATATCAATTCCACCCCAGATGTAAAAAACTGGGTATTACACATATGTGCTTTGCAGACGACTTGTTGCTGTTTACCAAGGGAGACTTCCAATCTGTCAAGGCATTATCCAACTGCTTCTCCCAATTCCTGCAGCCTCAGGTCTCAAGGCCAACTTGAACAAGAGCTCAGTCTATTTTGGAGGAGCACCAATACCTGTACAGAAGCAGATCCTTGACCATCTTGGCTATGAACAAGGCCAACTGCCTTTCAAGTATCTAGGAGTACCACTGAGCACCAAGAAAATTACTCTACTACAGTGGCAACCTTTAGTGGAGAAAATCACAGCTAGGATCACTTCTTGGACTGCTAGAACACTGTCATACTCTGGGAGACTTCAACTGGTACAATCTGTCATCTTTGCAATTCAAGCTTACTGGGCTTAGCTGTTTATCTTTCAAGTGAAAGTTCTTAAAATGATTGAAAGCATTTGCAGGAGTTTCATTTGGTCCGGGAGGAATATTGTAACTAAGAAAGCATACATCTCCTGGGACAAAATGTGCACTCCAAAGTCAGTAGGTGGAATGAACCTAACCAACCTCAAACTATGGAACAAGGCTGCCATTACAAAGACATGCTGGGACATAGCATATAAGAAGGATAAGATGTGTATAAGGTGGATCACAGTGTATTATATCAAAGACAGACCAATAGAATCCATGCCAATCCCTACCCAAGCTAGCTGGATGGTTAAGAAGATCATCCAATCCAGGGACACTCTACAAAGGATCCAGAACTGGAAACATCAGAAATGCACTACTAAACAGTTGTACCAGTCGCAATTGCAAGAAGTGCCAACAGTCCCATGGAAGAACTTAATCATACAAAACCAAGCCAGACCAAAAGCAGTGTACAACCTGTGGCTATTCCACAGGACAGACTACCAACAAAGGATAGACTACATAGCTGCTGCGGATTGGTATTATGCACTCTATGCCAAATCCAACCTGAAACAAGAGATCATCTGCTCACGGAATGCCCTGTCACTGTGGATCTATGGGGAAGAGTAATGAATTGGCTACAGGAACAATACCTACCTAGTATCAGTTGGAACCAGAAAGTACAATGGTTGATTACCAAAGCCAAGGGACGAACATGTCATGCAGCCATTTTCAAAATGGTCACAGCTGAAGTTGCATATGCTATCTGGATGGAAAGGAATGCAAGAGTATTCAACAAGACTTTTCGATGTAATACTACTCTACTGAGAGACATAGTGTACAACTGTAATGTTAGAGGCACCCCTAGAATTAGACAACAATTGCAACACCTTAGAATATAGTAGAAGTTAGACAGTTAGGACAGTAAGTGTAGTTATTATGTTAGCTTTCAAACAGTCGGCCGAGTTGAAGCTTGACTGTGGTTTTGTAATGCTACTTCATTGGTGATTAATGGAAAAAATTTTAATTACCAAAAAAAATTATAGAAAAAGTTTATTTAATTATTTTCAAATATTTTGAACTACATGTGATTGGTAGTACAGCTTATGTAGCTCGTGAATTTGTAATCTTTATTTTAGAAAAACTAAAAATTCTACGTCTGAATTCATAGAAAAGATTAGATGTAGACACGTAGTGATGCACCAACTCTCATATGCTGAAATTCTTAGTCTTTTGGGAGTGAGGGAGTAATTTTTCTTTGATTATACTTTCTCATATTTTTTAACTACAAAATTAATGACTTATAGTAGTATTCAAATAATAATGTTTCTTATGTTAGACATTGACAATACGGTCTAACTATTACATTAACACCAACCCCTCAAATGATGAATGACAGTGAGTTTCAGCCCCTGAAATTGAAGAATATCCATTGTCATGGAGATGCAATTTTTACATGTGGAACTCCAGAATAGTATCCTGGAATTCCACTTGTAAAAGTTGAGCTCAAGAGAAATATAAATTTTTAGTCGTTTCTAGAAATAATAACCGATAAAATATATATTTTTGTATATTTATGTATTACATATAAAATTATACGTATTTTATATACTTTTCAGCCAGCGAATGCAATTAGTTTCAACCAACCCGGCAATTTTATATTTTGCCCCTTTTTAACAGGGTCAAAAAATGACGCGCTACAACTATGCTACTTCAGAACTTGAACTCACTTGTTATTTCCTCACTTGCATATAGAAGTGCAAACCAGCGAGTTGGACGGAATCTGAACGGGTCGAAAACAGATAATATAAAAATAGATAAATTATCTAACCTGATTCATATTTAATACGGATAAAAAACTATGCTAATCAACAAATAATATAAATATCCATATTATCCATGACTTTTTGTATATGATCTCTTTTGGGAGAATTCCTAATCACTCAAACTTGAGAAACCCCCATTTTGGGACTTACAAATGTAAAAGTTAAACTCATTAGTTATCCATTGATTATCCATTTTCTAAGTAGATAATATGATTCTTATCCATATTTTGACCCGTTTTTAAAATGTTCATTATCCAACCTATTTTTTAATAAATAATATGAGTGGATAACTGTTTTCTTTTAACCATTTTGCCACCGCTACTTTGCATTCTATGGAAATTTCAAATTATTAAAATAAATTAACAAGTAGAGACTTGAAAAAGTAGATGCTGTGCAGAGATTTGTGGAACTTTAGAAAAATTAATTCCACCAAGAAAGCTACAACATGCCGTATCCTATTCCTCCCTCTCAAAGGAAGATTATATATTACAAAGACTTGCCATGAGGTGCAGCCTCATTAGCCTGCAGTCTTAACCCCCAAGGCTTCATCTCTTTCCCTATAGCTCTAGAATTCCAGAACTCTTCCTAATAACAACAGCATTTCCTCGGTCTCCGCCTTCCAAATTCTTTTCGCCATTTCACTTCTCTTCAGTATATGTGTCTTTCGCTGTCCGTCCAGAACACAGCTAATGCCTATGTAATACAAGCTCAACTAATTTCTCAGCAAAAAGCAGATGTTCTAAGATGTATAAAATGAATTGGGATCAGCAGAACCCAATAATTGTGGTACTGAAAGCCATTAGGCTTAGACTCAGGAATATCCATTCGTAGTTTTCTGCATCTTCTTCTTAAAATTTGTAACGCTGCATTGTGGACATATGTATTCCAGTCCATCTGTCTTTGCATAGTCCTGCACAAGAAACCAACAAGAAAGAGACCATACTTCACATCAAAACTCCTCTTAGAATGTTTGGACGAAAGAGGTGATGGAGATAAACACGGTACCTTGAAGGCACCAAGACCCGGTCTTCTGTCACAGCCAAAATGTGCCCACTCACCACAAATCCCACAGTTAACCCAATCTCCAGCAGCACTACTGGAGGAACACAAGAAACATCATGTTAGATGACCATTATTACACCAGCAATACACATTTGACAACTTGTACTACTGAAAACAAAACAAAAGGGAATTGACCTGTGACATAACAAGCAGCACTCTCCATCCACATCATCATGGGCCAGTTCGTACTCCAAAAGATAAGTTTCGTAATGCCTTTTAAGTGTATTCCCAACACCCTGGGTTCAAGAAATTACTGTGTTAAAAGAGCTGGTCAAGTTTCCACAGGTATACAACAAGTACTAAAGGAATTGAAAGTGAGAAGGTAAAGATCCTCCAGTAACATAGAGTTCATATGTGAAAGTACAAGGCATCCACAAAACTTGAACACAAGCAAACATACATTTCTCTCAGCCAGGTCCGTGTATATGAAAGAAGTAGGGTCACGCCCCTTAGCAATTTTAAGGTTTACAAGTAGCTATCCACTAATCCACCCTTATATTCAGAGAGAAACATACTTAGTCAAGAAGTTGTTATTGGAATAGAACAGGCTACGATATGTCATATTGAGTAAGAGGGCTTACCGTCATCCTATTGGTTACTGTGTGATTTCGCATCTTTGAGAAAACTTGTCCTTTCCAATTGATGCCATTGCCAACATGAAAACCACCCCTTGAAACCACCTGAAGAACATTTAATTTACAAATTACAATGATGATGTTTGATAGTCTTGTCATTTTTTCTGCAAGGCAGTACTAAATATATTGCTATGCACCCTTGCAGATTTCTGACAGTTCCTCTTAATAAGCAAAAAAGACAAGACAAGAAAGCTCACCTCCCTATACAAGTTAAAGAGGTCAAGGCGTTTGGCATTGAGAATCGCGTCTGGAAACTCAGCAAGGCCACCTTGAGGAATGAGCCGTGTGTGTCCACGAAGAATTAAAAACTGCATCACATCTTTCAGAAATTCCTCCTGTAAATAAGCCGGGGCGAGAAAGAGAGAACATGAAAAAATGATTACAATTATCCATAATGTTATAATAAAATCAGTAGAGTGAAGTGAAAAAGAGGCACTTGGTGTGTAGTATATATTTTTAACGCATTTGGTGTTAAAGGAAAGGCAATGCAAACGAAATAACGTGATTCCATAAGCTTGTGCCAATGGATTCTCATCTTAAAGGACTACAAAAAGTTCCCAAAAAAGCAGTACTTATGACATATTGAAAAAAATCCTGTAAGGCCCCTATACATCACATATTCTAAAATGGATGTAGCAAATTATCACCGAAAGATGACAAGCTTCGCAAATCTAATGTTTGAAATCCACAACTATTTTTCGTTGAAGCTGTAAAAACAGCTAAAGAGTTCTGAAATCAATTATTTACACACGGTTCTGTCTATTTTCAAGAATTCAGGTTAAATAGGTAAGATCAGATAAATGACATCATCCAACACAGGAATCATATTCCTTAAGCAAGTTATGCATGAAAATATATGTGAACGGAAAACATTATCTTACCTCAGAACACACATGTATTGGACTTCGCTCACAACCATGTTTCTTCAGTGGAAGAGGATTCAAGGATATAATTTGCTTAGCCTGATGTGAGCTTGATGCTGACTTCCGATGGGTAACAGGAGTTACTCCAACACTGCTGCCCTTAGCTGAGGAAGGAAAGATGGGCAGATTAGTTTTCACCTGGTTCCCGTCAAGGCTCTCCACCGCTGAAATACCTGAAAAGGGTAGCATTTTTTGATGCCGAACATGAGGAATGGGCCTCATAGCAGCAACTTTGAGTTTTTGTCTAGCAGTCACCAGAGGGGTTGCAACACCATTCCCTAATCGACTTTCATTCTCTTCTTTCACAGCCAAATGATTTCCAGATGCTAAACCATTTTGACAAATAGCACTTGTTTCTTGATATAAATTAGGCCTTTTTCTGCTAGGAGCAGGCGGTCTTAACCATGATGGAGGATTGCCAATCTTAAAGTTGTAGGAAAATCCATCCTCCTTCCCTTGCTTTGTGCAGAAGAAAAGTAGCCGTTCAGCATCATCTTTCTCAAATGAAGCTACAGCTAATCCCTGAATGCCAGCAATGCCAAGTGCAACTAAACTACGATATGAAACATCAGGAGCCAATTGCCTCAAGACCTGAAAAAAACAGAGCATGAAGAAGCAAGTTATAAAGGATAACTAAAACTTTAAGCCAGGTAGTAAACACCATCCATAATGAAAATATGAGAACTAATATTGATCCCTGATTAAAAGAAAGAGAGCAGCTTTTCCAATAATGCAACAAATCGCGTACAACATTTACAAATCAAAGAAATGACAGAGCCTCTAACCCAGTATCCAAGTATACACCAATCCCACACATTATTATTTTCAGCACGCAATCCTTTGTTGGTACAACTATGAAGAGCTGACTAAGGAAACTTAGAAGAGAACAACAATAACTAGATAAGCCAATACACTAAAACATGGTGTGGAGCCAAGAATTTGGACTATCCACTATCAAATGTATAGACTTATCCTCTAACATACTAAGCAGAGGGAAAATTTTAAAAGAACAAATATGAAGAGGAGAGATAGGGAACTTAGTAAAATCATGTATATTGATTAAATTAACCATTATGTTCATGGAAAACCTGGAGCCAGATTGATTGGATTCCCGAATCTTCTCACGGGGGTATCTCTCAAGAAAATTTAGCAAGGCACCAAAAAAGAGAAACAAAAAAGTAGTGCAAATTAAGAACCTGTGAAGCCCATGTAGGAACCTTCATGCAAACTTCAAATACTTCTGACCCACAAGCTACTGACATTGATCTCCGAGGCTCAGATGTAGGTGGTCTATTTTCCTCATCACTTGGCAGTGCATGAACCAGTTCACTGTTTTCAATGATTTCACTTTTGATGTGATTCTCTAATAGCTGAGAATTAACAAGGAAATATACATC
This sequence comes from Nicotiana benthamiana, assembly GCA_034376525.1. Lineage (NCBI taxonomy): Eukaryota > Viridiplantae > Streptophyta > Magnoliopsida > Solanales > Solanaceae > Nicotiana > Nicotiana benthamiana. Next base: position 30,925,684 of record CM067328.1, read on the forward strand.
ATCCAATCAGTCATCGGTGGGCTATTAAAGATCATTAAACTGTACATGAGCATACTGCTAAATTTACCAGATCATCAAAACATGTTTGAGCACTGCCTGAAACTAGAAGTGAGATATGAGCTGAACTACTGGTCGACAGATCACATCGCATGGTCACGACACCACGGGAAAATGCACCAGCCTGAAGAGGTGGTGGAAGGGCACTGTATCACAGAGCAGCAATATTAGGGCACAAAAGTTTGACAAGAGAGTACACATGAACTGAAGGAATTTAATCAGGGAGTGTCGTATTGTTGCTGCCTTGGTGACTGACAACCACAAAAAAAATAAGCAAACCAAGCAGAGATTCATCACAAGAAATAAAGTAATTAGTTATGAAACATGTAATTTTCCTTGTCTTAAAGATGCAATCAACAGGTGGATTAATTTCTAAGACGCCATTCAACAACGCAAACTTCAGAAAAGGAAAACAACAACCCCATGAAGCAGGTCTGGAAAATAAAATGTTACAAGACCCATTCTGAGAAATACCTGACCCGGTTATGCAGCTTACTCCCTCGCATCTGGAACAAAAAAAGAAAGAGAAGTTTTTTCAGTACTCAATCATGTCTTACCTAGAAAAACTTTAGTGATTTCAAGAACATCCTACTCTCTCATTATTCAATAGACAAGCAGAAGATATAAATTTATTGTTCTTTCTGTCCATCCGCACACCACATCGAAGAGATCTATCAATCTATCATTCAAGTGAAGAAATCTTCCTCTGCTCTTCAACATCTCTTTTAAGTTTTAGATCCATCAACATTTCCTTTTCACTTTCCTTTTTTCTTTTTTTCTTTGGATAAATGGGGATGTCCAAGCTAGCTTACGCGCATCTTAACTATTACACAAATTCCTGCTACCTCCCACTAAAACAGGTAGTAGGTAACTCTATCACCAAGGCTTAGGCAGATAGAAAAAAATCACCGAGCGTTTTTCTCTCTACAGGATTTGAACCCTGGTCTCTCTCATGGTTTTCACTCATTTCATCGACACTAGACCACACCCTTGGGTGCATCCATTAACATTTCTTTAAGCTCAAGAAAAGAGAATATCAGCAGCCTGCCACAGAAAGTGGAAGTGTGCCATTGCTCAAGTTACACAAAATTCAGTTTCTACGAGAAAGGTGATCAGACACACTTATCCAGATGGCAGGAAGCCAAAAAGAGGACAAGTCTGAGCAGCTCACACAAAGAAACTGGTTTCAAATGACCATCATCTGAAGTAGTTACAATATCACAAGGAAACACTGCTGCTATTTCTTCAAGAAATGAAAAATATGTTGCACAAGGAAACAAAAAGGGGCAATGTTGGGGTAACTTACTTCAATGTTTAAGAGGGCATTCAGACCATCTGCTATAGATCCCAACAAGCATTCATCCTGAGCACAAGAAGCCATTCATAACATAAGCAATGTGTAGAATTAGTTCCAAATATAACATGATACAACTTAGAAGAAAAGCTAGGAAGAATATATTATAAGTGTGCTCGCTCGCGCATAAGCTGTTTTCTTCAGCAATACATAAAGCGCATAAGGAAAAAGGAGTAAGTTTGACAAACATATCGCATTCATAGCAATAGTTAATTAATCTAAGTGTTTTGAGTTGTCCAGAGAGTTAATTGATGGTTTAGATAAAGTTCAGAGAGTTCGATTCAGAAAGAAATTATCACATTGTTGCTAACTTGCAGTTGTAATAGACTATCCAACTTTTTGGAGTTTGTTCAGACAGAGAATTTTGTAAAGAAAGGATCACATTGTTGTTTCAGGATCGCATTGTCGTTTCAACTTGAATTGATCAATGGATTTATATTCACGGAAGTTGTTCACATAATGATTAGAACATTATCACTCAAAGAAGTGATAGGAAGAGTACATGCAACCAACCCCGTACCAGGGAGTATGGCGTTCCACAGATGAGAAACCTCATGTTCACATCATCATCATATATCTTTATGGCAGGAAGACTATCGGAGTTGCTTTCTTCATCATCTTCAGGACCTGCCTCAGGCGGAGGGACATTGATTTTGGGAGGATCACCAAGCAGGCGAGGACCCAAATTTCCACTGGCCATCTGGCTCATCTCAGGGACAACGAGGTTGTTTCGGACACAGTAAAGCCTGAAGGATGCATGTGCAAGTTGGAAAGCATCCCAAACATGACAAGTTGAACTGCAGACACAACCAGAAGACCTCTTGAATCAATTCCTTAATCCTCAAGACATACAACAACAACAACAACAACTACCCAGTATAGTCCCACAAAGTGGGGTCTGGGGAGGGTAATATGTAGACGGGCCTTACCCCTACTCGAAAGGGCAGAGGGCTTAATCCTCAAGACATACAGATGTAAAATTAAATCATGAATTAATTTCATCACAGTTAGCTCTATGAGAAATGCAATGTGGAAAAGAATTAAATTGCATGGTCAGCTGACTCAAAACTAGCTACTCCCTCCGTCCCATTTTATGTGACGGTGTTTGACGGGCCACGGAGTCTAAGAAAGAAGGAAAGTCTTTTCAAACTTATGGTACAAATCAAGTCTTAAATATTTGTGACTATAAATCATCTTATTAAGGGTAAAACTGAAAATTAAAGTTAAAATACTTCTAAAAAGGAAAGGAAAGTGTGCCACATAAAATGGGACAGAGGAAAACAAACATGGGGTGCACTGGTTGAAGCTTGCCAAAGAAAGTCTTTTCACTTAATAAAAAACATAAAATGGGACAGACAGAGTAGTATTTATTTGAATGATGTAAGACTCTAAAGAAGGCAAAACAGACCTTGCAACATTCAAGTAAAATAGAAGGTCAAAAATGCCAGAAGAATCAATATGAAAAGCTCTGTGAAGCCTGACAATAAGCCACCATAAACCTAGACAAGAGTGCAGTGTAAATCTTGGATTGGAAAGGATTAAAATGGAAAATTTGACAATGATCAAAGCAGCAGCAAGAAATAGCTTAATGGGAATGTACAAATCTAGATAGTTCTGTAAAAGGTTGCATATCCACATTATTGAAGTCAACTGTTAGGACATCTGTTATTCTCTAGCATAGAGAACTAGGCACCAAGACCAATGAAAAAATAGGCAGTCCAGAATAATGCATCAAATAACTGCACAGCATGAGTCAACTGCAAGAATACCTCTGTGCCACACATAAGAATGCCTGCCGAAAATGGGATGCTGCATAGCAGGAAAATGCGCTCTTCCAGTACATCACATACGGAACACCCTACAAATATGAACATATCGGTGGAACCAAAAGAACCATCCATAAAGTTTAAATCAGGAGATTTGACCAGATCATCATATGATTGAACGAATCAAAGTAATGTCTCACCTTAGCATGAAAAGCTTCAGCCAATTTTTCTCCATTTGGGAGCTCCAAGTAGACCTGCAATTGGATCATTAAATAAACAACAGAAAACTCATACTAACACAATTTCCGGTCCAAATACTACAAGTGTTCAACCATTGGAACATTTCAAAATAATTCAATCTTCAGCAGAAAACACCTTAACTTAACCACTAAAAGGTGACTTGCTTTTATTTCTAAGCCATTTTTGAATTAAGTGCACTACTGATTATTAGATATTTCAATAAGCCATATTCACCTTGAATTCTTTCTTTTTTGTTGTTGGATAACTACCTTTAATTCTATCTTGCTACGACAATAGTAGTTGTATCATTTACATCACCGGTTAGAGGAACAAACACCAATGTGTACACAAGACACAAACCAACATATTAATGCACAAACAACCATAATCTCATGATCTCAACTTCTAGACTGAAAATATCACCGCAAAAACAATCTTCATTGAAGTAATGCTAAATAATCATTATCCAACCTTCATTGGCTAGTGATGTGTTATCTACATCAGCGTACTTGAGGAAACGTGGGTCAGCTGTGTTTAAAAATACATGTGTTCTAATCAACTTAAGGTGTTTAGTAGGGAAATCGCGAAGTTAGGGGACCAGCCTTACAAAACCATGCATGTGGAGGTGTCCATTAGTGTATTATTTTCTAGACAAAATTATCCAAGACGTATTAAAATCCAATAACTTGGTAATGGCTCACAAAAAACATGAAATACCAAAGCAGAAGTACATGAACTGTTCAATGCAATTAATAAAATTTCAGAAAACATCAGACCAAGGGAGACACAAGAAATACACTACTAGCACAAATTCTCCTGAACAGAACTAAGGAAGGAAAGTAACATACAGCGGTTGGCAGCGTGGCACTAAAAAGTCCAGAAATGGCTTCCCCAGAAGACAAATCAACACCTCCCCAAACAAGGGAACCAACTTCATCATCCGAAAGATGTTCTCCTTGCAAATACACAATATTTGGCTGCCATGAATCTAGAACTTTACAAAATTCATCTGTACTGGGGTTTTTCAAAAGTTGCACCTACATTTAGCAAATTATAAGGGGCATTAGAAACCAGCTCACTAGCCAGGCCAATGATGAATCTCCCAACAAGAGGTATCAACCAAAAACATGTAAAACTAGACACTGTACAAAACAACTTAAGAACGATACCCACCTCCAAACGCCCTGATGATGCAATCTCCGGGAAGCAATATCTCGGCTTACCATCTTTTACATCTGGCTTCTGATCATATTCAGCAGTTTTCCCACATACTACTGCAAGAAGACTGCAGCTTTGTCTAGAAGGTCCTTGATTATGAAACATCACTTTTAACCTGGCTCTCCTTTTATAAAATTATAGATTCACACCTTCAAAGAGTATCTCACTACAGCAGCCAAAACCCACTCCACCATAATCCTGTACCCTCAATCTAAACCCTTTAGCAAACCCTGCCCCAAAAAACAAAAAATTAAATCTCTATTATACATGTGGAGAACATATTATTAAACCCAGGAGAGCAAAAGCACCAAACTTTTAATACATGCATAGATCAAAACAAGCTAACAAGAAACTGCAACATTCTAATCTCAAAAGTAACCATAATCCACTTGAAAAATCAAGCTTTTGATCTGAATAACAACCTAATTCATAAAATTACCCATACTCCACTTGAAAAAAATAAGATTTTGATTTCAAAATAACCTTAATCCAGAAAATTACACATACCCACTTCAAAACAATGAAAATTTTGATGTAAAAAATAACCCTAATCCCCAAAATCAACGAATAATCAAACGAGCAGGGCAAAAAAATTAACAAAAAAGAAAAGAGAAAATTCGAACTAGGTATAAGCAAAGAAGCACTCACCAGATAGAGAAATTAGAAAGATATCGAGGACCTCCGTACACTAGCTCCAAAATCCACCCCACGAATAGAGTAAAGAATGAAACCCTAACGACCCTTTTAAAATAAAATTTACCAACAACTAATCAATGTAGAGGAAAAATAAATAGAATAGAATAGGGAAAGTAAAAAAGTTGGTGCGATTTAAGAATCTTTTTTCCCTTCTCTTCTTTGCTGTTAATTAGTAGAAGTATTATCTATTCCCCGACTCCGAGGGATTGGTATCAATTGCTAAATCAACAGTCAAGAAAAAAAAGAAAAGTGAATAAATAGTTTGTTCTTAATTTTGATCTTACGCTTTCTAAATTAAAATTAAAACTAACTTGGTTTTGTCTTGGGTTTTGAGTAACAACATTACTCAAGTCAATGAAATAAAAAAGGGTAAACGGTCTCCTTAATTAAAACAAAGAATAACAGTTTCTGAAAAAATACCACAAGAAGCTAAGAACAAAATTAGAATAAGAAACCCAGAAACAGAAATGTTCTTAGGAAGTCAAAAAGAGCATAAAAGGCTGAGCTAACTCAATTAACCCATAAATTATTGTAGTTCAACTAGGGATTGTAAATAATTCGACCAATTTTTGAATCTGTTATGCTGCTCATTATTTCTCTTTTAGTTTACATAGAAGGAAATGAGATGGATAACTCATATTGTCTTAAGCTTAGTCCACTTATTTGATCATCCAGACAAATAATAAGATGAAAAGAAAGAAAATTCTTTCAAATTTTTTTTAAAAAAAAAAGAATCATTTAATGGACCAAGAACCTAAATTAATCGGATCAATGGATTTCTAGTATCAGATGATCAAATGAAATATCAAAACATGAATTTGGATGGTTGTCATGTATTGTATTGTTTCGTTACTATAATGTTTGTTTTGCCTATTACTTTAAATATAATATTATTTTGTTGTGACGGTCCGGCCGGCCGTCTTAAGAATTAACATCTCTATCCCTATTAACTGCTTTCCCCAAATTTAATTCTGCTAATTTGATTTGCCGGAATGTTCGTTTTGAGATTCGGAGAGGTTTTGGATACTTAGTCCCTAAATGAGAACATAAGTGTTGGAAAATTGACCAAAATCGGAAAGGGTGAAGACGGTCTCGGAATGGAAATCGATAGTTTCGTTAGCTCCATTGGGTGGTTTCGGGGCTGGGAGCATGTTCGGAGTGTGTTTTGGAGGTCTGTAGCTAATTTAGGCTTGAAATGCCGAAAGTTGAATTTGTGAAGTTTTCGGTTCAATAGTAAAATTTTGATCCGAGGGTCGAAATGGAATTTCGAGAGTTGCAATAGTTCTGCCATGTCATTTGGGATTTGTGTATAAAATTTCAGGTTATTCGGAGATGGTTTGGTTGGGTTTTTTATTGAAAGCGTATTTTAAGGAAACTTGGAGTTCTTAGATTTAAATCCTTGATTAATCCGAGGTTTCGATGTTGTTTTAGGTGTTTTAAGGATTAGTACAAGTTTGAATAAGGTATTAAGTGATGTTGGTGCTTTTGGTTGAGGTCTCGGGAGCCTTAGGGGTAATTTCGGATGGTTGACAGAAGGATTTTTGAAGTTGAGAGATTGTTTGTTCAACTGGTACTTGTCAGAACCGCACCTACGGTTTGGGTTCTGCATGTGCGGCGCCGCAGAAGCGGCATGGAGACCGCAGAAGTAGATTTACGCCTTCCCTTCAGATTCCGGAGATGCGGAGGTTATATCACAAAAGCGGTTTCGCACCTGTGAAAGAGTGATCGCATATGCGGTCCTTGCCTTTTAGTGGAACTCGCAGATGCGATATAGGGTCCGCAAAAGCGGGACCGCAGGGACGCAAATGCGGTAATCACTGGGCAGAACATATAAATAGTTGCCTTTGTAAATTTGAGGGATTCTTTCACCATTTTCATCTGGGTTTGAAGCTTATAAGAGGGATTTCTTAGGAAAACAAAGGGAATTACTTGGAAATAACGTCCTTGACTTTATAACTTGTTTTCATATGATTAAAGACCTAAATAATAGTGAGATATTTGGGAAAAGGGGGTAATTAGGACTTGAGTTTAAGAGACCTTTAAAATAGGATTTGATTGGTCATTTGGACTCCAATTTCAATGTTTCTTGTTATGTATGGACTCGTGAGAGTTCGATGTTTCTGAAAATGTAACTTTTACCCGTTTCCGAGACGTGGGCCTGAGGAGAATTTGGATCATTTTACCTAATTTCGTATACTAGCTTTGAATTAAATCGGATAATCAGTTACTTGAGGTGTTATTTATAATATGCAATTGGATTAAATAGATTTAGGCCATTTGGAGTCGGATACTCGTGGCAAAAGCGTAGTTTCAAGTTGATTTGGAGCCGGTTCGAAGTCAATAGCTTGTCTAACCTTTTATGGGGGACCTTCCCCTTGCGATTGGTATAATTGGTAATTGAAATGCCTTGTACGTGAGGTGACGAGTGCGTACTTGTGCAAATTATTGAGAAATCCATTTTTCATTAAGGATTTACTACTATGTTCCTTTTCCTGTTTTCATTACTTGTGCTAAATAACCTATTGATAATTAGGGAAGCATGTCTAATTGATTCCATTGCCTTATTTTTTCAACTTGCTTTACCTGATTTCCGCATAGCATGTTAGGCTAGAATTACTTGATGCATTGATATCAAATTTCCATTCTGAATATATTCTTGATGTTGTTTTTGTATTTACATTGGGACTACGGATGTGGGATTTCGGTAGCTTCCCCTTGTCTGTTTACTTTGGGACTACGGATTAGATTCCCGGTAGATCCCCCTGCACAATTATATGGAACTACGAAAATGCACCCGGTAGATTCCTCCAGTACTGGGTATTTACATTTGGTACTACAGATCGGATTCTGGTAGATTTTCGCATAATGATAGTTGGACTACGGGACGAGATCCCGGGAGATCCTTCGAACATGTATATATGATGCACTACGGGTCGGTATCCCGGGAAAGCTACTGGATAATTGTAATTGGGTCTACATGATGGTATCCTGGAAGGTGCCCCGGTTGTTATTCACGGACTCGAGCTATATTTCTTCCGTGATTTGTGATCTTTGGGCTAGTTGTTGTTGTTCCTTCCATTTTATGATATTTTCTTACTGTTGCACTTAATTATACTGCTTTATTTCATACTGTTAACCCTTATATTTTATTTAACCTCAGCAGGGCCATGACTTTCCTCGTCACTATCCGACCGAGGTTAGGCTTGACACTTACTGAGTACCGCTGTGGTGTATTCATGCCCTTTCTGCGCATGTTTTTCATGTGCAGATCTAGGTTCTTCTACCTAGGCTTATCACACTTGAGGCATAGAGATCTTTTGGAGACTTCGAGGTACATCTGCCGCGTCCGCAGACCAAGGAGTCTCTCTCTTTATTCTATCCTGTAGTGTTAGCTTTTCTATCATACTGTTGATGTAGACATTCTTGAGATTAGAGCACTTTACTGTATTTCTTGTAGCTTGTGTTTTCGTGAGTTTTCGGGTTTTGGGATAGTATTATAAGATTTTGAGGTGTTGAGCTGTATATGCCGAGTGAAATTTTATATTTCGTTTTCTTTTGGTTATTCTTCGCTTTAAATTTATATTTTCGCAAGTTTCGAATATTTTTCGCACTTATTAGGCTTACCTAGTCGTAAAGACTAGATGTTGTCACGATAGTTTACGGAGGACGAACTGGGATCGTGACAATTGTATTGTTAAATTCATTATTACGGGACAACGAAAAGTCACTTTGTGTTACGGTCAGTTTCGTGTGGTTACATCATTACTTATTTTTTCTCTCATTTTGATCTTTTTTATTATTAAATAATTCTAATTTTTCATTTATACTACTTTTTTATAATAATTCTATCTTGTATGTACTTTTTTGTAATACTATAAGTGTATTCTTCATATTGTTGGTGTACAATATCATAAATAATGACAAAATAATATAGTATATTCGAATATTATACTCATCAAAATAAAAAGAAACAATATATATATATATATATATATATATATATATATATAACCATCCAAATAATATATTCTAGCTGCATGTACAAAGATAAGAGGCTAAAGATAATAAACCAAAAGTCGATTCAAGAATAATATAGGTGAGGAAGTTTTGTTTGGACTATGGATGTAATTTGTTGATTTTATTCTAAGGTTAACATTATTCATATAAGTAAATAATGTTAGTGTCATTAAAAAAAGACTTAATTGCAAATCTACGATTTATATTTTAAGATCAAACACTTAATAGTAAAATATTATACAATTGGTGATTAGTTATGTAATATTTTGATTATATAGGGTGTGTTGTGTTTAGTTTTCAAAAAAAAAAAAAGTGCATCTATAACTAAATAAACTTTTTTTCGTAAAAAGAAAGAATAAATATTATAGATAAAAAGTACTAGCACATCAAACTTGATGCGACGCACGCATCATAATAGCTAGAATAGAAGATATAATAGGAATAACAGGTGTCCCTGCATGGGAAAACTACTAGGTACTAAGGCATAAGTAGATATTACAGTATTATAAACACTAGTTATAGTAGGGAGCGACTGTGTTGAAACATGTACAAGTCTCCTTTGTTGAGTGCCTTGTTGATCTTGCTATAGATAAGGTGTAATAAAAGGTGGTGGTTGCGCAAAAAGTGTGCAGGGAGACTCTGCATTCCTGGATCTATATTTAGCTAAACAATCAGCAACACAACTTTACTCTTCGATATATGTACTGGGTGGGCTACTCAGCTGTAGAAGTAACAACCTGCGATCATTGATAATGTTAGTATAAACTGTTAGGCGCCTGTTTCGATTACAAGTGATGTCAAATGCTTTCGCAACGCTATTTTCAATCCCATGAAAAGCGCAAATAGCTCTGTCGGTAAATCAGAAGACATAAACTGAAGCAGAATAATCTAAAGATAAACTGAAATAAAAAATAAAAATATTCCAATATACTTTAGTTTCTGAAAGTTAAAAAGAAAAAGCAATGAATTTTTCTCTTCATTACCGTATTGTTTTCTTATTTATTCATTTACGTTGCTATTTAATGAAGAGAAGTATTCTTTTCAAAACTTTGCATTTTTCAAAAATCTTAAAAAGTAAAAGTGAGTAAACTAGTTTATTATTATGAAATAAAAGTAATTTTGTAAAATATATATAACAAACAAAGATAGAAAGAAGGAGTTCTGCACTTCTTCTTGTGTGTACTTTCTATTAGAATTTACACTGCCTTTTATCGGCATAAAGGTGAAGACTTACTATTGTTAAATAGTGCATGGGATCGTGTCACGATCCGAATTTTTTATCCTCCAAAGTCGTGATGGCGCCTAGACAAGCCACGAAGTATAGAAATTCTAACGCTTTCATTTTAATCATTTTAGCAACTTGAATTAACAAGAAATCAACAATTTAAAGATTTTCGATAACAGAATAAGCAGAAGACTTTAACAACTAAAAATGACCAAAAGCAGTACTACAATGCCAATATACTCCTCTACCTAGAATCTGGTGTCACAATATTCACAGACTGTTTATGAATACTATATACAATGTCTGAAAAAGGAAATACAGTCGGTCTCGGATACAAGTGAAAACAAAACATATAGATAGATAGAAGAGAACGCAGGGCATGCGGACTCCTGCAGGACTACCTCGAGATCTCAGGGTGGACTGAAGGTTGGCTCCCCAAGTGCTATTGTCCCAGTGCTGCTCCAGTATCTGCACAGAGTGCAGAGTGTAGCATCAGCACAACCGACCCCATGTGCTGGAAAATGCCTGGCCTAACCCCGACGAGGTAGTGACGAGGCTAGGACCAGACTCCAAATAAAGTTGCGTAATTATATAACTTACGGCGAAAAATGGGAGGGGTACATGCTTCGTGGAACACATCAAATCCAACAGAAATAAAGAGAAATATGAGAGAAACAACTCAAAATCTACAACAAGTAATAATAATACTGTTGCGTCGCGCAACCCGATCCAATATAATATTATTTGGCGTGTCACTCGATCCAATATAATATTGTTGTGGCGTGCAACCCGATCAAATGTATATATAACATTGTTGTGACGTGCAACCCGATCCAATATATATAACATTATTGTGGCGTGCAACCCGATCCGATATATTTATATATCTTAAACCCAACCATAGCACGACTCCCGACAAGGGATCAACAATAAACTATACCATCCTGGCAAGGGAATTCAATGGTAAAAGTATATACGTCCCGTCAATGGAGAATCAGCTATAACCAATCTTAACTCAACTCCTAATCATCTCAGTTAACACCAATATTCAATCATAAGTAATTTCCACGAAATTAAATTAAATCCTTACTCAATATCGAGAAACACCAATTAAAACATCCGTAGAATCATTTAAGAACACAACAAATATCAATTTAAGACTCACGGTCATGCTCGACACCAACGTATAGATACTCGTCACCGTGCCTATATATTGTACTCAACAAGAAGCAAATAGCAAATAGGACACAACTCCTAATCCCTCAAGCTAAGGTTAGACCGAACACTTACCTCGAACTTTCATGGTCAACTCAAGCATCAAACATCGCCTTTCCTTTCGAATTTGGCTCCAAAACAATCATATCTATATATAATCGACTTAATAATATCAATAAATGCTAAATAATCCAATTCCAATACTTAATTATAGCTTTCCAATCATTCTTCCCTATTATTCAAAAATTGACCCCGGGCCCGCTTGGTCAAAATACGAGGTTCGGACCAAAACTCGATCACCCATTCACCCACGAGTCCAAATATGCAATTAGTTTCGAAATTCGACCCCAAAACGAGGTCTAAATTCTAATTATTCAAAAAGCACTAACTCTACCCAAATTCTTAATTTCTACCATAAAACACTAGATTTTTGGATGAAAATTGATGAAATGCAATGGGAAATTGAAAGAAAAATGTTAAGAATCACATACCAATACTTTGGGGAAGAACTTGTTCCTTGAAAATCGCCTCAATGCTCTCTAGTTTTGAAAATATGGGCTAAATCCCGACTTAGCTACTGTTTTTAAGTGTTGGGCGACAATGTTCATCGCGTTCGCGAGAACACTATCACGATCGCGAAGAGCTGCCAGAAGTGAACTTATGCGATCGCGAGTTCTTCTAAGCGTTCGCGAAGGGTTATCACCCCCCTCCAACCTTCGCGTTCACGGACCTACATACGCGTTCGCGTAGAAGAACGACAACATCCCAGCCCACCTCTAATTTACACTATGCGTTCGCATCACACAGGTCGCATTCGCGATGAGCAACCCCCCAATGCTCCGCGTTCGCAATTGTGGCTTTGCGTTCGCGAAGAACAAATCCACCCCTGTCCCAATTTCCCTTTTGCGATTGCAAGCCTTACTACGCGATCACGATGCACAAAGGATCTGTGCACCTGCAACATCAATTCTGCAACTTTTCCTAAGTCGAAAACCTTCCGAAATACACCTGAATCCTCGGGGCTCCTAACCAAACATACGCACTAACTCAATAACATCATATGAACTTATCTGTGCGATCAATTCACCAAAATAACCTCAATAACAACGAATTAAACCTCAAAATCAATGAAATATTCCAAAACTTCTTAAAGCATCAAACTTTGCATTTACTGTCCGAATCACGTCAAACGAATTCTGTTTCTTACCAAACTTCACAGAGTTATCTTAAATCATGTATAAGACCTGTACCGGGTGCCGGATACGGGCCTGATACCAATATGTTCTAATCAAAATTCATTTCAAATTTAATTTCAGAAAATATTTTTCTTTAAAAATTCATCACTCGGGCTTCGGACCTCGGAATTCGATTCCGGTCGCACATATTTTCCTAGAACCCTCCGGGATAGTCAAATTACTGGTCCGGATTCGTTTACCCAAAACGTTGACCGAAGTCAAATTTATTCATTTTATTATCAAAATTTATTAATTTTTCACAGATTTTCACACTTAGGCTTTTCGGCTACGCGTCCGGACTATATACGCAAATCAAAATAATACTAAATGAGGTTTTTAAGGTCTCGAAAAAATATAAAATTTAATTTAAAAGCAAATAATGGCCTTTTGGGTTATCACAGATGGACATAAAGCATGAAAATCTACCCATACGTTGTTCAAGATGAACATTCTTATCTACAATTTACAAACTATTCATAACATTGACAAGTATATTAATTTAAAAGGACTAATTAATGCATGTGAGCTATTCTTATTTATTGAAAATCTCATTTTACATTCATATTTTTGAATTTTTTACTCAATTAGTTTAAATTTTCACAATTACGAGTTTACTCCTTATATTTTAAAATCAAACATCTAAATTTTATTAATTCAAATCTTACACAAAATATCATAAACTTCTAAATATGAGACAGTTATTATTGAATATGTATTTACTTATTTTGAAAAACAGTTATTACAGCCAGACCTCTTTGTAATAATATTTTTATATAATAACACTTCACTATAAAAGTCAAGTTTTTTTGGAACCAAATGTCAAATTTTGTTATAATATATATATATTTTATAACAACAATTCGCTGTAATATCCAAAAATATTCGGAACAAACGACGCTGCTATAGAGGGGTTTGACCAAGCTTATTTAACGGGTGGGCCAGGTTAATTTTTTTGACCCATCCGGGTTCCGGGCTGGGCCGGTTTGCACAGTAACTGTTTCGTAGCGGGCCGGGTTAGTTCGGGTAAAAATTGAACCATAAGGGTTACGGGTTGAGGGGGCCGGGCCGGATTTAGTGTATTTTCACTTTTTTTGGAATTATGTGTAGTATAACTATTGTAAGTTATATTAATACTTTGTAATAATTGAATGAATACAAGTAAGATGAGAAAAAATTGCACTTATTGCAAGTGCTACTTTATTTCTTAATTTCAAGTTGAAAAATTAGAAAATGAAATGTTTACATTTTTTCTAACAAGTAAACCAGTAAAGTAGTAATTTCAAATGTTTTGCATCGCCCTAGCAAGTTCATCATAATCAATATGAACCGATTGACCTTCTTCTAGCGTGTTAAATTCGGATGGGTTTCCATGAGTAATATATCTCAAAGTTTCTCGTCTTCTGGGCTATCAACATCTTTCTTTCCTTGATTTCTTCGTTCCGATCTAATCCAATCTCTGATACATACTAAAACTTCCAAAAAATTGCTTCCCAATGTGTGGCGGATGTCTCCAAGTTGTTGTCTTGCTTGGCTAAATGCACCCTCCGATGCAACAGTAGAAGTTGGCACATTCAGCACGTCCCGATCCATAGCGAAAAAATAGGAAATTGCTTTCCATTTTCATGCCACCATCCCAACAGTGAAAATTCCTTTGTGCGAGACTCCTTTTACTTCTGCAAGTAGAATTGAAGTTCATCAATATTCCTGCTATTGGTTTGAGTGTTAGAAAATGTAGAAAAAATATTAAAACCATCAAGCCCTTCTTCATCATCCACAGTAGCAGAAGTGCTACATTGCATAGCGAGATTAACATTGCCAGAAGCACGAGCAGCATTATCACATTCATTCGCATAATAATTATATATTTGTTGTAAATATTCATTTAGCTTGTTCATAGAAACATATAAATTTGGGGTTTCAGTTTCTCCAATATCCATATAAGTATATAAAGCATTCATTAATTGGTGACAATCAAACATTTTAGTAGAAGGATTTAAAACTGCACCAATTAAGTAAATCGGAGGAATTGGAAAGAAATATTTTTTGAATTTTGCTTGCATTTTTTCAACAATATCCTTATATTTTTCTTTCTTCTTAAATTCAGATAGTAGAAAAGAAATTTCAGCTATATGTACTAAAGTCATAGTAACAGTGGGGTAATATGCGCCAGAAAACTCAACGATAGCTGTATAAAATTTATGTAAAAATTTAACAACATCATTAATGACCTCCCAAGTGTCACTTGTTAACATACGCCTAGGATCAGTACAATGTGCATTAGTAACTTCAGTTATTGGAAATCTATATTTGTAGCAACATTTTAAATATATATATGTATAATTCCATCTAGTAACAATTTCGTCTGGCATGAATCTAGGTTTAAGGTTATACTGCATACACTTAGTCTTAAATTCGTTTATTCTAGATTGTCTATTATTTCCTTGAATAACACCAATTGCTCTTCTAACATGAGTAATATCAACTGAAAATAAATCAAGGCCACTTTTTACAATTAAATTATAAACATGACATGCACACCTAACATGAAAAATATCATCAAGAGGTGGTTGCAAATGCAATTTTAAAATTGAAATTGCGACATTATTTTTAGAAGTATTATCAAAAGACATACACAAAACCTTTTGGTTTAGATTATAAAATTCAACAATTTCAACAATAGTACTACTTATAAACGTAGCAGTATGACTCTGATCTTCATCATATTTAAAAGCAATAATACGTTTTTGCATACAAGTATTATCATTTATCCAATGGCATGTAATTGTCAGATTATCATTTCCATTAACAGCATGACCAATATTAGAAGTTAGACATACTCTAGAAGGAAGGTGGCTAAACAAATAACATATGTATGTTTGATATTGTCCATGAAGTCTAAAGATATCTACTCTACAAGTACTTCTAGGGATACCTTTAAATAAAGGATTGTAAATCCTTTGAATATACATAATAAGATACGATGAAGAAGCAAAAGAAAAAGGTAGACAACCCAAAGCAATAGTTTTTGCTAATTCCTCACGATTCCTCATTTTATCATATTTTACTAGACCTCCAGTAGTAGGGTTAATAGTTGTTTGATTTCCATCCCCATTATTGCCCCATTCTATGGGATGGTCAGTTCTCATATGTCTACTAAGTATCCCAGTCCCCCCTAAATTTCCCCCGGTCAAATGTTTAAAAGTATCGTTACAAAGTTTGCACTTAACTCTATCAGTACCTTCTATTATTTCAAAAAATTTCCATACTGGACTTCTTTTTCTACGATTAGAAGTCGGAGCTACTGGTGGTCTACCCCTTGTAGCACTAGCAACTCCAACTCTAACACTACCAACATTTCCACTAGTAGGTGTAGGTGATATCTCATTTTTCTATTCCAATTTCATTATCTTTTATTCCAAAATCTTCTTGTAATTGTTCATAATCTATCTCTACATTATCATTAGGTGATAATTCAGAAATATGTGTTATTGTGTCATTACTATTACTACCGGAAGCTCAGGACTACCTCTTTTTTTATTTCCACCCTTACCAGTAACTTTTCTACATGCTCTTTTAGCAGCACTAAACATATTGTAAAAATTAAAGTATAAGCTAAAATTAAATATGCAATTAAAATATTAAATAAGAAAAAGAGTTAGAGGGAGTGCACCGAATTCGATAATAAATTGAGCACTTGATTACGCAATTCCGGTGTTACCACGAATAAACGTCAAGCAAATATATCAACTTTGAACTTCAAACTTCGAATTCCAATTTCCAAATGACAATGATAAATTATACTCAACAAAAGAGAGCCAAATAAAAATTATAAAATTAGAATATGAAATTTAGCAAATTGAAGGGAAGAGAGAAATTGAGAATTTGAGAATTGAGATTGAGATTAGAATTTTGAGTAAAGAAATGAAGAAGAGGGGGGGGGGGGTGTATTTATAGATTTTAAGAAAGGTTAATATTGTAAATTATAAAATACAAGAAAATAAACAAAAAATAGCCAATTTTGCAAATAATTCCGTTGGCCAACGGATCTGGAAGAAATCTGCCCGTTGGCAACGTTCTTGTGGGCCCCACAAGTAAGAATTTTTTTTAAAAAAATTACCATTGGAACCGGGCCGATCCGGGCCGGTTTAACCGGTTTTGTCGACTGTTCATCTGGACCGGCCCGGTCTGGTCCGGTTACACCTTCAAAAAAAATTAACGGACCAAACCCCTCCCCCCATGAACCTAGCCCACTCGGCCCCCTAGTAGCCGGGCCGGTTCGATCCCTGTGTAAACCGGTCCGAGCTGATCCGGAACTGGTCCAACCCATCCCTTTAGACACCCTTAGGTTTGACTATATTGCCATTCTTGTTGCTAGTATCATAAAATTCATAATCGTTATACTTCATTATCAATTTTAGTACTTTTATTTATCATTCTTATTATTACAAAACCAAGATTTTGCTCAAAATTGTTTACTCTGATATCGAATAATAATTGAATTTATACGTGGTTTAAGGATATGTGCATTGATTCAACACAAATAATCAAGAATATTAGAAGAACGAGTTAGAGACAAAATGAATGATCAAACTAATTGTAATGTTATGACCCAACCCGAGCTTAGATTAAATAGTTGTTTTGCCTTCGATCGGACCCTTGGTTCAAAGCCAATTATGAATGGAGACAAATAGTAAAGTAAAAACTTTGCAATAGCAAAAAGAAAAAGAGTGAATTTGTATTGCCTTGGTTTGCATGTTACAATGTGTGTTGTCAAAAAAAAAAATTCTGCTTTATATAGTAGGAGAGTTTCATCCCTATTACAATTCTAAAAAAGGTTGAAATACTCCTTTCTCATTAATTACTGATCCATAACTGACATCGAGCGAGATCTGAGTCGTGATGTCCAGTTAGATATGGATATCATGATTCTCGGTTAGTCGTGTGTAACTGTTTACCATATTTCCCGAGGTCTTAGAGCTCGTTTTAGGTCCGGAGATTTCTTCATCGTGCCCGGAGATGAGCACATCGTTTACCTTTTATAGGCCTAGGCACGAAAGGCTCACACCCTCGATTTCAACCTCGTATGTCCGTACACTTCTTCTATCTTCTTCATCGTAAAATCAGGGTAAGCATTCTCTCTGATTTTACCAGTATACAGATAGTTCCATCGTTTTCCTGAGAGTCGGTTTGCCAGAACGATGGAAAGCGAATAGATGAACCCCAATATCTTCCCTCGTACGTTATAACTGAGATGACAGGTAAATCGAAATGTCCTATCAGTCACGTCGTTTTGACTTCAGATACATGTCGTTCATTGGCTGGCTCTCTTTGAATGTGAAATTTCGCGCATTTATTGCACTTTCCCCTATAAAAGCTTCAACGCTCATCACTTCTTGCACTTTTTGATCCTAGATTTTACCTTCGAATTTTCCAACGACTTTTAACTTTTTCAACTCTTCATGTCCTACTTCCTGAACCTTCATATCTTCATCTCTGACCTTCAAACCTTTATATTTTTTCTTGGATTTCCAACTAAGATCTCCATATCTTCATTTCTGACCTTCAAACCTTCATACTCTTTCTGTAAATCTTCATATTTTTCCTTTGAATCTTCATATTCCCTTCAAATCTTCATATTTTCCTAGACCATGATGGATAAAACTTCCAAGTTTGTACCACAACAAGCGGCTCCCTCGTCTTCCCATCCGGCCACGAGCATTGAGGTGGCTGCCCCTGAGGTGGCTCATGAGCCTCCCACGAAGAGCTTCATACCTGGGGGTTGCTGTACCACGATGATATCAAATTCAAGAAAGCCTCTAGCCAACAAGACTAAGGTAAGAAAGCATACATATGCATATGCTCCATCACTAATGATACCCTTCCCGTAGTCTGAGAGGACTGTAAATGGAATGGTAAGACGTGGTCGTCCCCAAGGCCTAATGACGATATTACTACCCATCTAGAGGGGTATTTAAGTTTTTACACTTACCTCTTCACGTTGGGCCCTATTGATTCCTTAGCCTTCGTTTTTATTAAGAGATACGAGGTGTGCCTCGGGCAAATTCACCCATCTCTTTGGAGGATCATCATCCTCCTATGTTATTTTGTGAACAATACTAACAACCCACGGTTCATCCTCGGCCATCTACTCCACCTATATAGCTCCCGAATTTTCCAAGGTGGGTTGATCAAGCTTGTCCGTCGAGCAAGTAAGGCCCTATTCTCGAGTATTGACGAGGATCGAGATCGAGGCTGGTTGGGGAGGTTTGTTCAGGTGAAAACCTTTCTGTCGTTCCCTGAAAAGTTGAACACATCTCTTAAGTGTTGTCTTCCTTAAGTATTACCCACTTTTTATTCCTTCTCTTATTGTATTTATTCACGGGCTTGCAGCTATTGCCCAAGTTCCCATGCAATCCCTCGATTTAAGGAGTGGATCGAAGGGATTTGTAACCAGATGCCATACTCTGAGCGCGTACGGCACAAATTTTCAAAGGGAAAATAGGAGGCTCACTCTCATGGTGAGATTCTTCCCTGAATAGTTACCATTACACCCGCAACTTACACAATGCTAACATTTTCTCTCCTTTTATAGCTATGAATAAGACCACCGAATTTAGGTCGCTCGATCAGGACGAGGATACGTATTTACCCGTCTAACCCTCTATTCTGGGACAGTCGAGGTCTACTGCGGAGGAAGAGAATAAGAGGAAAAGAAAGTCCTCGGGTTCCCCGGTTCCCGAGGCAAAGAGGAAGAAAAGGGTGGCCACCCGGGTCCATAAGCTTAAGAAAAATACCAAGTCCAGGGTACCAGACACCGACTTTCTCTACCGACTTATGGATGAGGACAAAGAAGATGACATCTTCTTTGCCCATGGATGGACCCCTACTAGGGAAGAGACGACGACCGAGAATGGGGGCAAGAGGTCAATCCCCTTCTGACTCGGGAAACTGAGGGGGAAATGGAGGTTACGACCTCCTAGGAAGTCGTTCCTATTTCGAAGGAGGCGACCGGTATGATTGACATCATTGAGACACCCACGAAGAGGCCCAAGCGGGAAAAAAAGTCAAGTGAGGAAGTACAAGGTTTAGATGATCCCTTAAACTCCTTTTTCGAAGGCATGGACATATGTGATTGGAGTTTTCGGGCTGGGTCACCTAGAGATCCCGAAGAAGGACATGCTCTCGGGAGCTTGCAGGCTGAATTTGAGCCCAAAACTAGTAAAGCAATTTCCTGTGCCGAGTGTGGATCCCGGGCACAATAGAATGGTCGTTCCAAAAATACTGGAGGATGCTCGGGTCTTATCTTCTCTGGTGGGCATAGCCAGCTACCTCCGATGCCTGTTAATCAAGGAGGACCAGTCAAAGATGAAAGAGATGGGCACGTCAAGTCTTTTCACTGAGGTGGAGCAGGCGTTGAACCGTGTAAGACACTAACACTTTCTCACCCCATTATGAATCCCACTTAGATTTTCCTTTGATGTCTCCTACTAATTTCATCATTTTATTGGCTTTAGTGCTTCACCATAAATCTTCCATCGATACTGCTTGGAAATCAGCCAGCTCAAGTTCGAGCTCAAAGAGAAGGTCCGGAAGAAGGACATGTACATGGCTCTAAGTGAGCAATAGGACGAGTCCCGTAAAGACCTCCTGAATCTCCAGGTCGAGCTGGAAAAAGCTTAGAAGGAGGCCCCGACCCTGAGGTGGGAACATGCCGACCTAGTTGACAAGGTAAACGTCATTGAAGATAAAAACAAATAGCTAGTCGTGGTGACTAACAACACAATTTGCAGGTCTAATAGAAGATAGACCTAATCGACCATTTGTGGGTGGAGATGGATGAGGTCAAGGCCCAAACTGAAATGTGGAAGTGTAGGATAGACCTGCTGCCTCAAAGAAGGAAGTAGTGAAGGTAGATTTGGCGTCGATCAAAAATCAACTTTAGGTCGCGAAGGACAATACCGACAACTGGTCTCGGTTGCACGATGATCGTCGGACATAGATGAGTTCGGCCGTCGCAGTACAGGATACTCTCAGAAGAGAATATGCGGCACTGAGGTCCAAATTGGCACAACCTATGCTGATGCAGAGGAAATGTTGGCTTAGTACAAGGCCGATATAGAGGTAGCCGATACTTGCTACAAGACAATGGCTAAATACATGAAGCAGTTGTCCCGAAGAGATACCCTCGAAGAGATTCACTCCCAAGGTTCTGATCTATCACCCGAGGTTGAAGAAGTTAGGAGGCTCTGGGCCGAGGCAAAGGAACTACACGAGCCTGAATGTTCTAAAGGTTCTAGAGGTTTTGAGGGCTCTGATAGTTCGGTGACGAGTCGGGCCCCGGTGAAGACCGGGCATAGGTGCCTTAGTATTTTTTCCAATTTTTCTTATATATATATATATATGTATGTGTATATATATTGTTTATTTCGAGGTTGTTCTATCAGGTCTTTGTAAATATATTTTGGAATGTATAAAATATTTCCCTTTTTAGCAATAACTTGTCTTTACTTTTTCATCATCTTTTTACAATTTCTATTTGTGTATATTTTTTATGCCTTAGCATAGAATTAGATGTAGCTATGGGGCATTTGTTTTTTGAAGATACGAATGAATCCCATCTTCGACGCAACTTTGTTTGCTTGTGGATTCAAAACCTCGACGAGATCGTGGATTTTCAAGATGCTTAAGTGTTTTTAGACGATGTTTTTGCCGATAATAACCTTTTAGTAGGTTTCAAATTTTCGTAAGGGCCTTAATTTCTAGTTTCAATCTTTGGACATCTCTGAGCCATTTTTAGGGTTTTGTAGCCTTTTATATTTGGGCACCGTCTAATAGGTTTGGTGTCTCTGGGATTAGGCAGCCCAGGCCGTTCGAATTTCAATCGGTCGATAGTCCTTTAGTAGGGGTAGCTCGTAGGCTAGATAGTCCCCGAGCAAGGGTATCCCCTGGGCTTTTAGGATCTGGGATCGAATATGAAAAAACCCACGTAGTATCATAGTGGAAATTTGTTTAGCTTCTTCGTATGCAAGGTACACAATCGAAAGCATACAAAACCTTGTGCATGGCTAGAGTGGAGTATGTGGGCACAATTTATTACGACCAGTTGGCCCTTACAATGAATCCTAACCACCAAGCCTTAGCTTTGAACACACAAAGTTTTCTTTTTCTCTTGGTAAAGGTCTTGATCCGAGGGTAATAGTATTAGAGGTCGAACTCGTGATAGATCGGCTACTGTTGGCCTGAAGTGAATAATCATTAACTCCGATTTGAAACCAATCTTTGAATCTAGGTTAGCACGTTTACCGTTGCCTCGTTGAAAACCTTTTCGAAAAACCCATTCTGGAACAAAACCAGTTAAAGGAAAAATAATGCAACACGTGCTTTCAGACCTAATTACCACATCCGTCCTTGGCCATTTACCTGCATATGTTAGTCCGATATATAACATGATTAAGAAGTAATTGAGTCTGTACCTTAGCAGTCGTACCACTTTAAGTCTATGACGTTAGTTATACGCCATTCTCGCTTCAATTTTATACGATCCTTTGCCAGTTATTTTGAAAACTCAGTATGGTCATTCCCAGTTCGGTCCCAACTTCCCTTCATTCGGGTTCTTGGTAAGCAATGTCACATTCCTCAACACCAAGTCCCAAACTTGAAAGTATCGAAGGCTGGATCTTCGATTGTAATATCTTTCTATTCATTGTTTCTAGGCGGCCAATAGGATCAGGGCGGGAAATAGCCTTTCATCCAATAGATACAGGCTCGTGATCATGGCCTCGTTGTTTGGCTCTTTTGTCACATATTGGAACCTAAGGCTCAGTTCTCCCACCTTGATTGGTATTAGGCTCTGGCTCCATAGACTAATGAAAATGGGGTGGCCTAGATGCTAGATTTTGAAGTCGTACTGTATGCCCATAGGACTTCGAGCAGGATCTCCTTCCATTTCCCTTTCGCACCGGTCAATCTCTTTTTTAGGTTTTGAAGTATGGTCTTGTTTGTTGATTCCGCCTGCCCATATCCACTAGGGTGATATGGTGTTGATATTATCTTTTTAATCATATGATCTTCGAAAAATTTATTTATCTTACTGCCGATAAATTTTTTTCCATTATCTCAAATGATCTCAGCCGGTATCCCAATTCGACATATTATTGGTCCTAGATGAAGTCGATGACTTCTTTCTCTTATACCTTTTCGAATGAATGAGTCTCGAACCATTTAGAAAATAACCGGTCATAAATTATATCAATTTAACTTTACTGGGTGCCCATAACAGAGGGTTGACGATGTCCACTCCCCACTTCAGTAATGGCCACTAGGAACAAAATCGAGTGAAGCATTTCTCTAGTTTGATAAATTGCCTAGGTGTGTCTTTGGAAATTGTCGCATTTTCATACGAAGTTTTTCACGTCTTTCTCCATTTCGGTCCAATAATATAGCCAGCCCTAATTAGTTTCCAAACCAAAGATTCTGCCCCGAATGGTTCCCCCAAGTGCCTTAATGAACTTCTCTAAAGGTGTATTCAGTCTCTCATGGTCCCTAGCATCTGGCTGGTAGGCCGTCGAAGGTTTTCCCGCACAATACCCCTTCGGCCAAGCTAAATCTGGCAGGCTTGGTACGCATGGCTCTCGAATTTTTAGGATCCGAGGTTAATTTTCGATCTTCAAATAGTCTATGTTCTCGTTCCTCAAATCCCAAGTTAAACTCGTTGAGTTTACTTCGGCGTGGCCTTCTTTTGTCACCCACTTCATGAGCTGCACTATTTTTGTATAACTAAATTTATCAGCAGACCAACGTCCCCAAGTTAGCCAGAGCATTGACCTTGTTGTTCTGTTCTCACGGTAAGTGTTGTAGGGTCCATTCCCTGAATTGATACAGCTTTACGTATAACTTGTCTAAGTACCTTCACATCCGTTCTTCTTTTACCTCAAACGTTTTGTTAACTTGATTTACCATGAGGAGGGAGTCACACTTAGCTTCGATTACCTCAGTCCCAAGGCCCTTAGCCAATCCTAGACATGCAGTTATGGTCTTATACTCAACCTCATTATTAGTCAATTTCAAAGTTCAGATAGATTTCCTAATTACATTTCACATAGGCTGTTTCAACACGATGACGAGCCCGGGCCCACCTTTGCATTCGAGGCACCATTCATAAAAGAGTCCAGATTACCAAGTTAGTCCCCGAGGTTTACCGTAATTCCCTTTCAACTTCTAGTATTAAGGTTGGCATAAAGTGAAGTCATCCAAAATTTGAGATTTCATGGCGGTTCGGGGTCGATACTCGATATTGTACCTACTGACTTTGATGTCCCATTTGGCCAACTAGCCC
This sequence comes from Nicotiana benthamiana, assembly GCA_034376525.1. Classification (NCBI taxonomy): domain Eukaryota; kingdom Viridiplantae; phylum Streptophyta; class Magnoliopsida; order Solanales; family Solanaceae; genus Nicotiana; species Nicotiana benthamiana. The sequence continues at coordinate 30,950,042 of CM067328.1, forward strand.
GAGAGCTCGGGTTAGTGTATGATGTTTCTCAGTGGGTAAGAGGTTACGACACATATGAGGTGGCATTTAATGTACTTCTTTAGCTTTTTAGAGGCGCTTAGAAAAGTGAGCGCCAATTCTTCTAGGCGAGGATACCTTGTTTTGGCCTCGATTAGAGTTCTATTGACATAGTAAATAGGAAATTGTGAACCTTTCTCCTCCCAGACTAAGACTCTACTTAATGTCACCTCGAAAACCGCTAAGTAAAGGTGCAACTGTTCGTCTGCCTTCAGAGTGTGCAACAGGAGATACTCGATAAGTACCATTTGAGTTCTTCCAAAGCTTGTTGGCATTTTGGGTCTAGGAGAAATTATTCTTCTGTTTTAACAGTAAGAAGAATCGATGGCTTTTGTCTGAGGACCTCGAGATGAAACGGCCAAGGGCGGCTATTCGCCTGGTCAGTCTTTGGAAGTCCTTGACATTGTTTACCACGGTGATATCCTATATGCATTTGCTTTAATCGGGGTCAATCTTTGATCCCTCGATGGATCACCATAAACTCGAGGAATTTTCCTGATCCGACCCCGAATGTGCACTTCTATGAGTTCAGCTTCATATTTTTTTTTTGCAGTATGTCGAAGGTCTCCTACAAATATTTCAAATGGTCCTACGCTCACAGGGACTTAATTAACACGTCATCAATATAAAACTCCATTGATCTTCGTTTCTGTTATTCAACATCTGATTTACTAGGCGTTAATAGTTGGCACCAACATTGTTTAATCCAAACGACATTACATTATAACTGTGCGTGCCAAATTTAGTAATGAAAGAAGTCTTTACTGATCTTTCGGGTCCATCCAAATTTGGTTATACCCATAATAGGCATCGAAAAAACTGAGTATCTCATGCCCGACCATCGCGTCAATCATTTGATTGATGTTAGGCAACTGGAAAGAATCTTTAGGGCATGCCTTGTTTAGATCTTTGTAATCTACACACATCCTTAGCTTGTTCCCTTTCTTAGGTACTACCACTACATTAGATAGCCAATTTGAGTATTTAACCTCCCGGATGGATCATATTTTAAGGAGTTTGGATACCTCGTCCTTGAGGAACGCGTGCTTGATCTCGGACTGCGGCCTTCTCTTCTGCTTAACTGGATGGAACTTCGAGTCTAAACTCAGCTTATAAGTAGTTACCTCTGGTGGGATCCCTGTCATATCAAGATGGGACCAAGCAAAACAATCTATGTTAGCTTTAATAAAATCGAATACTTTATTCCTGAGCTCGGGGGTGAACCCCATGCCGAGATACACCTTTCGATCTGGTAGGTGTTCTATTAGTATGACTTGCTCCAACTCCTCGTCTATCGATTTGGTGGTGTCGATGTCATCAAGAGCTATGAATGATCTCGGGCCTCCAGAATCTTCCTCCTTGTCTATTCTTCGTTTCTCTGTTCAACCGAAGTCGGAATCAGTGATTTCTATTTAGTTTCTTCCTTGGATAGCTCCGCGTTCCTTGACTTTGAAACTTCGGGCATCCAGATTACCTCGTCGACTGTGAACATCTCCTTTGCAGCCGGCTGCTCTCGTAGACCATCTTGTTTTCTCCTGGTATCTATTATATGGGCGGGCTCCTGACTTCAAAACTTGAGAAATGTATGCCTCTGTTCTCCAGGCGGGCTCCTGAATACTCAAACTTGAATTTTTTGCCTTAGTTCTCCAGGCGGGCTCCCGACTTCAACAAAATAAAGAAAATTTTCTACCTCAGTTTGGAAGCTGAGTACATGGGTGGGTGCTAACTGAATCATTATACCAACTATTATTAAGAGTTTGAAAGCTAAGTCCTATTATCGAGGAAGGTCCTGACAATTCCTAACTGAATCTTATCTTAAACATGCAAACTTTGAGACCAACTTAACATTCTCCTATGCTATTCATGATTATCCCGTATTTTGATCAAACCCCACTTTACGGCCAAACTTGATTAATGCTTGTTTTTCCCATATGGAGAGCTCCTCCAAACAACCGAATTTTTCTGCCTCTGTTTCAATCAAAGAAAATTTTGTCAGTTTAAAACGACGGTTAGTTGATGGCATTCTTGCTGAGGATGCCCCCATGGCTATGTTTTGCTTTGACTTTTTTCCCTGAACTGACCCTGAACCGCTTTGGCTTTCTGACTGACTTTCCAACCCCATACCCTTTGACAACCTATGTGTTCTATACCCATGCTGTTGTTTCACACTTCAGACCCCCTATCTAAACCTTTGAATTTCCCACGGTATTACCTGATCATTCCACCGATGAAATTTCCGGTGATTCCCTATATGCTGTCTTTAACATGTTCTGACCATGCTATGCTTTACAATTTTGGAAGTTGGTAGTGAGCTTTGAAATCCCTTTTTGCTTTCATTGAAAAAAACTAATATTGAAACATCTTTAGACAGATAAACCCCAAAAGAAATGAAATGCAACGATATTATGAGTTAAGGATACGTTGAATCCAAAACCGGATGTCTACCAAAAAGAGAAGGAAAAGAAATTTATCTGACAGGAACAACTGGTACTAATGATCATGACATGCATTTTGGACAAATTGGCCCAATTTTCCAACCAATCAACTTCCAATTTCCATACCTCGCTGCCTCAAAATTTCCATAACATGATTATCTTACCATAAACTTGACCTTTTTCATCCTGCGGTGCCTCGAAACAGTTTTCCACCAACAGACTTCTCTCATTTGTGTTCTTCTTAACTCACTTTCGCCTCAAGGTGACCATAAGGGTTTTCACCAATAAGTCTCTCTCATTTTGTTCATCTCTCAACTCACGTTTGCCTCATGGTGCCTGTGAAGGTTTTCACCAATAAGACTCTCTCATTTATATTTATCTCAACTCCCGTCTCCTTACGGTGCCTGTGAGAATTTTCACCAATAAGACTCTCTCTTTTTTATTTCTCTCAGCTCCCGTCGCCCTACGGTGCCCGTGAGGGTTTTCACCCATAAGACTCTCTCTTTTTTAAATTTTCCTGCTTGAACTAGAGTGTCGCCCTTGGCATTAGTTATCTTTACCTGCTTGACTTGGCATTTTTCGAAGACTGATCGGAAGGTCTTTCTTTGAACCGTAACGTGGGTTTTTGGATGGGTTAGAAAGAAATGGTATAAAAGGCTCAAAAATTCAACATGGGTTAAAACTACAACTTTTGGAATTGGATTTCTCATAACAACCACAACTTCTGCCATAGTTTCTCGCTTGGAGTCTTTTGAATTTTTATTTCGATAAGACTGAACCTCAGAGAAAGGCTGTTTACATACCCTTTCGGGATCAAGTCAAACGTAGTTCACGTCATAGAAATTACTTTGTTGTTGTGATTTTCTTTCTTTTCTTTTCTTTTTTGTTTCTTTGTTCTTCTTTTCCTTTTTTCCATTTTTCTTTCCTTTTCTTTTCTTTTTCTTTATTTCTTCTTTTTCTTTTTTTTTCATTTTTCTTCTTCTTTTGTTTTATTTTCTTCCTTCCTCTTCTTTTCATTTACTTATATTTTGCACTTGCATTTCTGATATGCCGTTGATTTTGAAAGAGGGGTATGAAAGAAAATAAATAAGTCTCAAAGGGGATGGCCAGGGATAAAGTGTTTAGATTGCAGAACAAAACACCTTCGTCATTTCGATAGTCAAAATATGGCAAATACAAACAAGTACAATCAAACAAAGAAATCATACATAGTATCTCTTGACCGCATCGGAATTGATGGTCATTTCTACACATTGTCCTTCCATATCTGTTAAATATAGTGCACCATTAGACAACACTCTGGTTACAACAAATGGCCCCTGACAGTTTGGGGTGAACTTTCCTTTTGCTTCAGCCCAATGAGGCAAAATACGTCTCAGTACTAACTGTCTCGCTTCAAACTTCCTCGGACACACTTTCTTGTTGTACGCTCTTGCCACTCTTTGTTGGTACAATTGGCCATGACACACCGATCCCAATATTTTCTCATCAATCAAAGTCAACTGTTCCGGGCGAGTCTCTATCCATTCATCATCATCGATCTCGGCCTTCGTGATAATTCGAAGGGACGGGATTTCCACTTCTGCGGGTATCTCTGCTTCAGTGCCGTACACCAATGAATAAGGAGTCGCCCCTACTGAACTATAGTGGTGCGCTACCCCAACAACGCAAACGACATTTTTCATGCCACTATCTAGAACCTTCCACCATTTTTCGAAGTATCTTCTTTATATTTTGGTTAGCCGCCTCAACCGCTCCATTAGCTTTAGGGCGGTATGGGGTAGAATTGCGATGGGTAGTCTTGAACTGCTCACATGTCTCCTTCATGAAGTGACTATTGAGATTAGATCCATTGTCTGTAATGATCATCTTTGGTATCCCAAACCGACATATAATGTTTGCATGTACAAAATCCACCACAACTTTTTTTGTTACGGACTCGAACGTTTTAGCCTCTACCTACTTGGTAAAATAATCTATAGCTACCAAAATGAACCTGTGCCCATTTGACGCTGCTGGCTCAATTAGCCCAATGACATCCATTCCCCATGGAACAAACGGACACGGTGTGGACATCGTGTGTAATTCTGAGGGCGGAGAATGAATCAAATCTCCATGCACTTGGCACTGATGACATTTGCGTACGTAACTGATGCAATCCCGCTCCATAGAATAGCCGGAGGTCTGGAGTTCTTTTGTACAACACTCCTCCACTAAGGAAAAACCCACTTGCCAACCATCAAATTGTTCTTTTCTGATCACCTGTTTCCTTTACCGGATGCACCCCCATCCTGATATATTCCTTGATTTCATGAAACCACGGCTCACCGTCAAGTTCCTCTTCCACCACATTACAGTAAGCATGCTGATCACTGAGTTGAATTTGCAAAGGGTCTACGTAAGCCTTATCCGGATGATGCAACATTGATGCCAAAGTTGCAAATGCATTGGCAACCTCATTATGAATCCCTGGAATATTTCTGAACTCTATTGATTGAAACCATTGACAAAGTTCATGCAAACATTGCTTTTACAGTATAAGCTTCAAGTCACGTGTCTCCCATTCTCCTTGAATTTGGTGTACCAGTAGGTACGCGTCCCCCATGACCAAGACTTACCGGATACCCATGTCTACCGCTAACCTCAGACCCAAAATACATGCCTCATATTCTGCCATATTATTAGTACAATAGAAACAAAGCTGAGATATAATAGGGTAATGCTGCCCTGTTTCAAAAATAAGTACTGTTCCTATTCCCATGCCTTTCATGTTAGTAGCCCCGTCGAAGAAAAGTTTCCATCCCGGCTTCTTAACTTGTTCCAACTCCTTAATATGCATCACCTCTTCATCAGGGAAATATGTCTTCGAAGGTTCATAATCCTCATCAACTGGATTCTCGGCCAAGTGATTCACCAAGGCCTGTGCTTTTATTGTAGTCTGAGTCACAAAGACAATGTCAAAATCTGTAAGCAAGATCTGCCATTTTGCAAGTCTCCCTGTGGTTATAGGCTTATGAAAAATATACTTCAATGGATCCAATCAAAATATGAGGTAAGTAGTATAAGTTGACAAATAATGTTTCAGCTTCTGTGCCACCTAAGTTAGGGCGCAACATGTCCTCTCAAGATGAGTATACTTAACCTTGTAATATGTGAATTTCTTGCAGAGATAATAGATAGCATGCTCCTTTCTGCCAGTAACATCATGTTGCTCCAGTATACAACCAAATGAATTATCCAAAACCATCAAATATAGAATCAAAGTCCTCCCTGGTTCTGGAGGGGCCAACACGGGTGGGTTTGACAAATACACCTTTATCTTGTCAAAAGCCTCATAACATTCATCCATCCACTTGACCACATCATCTTTCTTTAATAGTTTGAAGATTGGCTCACAAGTTGTTGTGAGATGAGCAATGAACCCGCTGATATAATTTAATCTCCCCAACAAACTCATCACCTCGGTCTTGTTCCTCGGAGGTGGAAATTCTTGATAAGCCTTGATTTTTGATGGGTCTAGTTCAATACCTCGGAGACTGACTATAAATCCCAACAACTTCCTAGACGGCACCCCAAAAATGCACTTTTAGGATTGAGCTTAAGATTGTACCGACAGAGCCTTTGGAAGAACCTCCTCAGATGCCTAACATGGTCAGACCGCTTTCTAGACTTCACGATCACATCATCCACGTACACCTTAATTTCCTTATGTATCACATCATGGAATATTTTTTTCATTTCCCTCATATAGGTTGCCCCAGCATTATTCAAACCAAACGGCATGACCCGATAACAATATGTTCTCCACGGCATGATAAATGCCATTTTTTTGCATCATCCTCGTCCATTAAGATCAAATGATAACTTGCGTAATAATCCAGCAAAGAGCCAATCTCATGTTTGGCACAATTATGTGAATGTTTGGCAGTGAAAAATTGTCTTTTGGACTTGCCTTGTTAAGATCCCGATAATCAATACACACATTGGTCTTGCCATCCTTTTTTGGCATAGGCACAACATTAGCTAACCAGGTGGGATACCGTGTGACCCGAATGAATTTTGCATTGAACTGCTTGGTGATCTCTTCTTTGATCTTTGCACTTATATCCGTTTTGAACTTTCTCAGCTTCTGCTTGACAGGAGGGAGTCCCGGGACAGTGGAAAATTAGTGAACCACTAAATCAGTGCTTAGACCCAGCATATAATCATATGACCATGCAAAAATATCTTTGTATTTTAACAGTGCTTTGATTATCTCCTCCTTGAGTTGTTGTTCCAGGTGAACACTTATTTAGTTTCACGGACATTATCTTGGTCCCCTAGATTAATTGCTTCCATGTCATTTAGGTTAGGTTTGGGGTTTTCCTCAAAATGGCTTAATTTCTTACTAATTTCTTCATAGGCCATGTCATCATCATATTCCAACTCATTGTCACACTCAATTTCTTGTATTATTATATCCGAGTTAGATTGCTTTTTAAAACTGGGCCGAAGATTCCTCATGCATGTCATGTCATTGATATCAGCATAAAAAGAACTGTACAGAGAAAAAAAGAAAATGGAAACAAAATTAGGAATGAAGAAAAAAGACAATTGCATTTCAATGAATATAAAGATAACAATGCTTTAACACATCCAACTAGATAGAACATAATATCTAAATTACAAACCCTGGAATAATCCAGACAACAAATGAAAATCAAAACCCACTACCAAGACTCTGTTCGAGTAGGAAGATGAGTAGCATCCCAGTTATTGACTTTTGCATGTGGTCCGATGAACTGCATTTTTGCCTTGATTGACCCTTCCCCAGCCTTAACCATGTTGACCTCAACAAACAACCTTTCAAACCCTTTATCCAAGTCTCCATCCGCACCAATCAATTACCCTGGAACCTTTGACAACAATTGCTTTCTAATACCTGGCCTGACAAATGGTCTGGACTAACATGGGATTGGCTTGGGAAGGACCCATGCCCTCTTTTTCATTTTACGGGCCCACCTTACATCCGCAGCTGTGGGCTTGAAACCCAGTCCAAAAGTATCCAGATTCTTGGGAAGAGAAACTGGCTGCATAATGGCTTGAAGATCAACACCCAAACCTTTGCCCGATATGATACCATTCTTTAACATTTCAGAAGCCACCATGACAGTTGCAACTGTTATCCTAGGAACTGGGATGCTTTTCCCCTCTGGGATCTTTTTTCACTGAGACTGTGTTAAAGACTTGGTAGACCTACGACCCTTTGTCATCATCAACTTCTATAAAAGGCACAATGGAATCACTTCAAGCACATATATTTTCTTCACCGTTCACTACAATCTCCTGTCTATCCCACTCGAACTTGACCATTTGATGCAATATAGATGGCACAGCCTTGGCAGCGTGGATCCATGGTTGCCCCAGCAAGAGATTATAAGAGACCTCCATATCTAGTACCTGGAATTCCATAGTGAACTCCACTGGCCTGATTGTCAATTCTAATATTATGTTACCCACTATGTCTTTACCCCCACCATCGAACCATCAAACACAAATGCTGTTCTTATGAACTCTTTTATCATCGACCTTTAGCTTGTTCAGTGTGGACAAAGGACGTATGTTTGCACTAAACCCATTGTCAACCAGTACTGGGTGACTGCAGAATCCTTACACTTTACTGTCCGATAAAGCGCCTGTTATGTTCCGTACCCTCCACGAGCAACTTATCATCAGAGAATGTCACTCTATTCACCTTAAAGATTTTATTCGCTATCTTTTCTAAATGATTCAACAAGATCTTATCAAGGACATGAGCCCCATTCAGTATTTTTATAAGCGCCCTGCAATTCTCGTCTGAGTGGATAAGCAATGATAGCAATGAGATCTTGGTCGGTGTCTTCCTTAACTGTTCAACAATAGAGTAATCCTGCGATTTCATCTTTTTTAAGAATTCTTTTGCCTCCTCTTCCGTCACGACTTTCTTAACTAGTACCGGGTTGTATTTGGGGACCCTGGCTTTCTTAACTCTTCGGGAGAAAAGCACCTCCCTAAACGAGTCAGACCCTGCGCCTCACAAACTTATTCTTGATTTCTTTCCCCTTATATGTCATCACCACCTGTTCATATTTCCAAGGAATGGACTTGTTATTGACCACTAGCAACTGAATTACTGGCTTTATGATAATGGGCTCTATGCGAGCTTCGTTCACAACTACCACAAGTTTGTTTGCTACCCCTTGCACCACCACTTTGACTGGCTCGGGTTTTAACGCAGCAATACTTGATTACCCTTTCTCGACTACCACAACGGGCTTGTTGTCCACTGCTTTTAACTGAACCACTGCCATCCCACCGGTTGATTTTTACTTTGAACTGGTTTCACTATCTCAGATCATCATTACTCTTTGCAAATATTTCCTGGGCTCCCCTTTCTTATGTATCAATTCAATCATGTGGGCCTCATGGTGAGCCAACAACAGATTCTGGTTAATGTTTGGTGCCTCTAGGGCCTGAACCTCGATCTAGTGAGTGTCAATGAGCTCTTGTATATCTGTCTTCAGCTTCTAACCCTTTTCTATATCATGTCTGGGGGCTCCCGAACAGTATTTACAGCTTAATAAATGGTCCAGATTTCTAGGAAGGGGATTTGGCATTTTGGGCTCAATTGGATTAAACAAGTCTAATTGCCTCAATTTATGAAAAAGACTGGTATATGATTCTCCTAGTGGAGTGAAAGTCTTTTGCTTCTATAATCTCTCATTTTTTAAGGCTGGGTTTGGTCGGTGACCCATTATGGGGGAGTTTCTGTAGGCTCTTGGGGGTGGATATGTGTTTTGTGGAGCTGGGTATGAGTTTTGGGGAGCCGGTGCACGCCATTGCACGTGAGCCGAAAGTTGGGTATAAGTTTGAGCATGGTGGACATAAAAATGTGGATCTGGTGGTGGGTAATAGTGTTGTGGAGGGATATATGGAGTGTATGGGTAATTTTTGTGGGGGCTCGGGGTTGGTTATAGTAGGGTGAAGGGTCTCTAGATCTTGACCAAGCTCCGGACACGACTGTTGCAACTTCTTCTTTCTTCTTTTTCCCGAGCACACCCCTAGTGCCGCATTGGATGGCCTGGGTGGTTGCTTTGATTGCTGAATAGCTTATGATTTTATTGGTTTTAAGTCCTTCTTCAACCATTCCACCCATCTTCTCAACTTTATTAAAAGACTTTCCAATTGCTGTTACCAGGTGACCAAAATACGTCGGTTCCCAGGCTTGCAAAAAGTAATCAACCTTCTCGATTTCTTTCATCGGAGGGTCGACCCTCGCGGTCTGTTCTCTCCAGCGGAACCCATCCTCCCTGAAGCTCTCCCCCGGCTTCTTCTCGAGTTTTATCAGTAACAGGCAATCTGGAACAATTCTAGGTTGTACTGAAAATAGTAGGCGAATGCTTGTGCCAAGTCATCCCATGTATACCATCTACCATGGTCCTGTCATGTATATCACTCCAAAGTAGAAGCACTAAGACTCTGACTGAAGTACGCCATCAGTAACTCATCTTTTCCACCTGCCCATCTCATTTTGCTACAGAATCCCCTCAGGTGGGCTTCCGGGTCACCATGCCCCATCATACAGATCGAACTTAGGAATTTTGAACCCTGCTGGTAACTGAATGTCCGAGAATAGACACAAATCCTTATAGGCCACACTGACGTGGCAACCCAATCCTTACATGTTCCTGAAGGATTTCTCCAGGATTTTTACTTTTCAAAACATCTCTTCCTGCTTCGGGTTCTTAAGCGACTTTTCAGTTTCCAGTGGAAGCTCAAAGTGAGGGGTGTAAGAATATGGCTCATGAACTTTAAAGGTGGGCTTAGGAGGATAGTACTGGGGGTCATTGTTGATACTCAATTTTCCCTATGTAATTTTGTACCCAAAATACTTCCAAACTAGCGTATATATGCATATATAAGCACACCAAAAGGTTTTGGCATTTTTAATGACTTTTAAACCAATTTATTACCTATTTTTATACTATAAAATCCAACAATTATTCCCAAAATTATCATTTTTGGTGGATAACTTTCTTTCATTATCATATTTACACCAAAATATGGCTAACTTGATTTTTGCATACTTTCACAAATTTTTTTAGCATTTTTAAAACTAAATAGCACAAAATTGAAATATTGCCCCTTTTAAGATTTAATTGTAATTATATTCATAAAATTGACTTCAGTATTTTTAATTTTATAATTATGTATTATTAATTATTTTAGCTTGGATTTATTTCCAAAAATTATTTTGCTATTTTTTATAAATTAAATAAGGGATAAGTGGCTATTTAAATGCAAGCCCCAATTCTATTTCAATTATAACCAAAATGGCACCCCAATTCAACCCCAATTTTAGTCCCCAAATTCCTAATTAACCCGACCCAATACCCCATCGCCCGAATTGACCTATGTCCCATTCAATCTGAGCAGCTGATCATTTCGATCAGTGGCCCAGGCTCGCCCTTACCATTTTAATTATAAACGAACCCAACCCAATCCCCATTCTCTCAAACCCGCCGCCTTTGTTTTCTCTCGCCTCTCTCAAACGCTCTCAACCCCCCGAAACCCTAATAGCTACTTACCCACTTTTTAACCTCAAATCACCGGAATCCATGGCTAATCTAGCTATGGACGACCTCTACCCACCATCTACTGCTCCCACATGCCTGCTCGCTGGAGATTCGAGGCTAGACCTTGAGTGTTTTCATCCAGACCTTGGTCGATTCGAGATTCTTTGGCCGTTTCCAGCCTTGCTCCGGCGTGATTTAGCCTCCTGAGCCTGAATTTGAACTTATCAACTCAGATCCGTTCTCGTGACTTCCAAGCCTCTCTCGACCTTTAGGGTTCTCAGAAAATCTAGCCTATTCGAGGTTCCTTTTCTTTTTATTCTTTTAGATATGCTCTAGATCTATGCTATTTGTGATGTTCTAGAGCTTTTCCCCAATTTTTCTTTTTTTTTTCATAACTGTTTGAATCCGATTTAGGGTTTTTGGAAGATTTTCTCTAAAGATTTTCTGATTCTTTTGCTCTCTTATGTGTGTTTATGTCTTAAGTTTGTTCTCTCATTTTCTTACCTAATTGCTGCTGAGATTCTCTCTGTTCTTTATTCACATACTAGTCTAGGTTTGATTATCATTCTTTGTTGTATGTGTTAAAACTCATGCTTTAAATTTGGTTTTGAGTTCTTTTGAACTCGTAATTTCTGTATTTTTTCTTGTGTATGTCTGCCTATCTCTGTGGTTTCGAATGGCTTCTTATCTCTGATTCTATGAGAAACATTAAATTTTGGGGGGTTTTCCTTCGAGTAAAGGGCATTAGCGTTTCACTCTGAAACCCTAGGTTTACACGCACGGCGAACCTATAATCACACTCGAAGTCCTACTTGCCTTTGGCTATGAGATTTCTCATTGTATGGCTCCTCTTTGTTCTGAACTGAATGCTTATATATAAACTCCCCTTTCGAAGATTTAATGTTTTAAATCCCTTTAATCAGGCTGAGTCATTTGTCATCGATTTCTTTGATTGAATTTCTTTTACCCTTGTGATGTTTTCCTTAAAACTATATAAAGGGCTTAGCCCTCCCTTTTTCAAAAAACAAACAATAAGTCGAGAATAACTACCCTCTCTGTCTCACAGACTGGTTCTGCGCACTGTTTCTCTTTTCTTTCTCAAATACTTTAAGTTTTCTCAAAACCTTCGAGTGTTCTGCTGAAATCTTGAGTTGATTTTTTCTGTGCTGTGGCAGCAAGTGCTATATTTCTCTTTTTATGTTACTTTGCAACTGGTATGTCTATCCTATTTTAAATACTACTCTCCTCCTATGTGTTTTATATTGCAGTTCTGTTTTGAACTTCCTGTTTGCTTCTTTTCTGCAATGCTTATGTGAATCCCTTTATCCCCTACCCCTTTTATGTGTGAGTTATGGTTCAAGGCATGACAACACTCTAATATTGTTGTCCATGTCTCTGTGCTGGATTCTTTGAATCCTAAATTCAATCAGTCCCCATTCCCTTTCCCCTTTATGTGTTTTTGAGCCTTAGACTTGGGTCTGGCAATGTTCTAATCACTGCCCAAACCCTGGTCTGACCCCCAAAGGTCTGCTCCTAATTTTTTTGATCAATCAGGTGGTTAGGGGTGTACCAGCCTGTTTTGTTGCTAGGGATGACCACCACCTGTCATGGCTCCCCAATTCCCCTTTCACATGCACTTACTCTTAGCAATTAAGTTCTGCCCCTCTCTTGCAAGCCATGCTTTGGGCCCCTGAGCTCCTTCTGAACTTGGATGTCTGAGAGCTGGCTATTCCACACTGCACTGTTTCTAATTCTAATAGTATCTCGGGTATAAGCAATGTTGGGAATCCCGGAGATTCCTTGGAACTTTGAAACACCTTGGATAAAGAAAAGGCTTTGGAAATTTGGATCCCCAAAATGGTTCAATCGCATGTTATTAGACATTAAGGTTGAATTAGGCTGCTCGGATCTAGCTGTTAGCTTTTGATGTACTTTTCTATATTTTTCTGGTTTGTAATAACATATATAAACTCAAGGAATATAGTGACAGGGTATGTGGGAGTCTTTACTTTCTTGCATTAAAAAGGGTAGAAATCATGATCTTAGGACTTTATTGTTTAATCACCTAGAATTCTTGCATATATGAGCGCTTACTGTTATTTTGTCACATAGAAAGCTTGTCTATAGGACTTAATGCTTAAATTTTTGCAATCAATCATTTCGATATCATGCCTATAGGAATTTGCGTTCTTTATAACACTAGGCAAAATTTTAGGTTCCGTCCACAAGTTTATCAACATATTCTGTAATCAATAATTCGTCGATATCATGCCTATAGGAGCTTCTGTTAAAATCAAACTCACTTCATCTATTTTAAAAGAAATAACAATTGGTTAACTAGTTCTTATGCGCCTGAATTAGTGTACGTTTTCGAAACTTCATCAGTATATACTTTTCCTAAAATCTATTACTTTAACGTGCACATCTCTTCTGAAACTGCTTTTTCTAATACTCTGCCTAAACTTGTTTTCCAATTCAAAATTCCAAACTTGTCATAGTAAATCATTTATGTAACTCACTCATTTCCTTTTAAATAACTCTATCTCTTCTGAAATTTTTTAAGACCACTCTGTGTGTGTTTAATTGTAACTGGAAAGCCCGTTTTTCTTTTGAAATTCATTTCTAAATGTTTTGCTAAGTCTGGAATATACTTTTTCTTTCAAAACTCTTCTGCATAGTCATATTTTAAAATCAGTACGTCTTAAATTAATATGCGCTAATCCAATGCTTTAATCCCTAACAACTGTATCCAAATGGACTAATGCAGACTTTCTGTCTAAATATATGTGTTGAACCAGTCGCTCACTGCTTAATTTTAATCTAAGACCAAATCAGTATTTTCCAAGGCATGCTAAACTACATGGTTATCTGACTTCAGGGGTTTATTTGAGCCTTATCTTACTTGTCTGTTCTTCCCTTTATTTGATACTTGTTTTGAATGTCGAACTAGAATTTCATCCTCTAAACTCCATAGAAGCCCCCATCTCTTTCTTCCACTTTAGGATTAGAAGTCCTAATGCCCCGGGACTGATAGGATTGGGATGGGTACTAGCATGAAATAAGTAAACGAGACTAAGCACACTTTAATACCTGAACAGGGTAGGAAGGGTAGAATATGGATATGATGATCGGTGCGCTAATATCACGTGCGACCCATTTTCTGAGGAGTGATTGCTGGATATTGCATTGATGTGATCCATATTATGTATACACCTAAGACCTCCTCTTCCCTTTATTTGTTATGTTTCTTTTAAGTTTTTCTTTCTTTTAAACTAATCTTCTAAAATCTCTCATTTTCTTCTAAGAATTTTGAACTTGTTTGTAGTTATTATGTGAAAACCTTATTTGTTTCCTCTACCTTCTAAAGTCACAATTATAGTATGGCCGGGATCCACACTAGTGGATTTTGAGGGTGCCTAACACCTTCCCTCGAGATAATCTCAAGTCCTTACCCAACTCTGGTTCTTCTTCTCAATTCTTTCCTTTAAAAGTGTCCTAATACACTATAATCATTAGGCGGAGACTCTCCAAATTCCAAAAACCCAATTCTCGCAAGGGAATAAAAGAGGTTTCCTCCATAATGTCGAATACCTGATTTTCGAACTCCCGGTCCTCGATGGAAAAAGGGGGCGTCGACAGCATGGAGACTCTGCTGGGGTTTCTTTAGGCTTTTACCATTACATGCTATTTGTGACTTTATTTATTGCCTTTATTTCGTGCCTTTTAATTATTTTATTGTGAAACTAACTTGGATCTTCATGTCTTTCCTTTCCCTTAATTTCTTTCCTTTTGTGCTTTATTATTTCAATACCGTTGTAATTTCAAGCATTTATTGTAATCATTTATCTTATGTACGTGAAAAATACATGTCAACTTGTTTCATTCTTGGAAATTGCATCTTCAACATCATACTCCACTCTGCCAAAACAAATCCTATAGCAATGCATATAATGAGTGGTGTCGCTCTTCCAATATTATCACCCCTTAAATTTGGCAAAGGCATATTTCCGGTTAAAACAGTCTATCAATGGTGAAGTCGACGGTTCCGCGCCTTTCTGTCTTGAGTTTTCCGCTCAAGGATACCTGTCTAGCACTTCAAAATAGAAACCTTACTCTGTTAAAATTTACATGCATTATGGTCAAACCTAGCTGAGTCAGTTATGCTGTCTGCATAATGACCCATTAAGATAGCCTAGTTCAAAGTCCATCGGGTTTCCCTCGAACCCAAACGGACACCTCTATGTTCTGTGCATTTATTTGGAGAACTAAATGCCTATTATGCTAGTTGTTTATTTAAACAGTCGAGTCTGGGTCTAACCCTTTATTTTGCAGAAAATGAGGCACGAAGTCCCCAGATTCTGTATGGTAACCAACATTCACCCAAGGCTGCTAAGCAGGTGGGAGGACCTTCATGCCAGCGATCATACCCTTGTCCGCAAATACTTAGGAAATTTTCTTTCACTTCTGGAAATCCAGCATTACAACAAAATCGTAGAGGCTACAACTTTGTTCTGGGATAGTGATTGGTTAGTGTTTCCCTTCGAGGATTTGGAAATGACCCGTTTACTGGAAGAAATATGGGGTCTAGCTGTCATTCCTTGGGAGAACCCGGGTCTGCTTATGCCGGAGAATCACAAAAGTATAGGCTTTCTTAAGATGATGGGACTCAAGAAAAAACCATATCTAACTTGTCTGAAAGACTCCTACATACCATTTGACTACTTGTATGAGAGGTATGGCCATAGCAAGTCATACCGCACCTACACCGACGAATTTGCCCTTACCTATTTAGAGTATATCCATAGAAGGGTTTTCGTTTTCATGTTCTTTTTTCTGGGGATGATAATCTCTCCTATGAAGAAGGCTAGGATCCACACTAGACTAGCCATGGTAACCAAGACCTTGATGGAAGGGATTGATGGGCAGTCTTTCGGCATAGTGCCCATGATCGTTGCTAAGATATATCGAGCCCTAGAAAAGTGTCAACAAGGGGCCAAACATTTCGAAAGTTGTAATCTGTTGCTTCAACTGTGTCTTATAGAACACCTTTAGAAAGATGATTACCGACAGGAAATTATACGCAGAGAGTGGGATGATCATATCGCTTTTCACCACCGAAAGCGAATGAACTTCATACCTAACATGTTCGCCCAACCAGAAGACGCGAGTGGATGGGTAGAGTTATTTGAGAATCTGAAGGAAGATCAAGTACAATTCATGTATGAGTGGTTCCCAACAGGGGAGTTCATTGTTCGTTCTCCGGTTGCACCGTTCCTTATACTTATTGGTCTGAGGGGGAATTATCCTTATGTTCCTCTCCGAGCCATGAGGCAAGCAGAAAGAAAACAAATCATACCAATGGTATACAAAATGAGTCACTTCAGGGCTGACTTTCAGGACGATGATAGCCCTCACAGGTGTCACACTCAACACATGTGGCATTGCAAACTCGTCATGGGGAGAGAATATATTGAGGCAGAGAGGTAACACGCCGGGTGTGTGCCACACTACGCAGGTTGGTTGGAAGACAATTACACTGGTTTGGGTCATCCTGGGTTCATCCGAGGTCACAGGCTTATCGACAAAAAGACTGAAGCACAAGTTAAGTACAATCAATTGTGCAGAAGAATTTGAGAATGCAAAAATGAGTATCAGGAGATACAAGAAGCTCACCAAAAGCTGATCGAAGAATGGAAGGATATGGATGTCAATGCCAGCAAGCAGTTAGGGCATTTGGAATGAGGTCTAGTAGAGCTGGAAGGAAAGCTCATGAAAAGGATTGAATACTGCCAAAGTGCCGAGAGAGATGCAGGTGGACATCTGGCTCGAGCCTATCTGCTGCTAGGACTGCGTGAGTTGATGAAGCTGTACGAGGGAGGCAAGAATACCAAATATGGGGAAGGTCCTTCTGGTACCAAGTTGTTAGGATCTTTTATTTCCTGCTTTCATAATGTAATAAGGCTACTAACCATTAGTGACATCTTTATTTCCGTTGTTTTAACTCGTCTTATTTTATCAATAAAATAAGGCATTTAACATTATAAGTTCTCCAACGTTAATTTGTCGCTAGGCCTACCCGGGGCACAATGAGGCACCCAAATTAGGACATGACTTATATTCTTGCACAATGTGTTTAAATATTGCAAAATTCTCTTTCGCAGAATCCGCACTGACTTTTTACCTTTTGTTTTTCTTTTATCTTTATTCCCCTCCCCAAAGGTTAGTTCGTGCATTCTGAAACCATCAGCATACTCTATAAGATCCAAGGGCCCTCCACCTTCTCCTCCTCCGAGTCCTATCAGAAACAAGAATAAAGGTAGAATGGGAGACGCAAGTGCCAGAAAAGAGATTGAAAGGGAGAAAACTTCTCAGGGTACCCCAATTGCTAAAGGAATTGCTGCTCAGATTGAACAGAAACTTCTAAAATTCCAGGAGGAATTGAACCAAGTTCGGAACTTGGCAAGCCTATCATTCTCTCTTGCTGCCAACACCCAGAACCCCGTATCACGACAGAACACCCCACAACCACAAATGCAACCCACTCAGACTCAAATATGCTACACATGCAACAACGCTCCATTACTCATTCCCGAACCACCAAACACTACAAACGACCACCTCCACAACACTCCCATCTGTCGATTCCCCCTTTTTCCCTCTCCTAAAAGAAGCGAAATCGGGTTTACGACATTATAGACAAACAACTCTTATTCCCTTGTGGGAATTGGGTTATCGAATTCGAAGAGTCACCATCTAATGATTATAGTGCATTAGGACACTTTTAAGAAGATTTTGAATGAAAACCAGAGTTCGGGTAAGGGCTTGAAATTATCTCGTGGGGAAGGTGTTTGGCGCCCCTCAAGATCCACTAGTGTGGTTCCCGGCCTTGCTTATATGTGACTTTAAGAAGCATAAAAATAGACAAGCAAATGTGCATACAAAGAATACAAAACTAATGGGCAGATTTTTTTTTGAAAGAAGGATAGTATAAGTAAAAGGGAAGTTTTAGAGAAAGTACTTAGACAAAAGTAAAGGTAAGTGGGTCCTAGGTTTAACTATAATATAGATCATTCAATACAATATCCCACACATATTCCCAAAGAGGGGTCACTTTATGATATTATCACATCGTCATCATCTCCATATTCTACCCTTCCCATCCCATAGAGGTTATTTGAGCGTGTGAATTGGTTACAATGCTTATAGCATGCTATTACCTGTCCCATCCTATAGATCCTAGATGGCATTTAGGATCGATATTCCTATGAGGTAGGAACTAGGTGAACCCTTAAGTTTAAAGGTAAAATGCTAGGCGACATACAAAAACAAATAGGACTACATATAATAGAATCAGGTAAGCAGATAAAGGCTCAAATATCCCTCCATGAACAAACACGTATTTAGTACGTCTCAAACACATTTAAGGTCTATGGAAGGGAGAATTTTTTAAAAGCTAGAGCATAAGTCTAAAAATATAAGCTAGAGAATTTGCGGAAAGGAGTCGTAAAAAAATGTTTAGAACTTGAAAAAGACAGTAGCAGTTTTAGGAATTTGAAAACATTCGTGGAACATATGGTAAAGGCAATTTTTGGACATATAGTATTTTTAAGACTGCAGAAGTGTAAGGAAAAGCAATAAATCATATTAACTTAGAACTACAGTTTGGAAAATTGCAGAGTTTACAGTACTCATATAGTTCTTTAGGAAAATAGTAGTTCAGTTATGGTCTGGGAAAAAAAAAGTAATTCAGTTGTCCATGCGGTAAATTTAGGAAGATGTTTTTGGAATAAAAATCAGGGGGCTTCAGGGACGAACAAATTCGGACAGAAGTGGAATAATTTAAATATGACTTAAGGCAATTAACCCATTTTTTATGCGGCCTAAGGCTTTTCTGGGCGTTAATTAAACCGTAAAATAAGGTGGACATGCATGTTAGTTTCTAGTTTTTAATGGAGTTTATTAACCTGTTTTACCAAATTAGCGAAGCATTCAACAATTGTAAGCAAAAGCTCTAAGTGCAGGATATCTAATGCACACAAAAAAGTCCTAAAACATGGTATCTAAATGCAGCGGTAATGCCATTGATTATCAACTGATTGTGATTATGAAAATGTTTGAATAACAAACTGAGAACGAGAGACCTAAGAACAAGATTTCTGCATGTCAGATGCATGTCCTTAAACATGATGTCTAGTGCACAAACAAGTAAGTAAAGCCTTATGAACATGTTTTCTACCCATTCCCTTACCTAAGCATGCATAACCCTCCCCAAATCCATTATATACCCCATTATTCTTTACAAATTATTACAGCCCAAATAATTAAAATACAACTGTGGTAATAAAAGAAGCTACTCTATAGGGATCCTACAACCATGCCCAAATTCTCCAACCTCACTTCTTTCGATTTTCACAGCCTTTACCAAGGTTTGGGTGTGGCAAAGTTCCCTAACGAACCCCTGGCCAATACCAAGCACTGGAATGTATCATTATTGACAAGTGCAAGTGTGGAAGTTCCATCCTTGTGCATCAAGGTTCAATGGGTGCTCAAGGCTCCCAAGGCAATGCTTACACTAAGGGGGTAGAACCTAAGTTTTAAGAGTAGTGAGATTGTGATAGAGTTTAAAGAGTTGAAAACAATTGAGAGACAGTTTGAGCGGAAGACAATAAGAAGAGTTGAAAGAATTCTTTTGAAATTCATTTGGAATGACCAGTTTCAAAACAAGAGAATCACACAAGCAGGGGCGAAGGGAAAGGGAATAAAGAAGCAAAGAAACCATTCACATGTACATCACATCAAAGAAAAGCAATCAAACATGGCTGTATACAAGGAGTCCAGTTCTTACTGCACCAAACTCCAAACATAATTATCCTCAAGAAGAGGCTTCAGGATTTTTAAGTAATCAAGCATGCCTGAATACATGCTAGTAGTGAATAGGAACGAAAAAACATATATTGAGACAGGGAAGGGGGCAGTGAACATGCTAAGTCAAGCTAGGCAAACTAATAAGTACATGTTAATGGCAATGAGAACAACAAAAACATAAGTAAAAACACACAAGAAACAGGAGGTAGTGCAGAATTAATAGAAGCATGTTGATTTGGAGACTGTAACTTAAAGAGGTGACATACCAGTTGCAGATAATAGAAACAATAGCAATGAGAAATAGTGCACAAAGGAGAGAAAAGTGTGCAGAAATTGTGCAGAGAGTAAGAGCAGCAATGTGCAGAGAAGCAGACAGTAGGAAAACCCAAGTAAATAATGCAGTAGAACCCCAATAGTAGAAATAAACAGCCAAGATTACTCAATCTTGGCTTTCAGCCGATTGAGTGCTCAATAGGAGAATGAGTGAATTTGTATAGGAACAATAGAGAAAGAGAGAGCACTGAGTGTTATTGAAAGAGTGTTCAGAGAGATTGCAATGTGTTGGTGCTTGTTAAGTGAGAAAGGAAGAGCAGTACTTATAATTTTCGAAAAATAGCAGAGAATAGGGTAAGGAGTATATAATTATAGGAACAGTACCAAATTAAATCAATCATATGTCCTAATTCAACTAAATCAGAGACTCATAATTCGAATAGGAGTAAGGGCTATCAAATAAGGGAAAATCACGACTCAGATTGAACCAGAGGTGGGTCGGGTAAAATCACGGGTATGGATCATTCGATTTGGGTTAAAATTGGGCTGATATAGGGGTGCAATTTGGGCTATATTCTAAATGAAATCTGGCCAACTTTTAAACAGCCAATTTCTCCCAATTTATTTTATAAAAAATTTAATATAATTTAAAAGTAAAATTGAAAACATAAAACTAATTAATAACATATAAATATAAATCTAAGAATATAAAAATAATTTTATAGCTATATGACATAGTTAATTGCAAAATAGGCCATAATTGCAATTTCATGCAATTATCTTTAAAAATTCCAAATAAATTTGTATTAAATGCGCAATAATTACATAAATTATATTTTGTTGCAAATATGAGACCGAAACACACTATTCACTAAAGATGATAATTTGGAAATAATTTTGGCCTTTGTACTGTCAAAGTAAGCAGTAAATTATGTTTTAAAAATCTTAAAAATTAAAGAAAAATACCAAATTTCCAGGCGTGCTGATATATGCTTACATATAATATTTTGAAGGTATTTGTATGCAAAAATACATAGGGAAAATTGGGTATCAACAGCTGTCCCTCTTTACCCGAGGAGGATGAAAGAGTTGTCGGGTAAAGATAAGATGGCCAATTTTGACCGGGGTTGCGATATGTAAAGGATTTTGATCACGCCCTGGTTTCTAGGCTGCTTACATATCCCTATTTTTACAGGAATCAGTCCATATGTAGTTCAGGAACCATTGGCAGAATATGCCGATGGAAATTTGAAATAACGGACGCGATGTTTAGATTTGAAAGGGGTTTGTAGGTTGGACGTACTGCGGAGAACTGGAGCGGGATCGCTTCTGCTGAGACGGCTGTGAGCTAACCTGAACACCTACAAATGGGCGATGCACATACATATTGCTTAATTTAAGCGTGATGCAAGTTCCCATTGGACCATGAATGTTTGTCCTTGGACGGTTAGGATGATGTCCTCAGACTATGATGTCCTGGGCCATGAAAAGCATAAAAGTAAAGGTTCGGAGACAATGGAATGATGTTCTAGGGCTATGCATATGGTGCCTTCAAACTATGATGCATTTGAACGAGTTGGCGATCTTTCAGCCCATGAGAAAGTGGTAATCTTTCCGCTAAATGAATGCAAAGGGTGTCGATCTTTCAGCCCGAGCGAGAAATTAAAACATATGGCAATATTTCAGCTGGATGAGAATTTCAAATGCAGGTGGCGATGTTTCAACCAGTCAAAGAATAATGCGGCGATATTTCAGCCATGTAGGGTGGAGACAATGCTTAGCCTCCAAAGGCAGATAATAGCCTTATGCAATGTGGAGGTAGAGCTTAACCTCGGAAGGCAGAAAGTAGCCTTATGCAGGATGCAGATGGAGACAGAGCTTAGTCTCAAAAGGCAGATAACAACCTTATGCAATGTGGAGACAGAGCTTAGCCTCGAATGTAATAAAATAGCCTTATGCAAAATGCAGATGGAGACAGAGCTTAGTCTCGAAAGGCAGATAAGAGCCTTATGCAATATGGAGGCAGAGCTTAGCCTCGAAAGGAAGAAAATAGCCTTATGCAAAATGCAGATGGAGACAGAGCTTAGTCTCGAATGGCAAATAAGAGCCTTATGCAATATGGAGGCAGAGCTTAGCCTCGGAAGGCAGAAAATAGCCTTATGCAAAATGTAAATGGAGACAGTTAGTCTTGAAAGGCTTATATGAGCCTTATGCAATGCAGGAATGTAAAAGAGCAAAGGGTAATAGGTTTTCTTAGTCGGTAGATGATTTTTTGTGAGATTAAGACTGCTGGGAAGTGTAGATGGTGACCATCTGAGGGTTTCAATCCTGAAAACCGAATGTGCTTTGATCCGTGACCTGAATTCCTGCATCCAAAGAAAAATCATGAGTTCTGTAGGGGGAGGTTAGTTCGTGTCTTCCAGCTTTTGGCGTCATGCATCATGGGGGTAGCGTTGCTAACTGGCGGTAATGCAAATGATGTTTATGCACGACTTAGTAAATATAATGCAAGTATGTATATATATAAAAATGCTTTTATTTTGGATGAACCAACGAACTGCAACGTGGTTCAAGACACGGCGACCTTGCTTGCTTCAGAATTTTGAGGGTCCTCCTCAAAATTCTGCCCCAGTTTACTAGGTCGACGCTGATGAAGAGACCAAAAACTTACTACGGAATTTTGAGGGCCCCTTCTCAAAATTTTGCCCCAGTTCCAATAGCGGGGGAAATGGAAATTTTATTGAAATGTGACTGAACCCATAGGGCTGCGTACGTATCCCCTCTTAAATGGGAATCAGGTCTGGTGTACTTCAAATTATATCATAAAAGAAAGCATGTGATCACATGTAGTAAATCATCACTTTGTCTGAGTTGATAGGCTTTGGCCAGATTTCTCCGTCCATTTCTACGAGAATAAGGGCTCCTCCAGTTAGAACCCGGTGAATCATGTTGGACCCTGCTAGTTGGGAGAGAATTTCCCTTTGACTTCATCTTGATGTGGAAATATTTTCTTCAACACCTGCTGCCCTGGTGTAAACTTCCTTGGTCTAACTCTCTTGTTGAAGGCTCTGGACATTCTATTCTGATATAATTGACTGTTACAGACAACATTCATTCTCTTCCCGTCGATGAGGGCTAACTGCTCGTAGCGACTTTTAACCCATTCCGCATCATCTAATTTTGCTTCTTGTATGACTCTTTAGGATGGAATTTCTACTTCAGCGGGAATGACTGCCTTTGTTCCATAAACCAAAATGTACGGAGTGGCCCCGGTTGATGTGCGGACCGTGGTGCGGTAACTCAATAAAGCGAACGACAATTTCTTATGCCACTGCTTGTGCTTTTCAATCATTTTCCTTAGTATCTTCTTGATGTTCTTATTGGCTTCTTCAATAGCTCCATTCATCTGAGGTCTGTATGCCGTAGAGTTCTTATGTCTGATCTTGAATGTTTCACACATTGCTTTCATCAGGTCGCTATTGAGGTTAGAGCCATTGTCGGTGATGATTGATTCTGGAACCCTGTACCGGCAAACCATACGATCCCGGACGAAATCTGCAACTACCTTCTTGGTGACTGCTCTGTATGATGCTTCTTCCACCCATTTGGTAAAGTAGTCAATTGCCACTAGGATGAACCTGTGCCCATTTGGCGCGGGTAGTTCAATTGGTCCAATGACGTCCATACCCTAAGCGGTGAACGACTGTGGTGTGCTTGTCGCAGTAAGCTCATTTGGAGGCACCTTTATCATATCTGCATGTACTTGACATCAATGGCATTTTGGACGTACTGAATGCAGTCCGTCTCCATAGTCATTAAAAAATAACCTGCTCGAAGTATCTTCTTTGCCAAAACGAAACCATTCATATGTGGTCCACAAGTCCCTGCATGCACTTCTTCCAATAGTTTGGTTGCTTCTTTTGCCTTGACACACCTTAATAGTCCCAAATCAGGAGTCCTCCTATACAGGATTCCTCCGATGTGGAAGAAATTATTGGAAAATCTCCGAAGTGTTCGTTTCTGAGTAGCATTGGCAAGCTCTGGGTACTTTCCTATTGTCAAATATTCCCTGATATCGTGGAACCAAGGTTTCCTGTCGGCTTCTTCCTCGATGTGAGCACAATAAGCTGGCTAGTCGTGAATCTTAACCAGGATGGGATCAATAAAGTTTGTATCTGGATGCTGGATCATGGATGATAAAGTGGCTAAAGCATCGTCTAACTCGTTCTGTGTTCTGGGAACATGTTGGAACTCCGTTTTTTTGAATCTTTTCCTCAACTCCTGCACATGGTGTAGATAGGGGAGTATCTTGGAGTTCTTGGTTGCCCATTATTCTCGAACCTGATGTATGAGTAGGTCCAAATCTCCGATCGCTAGCAGTTCCTGAATATTCATGTCAATGGCCAACTTGAGCCCTAAGATGCAGGCTTCGTACTCGGCCATATTGTTGGTTCAGGGGAATCTGAGTTTGGTGAACACCGGGTAATAGGACCCATTTATGATACCAAAACCGCTCCTATACCCACTCCTTTGAAGTTTGCGGCTTTGTCGAAAAACATCCTCCAACCGTCATAGAATTCTGCAATGTCTTCTCCTATAAAGGTTATTTCTTCATCAGGGAAATACGTCTTTAGGGGTTCGTATTCTCCTCCCACAGGATTCTCGGCTAGGTGATCTGCCAAGGCTTGTCCTTTGACCGCTTTCTGGGTAACATAAATAATATCAAACTCACTTAACAGTATCTGCCACTTGGCGAGCTTGCCTGTAGGCATGGGCTTCTAAAAGATGTACTTCAATGGATCCATCTTGGATATGAGATGAGTGGTGTAAGCGCAGAAATAGTGCCTTAATTTCTGAGTTACCCAGGTTAAAAGCACAACAAGTGCGCTCTAATAAGGAATACTGAGCCTTGTAAGCGGTAAACATCTTGATGACGTAGTAGATGGCCTACTCCTTCCTTCCTGTTTCGTCATGTTGTCCCAAAACACAACCAAATGCCCCATCCAATACTGCAAGATAAAGTAATAGAGGTCTCCCTGGCTCGGGTTGAACCAGAACTGGCGGCATTGACAAGTATTCCTTGATTATGTCAGAGGCCTTTTGACAATCATTTGTCCACTTAGTGGCGGCATCTTTCTTTAGCATCTTGAGGATGGGTTCAAAAATGACAGTGGACTGAGCTATGAATCGGCTGATATAGTTGAGCCTCTCCAGAAAACTCATTACCTCTTTCTTGTTCTTTGGTGGTGGCAACTCTTGAATGGCCTTGACCTTTGACGGATCCAACTCTGTACCCCGGCGACTCACAATGAAACCCAATAATTTTCCGCCTGGGACCCCGAACGCACACTTGGCGGGTTCAGTTTCAAGTTGTATCTCGTCAGTCTGTTGAAGAATATTCTCAAATCTTCCATGTGATCTGCAGCTTTTCTGGATTTAATGATGATGTCGTCCACATATACCTCGATCTTCTTGTGTATCATTTCATGAAAGATTGTGGTCATGGCTCTCATGCAGGTAGCACCAGCATTCTTCAAACCGAAAGGCATCATTTAGTAATAGTACATTCCCCACGACGTGATGAATGTCATTTTCTTTAAATCTTCTTCGTCCATCCATATCTGATGGTACCTAGAGAAACAATCGACGAACGACTACAACTCATGTTTGGTGAAGTTATCAATCAATATGCGTATATTTGGAAGAGGAAAGTCATCTTTAGGACTGGCCCGGTTGAGATCCCGGTACTCGACACAGACTCCAACCTTCCCATCCGTTTTTGGCACCGGTACAACATTGGCTAACCATGTCGGATACTCTACACTCTGAGAACCCTGGCTTTGACTTGCTTGGTGACTTCTTCTTTGATTTTCAAACTCATGTCTCGCTTGTATTTTCTGAGTTTTTGCTTGATCGGTGGGCATGTCGGATCGGTCGGTAACTTGTGAGCCATAATGGACGTGCTGAGGCCGTTCATATCATCATACGACCAGGCGAATATGTCCTCATACTCTTTCAAAAACTCTGTGTATTCTTCCTTTTCTAACGGTGACAAGTGTACGCTAATTCATGTTTCCTTGACATTTTTTGCGTCTCCAAAATTAATGACCTCAGTTTCGTCTAAGTTAGACCTAGGTCTGTTCTCAAAATTCTCGACCTCTCTAACAACCTTTTCTAGGATTTCATCCTCTTCTGAATCTATGTCTGTTTGTCGCATTGTCTCGTTGCAAGTTATAGTCATTGGTTCATCATCAAGATATGTAATAGTAATGCTGTGTTAAATAAAGTAAATGGCAGAGAAAAACAATAAGAGAGAAATATAAAAATAAACTTGGAAAATGCTTTTGATTAAATTCATAGCTGCCTGAAACATAGGAGCTCTTTTCAAAAGTAAAGACAGTGCTGAAAAGTAAAAATCAACTAAAAGTAAAGTGCGATGCATATGTGCCGTTTAGCCTTGCTACCCCGAGGCTCTTCGAGCGATAGTGGTCCTAATTGACCAGTTGGTGAGGTGTTCTCCCCGGTTCACAGCTTGAATGGAAGGTCCTTCCTCCTCTTCCTCCTTGAAGGTAACACAACAATCCATATCATCCTCCAGAAACAGGTTCTTCATGGCTGCTAGCGTCTCATTTTCCTCCGATGTGACATCAGCGGGCTGAAAGGTCTGCTCTAACTGGGGTAGAGGGTGCTCCAACGGGTAGTGGGGACCGCGTCATGGTGGCGACTAGTGGTGGAACTCCTCTCAAGTGTATTCATAACCTAGGACGAAAGTGGTTCCATGCTTCTTTAACTGGATGGGCTTGGTGATACCCTGGAGATTCTTGCCAAGCCCCTTTTCGGGCTCGTATCCACTACAATTTATAATGCTCTCGATTTTTCTATCCCACCACTTATCCTTGTCTATGGCATTGACTCGCTCGATGTGATGGTATGTTTCTCCACCGATTCTCCTTCTTCATCTGATCATTAGGATAGCCTGATGACTTAATATAGGGTTGCTACCGTCGCCATGAATGATTACTTCTTGATGATTCCACACACATTTCACAGCTTGATGCAATGTTGACGCCACAGCCCTAGCGGCGTGGATCCAGGGTCGTCCGAGCAATAAGTTGTAGGATGCTGGTACATCAATGGCTTGGAATTCGACATCGAACCAGGTGGGTCAAATCTGTAGGCATAAGCTAATATCTCCAATGGTGGACCTCTGAGATCCATAAAAAGCTTTGACATTGATAGCCCTGTCTTTGATTGTGCAATCCCTTGCCCAATGTCTTGAGAGTGACCAATAGACAAATATTGTGGCTGGATCCCCCGTCGACTAGAATTCTGGTGATAAAGTGATCCTCGCATTGTGTAGTGATGTGCAATGCTTTATTGTGACCAAGACCTTCCGATGGTAATTCATCTTCGTGGAAGGTGATCTTATGGCTTTCCAGTATCTGTCCCACCATGTTCGCCATTTCGCCTCCTGTTATGTTGTTGGGAACATAAGCTTCACTTAGTATTTTCATCAAGGCGTTTTTATGTGCCTCAGAGCTCTGTAGGAGGGCCAGAATAGAAATCTGTGCCGGTGTCTTGTTTAGTTTCTCAACGACTGAGTACTCTTTGGCCTGTACCTTTCTCCAAAGGTAATCGGGTCCAGTTTCAACAGCTCGCCCGGAAGCCTGCTTGCTAGACTCAGCCAAATGTTCTGGGGTGTATACCTTGCCTGTCCTAGTCATGCCTTGTGCGGCAGTTGCTTTTCCAGCATACATCATTCCATTCCTTCTAGCCTCAGCGGTGTAATCCCAAGGTATAGCATTTGTTTGAACGGGGTCATGTCTATCATGGAGACCGAAATAGGTCACTTGGGAGGCAACACAGTAACTTCAAACGGCGTAGGTGGCTTTGGAACTCCGATATCAACCTCAATTGGTTTCGGCGCCTTTGCGGAAGGTACTTCAAACTCGAGTGGCATGGCTACATTTACCACGTTGCCCTCAGAGGGCTGAATCTGGACGACAATGGGATTGAGAGTAACCGTCGTCTTTTTCGGTTTGTCTTCTTCAGCTATCAAACCGATTGACCCCTTGGAGTCCCAATTGTCTTTGATCTCAATCATGTGGATGAATCCACCCTTGTGGTCAGGCAGGTGGTTGTCGTGGACATTAGGAGCGGGCTCCTTTGCAACAATAATCTTATTGTCAATCAGATTTTGAATCTTGTCTTTTAACAAGCGACACTCGTCAATGGTATGGCCCTTCATCCTTGAATGGTATGCGCGAGTCTTATTTGGATTGATCCACTGGGAATGGTTTTCTAGAGTTACGCTGCGATGGGGGTAATGTAACCTGCTTCTTTGAGTTTCTCATATAATTGGTAAATCGGCTCGGCTATGGCAGTGTATTGTCTAGGAGGTTTGCGGTCGAAGTTTGGTCTAGGTTGAGGGAAATTTTGGCGAGTAGGCGGTGATGGGTAGTGAGAAGGTTGGGAGTTATATGCTTGGTATGTGGGTGCGGGTTGGGAATATCTGCGTGAAGTGGGTTGATATGTAGGCGGTGGAGGTGATTGGTAAGCAGGTGGTGGAATTTGGTAAGTGGGTGATAGTGCTTGGTAATTTAGGGTAGGGTGATACGTAAGTGGAGCTGAGGGATAGGTTTGGTACTTCATGGTAGAGTTGTTTCTTTGCGCAGCCATTACAGAATTTACATCCTTCTTCTTTGTCGAGCCTACAGACTGTAGAGCCTTGTTGGTGGCTTGCAGTGCCTCAAGGTTAGTGACCATACCGTTCTTGATCCATTCTTCAATCCTTTCTCCCAATTTGATGATATCGGAGAACTTTTTACCCTCAATTAGCATCAATCTTTCATAGTACTATGGATCTTGAGCATGGACAAAGAATATGTTCATTTGTGATTCCTCCAAGGCCGGTCTAACATTAGCAACTTCTGACCTCCAATTAGTAGCATACTCGCGAAAGGTCTCTGTGGGCTTCTTCTTAAGATTCTGAATATAGAACACATCTGGTGCGTTCTTAGTGTTGAACCTAAATCGATCCATGAAATCAGATGCCATGTTTACCCAGCTAGTCCATTTCTTCGAGTCCTGGCTAATATACCAAGATAAGGCATCACCCTTCAAGCTCCTCATGAATAGCTTCATACGGATCTTCTCGTCCCTACCGATTCCTACTAGCTTGTCACAATATATTCTCAAGTGAACCCTGGGATCATCTATGGCATCAAACATTTCGAACTTGGGAAGTTTGTACCCCTCCGGGAGCTCAACATCTGGTTGAACACAGAGATCTTCATAATTCAACCATTCAACACCCTTGTTACCTTCGCAACCCTAAACCCGGCTAGTCAACTTCTTAATCTCAGCGGCCAAATTCTGAATGAGGGAGCTTTTATCATCCGACTTGGATAAATTGGTAATTAGATGACCGTAATATGGTACAGCATCTACAAAGACATGAGTGTTGTTTTTATCTATGGTGTTTTGGGCTCCGGGATAAGTAGTGGAGCATTGTTGCATGTGTTGCGGACTTGGGTCTAATAGGCTGGGCCGGTGGCGGCGGTGGTGATTTGTTGGCATCAGCAGCAGTAAGAGTGATCGACAGACTCGCCAAGTTTCGGACTTGTTCCTACTCTTCTCGAAACCTTAGCAAAGTTTTCTCAAGGTGAGCAGTAGTTTCTTTGGTTATTGAAGCCTCTCCGACTTCCTTTCTAGCATTGATATCTTCCTTTTTGTTCTTGTTCCTGTTTCTGGGAGGACTTGGAGGAGGAGGAGGTGGAGGACCCTTTGATCTTGTGGAGTATGCTGATGGTGCCAGAATGCACGAACTACCATTTGTGGAGGGGAATAAAAATAAAAGAAAAACAAAAAAGGTAAAAAGTTAGTGCGGATTCTGATAAATAATATTGCAATATTTAAACACATTGTGCGAGAATATAAGTCATTTCCTAATTTAAGTGCCTTATTATGCCCGAGGTAGGCCTAGCAACAAATAAAATTTGGAGAACTTATAATGCTAAATGCCTCATTTTATCGATAAAATTAAGACGAAGACACTAAATAAAATATCACTAATGGCCATTAGCCTTATTACATCATTAAGGCAAAAGAAAAGACTCCTAACTACTTGGTCCCAGAAAGACCTTCCCCATATCGGTATTCTTTCCTCCCTCGTACAGCTGCATCAGCTCGCGTATCCCTAAAAGTAGGTAGGATCAAGCCAAATGTTCGCCTGCGCTTCCCTCAGCATTCTGACAGTCTTCGATCCTTTGCAAGAACTTTCCTTCCAACTCTACCAAACGTTTCTCCAGATACCCCAAACAGTTGTTGGCGTTGACAGCCATATCCTTCCACTCATTGATCAGCTTCTTGTGGGCTTCCTATATTTCCCGGTGTTCGTTCTCACATTCTCTCATCCTCTTGCGTAGCTGATTGTATTTGACTCGCACCTCAACTTTCTTGTCAATAATTCTGTGACCATGGATGAACCCTGGGCGACCTAGACCAATGTGATCGTCTTCTAACCAACCTCTGTAGTGCGGCACACACCCGACGTGATACCTGTCTGGTTCAATAGAATCCTTCCTAGAACGAGCTTGCAGTGCCACATATGCTGAGCATGACACCTATGTGGGCTATCGCCATTTTGAAAGTCAGCCTTGAAGTGACTCATTTTTTTCTATCCTGGGTATGATCTGTTTCCTTCCGGCTTGCCTCATCACTTGGAGGGGGACATAAGGATGAGTTCCCATCAAGCCAATGAGTATGAGGAACGGTGCATCTCGAGAATGGACAATGAACTCCCCTGTCGGGAACCACTCGAACATCCACTGAATTTGCTCTTCTTTCAGATTTTCGAATAACTCTACCCATCCACCTGCGTCCTCTGCCTGTGCGAACATATTGGGAATGAAGTTCATTCGCTTTGGATAATGAAAAGCGATATGGTCATCCCAATCTCTGCGTATGATTTCCTGTCTGTAGTCGCCTTTCTGAAGGTGTTCCAGGAGCCCTAGTTGAAGTAGTAAGTTACAACCCTCGAAATGTGGAGCCCCTTGTTGGCACTTTCCTAAGGCTCGATATATTTCCGCGAGGATCATAGGTACCATGCTGAATGATTGTCCATCATTACCTTCCATTAAAGTCTTGGTAACCATGGCTAGTTTGGGGTGGATCCTAGCCTACTTCATAGGGAAAATTACCATGCTCAAGAAGAAAAACTTAAACACAAACACCCTTCTATGTATGTGCCCCAAAGAGGTGAGGGCGAATTCATCCATGTAGGTGCGATAGGACTTACTGTGGCCGTATTTCTCGTATAGGAAGTCGAATGGTATGTAAGAGTCCTTCAAGCAAGAAAGGTTGGGATTTTTCTTGAGTCCCATCATTTTAAAGAAACCTCTACTTTTGCGATTCTCCGGCATGAGTAAACCCGATGTTTCCCAAGGGACGCCAGCTAGGCCCCCTATTTTTTCTAGCAAAGGGGTCATTTCCAAATCCCCGTAATGGAACACTGACCGGTCACCATCCCAAAATAAAGTGGAAGCCTCAATTATTTTGTTGTTGGGTTGGATTTCCAAAAGCGAAGGCAAATTCCCTAAGTGTTTACGGACAAGGGTTTGCACTGCTATGAAGATCCTCCCACCAGCTTAGCAACCTTGGGTGGATGTTGGATACCATACCGAATCTGGGGACCTCGTGCCTCATTTCTGCAAAACAAAGTGCTAGGCCCTCAACCCGACTAGACTCGACCATTTAAACAAATAATTAGCAAAAAAGCATTCAATTCTCAAAATAAATGCACATAATGTGAAGGTGTCCGTTTGGGTTTCATGAAACCCGATGGACTTTGGTTTAGGCTATCTTAATGAGTCATTATGCGGATAACATAACTGACCCGGCTAGGGTTAACCATGATGCATGAACAGTTCAATAGAGTAAGGTTTCTATTTTTGAAGTGCTAGACAAGATACCCCTTGAGCGGACAACTCAAGGGGGAAAGCTGCGGAACCGTCGACTACACCGTTGGTCGACTGATTTTACTGCATATATTCCTTTGCCACATTTAGGGGGTTTATAATATTGGAAGGGCGCAACCACTCATTATAAGAATTGCTATAGGATTTGTTTTGGCACGAATGGAACATGATGTTGAGAAATGCAATTACATGTACTTTCACATTCATAAAGATTACAATAGATACTCGAAAATTACAGCAGAATTGAAATACGAAGCGGTAAAGAAAACAGTTAAAGGAAAGAGAAAATATGAAGAGTCAAGTTAGTAATTGTGATGGAATGATTAAAACAGGAAATAAATGCGGTTAAAGTACACAAATAAAGTCACAAAAGAAAGTAATGGTAAAAGCCTTAAAGAAAATCCCCAGCAGAGTCACCATGCTGTCGACACCCCCTTTTTCCCTCTCCTAAAAGAAGAGAAATCGGGTTTACGATATTATGGACAAAACAACTCTTATTACCTTGTGGAATTGGGCTATGGAGTTTTAAGAATCGCCACATAATGATTATAGTGCATTAGGACACTTTTAAGAAGATTTTGAATGAAAACCAAAGTTCGGGTAAGGGCTTGAAAATATCTCGAGGGGAAGGTGTTTGGCACCCCTCAAGATCCAATAGTGTGTTTCCCAACCTTGCTTAGATGTAACTTTAAGAAGCATAGAAATAGACAAGCAAATGTGCATATAAAGAATACAAAACTAATGGGCAAAAGTTTTTTGAAAGAAGGATAGTAAAAGTAAAAGGGAAATTTTAGAGAAAGTACTTAGACAAAAGTAAAGGTAAGGGGTCCTAGGTTTAACTATAACATGGATCATTTGATACAATATCCTGCACATATTCCCAAAGAGGGGTCGCTTTATGATATATCGCATTGTCATCATCTCCAAATTCTACCTTTCCCATCCCATAGAGGTTATTTGAGCGTGTGAATTGGTTATGAATGCTTATTGCGTGCTATTACCCGTCCCATTCTATAGATCCTAGAGGGAATTTAGGATCGCCATTCCTATGAGGTAGGAACTAGGTGGAACCCTTAAGTTTACAGGTTAAAATGCTAGGCGACATACAAAAACAAATAGGACTACATATAATGAAATCATGTAAGCAGGTAAAGACTCAAATATACCTCAATGAACAAAAACGTATTTAACACGTCTCAAACACATTTAAGGTCTAAGGAAGGGAGAATTTTTTAACAGTTGGAGAATAAGTGTAAAAACAGAAGCTAGAGAATATTCAGAAAGGAGTTGTAAAAAAAAATGTTCAGAACTTGAAAAAGACAGTAGCAGTGTTAGGAATTTGAAAACATTCGTAGAACATATGGTAAAGGCAATTTACGGAGATAGTATTTTTAAGACTGCAGAAGTGTAAAGAAAAGCAATAAATCATATTAACTTAGAACTACAGTTTGGAAAATTGCAGAGTTTATAGTACTCAAATAGTTCTTTAGGAAAATAGTAGTCCAGTTATGGTCTGGGGAAAGAAAAGTAATTCAGTAAAAGTAATTGTCCAGGCGGTAAAAATAGGCAGAAGTTTTTGGTATAAAAATCAGGGGGCTTCAGGGACGAACAAATTCGGACAGAAGTGGAATAATTTAAATACGACTTAAGGCGATTAATCCATTTTTTATCCGGCCTAAGGCTTGCCTGGGCGTTATTTAAACCGTAAAAGGAGGACATGCACATTAGTTTCCAGTTTTAAAAGGAGTTTATTAACCAGTTTTACCAAATTAGCGAAGCATTCAACAATTGCAAGCAAAAGATCTAAGCGCAGGATATCTAATGCACACAAAAAGTCCTAAAACATAGTATCTAAATGCTACAGTAATGACATTGATTATTAACTGATGGTGATTATGAAAATGTACAGAATAACAGACTGAGAACGAGAGACCTAAGAACAAGATTTCTACATGTGAGATGCATGTCCTAAAACATGGTGTCTAGTGCCCAAATAAGTAAGTAAAGCCTTATGAACAGGTTTTCTACCAATTCCCTTAGCTAAGCATGCATAAACCTCCCCAAATTCATTATATACCATCAAAATAATTAAAATACAATAGCGGTAAAAAAGAAGAAGCTACTCTATAGGGAGCCTACAGCCAGGCCCAAATTCTCCAACCTCACTTCTTTTGAGTTTCATAGCCTTTACCAAGGTGTGGGTGCGGCAAAGTTTCCTAAGGGTTTGTTTGAACCCCTGGCCAATACTAAGCACCCAGAATGTATCATTATTGACAAGTGCAAGTGTGGAAGTGCCAGCCTTGTGCATCAAGGTTCAATGGGTGCTCAAGGCTCCCAAGGCAATGCTTACACTAAGGGGCAGAACCTAAGTTTTAAGAGTAGTGAGATTGTGATAGAGTTGAAAGAGTTGAAAACAGTTGAAAGACAGTTTGAGAGGAAGACAGTAAGAAGAGTTGAAAGAATTTTTTTGAAATTCATTTGGACTGACTAGTTTCAAAACAAGAGAATCACAGAAGCAGGGGCGAAGGGAAAGGGAAAAAATAAGCAAAGAAACCATTCACATGTACAATATACCAAAGAAAAGAAATCAAACATGGCTACAGACAAGGAGTCCAGTTATTACTGCACAAAACTCCAAACAAAATTATCCTCAGAAAGAGTCTTCAGGATTCTTAAGTAATCAAGCAGGCCTGAATACATGTTAGTAGTGTATGCGAATGAAAAAACATACATTGAGACAGGGAAAGGGGGGCAGTGAACAGCTAAGTCAAGCTAGGCAAATTAATAAGTACATGCTAGTGGCAATGGGGACAAAAAAAAACATAAGTAAAGACACACAAGAAATAAGAGGAAGTGCAGAACTAATAGAAGCATGTTGTTTTGGAGACTGTAACTTAAAGAGGTGACATACCAGTTGCAGATAATAGAAACAATAGCAATGAGCAATAGTGCACTAAGGAGAGTAATATTGCACTAAGGAGAGCAAAGTGTGCAGAGATTGTGCAGAGAGTGAGAGCAGCAGTGTGCAGAGAAGCAGGCAGCATGCAAACCCAAGTAAATAATGCAGTAGAACCCTAGTAGTAGAAATAAATGCTATTGAAAGAGAGTTAGAGAGATTGCAATGTGTTGGTGTGTGTTAAGTGAGAAAGGAAGAGCAGTACTTATAGTTTTCGCAAAATAGTAGAGAATAGGGTAAGGAGTATATAATTATAGAAACAGTACCAAATTAAATCAATCACAGGTCCTAATTCAACTAAATCAGGGACTCATGATTTGAATAGGAGTATGGGCTATCAAATAAGGAAAAAATCAATTGAATGACTTATTATACCATAACGAAAGCAGTAGGCATGTTGTACATAATAAAGGCTAGGTACACAATATTTCAAATAAGGAAAATATATGCTGAATAACCAAAATATACTCGAGTGCACAAATATGGAAAGAAATATAAATCAACTATGAACAGTTAGTCAAAGAATCAGGGGCAAGACCAAAATTAGA
Source organism: Nicotiana benthamiana (assembly GCA_034376525.1). Lineage (NCBI taxonomy): Eukaryota > Viridiplantae > Streptophyta > Magnoliopsida > Solanales > Solanaceae > Nicotiana > Nicotiana benthamiana. The sequence continues at coordinate 30,985,748 of CM067328.1, forward strand.
GGGAATTAGTCCCAAATATAGAAAGCAACTCACAAATAAGGAAACAATATGAAATCAGTCTAAGAACACATACGAATAAGGGATTCAAAAAAGATACTCGGAACTAATAGGATAATAGTAAAGAGAGAGGTATTCAAACTTAAAAGGTCACAGAAATTAAAAACCCTAAACAAGGAATCATTCAAACAGTAGAGGGTCGGAGCCCTAGAAGAGACTTGAAGCATGGAACTCAGAAACAACAAGGTTTCAAGAACAATCATGGGAATAATCACATAATACCCAAAGAAATAGAAGCCTAATGATTTTAAAAAGGGGTCGGAAACCCTAGTTTGAAAAGAGGAACAAAGAGTTTGAAAACTTGAATTAATCAAAGATATCGAGTAAAAGTAGTATAGAACACAAAGATTAAAATGAAAATTGTTTAAAAGAACAGAGATTAAAGAGATTTAGGCAAAAATTAGGGTTTGCAAAATAAATTAGGGAAATGAGAAACCTGGTCGTGAAACTCATTAATAATGCCATATAAGGCATCATCAGACAAAAACCCACCGAAGAAAGGCCGGCAATGGACCCAAGCAAAGCTTTCAGAGGTTTCTGGGCTTTGAGCTTTAGAGATAAACAACGAGATGACGGTTCCATGGCGATTAGAGATCGAGAGAAGTGAGGGAGGAGTATGGCCGGAGAGGCGACGAGCTTCTTTGGAGAAAAAGGAACCAGAAGGTTCTAGATAGAAGGGAGAGCGTTTGTAGAGAGAGAGAGACCGTCTGTGTGAATGAGGGATTGGGCGTGGTCGTTTGGATTTAATTAAGGAAATGAGATTTGGGCCGTTGATCTCATTTGATCAACGGCTCAAATTGAATGGGCATGGTTCATTTGACTTGGGTTAAAATTGGGCTGAAATAGGGGTGCAATTTGGGCTATTTTTTAAATAAAATCTGGCCAACTTTTAAATAGCCAATTTCTCCCAATTTATTTTATAAAATAGCTAAAATAATTTAAAATGCAAAATTTAAAATATAGAACTAATTAATAACATATAAATATCAATCTAAAATATAAAATATAATTTTATAGCTATAGGACATAGTTAATTACAAAATAGGCCAAAATTGCAATTTCATGCAATTATCATTAAAAATTCCAAATAAATTTGTAAAAAATGCACAAAAATTACATAAATTATATTTTGTTGCAAATATGAGAGTGAAACACACTATTCACTAAAAATGATAATTTGAAAATAATTCTGGCCTTTGTATTGTCAAAATAAGTAGTAAATTAATTTTTAAAAATATTAAAAATTAAAGAAAAACACCAAAATTTCTAGGCGTGATTATATATGCTTACATATACTTTTTTGAAGGTATTTTCGGTGCAAAAATACATAGGGAAAAATTGGGTATCAACAGCTGCCCCCCTTTACCCAAGGAGGATGAAAGAGTAGTCGGGTAAAGATAAAATGGCCAATTTTGACCGGGGTTGCGATTTGTAAAGGATTTTTACCGTGCCTTGGATTCTAAGCTGCCTACATATCTCTGGTTTTACAGGAATCATGCCATATGTAGTCCAGGAACCATTGGCGGAAAAATTGGGTATCAACACCATCTTTTTGGACATTATACCCCACTATAGTCAACCAATCTCAAGTGCTTCTGAATCAGACAATAAAGACTCCTTCATCAGGAACTTGGCCGTGGAACTCCAAAAATTAACTAGCCGGGTCCAGGGAGTCGAAGGTAGGAAAGGCATCGAG